>CM063114.1:24695476-25295476 GCA_031841125.1 Acanthococcus lagerstroemiae | reverse complement strand
ACAGACTGTGGATCAGTTCAAACGCTGACAAACACTAACATTTTTGTTTGTTTGCATGCATTCGTATTCTAGTCTGATTGCACCCATTTGTTGATGCTTATTTCTGTTTTTTCGCGATTGTTTCCACTTGTTCACATTTGTTTGTGAATGTTCATCATAATGTCTGGCCTTCACTTTAAGTAACTTCTGGAGGTATTTGAACAGGCTATCAAACATTTAAATGGAGTTGTCACCGCACAGTCCTTTCAGCTTGAAACTTCATGGATCTAGGTGTACTTTGATCAATCTAGCTAAGCATAAAATGAAGGTTGCATCATTAATTCCGTCTACATCCTTTGCCGGCTGGCTTCTCATAATTAGATTCCAATTAGTATGAACGCTGATTTGTATAATGAAACCTATTGTGTGGATAACTTTATCAACGCTTCACATCAGTCGTTTCAAAACGATTAATCTTTACCAAAAAGAGTTCAATCTGATGTCAATCGTGATTTATAGCCAGCATTTCTACGTCTCTGTGATTTGATTCAGGAATACACGGAGTATCAAATTACTTCTTCGATGTTACAATGAAAACTTTGGTCTTACTACCCGACATGTACCTGTTCAGTGTCCTCGAATACATTATAATACTTGGAAAAGGTGAATAAAAATCAAATATGTCTACTGCCACAAGTCGCATTAATAAATCAGAGTGACTTTTTGTAATCAACAGTTTTTATATTTTCCCTTTATCTCTGTGTCTTTTTCTCCATTTCTTTCTTCGAAATAAAAAAAAAAATCGAAACAACATTCCAATATTTTTTACACCAGAAAACCGAACTATAAAACACATAAATTTATGGTTACAAGTAATTTAAAGCGTAGAAACGTGGAATTACTTGTTCTTATTCGTTTTCTTCTTTTTCTCATTTTTTTTTCTCCTCCAGTTTTTGTAAGTATCGGAAACGCAACCGGTAATGTATAGGAGAGAGAGAGAACGAGAGGGGAAAAAACAGAAGTGTCAACCGTGTTGGAATTATTTTTTATGCGAGATTTATATTCTCGTGCAGTGTAATGCGTGCCTTTGGTTCGAATGCGGTTTCGTATTATCAGGCTACTAATCTTCTTCTCTTTTTTTCCCCCGTCTTCTGTACCGATGAAAGCGGGACGCAAGCCCCGCGCCAAGATGGCCGTTATTTTTCCCAAAAATATAATCGACGCCGGAGAGAGGCAACGTTTATATGATTTTTCAACCAAAACAAAATACCCGATACATTATATTAACAGGCGATTAATCTTTTTAATGTGAAGGCTGCGCGGTTTTTGGTGGAACACCCCAACAGGTTAAATGGTGATTTTGTGTTCGACAAACGTCACACATCGCCGAGGTGAGAGAAGCCGCGGCTCAGGTCATCGGGTTTACAAGAATTTCCAGATTTATACTCTCGGCCACTTCCGCTCCCTCTCGTCGGTATAGCACATACATCTGTCGTCTGTTATTTATGACCGACCGATGGGGCGAATCGTTAATCAGATGGGATGCATTTTCGGAAAGCTCGATCATGTTTCCATCGATTGCAGACGCCAGAAAAATGTTCTCGATTGTTTGATATCTGGTTCGACAGGTGTTCGTTAGCGGTGGCTGTTATTTTGCAATGCTAATCGGCTAATAGGCGTATCAGTTCTCATGCTGACATGAGAACAGCATCTTATGAACTTATCTACCTAGTACCTACTGAACCAGGAATTCATCTGCAATTTCTACGGTCCTTGGTTATTTAAGTTATTGAAAGGGCACTTGATGGCGGTTTGCCATTCCATAAGTTATCAGGGTTGGCCGGAAAGTACGGTACATAGTTTGACAGAGATGGACGTTCTATGTCAGTTTCATACTCTACGTAAATGAAGTCAACGAATCAGGTTGAAAGCGCTTCGAGGAGTCAAAAGTCCTTGGGGAGGACGAATGAGTTAAATAAGCTTTGACAATGAGCCAGCAAGAGACTTACACGATTTTGAAAACGTTATATAAAAAACCATTAAGCTCTCCATCGGACTTCATAAAAGCTGAATGAGTCTTAACGAAACTCGAAATAGTCTGAATGAAAGTTAACCAACACAGGCGTAGCGTAAATCAAAGGATGTGAACAATCAACATTTTTTCGAGCAGAGTGAGTCAAAATCTTTCTAATCCTCTTATACCCCATCTTTTACACATACAAGAATACAAAGAGCCCCATCCTGATGCTACGTATACGAGTGTTAATTGACACCTAAAAACGTCCAAATGAATCCCAAAAATATCTTAACGGAATCTGAAAGTTAAAAAAACCTTCTTTCGATTGACTTCTGATTTCTGTTCGAAGTAGTTTTCATTGTCAAATATTTTTCAGATACCGCAACGACTTCAGGAACGTATCGAAGTTTTTTCCGGGGGGGGGGGGTGAAAGTCCCAACTGATTCAACTTAAAGTTCCCCAGTATCAAAGCAAAAAAAAAACTTTTTTGACTTGTTAGATTTTTCCAACTCTGCCGAAATTTCCCAACTCCTTCTGACTGAAATAGTAAATTTTTCCAACTGCCGAGTAAAACATTCCTACGGGGAGGGGGGGACTCCCCTCCTATCCGTACGTCCCTGAATGACTTATTCATTGACAATAAAAGCTACCTTGAAGTACCTATGCCTGGAACTTTTATGAAAGATTTAACACTTCACTCACATTTCAAAGGGCACGTATGCAAGAGTTTAAACAAGTTGAAAGTCCCAGAAGTCCCAACAAGTAATGAGATCTAGAGCTCTTGTTTTGTAAGTCCTTTCGCAGTGTGAATAAAACTTCACAGTTTTAGATCAGTGAAGACGGTACTTTCAAGTTCGGTGACAATTAACAAATAACAATTATTAGAATGAAACGATTTCGTTTTTGGACAATCTTTGAGAGATTCATCACCCCTGGCTATGAGCCTGCATGGAACTGAAGACTCATGTTTTTGAATAACACACAGGGTGTCTCAGGGTGAGTGATCATTCTTCAACTAGGGAAGGGAACAGCCTATCCTGACAGAATACTGATATATTTGCCTAGGTCTACTTTCCCAGGAGCTCAAAAGTCAGTAGAATAACTTATTTACTTCTCTATTTGAATTTTCTTTTCATGATTAGAAATAGTGGTATGATAAAACTTTCTCGTAATAATAGAAATCGACTGTGACTACCGGTAAAAGGAAATAACAATGAACTTGGTTTCAGTGACCGCAATATCAATTTTGATAAACATAGCAAATACTTTCGCATTTTATCAGTTTTTTATGAACACTTTTTTCTATAGTAAAACAACTTTCTTGTCCATTTTCTTCACTATTTCTTGACCTCAGATTTCCCACCTCTTTCACCTGAATATTTTTATTTATAAAGTGATTAGAAATAATAATAGTTGTATTACGATTTCCCCCCCCCCAAAAATCAGTGGAAAATAGTCGACAGAAAAATTATATCTTGGACGTTCTTCCTCTCAGAACGCTGTTTCCCTGTTAAGTTGGCGATCCACAGGGCCGTCTATATCTTTGAGGTGGCCTTTCAAAAAAGTTCAAGCGACCATTATTGTCGCAACCTTTCACAAAATACTACTAGGCAAACATATCTACATGTTGTCAGGATAAGTTGCCTGCTTACTCAGCTGAATAAAAAGCATTCATTATGAAACAGCCCGGGCATACCGAACACTTGGCCTCCATCATTTCTAAAAGTAAGGACCTCCAGAATTCGATAAACCACATGTTGACCAGACTTGAAAAACGAGATCAACATGACAGGTTACAAACTAGACCGACACAGACCCGACTGACTAGACAAACACGCAGACAACTACACAGACAGACCAACAGACAAACAAAACCATGTAAAGAATCATGTTACTTAGCTATCCTCAAATTGTGCACTAGAGATCTCTAAGTGCATTTGAACAGTCACGACGAGTTCTGATTGATAATATTATTGCTGAGTCACCTATATCAGAGTTCAGGTGTTACAAAATCACAGAACTGGAAATATCTTGGCTCTGGGCTGTTTCTTGGCGTCAGAGTGATACGGTTTTTAGTATCGAGCCAACAGGATGTTTATCAGATTTTTTGAAAATAGAAAATAATGGACATTTATTGGACCTTTTCACATGCATCACAACTAAAAAAGGCGCGCCTATGCAAATTTTTTACTTTTTCATTTATCATTAATTTTTTATAATCGCTAAAATGATTTTCTCTTTCCAAGAATTGACCCATTCTCAAATAATGCATCCAGTCAAGTTTTTCACAACTTTAATATTATGTCCTTATTTTTCAATTTTTTATTGGACCAATATTAAAATTATTGGACTTTTATTGGATAATTGGACTTATTGGACTGGTGGACACCCTGATCAAGGATCAAGAACCGAGTTCTAATGAGTCTCGTTTGAAAGAGTCTGAACTGAGTTCAACCAAAACTTTCACTGAGTCCTGACAAGTCATCACGTCGTAACTGATTCTGAGTTCGGAAAGACTCGAATTTTAACAAGTCTGAATAAGTGTTCTAAATCTCCTAATAAGAGTCTAATGCGTGTTTTCCAATCTTTCCAGAGCATGTAACTCCCACACAGATTCTGGAGAGTCCCTTTCGGCGCTAAAGAACACGCATACAAATTTAATTCAGTACGAGGTATTTATACGTAATGTATACTCGTGTATATGACCTTTGAACCAACTATTTACGCCAAAAAAGCACTTGTAGAATTTTCCAGCTCACACATGGAGCTTCGTTTATTGTATCCCGAGCGTGAAATTAATTCGGCATTGTTTAACACTGTAACAGTACACACACGCTGTGCCTATGCCCAATTTTCGGTTAGATTTTCAATTCGATTTATATCGGATATTATATACACTGCTGCGCCTAATAGTATTTGTGTGTTTTGAAAAGTGGACAGAATTCTAGCAGAGTGTAACGAACTGCGATTAAAGTAATTGTACCAACTTTTTGAAAAATAATAAGAAAAAAAAGGGCCTGCAGGAGTTTACGATTATATAATTACGGGTGTAAATTAATTTTTACCTGATACAGCCGAGCAGCACGTTAACATGGCGTAGAAGATGAATATGGTAACGAAAATTGATGTTAAGTATAACTTTTGTTGCAGTCTAGCTCAGACTCAGATCCACGGTTATTTTATTTTTATTTTATTGCCTTGACCCGGCAGAAAATAACACGTATGAGTATTTTTGACAAGAAAAGAATTTTACGTAAAGCGGACGGCCCTGATGAGGGGTCGTCACGCCGTCGGGTTCACCCAGTCACGGGCACAGGCCACTACCACCTGTCTCCACGTCCCTCTGTTCTTAGCAGTTCTCTGCCATAAGATCCCAAATCTCCGAACAATTTCGTCCCTGTACCTCGTGGGTAGTCTTCCCCTCCCCCTCCCATGATCTCTAGGATACCAAGATGCCACAATTTTATTCAATTTATTTCCGTGGCTTCTGGCCAGGTGCCCCGCATATCCAAGTTTAAGCTTCTTCACTGTCCATGCAACATCAAAAGTAGCAGACTTTTCTCTAATAAACTGAGTACTAACTTTATCGATCAATCTTAAACCTAGAAGCGACCTCACCATTCTATTGTGGGTATACCCCTATTCTCCCAATTTAAATTTGGAAAAATCCCTTCCACAAGGCTACTGAATAAATACGGGGAAAGGGTATTACACTGTTTTACTCCCTTACCCAACTTAAATTTATCCCCAGGAAGATCCAGTTTCACGCAGGCCTCCAAGCTTTCATACTACTTTCCTAGGATTTTAGTAATATCCGTATTGACCCCTTGGTCTCCTAAAGCTTTTCAGACAAATCATGTGACACAGAATCGAACACCTCAAAATCAACGAACACGAAGTGCATAGCTAACTTGTATTCCCTAGCAACCCCGATGAGTCCATTAAGTGTGAAAATGTGATTAATAGTATGTAGAATTTTATTTTATTTCATTTTTTATTTGCAGCTTTGAATAGGGGTAGATGGCGGACTGCCATCAGCTTCCTATTCTGGCCATTTTTGAGCATAAGCCTCCGCCAGCTCCCTCCATTTGTCTCTGTTATATGTAAGGTTTGGCCACCCTACATCCAAAGCTCTTGTAAATTCGAGTATGTAGAATACCCTTTCCTAAGACCCGCTTGTTCCTCAGGTTGGTGAGCATCCAGCGTTCCGAAAATTCTGTTTTTTGTTAATTTTAAGAAAACTTTACTGAAATTCGACGGTAACTAATTGGCCTATAATTATTCAAGTCGCTTTTCTTGCCTTTTTTTATACAGCAGAACAATTTCAGACACGTGTCACTGAGCCGATGTGACCCCGGAGACCAGAATTTCGTTAGCCAGAGCTATGAAAAACGGAGTAATGGATTCAGCTAAAACCTTGAGCGTGGAACTGTCGAGCCAATCCGGGCCCACGGTTATAGTCTGACTAAATTTTTGATGCCCTAGCCGTTCTTGAAATACCTTACAGTGGCGGATAAGGAAGAAGGGCGATCACATCCACAAAAGTGTTTTAATCAAGGCGGAATTCCCCTGATTCTCATTAGAAAATCTGAATAAATCCTGCTCACCTGGAAGGAGTTTAAATGAGTTTTAAAAAAAGTCAATATATAGTGGAGGAATCCTGAATGAGTTTTTATGAGTTCGACCAGACAGTGTCCAGCTAAATATCTTTAAGAGCGAGGCATCATGATTTCATGAATTTTTACCCTCACTGGTTTCCTTCATAAACGTTTACCCGAATGGGGGTGTGGAAGTTTTGTTTTTATTTCAACACAAGGTGTGCTGTTGATTCTGTTTCTAATGGGTACAAAGCCATTCTGTTGTCATTCTGAACTATGTAAGGCAGAGGCGGATTCAGAAGCTAAGCTCTGCTACAAGCCCTCAACAAAATGCCCCCTCACCCCTCCACTCCATATCCTCCTAAATGAGCTACAGGACAAAAATTGATAATTATTTCCCAGTTGTGTTTACTGCAACTTCTACAATATTTTCTTTTTTTCTCTGTCGCTTCTTCTTTTTCTATTTTTCCAAATTTCCTTCCTTCCTTCCACTGTTTTTGTGCAAAAATTTGCCGCCCTAGGCACTTATCTAATGTGCCTATTTGGAAATCCATCCCTGATGTAGAATTCAATCTAGAGCCACTTTCCTTGTCCATCCTCTTGGTTAACGGTAAAGTTAAGCGAGTTTCTTAGATACTAACGAAATCTGGTGAAACCGAAACTGCTTTCATTTGGGTGAATGAGAGTTTTGTGGATCTTCTCACCTGGTGCAAATACAAAACTTCTATATAAGAAACCCAGGATATCCCGCAAAACTTTAAATAAGAAACATCCAATAAGTACCGATAAGTTCTACAAAATTGAATTTTAAAAAAATGTGGATTTTTCCACCTAGCGCACGTGCTCCACTGCAACCAGACTATCGCTCCCCAAGAGTTTTAGATTTTTAATTTTTATTTATTATTTTATTTTACAGCCATTTACATAGTACAGAGTTTCGCTTATTTGTTACCTTACAAATTAAGCGCGCCCATCTTCGGACATAGGCCGCCCCCACTCGTTTCCACCGGTTCCTAAACCTCGCATCCCTCCCCAAGCAACTCCGGCATGTTGCCTAATTTCGCCAACCCAGCGGGTGGCAGGTCTTCCTACCTTTCTTTTTTCACCCCTGGGTATCCAATCCGGAACTTTTCTTTCCCATATTTTATCTTCCCCTCTGGCAACATGTCACACATAGTCAAATTTCAATTTCTTTATTACAGTCCCTAACCATTGATTTTGCCCTAACCCATTTATTGGTTAGCCGGTCCCTTCTTTCTACTCCGATCATCGCCCTCTCCACTGCCAACTGAGTACTGCTTCATTTTTGATTTTGATCTTCGGTTGTGGTCCAAGTTTGAGATCCATACAGTAGTATGCCGGTAAAATACATGACTCCCGAATTTTCTTTTTCATTTCAAGTGGCATTTTACTTTTGAAGATATTTTTCAATGCCCAAAAGCTTTTCCCCTTTACGTTCTTCTTTTTACAATTTCTTTCTCTAACTTGTCTTTAAAAGAGATAATTTGTCCCAGGTATGTTGTGCTATTTTCTACTCTAATTTTGTTGCCGTCAATCACAATGTCTTGACTGAATTTTGTGTTGGATACTAATACCGTTTTAATACTGGTGAAGCAGAGGAGATTAATTTTAACTAATTATAAAAGCAAATTACTCCAAAAACAACTGACTGAATAATGATGTTTTATTCGTATTTATAATTAATCCCCATAGTTTGCATCTCTCTTCCCTCCTGAGAGATTAAAGCCACATCGTCAACAAATCTCAAATTGCTGAACCTTTACCGTTTATTTTTATACCTTTTTGTTCTCGATCCAAATTTTGAAAACCATTCTCTAACAAGCTATTGAAGAGGTTCGGGGAGAGGTAGTCTCCCTGTTCAACTTCCCTTTCAATTTTAAACTTTTTCCTTGGTTTTGTCCAGCTGCACTCTCTCGCTGTTATCTTTGTACATTTCTTCCATAATTTTGATCGCTTTCTCTCGGATTCCCTGTCGACTTAGGGCTCCCCTGATTGCGGATAGGTAAATAGGATAAAAAGCTTTTCGAAAATCTATAAATAGCAGGTATAGTGGTTGGTTATATTCTCTAGTTTTTTCGATTAACTGACCGATTATAAATAACTGGTCAGTGGTTGATCGATTTTTATGAAAGCCAGCCTGTCTCGGACCTTGACATTCGTCAAGTTGCGTGTATATTCGGTTGTTCAGTAGTCTGCCAAAAATTTTTCCAATATTTGAACTTAGATCATTTTTATCCCCCTAAAATTATTTCGGAAAAGCTCCATTAGGATGGACTTATTTTTTTTTCTAAAATCAAATAAAAAATTTTTGTCACAGTTGGCGTTGATTCTTCTGCAAAAAGTTTGAGTTCATAATTCCCAATCTTATCTGGACCTATATTGCTTCAGTAGGATTTAATTTCCTCAGGACGGACAAAATTTCACTTTTCATAAATTGTGGTACTATTTCATTATTATTCATTCCCATGAGGGTATCTACAACTTGTTCTTTTTGGTCCTTGCTGTATTTTCAGGACCAAGCTATAATCTCAAACATCAAAAACAGGGCAGGTAAATTTGTTTTTGACAGGGAAAAGATTGTTCAAGTAGCAACAGAATTCTATAGATATTTTTAAACGCCATATAAATTCAAACAACGTGAAATTACAGTCCTAAATACCCTATAATGGGGCGCCATTTTGGCTCACACCGCGCCCGTCAATGCCAGATTGGCTACGCGGTACGCTCCGCATAGTCGGATTCGGCATCCACGGACACAGTGTGCGCCAAAATGGCGACCCATTATACTCTCCCGCGTGTAGGGCTTTGAAATATTCCGCATATCATAGGACTATACTCAAGCTCAGCAGTAAGCTTATCAATTCCTCGGAAATGCTATTCAAAGTGGGTATAATATTGAGTAGTATTTGAGTAGAATGTTTCATCAGTTGAGTATAGTTCAATTCTAAACTCGGAGTCCGACTTCTTCATACGGGATATTAAGATATGTTCCAAACATTCTACACTCGTTTCAGAATCACAGATTTCTCTCTTTGTTAATCAGTCTCCAAATGGGTGTCTTCTAATAGCGAAGAATATTCAATCACCCGCCTACTTTTCAATTCCCAGCCACGACCACTCGAATAATGAAAAACTCGCAACACGAGACTGGCCATCGAGTTATTAGTCGTCCGGCCGCAAAAAAGGTTCAATTTTCGACTTCGTAATACACACGCATCTCGACGCCGGGGTCGAGTTCGAGGAACTGAGAAGCCGCTTGGCACCGGTTTCGCATTAATCAGCGGTTCGATTGAAAAGGTGGAGCCATCATCGGTTAAAAATAAAACTTCACAAATTCGAATTCGGTAAAACCAAAAATAGCTGACGGCCTATCACTGCAGAACGCGGGAAGACGAAATAAAAATGCGATTCTTCGTCGCTGTGGTCTCCACATATACGCTGTACTCGTACAAGAAATAAATTAAATAACAAATAATATTGGCCGTGGGTGTTTTTGTTTCTCTCTTTTTCCAACGGGACGTGCCCGGACTGACCGTATAATGAAAAACTTTTCGTGGTTGCACTCTCCCCCCCCTCCCCTCGCATACGTATGGGTGCATCGCTGTGCATGCACCGAGTCGCCCACCAACGTGGCCATTCGAAATCAAAAATTGCTGATACACGCCTATTCGTGCTCGTGAACTCGTTCTAATTAGGGTATCGAAAACACAATCGGAAGCCAGTTTTCGAGCAGCTCCGGGCTCGTCAGAAAACGCGGATAACACGCATTCGTGGGCACGTACTATGCAGTATGCACTCGCTATGTACAAGCAATTTTTCCACAAGCCATTTAAAAATCGATATATCGGCTGCGGACCCTGTTGAGAAATCGTGCTATGGTCGGATACGGCGCGGCTGTGTAATTAATTCTCGCCCGTTTCATTTTCAATTTCACACCGATATCAGGTGTGGGTATGAACGAGACGAACTCGGTGTTGAAATCGTATAGTCAGATCGTAAAATATCGTGTAGGGCTCTGCGAATCCAGTTGTGGCTGGAACAAGCTGACGCTAGACTCCACGTGTCAAAATGTTTTCTTCCAGAGACCTCAATATCTGAGTACGTACTGTAAGACAGTCATAGAAAGTATGCGGCGATCCTCTCTTCTCGAATTCACATGTTTGTATGAATCTTCCAATTGTCCTGCCTGGCTATTTCCGGAGCACGATGCAAACGTCTTACAAACGTCTTTTGTGCCCTACATTTCTGTACATCCGATGTGTGACCTATTCAATACTATATACTCTTCTGCTTCTTATTCTCTGGACACATTCTTCCTTTTTCTACCGATCAGCATTTAGTTGTCAGTTCATGTTTTGCAGCTCAGGACCATTAGTTTAGTTCAGTTACCGCTCTGTCACAGTTGATACATTTTAGCTTTCTCATTGGGACTTACTTTCGCTATTCGATCGTTTTAATAAACGTGCCGTTTCGACAAACTATATCATTTCTTCAATTTCGAATGCCCTCGCTGCGGTCCGGACTTAACACTTCTTTTTCTCATACAAATCCCAAAAAATTCGCAAGTACATAAAGAGATGGAAGAATTAATAGAAACACGATATGTGAGTTCCTGGCTCTTGACGATTCATTCAGACTCTAAAGGACTCATATTGACTCTAATGAGATTCAGATTTGGTTATAACTCGTGAAATTGTATAACTAATTAGTGTGGGAAACCATAGAGGTTGAAAAAAAATTGATCCAAAAATAGTATACAAATTGGAACTGATTTCTATAAAAGAAACCATCTACACTATTGGTACATGGATATGTCTTATGGCTACCGAACATGTTCCACGCATACAGTCAACGCACAAAAGAAACAAGTAAAATAATCGGCAAGAATCGTCCATTTTCGGTTTTGGTCGACATTCTCAGGGTTGCTCTTGGCATAGATCCTACAGATAACATCAGCGGCGGTGAAACGAGCAACCTCCAGGGTTGCCAGATTTGGTCCTTTTCTTTTTTTGGTCCTTTTTCGGGTCTTTTTTGGTCCGCAAATAATCTTTTATAGAAATCGGTTGATATTTCAAGAAACAAGTACAATAATCGGGAAGAATCGTCCATTTTCGGTTTTGGTCGACATTCTCAGGGTTGATCTTGGCATAGATCCTACAGATAACATCAGCGGCAGTGAAACGAGCAACCTCCAGGGTTGCCAGATTTGGTCCTTTTTCGGGTCTTTTTTGGTCCGCAAATAATCTTTTATAGAAATTGGTCGATATTTCAAGAAACAAGTAAAATAATCGGGAAGAATCGTCCATTTTCGGTTTTGGTCGACATTCTCAGGGTTGATCTTGGCATAGATCCTACAGATAACATCAGCGGCGGTGAAACAAACAACCTCCAGGGTTGCCAGATTTGGTCCTTTTCTTTTTTTGGTCCTTTTTCGGGTCTTTTTTGGCCCGCAAATAATCATTTATAGAAATCGATCGATATTTCAAAAATAAGTCACAGATAAGGAATTGTAGGTTCATTTTCACAAATGAAGAATCTTTATTTAAAACATGCCAACCCTGTTCATGTGACCCGGGGATACCGGACTGCCATACTGTTACAACTCAGTCCGTGAAACAAAAACTGGTCGATTTTCTTTCGACGGATCAAAGCAGTCCGGTATTCGCGGGTGAAACTATACTGCCCTACCAGCACATGAACAGGGTTGGCATGTTTTAAAACAAATTGTTTTAAACATTAGATTAAGTCGAACGATATGATATTCCGATGTTATTATTCATTATAAACAGATTTCTGTTACAATACTGTCCTTTTATTTTATTTTCTTCACTACATCTTTAGATTATAAATTCAACCAAAGTGGAATCCCAATTTTGCAATGTTTAGTTACCGGTAAACTTATTCATGAGATTAAGTTTTTTTGTTTTTTGTTTCGTTATTCTTCATCCTTACTAGATTTAGAATTTTCAACCAAAGTAGAATGTCAATTTCACAATGCTTATTTACTGGCACTATTTCATAGATTGAAACGAAATGGTTGCTTTGTCATTTTTTGTCTTACTCGATTTTGAATTCCACAACCCTGTCGAGAGGGGAGGGAGAAAGAGGGGAAATACCCCGGGCTCGGAACTTTCAGGCCCGATATTTTCAAAAGGCCTGAATTTCAACGCTTACGGCACAAAAAGTCAGCAATCACTCCTTACACCATGAAAGAAACCTCTTATCCCGTAGCTTATAATTTTTTCCATCTGACAACAGAAAAAAATGAACTGGAAGGAAGGAGGCCCGTGGAAATTCCCCCAAGTCCTCTTTTTCTCTCTACGGGGCTGGAATTCCATATTGTAAATTCAATTAAATTGAGATCTCAATTTTTCATTGTTCAATTACTGTTGGGTGCCCATTCCCCTATTCATGATTGGGTGCCCATTCCCCTATTCATGATGGCCTAAAGGGAAAAGGTAGTATGTCATCACATTTCATTTTCTCTCAGAAAATCAACTATAACTTTGGTAACACTGCGTTTTTCTAACTATGCAGCTTCCGGCATTCAACTAGTTGTTTATGGGGAAGTCACGTCTTGACCTTGTTTAGGCAAGTCTGCCAAAGTCGGAAAACTGAAATAAGACATACTATCTTTGCCCTATAAGCCATCGTGTATGTTATGAGAGTTTAGAAGCAAGAGCTGCGAGCTCGTATGAAGAACATTATTTTGGTCCTTTTTGTCCTTCTTGGTCCTAAAAGAATTCGAGAGTGGTCCGATTCAGCGTCGCTCATCTGGCAACCCTGTACTGAGGCTCAGGGCTCAGCTTGCGAGCATTTCCTTCTCCTCGACGAGTCGAACCCCGCCAACTGCAGAAAAAGAAAATAAACAAAAGGGACTCCTATTGCATCCAGGGCCATCAATTTTAAGATCATTAAATTTTATTTTAACAATTATTTTTATAAAACCTAATAATTTATTAATAAATAAAATTTCATTATTTTGATGATCAATTTTAATTACATCTATTTTATTAATTCTATCTATTCCAGTATTAGCTAGGGCTATTACTATAATTATTTTAGACCATAATTTATCAACAATATTTTTTAATCCATTAGGAAATGGAAATCCAATTATTTTCCAACATTTATTTTGATTTTTTGGTCATGTACGTATAGGCAATATAGACACATGCCTGTGGCGGCAGATTTTTTTCTTTTTTTTGGGGGGGGGGGCGACAAATTTTCGACACTTTTTTTTCTAATCTATGTATTTATTGAAGAAAAAAAAAACCACTGAAGGGGGACGTGAACAAAAATCTGAGGGGTGGCAATTTTTATTCTGCCTAGGAACGCGAGAGTGCTAAATCCGGCCCTTGTAGCGTATAACTTCAGAAAAGTAGGAAGTAGGGGAGTTTGGTCCTAAGATGGCGCACTACCTAAGACGACGCACTGCAGATTTCTCGCAACTGGCAACACTGATGTCAAAACTGACTTGGCACCGACTTAATACTTCGTGTCCTTGCTTTTTTAATACAGGAACACCTGCTCACAGGATTGCCTTGCTTTTGCCGTAACGACTTATTTTTGTGTGAGTAAATTTAATATTTTCTATTTTACACCGGAAGCGTTCTCGAATTTGTATTTTCACAAAAGTAAGTGTGAATACTGCATTATGTTCGGAATTTTATCTACTTTCTTGTGAAATAATCGGACTTTTAGTCTGGGTCGCTACTTATCAATAATTATTTAAATTTCGAGTAGATTTAACCCGTTCTAAGATGGCAACAATAGCCGCTAAAACGGAGGTATGTAATGATGAAAATTTATTAACTGAAACATGAAAAAGAGCTGAACGAGGTGAAAGTCAAAGAAGTGTAGTAAGTTTTTCCTTGAAATTTGAAGGCGTGTCATCTCAGGAACACATGTTTGAAGATGGCGCTTTCGATTTTTCTTCACAATTTTAATCACTGAGGGAAGAGTTTCAGAGCGAATGACATAAAACATTGGGAACAAGTAGCAGATAGTCTAAAGAAGCTTTCATCAAATTTTGATACCTTTTGGCCAATTACAGTTGGAGAAATCGTAATTTTAAAAAAAGTGCACCATCTTAAAAACACAAGTCTTGATGACGCATTTGACTTTTCTTCACACGAATTATCGAGGGAAGAGTTTGGGAGCGAATGACACAAAATTTTGGAAATAAGTAGTAGGCTTTCACCAAATTTTGATACATTTTGGCCCCATACATTTGGAAAACTAGGCATTTAAAAAAACAGCGCCATCTTAGGACAATTTCCCCTACTTTGTAACTATTAGCTTTAGCGAAGGAGTAACACACAAAACTCAGAATCTCTATGTTAATCCCCAGTTTAATTTCAAACCTGTGAAACACACACACACAAAAATTATTAAAAATCCGATTTTAAATTTCATTTTCTTCGGGGGTGGGATACTAGGATCTTTTGGCTACCATTCAAGGCCGTTAGCAACATTTTCAGGCTCATAGGGGCCAACTTATAACAAAAAAAAACAAAATGTGGTCCATATTAGGCTAATTTACCTTACCCAATGCGATTCACTGGTACCACACATTTTACAGGAGTACGTAGACGGGGAAAAGAAACTTTGCTTTATTTCCCAAAAATAAGAAGGAAAAAAAAATCCGAGCGGAACACATTTTTTACATTACAACATAAGGAAACAAGTCCCCCTCCCTAGACACTATTTGAAATACCTCGAAAAACTAAAGCGTTGTATGCAGTCCGAGGAAAGATTGAAACCCGTGATATGGGAAACGTTATTTTTCAACTTATAATTCGTGCAATTAGCGATTTCAACACGATTTCTAACACTCCCCTTGAGCCCAAGTCTTGTACGCACTCCATCGCTTTACAAAAAAAAAAAAAAAAAAAAATAGTTCGTGTGTAGCGCTCGTAAACAACAATGTATTATATTTGATTTTGTCGTAATGTTGTTTTGAATCGATTCAAACTTCACTCCAGCCCTTTTTCTTCTTATTCATTTAGCGGGATCGCTGAGTTGGCCTATTGCAGGGCTGCGCCGCCAATCCTGCGTTCATACACATTCACTCCGCTCAGTCCAGCACACTGGCCAAAAAATACTTGACTGTCGACTCTGGAAATCACTTCTGTAAAATTTAATTCGAACTAGGAGTCACAGCCGTAAAGCGAGGCTAAGGTTAGGAGTTGAAACATGCGCCCCAGTCTCCCATAATACGCATTTTTTGGCCAAAATTAATTGAAGAATTAAATATTAGCGTGCTATGTTCATCACATAGTAGAAATTTGGCCATGTTATCAAGATTCGTTGAACCTTTTTAATCCTGTGTTAGATCTCGTTTTCGGACAGCTTCAGACTGTTCAATAATGCGTTGAAAAGGACTATTAATAAGACATCATAAAACATGTTAAAATCTATGAAGGGTGTATTAAGACTTGTTAGGACTTTCATAACTGTATTAACAATTTTAAAGATCATGTTGAAATACTTGAAGGCGGTGTTAAGACTCCTCGAGACTGTACTACGACTCTAGATACGCTTGAAGTCCCCTTAAGACTCCTTACGAGATTTTGAAGACTCATTACAACTACTTAGGGCATGTTGAGCCGAGTTAAGACTAATTCAGTTTGGATAAAGATAAGATACGACTAGTTTGAGACTTCTTAAGACTGTGTTAGTATCTTAAATCGGTGTTACAGTTCATGAAGAGTATATATCGTCTCTCTATATAAGACCGTGCTGGAAGGCTACCTGAGATCCGTTAAAACTCCCTCGGATTGCATTATGCCACGTTCATATTCGTCAATACCCTCAAGATTATCAAAAATCGACAAGATTCCTTGTTGATTATGATCAGACCTAGTAAGATTATGTTAGAATTTCTCAAGACTTGTTTTATCGCTTTGCAATTGGTGAACCCTTTTCTTTCTGACAACTTTGCTACGACCCTGCTCAAATCCCTGAACAATCTATAGGACAACCCCGGTACCTCAAGAATAGTGTCTCTCTGAGTCGACCCCCAACTCCGGATCGCTGGATTTCAGTTGACGCCTTTGCTTGCTTTTAATTCGACGGAGTAGAATTCTGTGGTCGCAAGATAGGGTGTCTACCAAATACGAATTTTTCAATAGTATGACCTTTGTATAACTTTTGTGTGACTTTTGTGCGACCTTTCTTTGGTCCATTTTCACACCTAAACAGAATTTCCACAAAAAAAAGTATCGCAAAAAAATGCTAATTGCAAACAAAAACGCTGAAGAAAGTTTATAATTAAATAATAACATACGAATTACTGCAAAGAATGTTGCAAACAGTGACGGCAAGAGCCGAGCGGTCCCAGTGCAATAATTTTGCGTTTTTTATTTATTTATTTGAGAACTTGCCTTTGGTAGTCGTCCTTCATTTTAGAGGGCCTGTAATTTTTCTTGGTCTCGCTTGTGTTTCCACGGACACGTAAAATTTGGCCTGGGGCAAATTCTACAGGCCCTTGGAAAAAATCTGGACCCGGTGCCAATGCACTTTCGCACCACCTCCCCATCCTTAGTTGCAAAGAACACAAATTTTCATTTAAATTTCAATTTGGCCACATTTTGATAAGAAATACTGCAAGTAGTGACAAATGCTTACTGATATTATTCATAAATATTATTCCAGATTCTTTACATCAACTATTGTACGGCTCACGCCCCTCCCGGCCTATACAGGATTTCTGTAGGCGCTCCCATTCTTTTTTACGGATAGCTATATTCTTTGAAAATGTTGACTGTCAAGAAATCTATTTAGATCATCCCCTATCTTGTTTTTTGGTGTCCCCGGTTTCTCTTGTGTTCGAGATTGTCAAAATTCCCATTTTAGCCTCCTTATTATTCTCAATCCCTCTCGGTTACTACTTTATTTCTTTTTGATAATTTCTAGTTATGTGTTATGACCTCCTCATTTTTAATTTTCAAGTTTCCAGTTTGTGTAGCTCAATGTGCCAAACACAGGTCTTCTGTTCCCAGGTCCGTAACCAGACTGAATTTTCAAGAGAGGCAAACTGCAGATCAGAGAGGACAAGATTTTTTCATACATTTTAAATACTTCTAATTGTAATTTTCTAACCCCCCCCCCCCCACACACAAAAACCTCATTTCGAATACTAACAGTGTTGCTAATTAAAAATGAGAAAACTGCAAAAATGTTTATACGTGTAACTCACAAATTTTTCATGAGTGATTTTTTTTTGAGATTTTTATTTAAAATTACAAAGTTTTGCACGAAAATTGTTCAAAGATGAAAATGTCATTTCTTTGAGTGTGCCTAGAAAAAGGGACTAGGTGGTCGGTCAGATGAGTGCTATAAACAAAAAAACACGAAGAAAGTAGACACAATGGGGAGTAAAATGAGTCCTCACCGAGCTCTTTACCTATAATAGAATCCATTATACTTCCGAAAAGTGTAGAGATCCCGAATACGAGTTTATTGACCCGATTCATTATTTTTTGCTTTCTTCAAAAAGAACATTTCTGACCAAGTGGTTCCTTTTTCTAGGCACACTCAGTATTTAATGGCCTGAAAACGAATCCGCCGTTGTAAAATCTCCTAGAAATCGAGAAACTTCTAAAAAGTGAAAAAAGCGTCGAAAACAGCAATTATTAATATTTTTAGCTTATCTCTTTTTATGTTTATGACTTTTAAATGAGTTTGATAATTATCATTTGTTTCCAAATCGATCAGCTGGAAAATTGTTTGTGTAAGTATCAGAGAGTACAATAGTCAGGGGCGGCAACTTCTGTGTAGCGTATGCAGCAGATGCTCTACATAGGAAGATTTTGCTGCACATGAGATTTTCAACAAAAAAAAAGAAGTATATTATTATACAAGGTGCTAAAGTGAGCAATTAGGTCTTCCAATTTTTTTTTTTGTTATGCTACACATGGGAAAATCCAGGTTGCAACCCCTGACGACAGCATTTAAAAAACAATTTTTGATGAGGTTTTTTCTGCTTTTCAGTAGACTAAAAAGTATGCAATTTTGGCCTTTTTTTCATGTTTTTCGAAACCTTAACACAAAATTTAGAAAAATCATGATGTGCTAGAAAAAAAAACGGTTTGCGGCATTGAATTCAGCGTTAAAAATACTTCCAGATTCGTATATTTTTATCTTTGAGCAAAAAAAAAAACCGAAATTTTGCAGAACAGTGTTATCAAGATTTTTGATAAATAAATGGCCTTGAAGTTAAGAGCTTTATTTCTCCTGTGAGACGTCTTTAAAAATAGCGAACCTTCCAAGGGGAGCAAAGAGCCCTCTCTCTCCCCCTGGTTACGGGCCTGCCTGTTCCTGAGGGGGGGGGGGGGAGAATCTGTTTTTTCAGGATACACAAATGTTTACATAAGTTTCGCTCGATTGCACCACTGTTGGTAAGGTCTTCGAAGAATGCCTCCAATATACCTGCAGGAAGACCTCAGTCACGTAGCCACTCTTTCTCCTGATCTATATCAAATAGCAAGGTATACGGCACGCGAAACCGAAATTCGAGAACTGATTCTGAATAAATAACATTTCTCCGAATAATTTACAATCCGGAGATGGCAGTTCCTCTCTCCAAATTATACACACACACATACGCATACAACATACATTTTTTAATACACATTCGGCAGGGTTTTGTCTTCGTATATTTTGACTTTATCACAATGAAGTTAAAAGAACGAACCAGTATTAAGTCAAAAGTTTATAATGGTATACGTAGAAATATAAAGTTGTTTCAACTTTTATACAAGATAAAGGAAAGCTCTTGGGGGAAAGCCGAGTTTGAAAACTTTACACCGAACTCGCTACAGCTATAGCTGCTGGTTTTAACACGTGCGTTGAACGCATAACACGTTTACCAAGACGCTTTTAATGAATTACATCACAGCAGCGTTTTCGCAGAGAGGAGAGATGCGCTTATTCTGAATTGCTTTTTACCTTTAATATCTTGTAAAATTTTAATCGTTCGAGTAAATAATACAGCCGGTTGATAAATCTCACGCTACCTTTAAAACTCGGTTTTCAAAAAGGCGGACCAGAAACAAAGTGGAAAAAAGTGGCAGTTCCGTATTTAGAAAATTTTGAAAATTCTCGAGCCGAGCGTCGGTAACTTATATACCTGTTGTAAATTGTCGTACCTAGAACTTTTGAATAAGCAGGTGACCCCGGTGGCACGCCAGCCAACCATTAACACATACCCGTGGAAGTGGTTGCCTATGCGCAACTTCCCATCCAGGTGTTATACATACTTTCATTTCCATGGCGCTCGCTCGCAGCTCATCGGCTGCACCGCCAGCTCCCTCTGCATCTCCTCTTTCAGCAACGAAAACTTAATTCCACCCGAGTGCTGCATTAATACTCGTATTACGCCGTTCGTGGGTTTCAGTTTTCATTTTTTAGCTTCGTACGTATAAATATCGTTTTAAGAAAATTAATACCCTCAAATAAAAACATCAACTCCTTTTTAATTATATTAAAGGACACTGAGCGCGTCCCTAATGCTTCGTACATATTATTCTCGAAACGTTCTTTCTACTTCTTCCTTTTCGTCCTTCATGCTCTTGCTATTTCCATGTAATAAATATTCTGTTCGTAGGCTGTTTGTTTTGTCTCATAATACAATAATACGAAAAGAATGGCGTTCAGGCCTTCGCTAAAAATTATACGCTGAACAATCTTCATTTGAGCATCATCTCATGTATACTGAATGTGCCCGACCGGCGCTACTTACATTTTTTTCTTCCAGTCAGCCTCGGACTTTCGTAGAATAACACTCGATCATTCTCAAGAGTCGAAAAAAAAGATTCATTTTAACGCAATTTGGCGCTAGGATTGCCAAAAAAAATTGTGTTAATCAGCCATTCTCGATAGCTATCTCTTTTCTAATTTTTCCTCTCAACCCGAGCCCTGGAATCCGCCCTTTCAAGCATTACTTCAGAGACATCGGCGAGGTTGTTAGGGCTGTCTTAGCCCTCTTCTCGTCTTGCCGAAAAAACGGCCTAAGTCGAAATGTAGCGAGTTGCTACGTGGGCTCGAACCCGGGACCTCCGGATTCCGAGACCAGCGCGCTATCCACTCGGCCAACCAGGCTAGTTTCCAAAATGCTGGAAGGATTTCTCGGAGGTCGAAAACATAGCGGAATTATAGTAATTTTCGTCATGAATTTTCTCTCACTGTAGGAGATGTAATATATAAAACTCCTCACCCTTGGCCCCCGATGAAAGGTGATCGATGAAATTTGAATAATACTCGTCATTCAGCCCAGTAAGAAGTTCCTTAAATTAAGAGAGTAAATTTAAAATTCCATAATATAAACAAATTACAATATCCAATTGTATTTTTGATCCCGGTCAACCACGGTTCTTTAATTCAAATTTCATATTTGAAATAGGTAAAATTTATTCACAAAGTTGGGCTGAGTAAATGGAACTTTCTCGGTTGCTGATTCCAAATATCACCTCCAAATCTGACCCAGGCCCCAAATTTTTCACTTTTAATAGACAAAGTTATAAACTGTATATCTGAGCGTTAACAATTTTTGTAATTGAATGTTTTCTAATTTTTTGGTTTCAAGATTCCACCGACTTGATTCCAGCCGGAGCTGATTCGAAAATAATTGAGAACTTCCAGAAACTGGAGCTTTTCGTGTCGGAGGCAATCGCGTGGACCATGTCACGCCGTGTATCGGCGGAGCTGACAGCGGAGGAGTAACGGGGTATTTATACCGTCCGGTTTTGAGGACTGGCTCGCTTACTGTTTCGTGGAGGATGCAGCGTTCGTTGAGCATGTGGAATCCAATTACCAAGTGTCATCACCCGGAAACTAGTGGAGATCACGGGACTGAATTGCCGCATGGGACAGCAGCAAAACGGCCGTACCCACATACCTTCGCCGACAGTTGACTGTTTAGACCATCGATATCCCACTGTCTGCGGGTAGATAAACCAGTACTCCCTGCCGATTCCTTATCCTCCAGAGCAGGCTCGTAGCTAATACCAGCGCAGTCAGGGATTCGCTCTGGCTGGCAAGCGCGCCGCCCTGATTCCCGGACAATTCAACTCCTGCAAATTCATCCCAACACAGTTGATCTCCCGCAATTCATCCCAGTTAAATTCATCTCAATAATGTAAGTTCATCTTATACCTACATCTCCTTTCGGAGAATTGCGTTAACGTGACTTCCTTTCTTTCTTTTTCTTTTTTTTCAACGGAGTTACATGTACATTATTATAATATATGCGTATTATATTATACGAAGGGTGGTTTTCCAAAGGGGAAGGCCCATCTACATTTGTCACTTAAGATGATCATCTTGGATGAATCACCAAAAGTGACAAATGTAAACACGATTTCATCTTCACTTCCTCCAGAGTGATCACTAAAAGTGAGCGGTGAATGGAATCAATCCCCAATTGATTTTTAGTGAAAGAGCCTTTCATTGTTTCTTGGAAAACGATTACTTATCACGGTTCAACGCCTAGTGAAAAATGTGAATTTGTCACTTTCAGTGATTCATCCAAGATGATCATCTTAAGTGACAAATGTTAATGGGTAATGTGCCTTCAACTAGAAATCCAAGGTCATAACTCCAGTCCTGAATGAAAGTGAACGATGAAAAAAACAAAAACAACAAAAAAAAACCACTAAAAACTGATGAAAATATGTGAATACGGATGAGTCACTTTGGCTGAATCATTTTGAATGATTACTCTGGATGATCATCAGAAATGAAACAGTGTAAATCCCCTCAATTGATGTTTAGTGAAAGAGCCTTTCATTGTTTCTTGGAAAACGATGACTCATCACGGTTCAACGCCTAGTGAAAAATGTCAATTTATCACGGGCCTTCAACAAGAAATCTAAGGTCATAACTCCAGCCCTGGATAAAAGTTAACAATGAAACGAAAAAAAACTGAAAAAATTGTGAAAATGGATAATTTACTGTGGTTGAATCATTTTGAGTGATCAC
The DNA here is from genome assembly GCA_031841125.1 of Acanthococcus lagerstroemiae. NCBI lineage: Eukaryota > Metazoa > Arthropoda > Insecta > Hemiptera > Eriococcidae > Acanthococcus > Acanthococcus lagerstroemiae. The sequence goes on along the minus strand of CM063114.1, from coordinate 25,272,877 downwards.
TCCGGATAATCATCAGAAATGAAACAGTGTAGATCCCCCCTAAGTCCCTTTTTAGCGATTTTGCGTCAAGAGCGCCATCTGGTAGAGAATTTCACGTCCAATCGAATGCAGTTTTTCGTTTTCAAAAATATTAATTTTTTCCGAAGTTACAAGGCATTGAAAAGTTACATGATTTTTTTGTCTCCCTGTAGAATTATCATTAAGGCGTTTTGTGACTTGTAAGGAACCCTGATGTGATGTGACATAAGAAAAGGGCCTCAACGTCCCGTTACCATTGAGGTCCTTGTCTTGTGCGTAAACGTAAATTACTCACATCAATTTCACATATGTCGGCCGCAAAATTTAGTTGGAAGAATACACGATGATATCTCGATGACGTTTATCTTCCTTCTTATTCCAATTCAGCAGATGAATACGTTCCACGTAATAGCACTCTGGTTTGGCAAAACAAGCTAAGTTGTCGACTTTGCCCACTTTACAACCCTCTGGTAAGAAGTAGAAGCGTGCGATCGTTTTCGTTCTTGTCGTATTCAATTCAGTGAGTCCAGGGCACGCAATAACCAAAAAAGAAAATACGCTCGTTCAGTGCTGCTAAAGGTAAGCAGTTTTCTGCGTTTCCTGTGAAATCTTGTATTTTGACTCAACCCCTTTTGGAAAACCACTCTTCACTACGAACGTCTTCCGTTTTCACGCTGACAGGGTGTCTACTGAAACTGAAAACAGGAAAAGGTTACCATGTGATTGCCATACCCATGAAATTTCTCGTGTAAGTTCTTTCACCTATGCAATAGAAAATGGAAGCCCCTGGCGCCCCCTAGGCGATGCATTCAGACGCAGGATTGTCTCTTCTTTCCAATGACGCTAAAAACTCTAGTTTAAAAAAAAAAAATTAGGTGAGTCCTTTTTCGCTATTAGCTATTAGAGCACTAGAAATGACAGATCTGCTTTAGCAAATTCTCAGACTTCAGGTAGACAACCCGCCTAGCTTTCCTAACCCACGGGGAAGCAGGATTCCAATATACTAGGTGTATCTTGCTAGACAATATGAATACCCATAACTCGCAATATCGCAGGCAGAATTCCCCAACCCAGTTCCCCAACGTGATTACATAATATCGGGATAACAAAGAATTTATTAAGAGTACACGTAGTACTGATCGAATTAAAGGGTTTTTCGTTTTGCTCAGCTCCTGTCAGTGTTCACATTCAAAATTCTCTTTGGAAGGCTCTTTTCGCTCAGTATAAATCCCTTGTTTAAATAACGAATTCTTCAGAGTTCACTCAGAAATCTACAAAAGAAGATGAAAACGCTTCTCTTCATAAATACTTCCCCCTCGTCTCCTTACAGGAAATAACTGAACATTACTTACTTGAAATCGTGTTTTGTTTTATTTTATAACCGTGTAGTATCGATTAACATTTTAAAATTTTTTTGAGATGAATTGTCCTCGGGTACGAATTGCGCGAGATGAATTATGGGGGACAAATTGTGGGAGACGAACTGCGAGAGATGAACGGTCCGGAAACCCGCCGCCCTAGCCAGCACATTCTCAAAAAAATAAAATAATAGATAGAAACAACTGAAAATAAAAAAACAAAATTGTGCTGTATCTTTATGGCTCATGCCCTGGGTGAATAACCAAAATGCCCTGCCATACACAAGCGGTGGTGTGGTGGGACGTATGGCGATGCACGCATGCCAAAGTGGCCCCTGAGACACCGCACCCCCGGCATCGGAAACTACTCTTTCGGGCATCGCATCAGTACCTAGGGGGATACATAGACAAGCGGTTAGCTACGGGCTTGCTCCAGAAGATCCATGGTATTTCTTTCTTTGGCCATCTTAGATTCTCTTTTTATCTGATTTCTTAAAGCATTATATCTCCCAACAAAATCGACACATTTTATACACTGCTGGGGTAATACATTGAACTTTTTAATACATACACAGTATGTCTGAAAAGTTCTCGAACTAATTCAATTAAAAATACAGATTTCAAGATAACGGAATTTATTGACATCAACCCTCTACACAGTACCCTTCTATCCCTCCGGCCACTGATGTGATACTCGAAAGGGTAGTTTCCGGGGCCGGGGTGCGGTGTCATAGAGGCCACTTTGGCATGCGTGCATCGCCATACGTCCCACCACACCAGCACCCTTCTCTATTTATACATTCTTCGCAGCGCCAGTACAGCCCAGCAAAGGCTTTCAAAAAGTCTGTTTGTGGAATCGTCTTCAACTGATGTGTTGGATCGCCGAAACTTTTTCGAAAAATTGGCCTTTCATCTTCAGTCTGAGTTTTGAGGAGAAGAAGAAGAAAAGAAGAAGAAGTCCGCTGGTGCCAAATTAGGTGAATAGGGCGGGTGGGCGCGGCCGGTGATTTAACTGGAGGCATAATAACGCGTCAGAGGTATTGCAGTGTGAGCAGGCGCATTGTCGTGCAACAAAGTACAACTGGTTGCATCTTGATACTCGGACCAGACTCGGCGGATGCGGTGCACCAGGCGCTTCATAACCTCTGAATAGAACTCGGTTGCTCCACCAGAACGAAATCGTGATGGATTAAGCCTTTTGAGTCGAAAAAAAAGCTGTTGCTAGTCTTCTGCTTCGATCACCATCTTCTAACGAGTTTCACCAGTCTTTGAAGCGTTTCCACCACGTGCATGTGGTAGTCCGGGATGGCGCTTCATCATCAAAACCATCCTTTATCGGAGAACGATCTTTTGAGGCGAACACAAAATTTAATTGCACATCTTTGTTCCATGTTTTTAAGCTCGTGCGATATAACATAAACACGACACATATAGCCAAATATAACTCAAGACAGATTTGACCAAACCAGTTGAAACTTTGTACACTAGCTCCTCAGACTTGTAACTACATGCTACCATGGTTGATCGACAGAGATGGCGTCACTTTATCGCGTACAGAAATTTAGTTCGGGAACTTTTCAGACACACTGCGTAATGAACGAATACGCCGAAAACCAAAATCACAGAACATTTTTTCAAATTCCTGGATTTTTCTGCAACTACAAATACACTCTACGCCATCATTTATCGCGGTCACTACACAGCTCTTCAGATAAGTCGAGGGCGAAATAAAATCTGCAGTCGAAGAACTGTCCCCCGATCACGTCTGCTCACTCAATTGACTCGCTTCCAGCCATTGTATCCAACACGTGGAAAAAATTTCCCTAACACCAGCCAACTCTTTCACTCTTTCTTAAATTTACAGCCACGCCGAGCGTCATTCGTGCAGCGCAGCCCAGCAACTCGTGTATACGAACTGAATTACAACTCGGGCAGCAATGCGCCGCGCCGCCATAAATAGCTACAATTTTTCACATTTCCCTGAATTAGAATAGCAATTAAGATACGCATTTTTTTCTTTCAGTATAAGTTACATATACATTTTTTTCTTTACATTCACATTTCATTTTCCTCAGCTATGTTTATGTTTACAATTTCCGCAACAGCAGGCGTTCGTAATTTCCATCACGTTCCGAATACAAGAGCCATTTTCCTATTTATAAATTTCCCAACACCGGACTTACCTCCAATAGGAAAAGTATGATATTAATACGTTCGAAGAATTTAAATACGAAGTCTTGAAAAAAGCCGAGCGCTTTTCCGACGTGTCCTTTTAAAAATCTATTCGACCAAATTAAATTGGTATAAATATTTCAAGGGGGAACGGAACATTACACGAGAATTATGTACCGTCGAAGTTCCGGATCGTGTTTTAAAAAAAACACTCGTATTTTTACATCTCGTAAACTATACGGCTCTTGGGGCAGATCTAATTTCACGGCACATGGGTGTAAGTGCAGAATGAAAAGTGACTTGGGTTGGAATTAATGAGAAAATAGGGGGAAATTATTAGCTCCTGTTAATAGGCGTAATTTTTTATAGGGTTCGGGGAGAGTAAAATACATGGATGTAGGGGAGACGCCATACCTTTCTGAAGGCTTGTAAAACTTTCACGACTCAAGTTATCACCTGTTCTTTTAAATTAATTTTAGCTAAACGTACAGCAAAAATTACATTTACAATTTAGATACCGTAATTGAATCACATCCCGCGCGCTAAGAATTTGTAAACAACAGGTAGTACATTGAGAAACTGAAATAAAACTTGATTAAAAATGAAATGTGCAGAACTGTTATACAGGTCATCCTCATGAGGATGGTCCGAACACACAAAAAATGCTACCAGAAGAACAAAGAGAGGGGATTCATGTTTATAGCCAACATCCCTGTTTTGTATTACGATTCGTAGACAGACCTAAGGCAACCATATAAAGGGCAAATGGCCTGGGCCGTCTTAGAAACAAAATAATGATAAACTGAAAGGAAGGAGGAGAGGACAAAGTCATCAGTAGAGTTCCCTTTACCTTCATTTTAGACAAAAGAAAACCTCCCACTGCTCCTCTTGGTAGAAAAGTTTCAGTATCGTTGGAAAAGATAGAAAGAAAGAAAATAATAAAGAAAAGAACAAACAAATAAAGGGATACAGAAAGGAAAGAAAAACTCTATGGGGGAGAGAGGGGGTTGGATTTTTGAAAATCTGCTCGATTTTGCTTAACCTGGCTATATAGTCTTGAAGAATCTGGAGCGAACGTAGAAAAGTCTCAAGTTCGCATAAATCAAACATGTGTGGAAGAGTCATAGGGCATCTTAAACAGGTACTGAAGAGTCTAAAGCAGTATTAATGAATATAAGCAACTCAGGTATGGTACTGAACAATCTTCACGAATCTTATCTCGAACAAGTTTGGTAGAAGACTCATGACAAGTGTTAGCGAGTTCCAAATTAGTCTTGAAGAGTTTCAACATGACAAAGATTATAAATATGAAAGCTCATAAATTTGGAAGAGCTTTTTCAAGTGCCTCGAAGCATCATAGCCAGGCCGTTGGGTCATACCACCCCCTCCTTCATCAATTTTTTTCAGAGCTGGCAAAGTGGCAATTCCAGGTGTTTGATTTTTTTGTGCTCGTTTTATTTTTTAACAGTCAGAACATTTTTGATTTTCGCCTCCTCAAATAAATTTGCATCGTTACGACCCTGGCTAGAGCATATCCAGAATTAATTTTAAAGCATCTGAAAGATCTAAAAGGATCTTTATTAACAAATTAAAGATCGAAGATTCTCTGTGGTTAAGACACCAAAAGTACTGACTGAAGAACGTTGATTTAGAAACACGTTGAAAGTCTACAAAAATTCTGAAAGAACCTTGCAGAGCGCTACCAAGTCTTGACGCATCTCAGAGAGTCTAGAAGAGTCTTAAACACATCTGAAAACATCTGAATGTTCGAGTCTTAAAAAATTTTAGCGCATTTTAAATGGAATATGAAGGGTTTTGAAGCAGGCCCTTGACAGGAAAAAAATCTAAGCGCCTTAATTCAAATATTTTCTTAAGGATTTCAATATTTGAAGGAATTCTGAAGATTCAGTGCGTTAATCACAGAAAATCAATCATAAAAATACAAATTATGACTGAAAATTCAGAAAACGCTAAACCCTCCAGAAAACCCTCGAATTTTGTGAGACCAAAAATTCATCAGCTTCAGGAGAAATTGTTATGGTAGACAAACCTGCCTTCAACGTTCTCATTTTCTAAAATGAATCAGGAAGAGCCTCAAAGAATAGGGACCAATTAAAAAGGGAGAGAAACCTCCCTCAAAACTTTTCAGAATTAGTACTTAGATTTAATAAAATCGATCCTCAAATGGCAAAATCTCGAAGAGTTTTGGTCTTTTATTTTCTTACTTGCTCGTCGATTTAAACAACTTTTGTTACTAACAGAAATCAGATACTCAGTTGACATAATTTATAATATCATTCAGCAGAATTAGGTGCCCCCTCCAAAAAATTCCTCCGATACGTTCCGGTTGCTAGATCTTAAATCTTAATCGAGCCTTGATAGTTTAAGAAATCATAAATTATTTCATAGAGACTTCAGCAAGTCTTCAAGAGACCTAAATAACACTGAGCAGGGCAGTACGAAAATAAATTTATGAAAAGGCTCGACAACTCTGAAAAATAACTGAAGTGGCAGGCAACACCCCCCTCCCCCTCCCATGGCTACGGCCTTGTTACTGAGCCGGATTCGAACAGTTTTAAACAAATCCTATCAAGTACACTTATATGTCCCACAGGAATTTTCAACTAGTCTTGCAGAGCTATAGTGACTCTTGAAGAAGTCATGATGTGTCTGAAAGATTATGTCAAAGAATTTTCTAAAAGTCTAATGAAATCTGGAAGAGTTCTGAACAAACCGCCCCAGCTGGAAAGTGGAAACAAACACCAGAAAAAAATGAGGTAATGAATGAATGAATGAAAAACAGAAAGAACACTTGTGGAATGAATGAAGGCAAAATATTGTTTTGTGAGGAAGGTAGGAGTTCGTATTTTATGTGACAGGGCCTAAGTTTGAGGATACAAACTCAAAACAGTTTGGTACAAAAAGAGCAGAACTGTTCACATCCGAGCTATCGAGGAAGTACAGCTGTAAAAATTCCTTCAGCGATCTTATGTCACGGTCGGTACAACTTTTTAAATTCCCTGACGTTCTAGTGAAGTAACCAAAGGCATTCCTCGTTAGAAAAATTTTCTGTCCGTCCAGGATCAATCAATCAATCAATTCAGCCTTTAATCACCATAAGTGAACATGTGTATAATTGGTTGGAACGCCGCAACACAAGACCCCCCCCCCCCACCGATGAACGATACATTTCCACATTTTATAGACTATAAACAATATTTTTAGTCATCAGTCCCTCGGAAGCGTTCAGGTATCACTGACGCCACCCGATCCATCATGCGCCCATCCTTGGGCATAGGCCTCTCCTACCCGTTTCCAGCACTTTCTGTCTCTGGCACTTCTCCCCAGGTTATCCCTCCCGTCTGGATAATTTCGTCCTCCTATCTCAACTTCTTTTTTTACCCCTCGGTTGCAGAACTAATACCTTTTTTCCCATCTCTGTTCCTTCTTCCAGGCCACGTGTCCGGCATAGTCCATTTTGAGTTTTTTGATTTTATACCTGCAGTCGATGATTTTGCTCTTTCTCTTGACTGCTAAATTGCTCACTATTGAGCGTCCCATGGCAATCTGAGTTCTTGCCAGTCCGATCAACTGTCGTTCCGTGGGGGCCCACGTTTGTGCCTCGAACGTTAAAATGGGTAATACACAGCTTTCAAATATTTTCTTTTTCATTTCCTGGGAGAACATCCACTTAAACACTTTTGCTAGACTCCAGTAGCTACCCCATGCTTTCGCCTTTCTTCTCTTTAACTCTCTTTCCCGGTTGTCAGAAAATACGATTACCTGTCCCAAGTAGATTTGTCTCTTCACTCCTACCTATCGTTTTGCCACCCAATCTGATTTCTGAATTTTCCACACAGTTCGTCAGCAACACCGTTTTTTTTTTTGGTTTTTTTTTGGTGTTCATCACCAGTCCAGCTTCTACTCCGGACACTCGCAGTTCCTCTGCCATTTGTTGCAGCTCTTCCCTACTCTGTGCATTGAGGGCCACATCATCCGCAAATCGTAAGTTATTTAATTTCTTTCGGTCCACCTCAGTTCCATTCTCTCCCTAATTTAAATTTCCAAACACTTTCTCCAAAGTACAGAGAGAGGGTCTCCTTGTTTCACTCGTTTTTTGATTTCGAATTTTTGTCCCACCTTATTTGCTTTCACCCTCCCTTCTACAATTTTATACATATTCCTCAAAATTCTAATAAATTTGGACTGAATTCTCTGTTTATTAACTGCATTTCAGAGGTAATTGAGGTGGAGTCCGTCCAGGATGGGTCCCGACAATTTGTCAAATTTCAAGAATCTCGACAATGGGAACATCTTTTTGAACGGGATCCAACAAATTTCAGTCATCAAAATTCATTGGTCATGTTGAAAAATGTGCTCCCATTCCCGAAATATACCTACAAAGTCTAGACGTTTAAAAAGTCTACCGACTAAAAAACCCCACTACAACACATGGACTAACGCATTATGACGTTATCAGTATCTTCCAGAGCTGGGTAGGTTGGAATGATTTTTCCGTCTTCATTCCCATTTGTTACAGGTGTGAACAGGACAGCAGCGTAAAATTGACTAGAAGCCGACAACAAGAGGTAACCAGAAATAATACATATTATACTTTGCCTTCCTTGAATCAGGAGTCTTAGGAGATGCCCCATGCGTTTCTTTGTATTTGGGAGGGATGTAGCTCGAGTCCTGAACAGAGTTCACTATCACCAGATGAAGCTGACACCAGGCCATCACACGTCGAACCAAACTGATATTCCTCACAAGAAATCCGATAGATCAAGTTCAATATCAAAGTGGTGAGTACTATATAAGAACATTCTGGGCTGGATTTTTTAGGGCGAAATAAAATAAATGTATCGAGGAAGCTAAAAAGACTAACTGAATCAAAAATTCACATTACACTCGCAAAGGCTGCGTACATTCTACAGAAGTGAAAAAATCTCCACATCCCTATCATCACATCAATATGATACGTCAAATTTAATGAAATCAGCGTGTTGGCATTACTGTGATACACCATTTCCACGTTCTCAATTATCCACAAAATAATTCTTGTCTACACTCGGCAGTCTCTACAGGAGAACGGCGAAAGACAGCGACCATTTATATACAGTATTTATACAGATATGTAATCCTGCAGCAGCTGAGATCCAACCTCCTGCGCTCTCAGGCTGTATCTTCCCGGGCGTTACTCGGTCTCTATGAGACCCCATGCAGTCGTCAGTAATTTCTGGGTTTATAAATACATGCAGCCGTGTGTGTGTGTGTAGGTATATAAGCACATCGTTGGTCTCTTGAAACGACGTCGGTGTCTCGACGGCCCTACCAATCTGGTTATTTCGTTTTTCAATTATTTCAACAGGCCAGTTAAATGTAAATTATTAACGACATTAAGGTTTTGTATTGCTTGTCGTGTTTGACGGGCACGCCGTTGGGGTCTTGCGGTCTTGGTATTCAAATTTATCATTTCGCTGCTCGCTTGGTATTGGTTAATGGGGACGAGGACGAAATGAAAACTTGCCAGAGCTTCGGGGTTGATAATTCCATACATCTCGCCGAATGGAATGCTATCACGCTTTCCCTCGTTATCAGTTTCATCTAAAGTTCGTGAACTTTACTCGCAGCCAGCTTCATTCTTCTTCAGCGCTACGGAAATAAATCTACCTCCACAGTTGCACGGGTAGCTTCTCGGCTCCTGATTCAACAGGGGCGAAGTATAATCTAGATTCATTTCCGAACTCGAGTCAACTTCGTACGCTGTTGATTCCAGTAGCAACAAATCCATAACACGACAGCGCGGGCAGACACACCAGACACCATAACACCAATAACGAATGGGAATGGAGGCGAAAAATCATTCCAACCTACTGTTCGTGACGACACAAGTGCAGAGCCATTCATGCTATTCGACAAATGGAAACGGCATGCTAAAGTGAGAGAGACAGATAGAGTGCGTACGTAACACCGAACAACGCGAATAGGGTCGAAAAGAGAATGGCCGATAACGGGCGATAAAATGCTAAGAAAGTGCTACAGCGCCATCTATTTACCTTCCCATTCGCCATACTTCTATGGCGGCACGATCGAGCGCGCTCGTGTTGCACTCGGAATATTTTCCGGCTGTAGTTCCAGCAAGTTTCACAGATGGCGCTTCATCCCGCGCGCCGTAATTTTACTTGTTGCCGCTATCAGGCACGTCCCATCGTACCGACAATTTCTCATCACCGCGTATTTTCGTAAAATTAATAAAAAAAATGAACTCGACAAAATTCGAATTCAATCGAGAAAAAAATTGGTGGCCCGATAATTCATGAACAATCAAGCGATGCGATAACCATGTGGATTTAGAAAAAATAAAATAAAAGGACTGGCCATACACTAGAGTTTTGAGTCCCGTCGGCGGACGTCTGTACAAGATCATAATTTTCAACAAAAAAATCGAAAGATACTGAAGTTGACATGGAGTAAATCAGCAATGATAACTACCACTGTTTTTGAAAATTAACTTAAGAAAGAGCGAAAGTAGAAACTTGAAATTTATATACGTCAAGGGGAATCGTTCCAAATTTCAGTTTTCCAAGCAACACCGCAGCTAGCAAGCTGGTTCTTCTTTTTTAAGAACGAGAGCGGTAGAAATGCCGATTAAAAATGAAAAATTTCAACGAAAACTTACGAATAAGAGAAAAAAGTTCCTCGCTTTTCCGATTTTGCCAACGAGCTACTAGAAACTGCTGAGTGTCGACTTTTTAAACCATACTGAGAGAGAGAGTGATACTCCTGGGCCTGTCACGAGGGGAGAAAGGATAATTCCTTCCATCCGAAATTTTTTCAGGGTCCGGATTCTTCATCTTTTGATCTTCCTTTACATTAGCTGATCTTTTGTTTTAGGGTCTTCGGGTGCAAAATCGAGAAAAATTACGCATTATTTTTGTTTTTCCCCTAAGCCCAGGTTTCTACACAAGGGCCATGGACAGCCTGCTTATATGCTAAAGAAACTCAACAATTTTCTAAAAAAAAATAAGTATGAGCTTAATTTTATAATTACAAAAATGGGAAATCATAGAATTTGGCCTCCCATTGTATGCCCAAGTAAAAGACCTAAAATATGATAATCTGTACTCAACCGTTTCTAACCCCAACATTTGCAGCTATATGCCTTTGCCCCGGATGATTTTTGTGGGTCCACTTCGAACGCAACCCACAATAATTTCTCCCGTCTTTCCGCGCTCGTAATTCATTACATAAAAAATAATATGTATAGGAAATAAAAGTTTTAGATGAAGAATTTGTTTATTTTTTAAACACTGATCCACTGCAGTGGAGTTAGTAAGCGAGCAAGGTAAAACGTGAAATTTCAGAGCTGGTCAACTAAAATATTTTATGCCTCGAAATTTTTTTTCTAGATTTATCGTGCCAAAATTTAGGCGGAATTCTGTAAATACATCACTATCGTACCAACAAAATTTGTACTTCACCCCGAGGCCGGATTTAGGATGTGGAGACCTCGACGTCCACAACTAGCAGGGGTTCCAATTTTTCCAAAATTTTAGTAATAAGCCAGCAAGTTAAAAACTATACTCCGTTCAGATGCGTCAAGGATACTTCGATTTTGGCGATTTTTAAACATTTAGTGGGGACCCTGTAGTGGTGGGAAGCTCCCTGGAAACTAGTGGCGGATCCAAGGGGGGGATCATGAGGTACATGCCCCCCTGGTTGAAATTTTTAACGCAATAATAGGAAAAATGATGAATTGTACCCTTATTACACGCTGCATCGCCGCTACTGTACCCACCCCCATCTCCTTTTACTAGATCCGCGCCTGCTGGAAACCCCCTTAATACGGCTCTTTTACAATGGTAACGTCTTCTAGATTCTCGATATTAGCTCTAGAATTTTTCCCGTTAGCGGGGGAGGAGGGGTCATAACACAAAATGTATAGAGAGAAAAAGAATCAGCTTCTATATCGAGTTGACTCGAACCAAGAAACAGAAAATGATAAGTGAGTTCGCACGTCGCTTTATCCAGGGGAAGAGGAGAGGCACACATGAACAGGAATCATTAATTTCTATTTTTGCAAAAATTTGGATTTGAAAAAATACAGAAGTAATTTATAGACATTGAAGATGTAAATTCTCAAGTCATGTACAGCCCCAATCTCGCTCCCTGCGATTTTTCAGTCGTATTTCATTGGGTAGCATTCAAGTAGGAAAATGGGGGTCGGGGTGGGGGATAAGACCAGTTAAATGTTTTTTTTTTCTGAAATTGAGAAATTTTGATCGACGAATGCATAGTGCGTTATAGAAGCTTAAAAAAATATTCTTCAAGCACGATGGGAAGAAGGAATGAGACCCAAGAGAGCTGAGGGGAAGAAGTACACATTCATGTTCTTCTCTAGAAGAGTGTATTTCAGTCAGAAAATGGACAACTTCCTCACACAGGAGACGAAACCCTGAAACAATTCCATCGGTTTGTGCGACCACTTTTCTTGAAAAAAACAGAAGAAAACATTATGAAAGGTGAAGAACCAAAACTTACATTTGCCATTTTACTTCAAGGGCGCGAATAGGCAAAATACTGTACACGGGTGCAGGAATATCTTTGCTGCGCATGTGAACGTGGAGTATGTTATACATATCGTACATTCACAGGCGCAGCACAGATATTCCTACACTCGTGTACAGTATTTTGCCTATTTGCGTCCTTGAAATAAAATGGCAAATGTGAGTTTCGATTCTTTACCCTTCATTTTATTGATCTTATTTCATACAAAAAGTGAATGATTTGCAGTATTTTTCGAAACAGAAGATGAAAAAGTTTCAGGCTTATTCGCTTGTTTATTTCAGTTCATATGGAGGGGAGGGGAAGGGAAGGGGTGCGATACTTCCTTGCTTGTTAATGCACATATACTGAAATAAAAACGAATTAATCTCCTTATTATAAAGATCTAAAGTAATGTTCGCAAATTCGGATTCCATACTTCAACGCTTATTCTAACGAGCAACTTTGTTGGGCACTTCCCAAAAAATGTGGGTAGTTCCAAAAAACAACAATACGTTTAAAAATCACGAGCTTAAAATTGATTGTATTTGTTGAGGGGGCGGAGAAACAAAGAAGAATGGTAATGAAACCGGCAATCTTTTGACTTGGATACTAGAACAGACGCTGCTATACTTACTTTTATTGGGCAAGATGCTGGAAGGAGGGAAGGTTTGAACTTTTTGCTCTTATATTTCGAGCCTAAGTATGGATCAGTTCTCAAAAAGGAAGATGGCACTGTCATAATAAATCTGTGCGGTGGCGTCAGTCTCATCTTTTTTCAGAGAAGGGGGGGGTGCAGGCAAAGGACGTGTTCATCTGCATCGGAAAAAAGTGCGCACCTTCCTGTTAGCTGCTCGCTTCTTCTAGAATTGACTTTTCAGGGCAGAGGTGTGCATGGGAGAGGGAGAAAGACTTATTCAAACGCCTTAGTTTTGTCCCCCATACACAGCGGACTTCACTTTTAGTCCCATCCATCTGCCTACATAGCTCTTCTCTAATTTTGCTCTCAACCCGAGCCCTGGAATCCGCCTTTTCGAGCATTACCTCAGAGACGTCAAGGAGGCTGTTAGGGCTGTCTTAGCTCTCTTCTCTTCTTGCCGAAAACCCGGCTTCAGTCGAAATGTAGCGAGTTGCTACGGGGGCTCGAACCCGAGACCTCCGGATTCCGAGACCAGCATGCTATCCACTCGGCCAACCAAACCCCTTCTGCCTACATAGCTGACTGTCTGTCTATGTGTCTATCTGCCACGTGCTCGGGGTTAAAATTTTTGAAGCTGCGGAATTTTAGTACGTATACAAAGGAATATACTAATTTAATTCTTATACAGCGTAGTGCTTAGAAAACATTGTTTAAAAAAATGGCGGCGCGATGAATTCTTTTCACCTCGGGTCACAGGTAACATATTGGACGCTTTGTTTGACTCTGAACTTAAAAAAAAAAAAAAAAAAGTTTAAGATCAGGGTGTCTACAAAAATTGGAAAGTAAAAATGAAGTATTTTTTCAGGGCCCCTTGCAGGACTGTAGCAGACATATTTTCCATCCTTCCCCCGCGTATGCAAATCTTTGTTTTTTGTTTCCAATTTATTGTTCTATCCTCTTTACCCATCCCACCTTTTTGCTCCCCCTTCCCCCCTACTTGTGAATATAGATCCTGCGCTACACTTTTTAATGACCTATCATAGGAATCGCAAAAAATTTATTTTTGAGTATTTCTAACAAAAATGAAGGGCTTTTCAATTTCAGCACTTCTCAGGATTTTCAGGACCTACTTTCAAAATTTAAGACTTTTCAGGACTTGAAGAACTTTTCAGCACCGGTAGGAAATTTGAATATTTTTTCCGTTTTCCAACTTTTTTTAAGCTTTAAACATTTTTTTACATATAATGTTTTTTTTAAAAAAAGTATCATTTACTCATCCTCATCTTGCCCCAATGACTGAGGCAAGAAGATTATTTCCTTGGGGCAATATGACTACCATTGGAAACGGACTAGGTACACATAAAAATGCTGAAAACTCTTTATTAAAATTAGAAAACATGCGAGTAAAATCAGGAATACATGCAAGTTTCTGTCTCCTTCAGTAATTATCCGCAGAGATCCCATTTGAATAATGGTGGATTTACATTCGAGTCGGCGACTTCAGGCCAACATGTTCTGTCGGAAGCTGTTTTGACACGCCTCCTCGAACCGGCGCTTGTCGGTTCGGAGAACAGTTGTCCGCGACATGTCCGTGATAGGTCTGCGACAAAATTGGAAAGGAATGTAAATCCACAGTTGTCGCCGACTCGAATGGTAAATCCACCATAACAATTATAAGTCGTATTCAGTTAGACATTATGTAAACCATTTGAATCCAATGCGGATTCATCTTGCCCCACATGCACATGAGTTACCACACATTATAACAACTTATAAGTGATCTCATCGGCAATTGAAGTGGTTGATATATTAAAACGTCCCTTACCTCACCATATTCAGGTATTTTATATAATTATTATTCTATATTTTAAACGGCTGAAACGTCAGAGTAAACGTTAACATTAGCACGTCTAATGTTAGATCGAAAAAACATATTTTCTTATCACGGAGAGCATGAATACAGATATCAACATTCTTGGATTAAACTTCGTATTTCTGATTTTTTTTTCGCTCTCCGAACAATAAAAAATAACACTACTGAACAAAATGAAATTTTTTGTTTGCACAACGCATTTAAGGAGGTGATTCGTGAGTACTTTTCAACGCTGAATACAGTGCCGTCGGCCGTTTTTCTCTATCACGTCTAGTTTTTCTGATCAAAAACTATAAAAAATTCAATTAAATGTGTTCAAAAAGAGGTTTAGGAACTGAATGTGGTCATACTGATTCGTGTTGTTGTGTGTTGCGGTCGTGTGTAGTGGTGTGTATTCCGTCTGTTTGTTTTCTGTTATTGTGGTCTGATAACACTGATAATATCAGTCAGTGGTACCGCTTATTCCAATGCGAAAACAAAATGGAAACGAATTTCAGTCGTTCAGAACTCCGAATTGTGACGTGATAGAGAAAAATGGGTCGCAGTATCGTGTTCAGCGTTAAAAAGTACCTCAGAATCACCTGTCGAAATGCATTGTGCAAAATAGTTGTTCCGTAGTGTAATTAGTGTTACCAAGAATTATTTTACTAACGTGAAATTGCTGAAAGTCATCTTGCCCCCCTCCCCCCTTCTAGTTTAATGGACCTAGCGAGCTAAAATTTTCATGATAAACTTTCACAATCTGAATATCGTTCGAGTTCAAAAACGGGCCTACTTGGTTTATTGGATCAGAGGCTAGAGATACTTAAAAAGTAATTTGTTTTTTAATTTTATCTCTGACCTATAACGTCTTTCGAAATTTTGAACGACCGAATAATGTTATTTTTTCAAGTTTCACTCGTTTAGTAATAACTGTTTCTCTCGTTGGCTGAACAGTTGAGATGTTTACATTTATGGGAAAACATACAATTTCTTGATTCTTGTATCACTGGGAATGCCATAGGGAGGTGCGACGGTACGATCCTGCTCTTTGAATAATTGCCAACGGTTGAGAATCTTCGAGTATACACTGGTACCCAATCCGCTGTTAATATAAGGGTTGTGGAATGTCCCAGAACTACGGCGACCCAGGCTTCTCGGGAGGTTCGTCCACTCTCGCCATAGTAAGTTTTTCTGTAAATCCGGCGGCGGCTCGTTCCAGAGACCTGGCCGGCGTACTCGTATGCTGGCGCGTATCAGCAGCAAAATGCGAAAAAATCGACCTAGCCACGCGACAAAAAGTACGTGTATATATACCTGATATTTGTACGCGTACGTGGGGAAACACGCGGGCGTATTAACGCGCGTCCGCGTTTATATTTCATGCACTCGTTAAGACCGCGCACCGTTCTGTAATAAACGCTAAATTACCGGCAACCGACGTGAGAAAATATCGGTAAATGATTTAGAATCACGCTAAGCGGTGCGCGAAATATGTGCGAGCGAGGTGTGCGCCGCGGCGGCGGCCGCGGCCCGCGGGGTTGTATCTGTTGTCGAATGTAATTTAGGCCGACGGCCGTATAGAGCTTGAATGAAACAATAACTGCTTCCTTTCGTGATACCGGGTGGTTTCCTTTGAATAATGAATGTTTATTGGCAAGAATCCCCTCGGTATGTCGTTGAAAGGGTATATAAACAGTGTTCGAGAAATTACGACACAATAACCAGCGCAGCGGCAGCGGCACACCCGCGCTCGCCGTTCGCAATTTTACGCGAGCTCCGGCCTACATTCTCAGACGCGCGGCGAAATTTCGCGGACACGGCTGCCGCGGTGGGCCGTTTTTCCGCAGTCTGTAATATTCAGTTGATTACTTCATTTCAGTGCGACCTCGTGTGTCTCCACGTATCGGTATATGGTGTGCTGTGTGAACGCGGTCCTCGAAAATTTAACGCACGAAAGGCACCGGCTGTGCCAGCAGAACGAAAATATTGCTCGGTAGAACAATTCGCCGTCGTATTTGGTGGCACCTTGTGCGCGAAAATTGGTCTGCGTCATCAGCCCCTCATTTTCAGTTTGGGAATTAGAATTTCTGTGACTGATTCTCGTTATCAGTTTTGTCATTTGTTTCGCATATTTTAGAATTTGTTCAGGCACCTCCCCCTCCCCCATTCGTAATCTAAATATCAATTAGGGGTTGGTGTCGTGGCAGGCCCTCGAATTTGGAACTCAGAAATTGTAATTTTGTTACGGGAATATACCCAGCATCCGTTTAAAGTACGATATTCAGGCCAATAATAATAACTCTTTTCTAATTTGCTCTCGACCCGAGCACTGGCATCCATCCTTTCGAGCATTACCTCAGAGACGTTGGGGAGACTATTAGGGCTGTCTTAGCTCTCTTCTCTTCTTGCCGAAAAACCGACTTCGGTCGAAATGTAGCGAGTTGCTACGTGGGCTCAAACCCGGGACCTCCGGATTCCGAGACCAACGCGCTATCCACTCGGTCAAACAGACCCCCAATAATAATAACTAATAACTAAAGTAAATATTAAAGTACGTTGACTAACTCTTTCAAACTATCCAAAAATGTTCCGAACTCTAACCGAACTTCAGTCTGAAACAACTGCTGATCTCTCCTCACGTGGCTATAAAAGTCAAGTTTTAGTCTACATTATGTGCTTTTTTCATTTTGGTACTGGTTGGAACATGACGCTATTGAATAATCTTCGACCACATATTATAGTAATTTTTAAAATTGTGAAGAAAAATTCACATTTTAAGTTAGAAATTCGAGTCTTCCGTTATCTTTTCTTCAACAAGTCGGGAAGTCTGTAACATTATGGCGCAGTTGGTAGGACGTAATATCGGCATAAGCGTAATAATTAATTCTCATATTGCACTACATTTGCGGTCGTGTACAGAACCAGTTCTCACCTCATCTCTTTCCAAGGACGTATCAAAGAGTTTTTCCGGGGGGGGGGGGGCAAAAATTGTGAAAGTCCCAATTGACTCAACTCAGAATTCCCAAGTATCGAAGCAAAAAAAAACACTTTGTGACTACTTGTCGGACTTTTCCAACTTTCTCAACTCAATTTCCAAGTATCAAAGCGGAAAAAAAATCTTTTGACTCTTTGGATTATCCCAACTTCGCCTGACTGAAATGGTAAATTTTCCCAACTGCTGAGTGAAAAACTCCTATCGGGTAAGTTGCCTCCTCTACCCCCTATCGGTATGTCTACGTCCCTGTCCCTTTTTCCAGTTTCTAAAGTCAGCTTGATGTAACCCGCGTGCTCAGCGTTTACGACTGCACTGGGTGGGTAGTTCGGGAATAGTTTTCATATTATATTCTCAATAGTTCCACGGAGCTAAAAGAAATGATAAGAGGAACTTGATAAGGCGGGTAAGGATGCGGCATTACAAATGAACGTTGGAAAAACAAAAATATTAACAAATAACATAAAACAGGAGGAAATAAGGATCGATGGAAGGTTGTGAAGTATGAAAAAGACATATTTAGGGTAAACAATAACACTGGAGAAAAAGAAGGAAAAAGAAATAAACAGAAGGATCGCACTAGCATGGGGGAAGTACTGGTCTTGAAGTAGAATACTCAAAGGAAAATATAGTAGAAAATTAAAAAGTGATATCTACAATAGTTGCATCGTGCCGACAATAACTTATGGATCTCAAACGTGGGCGACGACAAATAGAGAAATGAATAAATTGAAGATAACTCAAAATGCAATGGAAAGGTCGATGTTAGGAATAAAATTGAGAGATAAGATCAGTTTGGACAAAATAAAAATAAAATTCAAAAATAACCTGAACATGGTGCATGTAGCCCGTCGAATCAAATGGGACTGGGCTGGACATGTAGCAAGAATAACAGACGACCGACGGACCTACAAGATCAATTACTGGTACAATAGAGCAGGCAGGAGACAGGGAAGACAAAAGACCAGGCAGGGGGATGATATCGAAAAATTTATTAGAAATAAGAAATTTCACAGGGTAGCAAACGACAGGGCAGAATGGGCAAAGCTGAGGGAGGCTTACGCTCAGAATATGGGCCTAATGCACTAGTAAATAATAATAAGATGTAGTAGAAATGTGTGCATTAATAATAAAATAATAAAAGCTGTAAATCACAATCACAGTTCCACGGAGAACAATTGTTTATTAAGACCATCTGAACTTATACAGGGTGGCCACTATTTTCGGCGAATTTTTTTCCCTGACTTGTCCAGAGAAATTTTCTCCATAGAATAATAAAAAATATGTATTATACTGATAAGAACCCCTCCTTAGCTAAGATATGAGATTAACTTTTTTTTTTTAATACAGTAAACTTGTTATTTTTTTCTTCTCCTTTCGAACGTAGGGAGCGTCACGCGAAACGCATTTTGCATCAGGATTTTCAACTTCATCTAGCAGTTTTGTTCTTTTTTAAAAAATTCTCTGACTTTCACTGAAATTTTCAAAATTCCCTGACTTCTCCCTGACTTTTCCATGGTGGACTAAATTCCCTGACTTCTCCCTGTTTTCCAGGTTTTCCAGAAAGTGACCACCCTGACCCTGTTATAAACCCAACTAAAGCTTAGGACAGTATATAATCGGAATCAGCGATAACGCGGTTACATCGAGCCAATTTCAAACACAAGGCGAAGGAATAAGAACTGAAAACAAATTCTGAAAATAGAACCAAACTGAGAGCATAAATGAATAAAACAATTGCTGAGTTACCAACCCAAAATCAGGCCGACGATATAGTCGGAGTCAGCGAGCACGCAGTGACACCAAGTTGACTTTAAGAAAGAGAAAAAGGATTAGAACAAATCCTGCAAATTACTGAAAAAATCAACAACTAATTATTAAGGTCCTTCTGAAGTCCTTAACCGAAAATATCCTAAAGACTTTCAGGTTGGCAGCCCTCGAAAGTTAATTTTTGAATTTCTAGTGAGGAATTGCTAGTCAGGAGGGGGTTGAACAAATTCAGAAAACACATTGAGAGTGTATAACTTGAAAAAATTTCGACCTTATAAAGTGAAAGGATTAACAACTTGAACCTTTGATAGACGAGAGAGTGTTGAAAAGGGAACTTCCTACGCCCCTGGTTTTCAGGGTAGTACAAGAATGGTCGCTGACACTCAGAGATGAGAAATATCGTTCAACAAATACTCAAACGACAACCAATGCCAATAAAAGGACCTGACTGACAAATTAAAAATACCAACAACACCAAGCGACATGAGGAAAAAACTACCAGAACAAATAAAAATAAGAAAGCTGAAAAAACAACAAAATACTGAAAATGGCCAGTAACATCGGAACGTTTTTACGGGGGGGGGGGGGGAGGAGGAGAGACAAACATGTTCAACATTTAAATCGACAAACAAAAACAGAAAATTTTTTATCTCCGGAAAGTGAGGTACGAAGGGGCTTTAGGTAACAAGCAAGGTATCTCGTAAATTTTGTCTACTAAGTTTTTCAAGGTGCGCTTCTATCAACTAGCTATAGAATTTTTGAATCTTGTTAATTTTGTGGTGTGTATGAGGTGGGAAGTGGAGTACAAATAATAATACATTGTACCCCCCCCCCCCCGCTCGTTCAATCTAACACTGCAGACGTTGGGCTAACTCATGGAAATGTTTTGCGAAATATATATATAAAATAATGTACTGATACGTACGTATATTTCTGACCCTCTCTAACAGCGCGAAGCCAATACTTTGAAGGGTTCAATAATTTTTAAACAGAATATACAAAATAAAAGGGGAGGGGGAATGGTGAAAGAAAAAATATTCTAGTAAAAAACCACCATTAAGAAAACTAAACTAAAAGAAAGAAAAAAGAAATATACAACTGATCCACTACTTAGGTGAAATAAGCATTTTTATTTCAAAGATATGACATCACACCTGAAGCCAGAATGGATTAACGCTTACAGAAATTTAGAAAGTTCCACAAATAAAGTACATTCGAAAACAAATAAAAAAACAAATGTATTGTGGCATCCATAATGAGTAGAGAGGCAGGGAATGAGTCTGAAGTTGATAACTTTTTATCAACATAGGTATATATAGCGTTACGGGCCCCAATAATTTTTCTTTCAAAATTTGTCCAGTTCTCCGAGTATTTACACTCTTAAAATGACCACCCGTGAAAACTGTTTTCGCCCTGATTCTCCTACTCAGGGACATTCGTAATTTCGTAAACCCAACAATCCATTGAAGAGAAAAAAATAATAAAAACGATCAAGGGCGAACACATTTTTGCTCACTCAGCTCACAACAATGTAGATTAGGCTCCCTCTATTTTTTAACTCACAGTATGCTACGCTAATATTTGTTGGTAGAACTGAGAACAATTTTTTCAGATAGTTGATATTTCCTGAATATAATATTATTTGGGAGAAAATGTTTTGGGGACGTATATGTATAACGCTCCAGAAGACGAAGCGCCACTTGCAGGGACGTACCGATCGGTGGTAGGGGGTTTACTCCCCCCACCAAGGAATTTTTCACTCAGCAGTTGAGAAAATTCACCATTTTAGTCAGACGGAGTTGGAAAAATCCAAAAAGTCGAGTTTTTTTTTTTAAATAATATATATAAATATATTTTGCTTGGATACTTGGGAATCAAGTTGAGAAGTTCATTTTTTTTTTTCTTTCTTTTCTTAATACTTGGGAATTTTGAGTTGAGTTAGTTGGGACTTTCACAATTTTTGCCCCCCCCCCCAAAGAAAAACTCTTTGGTACGTCCCTGGAAAGAGATGAGGTGAGAACTGGTTCTGTACACGACGGCAAATGTAGCGCAATACGAGAGTAAATTATAACGCTGATGCCAATATTACGTCCTACCAACTGCGCCATAATTTTACAGACTTCCCGACTTGTCAAAACTTTTTGGTACGTCCCTGGCCACCTGGACCGTTGAGTACGTTTTATATGGTATTTGATATTGGGTATATCCTTATAACCGTCTCAATAATTTATTGCACAGCTGACCTTGAACTAAAATTGATGTGCCCGTACTGACACACTAACAGTCAAGATCACCAGCCGCTGGAACTAACATTCGATGTGTCCACAGTTGACCCTGCGTGAGTTAATTCGCCTGTATCAACAGTCAAATTCACCGGACTAACACTTGATATCACGCAATGTTCCCACAGTTGACCCCGAATTGGAGCTAATAGCTCAGTACTAACAGTCGAGTGCATCAGCCTCTACACAAACAATATCGAAGTTTCCACTGCTGACCCGGGATTAGAGTTACCCCGCCTAACAATTAAGTTCACTAACCATTGGACTGACACTCGATACATAAATCCTGAATTAAAAGTGATGCCCCCGTTCTAAGTCAGGTTGACCAACCTTCCAGACTAACATTCGATACTTCCACAGGTGACCCTGAACCAAGACTAATCCGTATGTACTAATAATCAAGTAAAACGACGTATGATTGGAGAAGACATAATACAAAATTAGTGATGATGCATGATCAGCGATAGAAAAAACAGAAATCTGCTAAAATTTCGGAAGAATCAAAAACCGATACACCACTTGGCCCTACAATGACGGTCTCTAGAAAACGCTTCAATAAACCCAATAAATTCATACTTCGTGCACATCCATTACGAAGTCCAATTTTGTCAATCGGCGCATCGATCCACAGACAGCACAATGCACACGATGCCAGTGATAGGTACCTGTAAAATGCAAACCTTTCAACGTATTCTTATTTTTTATACACCTTTTTTTCTTCTTTTTTTTTTTTGTGTACTCGTCGTTCGCTCTTTTTATTTAAGGGTAAAGAAGAGCAAAAAAAGTCAACATTTCGAACGGGCACAAATATTCTTGATTCCAATGAAATAACATACAAAAGGTCGGCCTTGGCAACTACTCCCGCAGCATTTCCGTACACACAATACACTGCCAATTGTCAGACCACCCTTTTGTTTAGCGCAACAACGTAATAGACGAAATTCCGAAATTCGCATTCGGCACCGTTCTCTCTCGTCACATCCTTCGTTCTTTCTCTGTCTATACATATTTTTTTTTTCACCTTTAAAAGAGCATCAGATCGTGCTCGTTTTAGATTTACCATCACGCCGGATTGTTTCAGTAACTTCGGTGGGTTTCAAATATGAAGGTCGATAATATGTCAAAGTTGAGGTGTTACACTGGTCCCGAGGGAAGTAAATTTGGTCGTGTAGCGCGTGACCATCAGCCAGGACTCGGGAAATTTCAAATATCGGCTGAAGTTTAGCATACCATCACCCGGGTCACTGACTATTACTGAAGGCTGCTAACCTCGTTCTCATCTACATTCTTTGGCGAAGTTGGACCTTCGATTATTTGGATATCTCTTTCCTAATTTTACTCTCAACCCGAGCCCTGGAATCCGCCCTTTCGAGCATTACCTCACAGACGTCGGGGAGGCTGTTAGGCTGTCTTAGCCCCCTTCTCGTCTTGCCGAAAAACCGGCATAGGTCGAACTGTAGCGAGTTACTACGTGCATGGGCGTAGCCAGGGGGCAACTGCCCCCGAATTTTGAAGAAAAAAATTATGTTCCAGTGTTCATGAGATTATTTTCGAATATTTAAAGCTAACTGAATAAAATTCGCAGAAAACAGGATGTGTGTAGAGGCCAAGACGCTAGACAACGAAAAGGTGTGACTGGCGCCACACTGATAGCAAAGCAGCGACTTGCACCTGCACAAATTCTACCTTTTTGCCCCCTCCTTGAAAAAGTTCTAGCTATGCCCATGACTACGTGGGCTCGAACCCGGGACCTCCGGATTCCGAGACCAGCGCACTATATCCACTCGGCCAACTGCATATTGCCCTTCGTAATGCATCATACTCGTCAAAAATTAGCAAATTATGCAGGTTTTTAGGCACAAAGTAGTGAATCACAGTGTCGCGGTACAGCTTGTTCATCCTAATAAAAGAAAAATTAACAACCAATGAAATGGCTCGTATTGCCTGACTCGCATGCGTAGATATCAAAATGAGATGAAGTCCGTTTTGCTAATGTTTCAATCATGACAGCTCATTTTGCTACAGTTGGATATTAAGTAGTAAATGATTACAGAAATGCGTTCATGATTATGACATACTGCCGATGATAGGACAGAATGGTGTGCCGAGCCGAGAGAGAGTTCACTCAATAAATCATGGGATCGTCTCCATGCACTAGTCGACTAGTCCATACTTGTACGCACCGGCTACATTGGCGGAAAGGCTCAGGTTGTCTCGCGCGCATGCGCAAATATCCAAATGAGATGAACGTCGCGAATGTTTTGATCGTGACAGCTCTTCTCGCCGCAGATGGATATTCGATAATAAATGATGACAGGAATGCGTTCATGATTACGACCTACTGCCGATAATAGGACAGCATGGCCGGGCCGGGTGCGAGTTCCCTCAATTGGGATTTAAACGTGCACTAGAGTGCGCTGCAAAATCACCTGTGCGGGTGAAAATGAATGAGTGATATGGTGTACTTCCAGATAACAGCGTTTATCTAGTACAACATTGCAGTTATTCAATTACCATTTATTACAAAATCAGTCATTGTACTAGCCCTGTCATTGGGCGAACGCCTGCCTTAAGCTCGCCCATTCGGTCCAGTCAGCAGCAATTTTGTGGAATAAGCGGTGTTTCAACATTTTTTCAAGTCATGTGAACACCTAGCCTTCTGCTGGGCCTTCTCCCTCATCACATCTGCCAGAAAGTTACTTTTTTTGCCCACCTACTATTGTTCACTCTGCTTATATGTCCTGCCCAGTCCCATTTTATCTTCTCTATTATATATTCTTCTTATACATATAGTGAATTATGTTTTTGTTATTCCAAAGTTTTTCCTTGATTTTTCTGATTTTAATTTTGTTTATAAGTTTCAGGCCTAACATAGCTCTTTCCATGGAATTCTGAGCGGACTGGAGTTTTTTTCCCCATAACATAAATTACTTCCAAATAGAAACACTCCTCTCTTCAAGAGAGTAAAAAACCGAGTAAAAATTATTCTGCCAGTAGAACTGATTATAATTTAATTTTTTGGTGATAATGCAGTTAAATTTAGGACAAATTTTCTTTGAAAGTGAGTTTCTAATCGACCTAATGATAGTTGAAGTTTGCTGCACGCTTACAGTAAATCATACGCGATCACTCACACACACATATGCAGGGCTGCCAACACTTGAAACTCTAAGTTTAAATCCCAATGAAAAGGGGCGAAACTAGCTGTTTTTTCGAGGGGGTGACAACTGAAAATTTGCCGAATACAATGAATTGAGTATGAATATTTTGCCGTGTGGCCATTCATTTATTACATTTATTGTTCGCCAACTGCCGATTTGCCGAATTTTCAAGGTGCGTTCAAAAACGGTAACTGAGGGTGAATTTACGCACCAAAACGTTCCGAAACGCTGGTGACGCTGTTAATGTGAAAGATTGCACCTGTTTGGAAACCTTGGTTACTACACTGAGTGTTGTAACCGGGATGAAAATCGTGACCCTCTTTTGACTTTGACTGCCTCACGATTTTACACCAGGTGTAATGGGATGATAACATCGACGTGATCACAATTTTCTCGAGTTATCAAAAAAATTTAATCTATTACCGTTCAGAATGAAGAACGGTAACCATAAGTCACACGTGCCATGTTGGTGAAGTGGCTCAGGATGTCTCGCGCGCAAGCGCGGATACCAAGATGAGATTAAGTTGGTTGCTAATGTTTTGATCATGACAGCTCTCCTCGCCACAGCTGGATATTGAGTAGTAAATGATTACAGGAATGCCTTCATGATTATGATCACCGATGATGGGGCAGCATGGTGTACCGGACCGGGTGCGAGTTTACTCAATGAATCATCGGATCATCCATGCACTTGTCCACTAGTACGCACTGGCTACATAGGCGAAATGGCTCGTGTTGTCTCGCGCACATGCGCAGATATCAAAATGATATTAAGTCCGTTGTTAATGTCTTTTTGCCACAGTCAGATATACATAGTATTACATGATCGAAGGATTGGACAGACACTGAGTATCCTCATTTTGATGAGCAAGCTGGACAAATGCTACCGCACTCGACAGAAACAAACAACTTCGAGCCCTACCGTGTATTCTCCAAACGGAAGGGGCTACAAATTCGTACAGAAACAGAATCCCGTGAGAAACCACATTTGCTCGAATTTTCCGAAGTCCAAAAAAGGTATTTTTTACAGACCAAAGATCGAACAAATACCAGCCAGATACTGAACAATCAAATGTTTATCTACTTGTTGCGCATCATTCGGCACCCAGGCGTACAGTACACATTACACAAAACCAGGCATACAACAATTGACCTTCCCGGGTATGATAACCTGTGCAATAAACGAAATACGATTACGCCGGTACGTGTTGATTTTTCAAAACGATATTGCAACCGATCGCCCATTAAGTGCCAATTTAATTGCTCGATAATTGTTAACATAAGAAGCGGCTTCGTGAATTTGCTCTTAACTAGATCGCATTTTTCCGCTTCGCCGCACATAATGATGGGTCTGAAAATATCACGCTGAAGAAAGAACGAATCAGAACACATTCCTACAATCTAGAACAATCCATAATTTTATCGGATTTTGACACAGATACGTCGAAGTACGGGGAGGAGGGAGGTTCGGAAAATGTCTGGTTCGAAATACGTTCATTTCCAAAAGAAGGAAAAAGTGTTGAAAAAAAAAAAGAAGATTGAGAGAGCATTATGTCATTCCACACGCAGAGGTCATTTAGTCGTTTCTAGTGATACCTCCAATTTTTCGTTCGGAAACTAAAATTCACAATTTTTCAGTTTCCACGTAGTCTGAAGTAGAAACATTGAGATATGACGTCATTAGGTTGGAGTACCCGACGTGGAATCAGTTACCCTCTAGTTACCGGTTACGCGCTGAAAAGTTACCCAATTGTTACCCTTGGGTTACCCTCAGATTACCCTTGTTCCCCTTTAGTTACCCGGGTACCTGGCGGGATACTACGCAGTTAGTTACCTTCTAGTTACCCGCGGCGGAAAAGTTACCCATTTGTAACACTCGGTTACCCTCAGATTACCCTTGTTCCCCTTTAGTTACCCGGGTAACTGATGGGGATTTGCGCGTCGGGTACAAAATACTTATTTTGTTTACTTTTCTTTGAAGTTCCTTTTTGAAATTCAAACTTTAAATCAATTTTTTTTTTAGTTTCCAAGTTACCGGGCTCTAAAAGGGCTCAAAATAAATGTACTTATACCTAATACTCTCTGAATTTAAATCAACAACGTTTTGCTTTCGTCATGTTTGTATTATCTGTGCGCCCAATGAACCCGAATCACTGGCTGGGAACATGCGACTTTTGCAAATTCAAGTGAATCGAATCGCAGGACATCGAATGCAA
Organism: Acanthococcus lagerstroemiae; assembly: GCA_031841125.1. Lineage (NCBI taxonomy): Eukaryota > Metazoa > Arthropoda > Insecta > Hemiptera > Eriococcidae > Acanthococcus > Acanthococcus lagerstroemiae. The sequence goes on along the minus strand of CM063114.1, from coordinate 25,245,869 downwards.
CAGCTTTTTCCAAAGACGTGCTCAAAGCACCGGCCAGCACCTCCTCCGCTTCATTCCTGTGCTCTCATACAACGCCCGAGGATTTCGCCAATCGCAGAAAACACCGCACGCAAATTACTACATGAATTTTAATTAAGCTGACGTTTCCCGGAATCGTGTTCGAAATTCCGAATGTCCAAAAAGCCCTCTTCCGCACGGGCGCCCAGCACCACATGTACGTATTAGTAAAATCTCAAATTGACATTTATTGAAACCATAAATAAACGTCGCGTCGGGTTGATTAACCGTGGGCGAAAAAAACCCTTTTCGACTCTGCGTGTATATGATGTAAAAAAAGAAAGAAAAAAGTAAAATGCCCATCCGCTGGAAAAGCTCGCCAGATTTTGGAGGAAGCTGTGCGGAAAACGTATACACGCGGCTTTTAACATATGGGGGACCCCCAGCGATGAGTAGCATTCGATAAAAAATTACTCGTACGCGTATTACATAAATTATATTTCGTCCAGTGTAACGGCTGTACACGTTTCAAGGGTATTCTGACTAATTTAGACCCGAAGCCGAAAGTTGCAACGCGATGTTCGAGCATACACAGGCTTGTGAAAGTTCATGGCGAGCACTCGGGGATGCAAACGGACACGTCTCCTTTTGTTTCGTTTTAGGGGTTCGCAATCCTGAAACTGACTGAGTTATTTTCAATCCATTGGTGTATATACGTGTGACAGATTTCAGTGTGTGCAGTTTACAGTTTTCCAGTGAAACCGCTTCTCAGTGGATATATAGTCGATTTGTGGCATGCCACCTCCGTGAAATGCTCAGAAAACCATTAGAGACCCCAGGCCACACTGCTATTCCCAGTATACCTATATCTTATTTACCAAGCGAGGTCTTGACCTCGGAACGGTTGACAAAGATCCAGAACTCACCATTTTCATCTACTATGCTGATGAAATGCTTCAAACGCCGTATCATTCAGAGTAAGTTCACTTCAGTCTATTTTGAGTTACATGTGCTGACCTGTACGAGGTAGGAAGCGAGGTTGTGACTTGCGGGGTCTCCGAAGATAAGCATTAAAAAGTTTTTGGGGACAGGTCTCCCTGCACTAGGTACCACCCCCCAGTTATCACATAGAGAAATATTAAATTATTTCTCGCAACCCCTGCTCTCCATTATCCGACCTTCCGTAAAGGAAGCAAAAACACATCGACATAACGTCCTAATTACGCACTCATCCTTCACAGTCTACTCGAAATCGAACGGTCTTTTCAGACCTGGTTTAAATTTTGGAAACTCCTATTCACGTTTGACATACTACCAGACCATCCAACCCACACTTATCTGGCACGGATTTTGTGCGTGAAAGCAATGCGAACATGTGTTGCCAACGATTTATTCTACCCCATTACAAAATTAAAGAGAGAAGAAAAATATTCAAAGTAATTAAGAATAAAAATAAATATGAAAACCATTACCCCTAATAGATGTATCAATTTTCGAGGAGTCCTATGAGAGTATTAGAATGAGATTTAAAAAAAAAGCTAAAAGGTGATTTTTTTCCCTAAAATCTTTATTTTAGGGTTCTTAAGAAGCAAATACCCTATTTCGTTCACTTTTTTTGAGGACCGCGCAAAAAGCTCACTCCGTAAGAAAATGATGGGAAAATTGAAATTCTGGGAACTCGTTTTTTTTTTAAAAAATACTAGTTTATTAAATGCTGTATGTATTTAAAAGAGAAAAAAACAATGGGAAAATATGCTACGGATAACAATTATGAGTAAAGATCCAAAAAAGTAAAATTCCCAATAAGTCTCTCAGTACTAATCTTATCCCAGTGACATTAAAATTTCTGCACTGATGAAATGGGTCCCGTTTCTATACACACACTTTGGGAGGGGCCTTCGAAATAGAAAATGCCTTTTCTTCCACATCATATTATTGAGTTAGTCTAACTTGAAAACGTGGATTATGATGGATTGTTACACGAAGAACTACGCCAACTTCCAGGATCTAGTAACTCCATTCGACCGAGGGAATTTTTTCGGTATGAAGAGCTAGATTGTTCAACCAGAGCCGTAGAGAAAAGTTTGGGGCCCGGGGGAAACTTTTTATTTTTGTTCAGTTTTATCTTGCTTCGCTTCATAAAAATTGTTTTCGATTATTTTCATGTATTTTTTGCCTGTTTGGTATTTCCGGTGGGCCCGCTTCCAAGACCGGGGCCGGGAGGGATCCCCTCATCTCCCCCTCTCATCAGGCCGGTGTTCAATCATCGATTTACTCGCATCTTCAACCCCGATATCAAAACATAGCAGGGATTGGTAGCTTCTATCACCACCTTCCGACAGGGATGAAGATAATACCTCAGACAGCCTGGCTTGGCCAGCGACTAAAATGATTTCCACGTTTATACTCCTAAAAACATTACAAACGAAGAAACGGCCTTACTCTCTTACATACCGACTTCCGAGTTCCAAAATGCAACCTTTCGGTACCTCGTGTCAAAAAACACACACACACAATTCGCTAGGCCAGTCGATTGCGTAAGATTTATAGAACGTAAAAAATCGAAAAATCCACAACTCTTCAACCATTTCAAGGTTTTCGCCGTACACCTATTCTATTCGATTTCTACCTATCTATATACAGTTGTTCAGTCTCACGTAGGGTTATTTTTTTCCCTCTTCCTTTTGAGCCAAATGCGGCCAAAAAAAAACCGCCTTTTCACGATGATTCTGAACACATGTAACGGTACACGGTGCACACTTCCCTCAACACGACTGAATTGACATCGACCTTGAATATACATTTTTAACGCAATTCCAGGTAAATCGAGTCGAAAATTTACACACACTCTCTCTCTCTCTCTCGTCAGTCACATCCAGGATACGTTCAGTGAGCTCGATAATCGCCAGCACGTATAATCGGTACATTTTAAATTACACAGCTAATCTCGTGTATCAATTTGCATTCGCATTTCTCGGTGAACAAGCCAGTGCGGATTGGTCGTCGACTCGCGCCGCGATATATTCGTCCATTATTTAGCGAGAACTGCAATTAAGTTGTTAATTTAATTAGCACTCGTCGTCGTTTACCATACAAACACAGAGCCAGCCTTAACCGGTTACTCAGCAGCCGAGCAGCGCCACCGAAGTAGGTTTTAATCATTTTTTTAGTTTTTTGCTTCTTCTTCTTCTTTTTATTTTTTTTAATTCGAGCAAACGCGACCGTACTTCGCTAGTTCGCGATTCCGACAGCTCTGACGAAGACTGCCGGTACAGATACGAATTGCATGCAGTTCAGTTCACGAATAAGTACACTGGTACTTACATCAGTTCTGGGATGGATAGCTCGGAATGCGTATCGCAATTCAATTTAGTTTCCAACCCCGCCTATTCTAGAAGTTTTTAGATTATTTTTATGCTCTCTAAGTGACAGTCAAGTCTGTTCAAATGTTTACCGCGACAACATAAAGGGGTAAGGATGCATAAGCGGACTTCGGCGGTGCGGTCTTACGAGGCTACGAGGGTTATCCTATTCAGAAAGTCAATTTTAGCCCCCCTAATGATAGATTATATTTTCCAAATTTTTGAAGAGGGGGCTATGTCGACCTTCTGGAGGTGCTAAGCACCCTTATCACCCCTCCAAAGTCCACCAATGTAAGACGAATATGATAGGAACTTGCGGTAGGACTTGAAACTCATTAAGACTGATGAAACTCATTCAGATTCTATTATGACTCGTTAATGCTCGATTAGAATCTACAAAAACTAAAGAGTCCATTACAACTCACTTTACACGTTCAAACCTCAACCCAGTTAAGACTTATGTTCAGTATTGCTTATTTCATCGACCGAAGATATTCGCGTTAGTCTTCGGAGAAATCACATTTCCGTCGTTTCTGATCTATTCATTGATATTTTCTTAATGGACCATGTCTCCACCCCGTACCAAATATAATGTACCATTTTAGAGCTACTGCAGAGATTCACCTTAGTTAAGACAAATATGAAACTCGTTCAGACTCTCAAATCAAAACAAAGATTAAACTCGTTGAGGCTTCTTTTGACTGAGAGGAGACCTAATCAGATCATCCGATCTGCAAGGATTGACATAATTTTGACCTGCGTCAATTTTGCGAATTTTGACACGGTATTTTGACAATCATTGCAACCGATTAGAATACTCCGATGCATTTTTGACTTTTTGACACACTTTTGACCTGACATTAATCTATCAATTCTGCTACAAGTAGGCGGAGCCTATGGGATTGTCAAAGACCGACACTATATTGACTTAAAACGAGTGTCTTTTGACGTTGATTTTGTAGATCGAGCACGTTAGAACTTATCCAAACTCACTACAACTCACTGACTTTCACTAACTCTCTTCGGACTCATTCAGACTTTTAAGTTTAATGCTGACCCCTTTAAAAATTCATTTAACCTCGCTTAGAAATCCTTACAATTCATTCCGACTCGAGTACGTCTCAGATTATTTTAAGAACCTAGTATGTCTCAGATTATTTTAAGGACCCGTTAAACCTCACCAGACTCGATTAAAACGCATTCAAACTCTGCCATGAGCCATTAATATTAAATTAGACCGAAAAAAGAATCGCCGGATTCATTCAAACCTCTGCAGGACTTTTTCTGATTCTGTTAAGACTCATTCAAGCTCGTTTACAACTCCTCCAAATTCTGTTAAGACTAAATCAGGCTCTTAAGTCTTACTCTGACTCCGTCAAGAACAGTGGCGGCTTCAGAAAACTATCTTGGGAAGAGCACTTCTTTGTTTACTTATTGCTGTTGAAAATATTGCTGTTGAAAATGAAAATACGAGCCAAAGTACAGACTATTAAGTTTTTTCAACTCACTAAATTGAGGCTGGGCAGTAATTTTTGAAATATTTCAAACGTTCGACAACTATCACCCAATTTTGCCCTCTACGGGAGGAGTGGGTGCAATATTTACGACCACCTAGCTTTTTTCTGCTCGTTTAAGAATCTTTAATCCTCTGCCAAACTCCTACGAACTTATTTAAGAACCGCTGAGAATCTCCAAACTCGCTAATGACTCTCCCAAACTAGATTAAAACTCTTCCAAGACTTAATCAAGACTTTTCAGGACCCTCTAGGGCTTGTTAATTTTTATTCGCCCTGTGGCGAGACCACTTTCCCGGGGAGGGCAGCAGGGGAAAATGCAATAATTTCAACTTGCAAATTCAGTAAAAAAGTAAGGAGAAAAAGGTTTGCGTTGCGTTCATTTCTGTGCCCAAATTCGGAAAATAAAATCTTCGGTGGTAAACCGTCAACTGAGCTAAACCCTCACTAGTCTTCACCCCTCCCACCCCCGACGCTCCGGGGCTGACTCTTCAAGGATCAAATAAGATTCTGAAACTTCCATAGATGTGTTCAAAAAATTCTGTACAATTTTCCCGTGCTTCTTTCAGACTTGCTAATATGTACTAGCCAAGATTCTAATGCTCATTCAAGACCATGACCGCAGTGATCGAGAGAGGTTGTGGGCCCCCATCATGTTGTTTGAAAAGTAAGTACTCAACAAATTATGGTAGTCAGTCAGCAAATTTAAAAGCGGTAAGGACCTTCTCACCTTCAGTTTCGTTCAGTCTATATCTGTCTCGGTTGAAGACTTCTAGGACTGTCTCAGACTTAGTTCAGACTCCTGAACTCACTTACTGAAAACCTGCAGACGTTTCAAGGCTTGTTTGAACGCTTTTCATAACTCTTTCAGACTTTATTAACAGTTTTCAAGATTTCATCAAGACATTTTAAAACTAGTTACTGAAATTCTATCATCGAATTGTTCCAACTTGACGGATTTTTTCGTAGTTCAGTTTTTTCGCAGCATTATCAGGTGTCTACAGACTTTCCAAAAAATTTTTCCCTGACTTTTCCTCGCCTCCTTTTTTGTATTTGAAAAATCTATGCACAAAAGTTTTCGAATTGTTTTTAAATTTCAAATATGTGACGAGAGAGAGAGAGAGAGAGAGGAAAGGGCTTCCTGTATGAATTCTTTACGTTCATACAATATTATTTCTCGATTCTCATTTATTTATATTACGGGACTTCCTACAGAATCTTCCACTGGTTGGTAATTTATTAATTTTTCCCTGACCTTTGAGTAAATTCCTCGAAATTTCCTGACGTTTTTCTGACTTTTTGACCTTGTAGACACCTTGATTTATCAATCTACATACTTTTCTCTGCAATGCCGTATTCCCTTAGACGCCAACCAAGCCATGGCTTCGAGCGGAAATTTTCGAGGGCAGCAATTTTTTCAAAAATGTCAAGAATAATGCAACTATTCTTCTGTGAAACACAGGGGCGGCCAAACGTTTATTGGCCTAGGGCGGCTACGTCCCTTAATCCGGCTCTGTCTCTGTGTGAGGATCAGTGACCTCATGACCCTTGTCATGTATCCGTATCTAATCAAAAGTCGCTAAGATTCGGTCTCAAACAAGGTTAAGACTTATTACACTGACTCAGCTTTAATGCAAATACCTTAAAATTTCTTGACTCGTTAAGGGTCAGTGGCCCTATGACCCTTGTCATATCTATATCTAACCAAGATTCAGTCCCAGACAAAGGTACAACTCATTAGACTGATTCGGATTCATTACAAATTCTGTTTGACTCGGTTGAGATTCATTCAGACTGTGTTGAAACCCATTAAGACTATCAAATCATACTGAGATTCATCCGGACCAAATGATGCTTGAGGCTCGTTCGCCTTCCTTAGGCTATTCATCATTTCCCAGAACTCATTCAACCTCTGCTCAGGAACATTCAAACTCTTCAACAACAAGGCCGTAGCTGGCCACTTTACACAACCTTTTTTTGGGAGGGGGGGGATGTATACACTGCATAAATGTCGACAATATCACAAATTTCAGCTGACGCTTCGAAAAAATAGAGAAGAAAGAAAAGCAGGTCCGCGATATTTCGGTTTTGCCAACCAGCTACCAGAATTTCGATTTCTCAAATATGACTGGGGATTGATGTGGCACCTTCAAACTTCTGCAAGACTATGTTCGAACTCACTCTGGCTCCCTTAGGGCTCGAAGAAACTCACTGAGACTTATCAAGACTTCTAAACCTCATTCAGAATCTGATAAGATTCATTGAAGATTCACTTGGACTCCGGTGGCTGGAACAGCCTCAAGATCTTTGATTTCAAACTCTGTTCTATCTAGTTCAGATTCATTTTGACTACGTTAGAACTCAGCAAGACTCCTTCACACTCTTGATAAGTCTTCTTCAAACGGTGTTAAAACTGTTCATTCAAATTCTGATATGATGGTTTCTTATTCGGACTCTAGATGAGAATTATTTCTAAGGATGTACTTGGATTGTTAAAACTAATAAACTTCTCAAGACTACTCTGATTCAGAGATAGAATGGTCAATTTTGCCGCATTACCTGTAGAACAGTAACCATGCCGGTATAGGGCGTTCCCATCATTTATCAAAGTTGGCAAAAAGGTAATTCCATGGGTTCAACATCTCAGAGGCCTCTTTTTTGTTTTGCATAGCTGTTAGAAAATTTTTGATTCCTTGCTCATCAGTTAAGAAATTATTGGCTTTTAGGCCTTCCTTTATAACCTCAGTTGCTTTGTTACGGGTCTAGCTCCATCTCAGTTCATCAGTGATATCCTCGGCAGAATGAAAACAATTTTTCAAAAGTTCTTCATACCGCACATGATTTAATTTTTACTTTCAAAGGTGCGAGGAGCGGCAAGCGAACGTTTTCAATACTTTCAGACGACTATGCCGGTGGGGGGAGGGGTAGGGGAGGAGGATAATATCTTCTTTAACGATCCAAAATAACATTTTTTCATATAAATTCTCCGAGAAATTGAAAAATGTTGCTCGCTTTTCTCGCAAATAAGTATTTTTATTGCTTCTAAGGATCAACACCTTGACCCCCCCCCCTCCCCCAGAAGAATTCTGGTACTGAGCCAGCATTTCAATTTGGAAAAATGACTGCAAGATTCGATCTATTTGTTCTCTCATTCATTGGATTTGCTCCTAGCCGACTATTTTGGAAGCATTTTGAATTCGATTTTTTTTTTCTGTAAGGTGGGGAAGTTGGCCTTACTGCTCTCTCCGTGTGTCCGTGCCCGAATCGAACTGAGGGTATTTCCGCATACGAGCCCCTTGTCCACACGTTTTTGCACAACGATATCATTCGGATGTCTACAACTTTCGTACTCAGCCGGAGCGGCGTTTCTTTTTCGAGCAGGTGACACCACCAGCTTCTTTGAAATCCGAATTTCGCCATCAAATTCGAGTTCCGGAATGGCGCATACTTTACGCGGCATTCGGAATTACACGTAACGTCATTCCCTCGTTTTAAGTTAAGATTATATTACAACCTATTTGAATAATGAATGGCCTGTTCTCGATATTGTTCCCGAGCACGATACTCTGCGCGGTCTCTCTTCGCCGAAGTTATTTTAAACGGCTGTAAGTCGCCCGAGATTTCCTCAGATACACATATTCGTAACCGGGTACACCTGTTGAATCCAGATATTCGACTTCTTTTTCGAAACAGGCACTTCCAGCCGGAGACCTTCGGCCCGTGATCTACCCCAATGTCGAAAATCATCTGGCACGAAGGCGCCCACATCCCGATGAAAAAAAAATGGCTTACCGGAACTCCGTCTGGCGCGCTGGAAACCCGTTTAAATATTATATCGATTTCGAATATTATAACGAATCCGATATACTCCCGCTGATGCGATTATACAGCGAATGTGAAGAGCAGGGCAAAGACAGAGACAGAGCGAGAGAGGAGAGAAGAAAAATCGACTAATGAATGTAAGATAATGGGAGGTCTAATGTCAGTACATTGTCATCATTACTACCGCATACTGCGAGCTATAACATTTTGGAATCTCATGCACTGTACACGTTATTTATCTACGTGGCATCTTCTCTCCATCCTCCAACGCGAACTTCTAACCTCCAGGTACGCATAATTTATACTCCATCATTCCTGAAAATCGGCTTCCGCCGTACATACAAATTGCTGTACCATGTTTTGGCATAATATTACGCACATTCGCTCAGGTTCTCCAAGAGCAACACTTATGCATAATTTGTTCCCATAGATGCGTTTATATCAGTGCAGTGGTGAACGGGGGGAAGGGATGTCGAGAACTCGAGCACCTCCAAATACGTGACAGTAGAATTCAGAGTGCTCAGTTCTGCACTGGAGCTGCAAGACACCAGAAGGTAGGTCAACATTCACAAGTACCATGCACGCCTTCTTTAAGATCTAAGGATATTCGACTACCTGCAGAGACCACCACATTCTCGATGAGCCAGGTCCGGTACCAAAATTCTTGTAAGGTGGTGGATTTCATGTTGACCTTCAATTCCGAATTCTGGTCTCCCTAATTTTAATGAAACTACAAAATGGATACAGAAAAGGTCTTCACTTTCATTTTCCCTGAATTTCGACTCGCTAGCAAAAATAATTTTTCTTCCATTTTCTCCATAATTTGGTTTCCTCTCGAGGAAAGAAGAATGAAAATTTTCCATTTCCGTTCATGCTTACTGAAGTGTTTTTCTGCAATAACAAGTCTTCCCTGTGAATTTCGCTCCAAATTTTGACTAACCAGCAAAATATGAATCTGAAGGTCGTCTCATAAAAGTATAATTAATCGGCTTCATCTTGGGTCCTTCTTGAGGTTCTTTTGGTTTGCAAGCGCTTTATGCAGAGTTTATTTGTTGCATTTACGCTGAACCTTTATCGAGCTTAAACTGAAAAGAAATATCTTTATGCTTAATGTACTCCAGCGTACATTCCCGAATATTCTCATTTTTGGATCACTCTGAAGTAATGAATCAGCAGGCCAGTATTGGCTCCATTACTCCCTCCCTCAACGCGAAAAGGGAATTCTCTATACGTAATGTATCTATGATAGTTCCATTTGCCATCGGAAGATATATCAACAATCACAGTTTTTTTTACCTAGGCTATCTCCCAGGGGGAGGGGGATCTACTTTGTTAACTACTTGCAGCCAAGATTGTAGGCGGAACAGCTCTCCCTCTCTCTAAAAAAGGCTTTATTCTTTCAAGTTTGACCAATAGTTTCAACCCTTTTTGGTTTGAAAGGATCGAAGGATGCATTCTTTGGCCATCATAATACTGAAAATCTTATAAGTGAAATTACAAGATCGAATAATAATAATAATAATAATGTCGACATCTAGAGCAAAATAGTGCTGTAAACAATTTATTCAGGGTTGGCAGGTAAAATACATTTTACATTTCACATGCTCATTTTACATATAAAATGTAAAATGAATGTAAAATTAATCAAAATTGGTAAAAAAAAGAAAAAAAAATAAAGTTCAATTTTTCAACTAAAAATTTTAAAACTTGCACACAACTGGAACTACAGTCAAAAATGGTCGTCTCGTTTATGATTCAATTTTATAATTTATACTCCTCAAATTCACTATAGGTACTCATAAGAAAGTAGAGTATTTTATACTGAATTACACAAAAGACAAGAAAACAATTTTTTTTAAATTGAGCAATTCAGGCCAAAATAAATTTTAACATTTTTCACGAAACTTCTTAAAATTAAAACTTACAATTAAAAAATTTCAAAGATCAAAAACTAACAAAAACTAATTATTAATAAATCTTATAAATTCCATTACAAAAAATCAAGTTAAAACTCATCGGACTTTGTGGTAGCAGCCATTTTTAATTAAAAACCACTCTACTTGTTTTATTTTACCGTCGAAATTTAATTAATTTCATCTGAATTATTTATTTCATAATCCTTTTCAATTTTTAATTCTCATTTCTTATCATATTATTATCATCTATCAATCATCAATTTATTATGTTTTTTATCGCATTTTACATCAATTTTACATTTTACATGTAGAATGCCAACCCTGATTTTATTGAAATTGACAAAAGAGGAAGAAGAAGTTTTCAATAGCCTATCATTCCTGTTACGTAATCGTGACGTCATGCTTACATTAAGCTGATGTTTCGCCAGCATCAACATGCGGTGTTGCACATGATAAAGCGTGAAATTTCCTTTCCAATGATACCAAGAACTCATTTTCCCCCAAAAATGTATATAGCACTAGTTTTCTCCAAGATGTCCATGTAAATAATATTAGATTAATTAAAAATAAAATATTTAGATTTAAAACTGTCAGTCCCGTTCATAGTCAGTACCTGGCTTAAAAGTTGAAATTATTTTCAGTAAACTGAATGTGAAGAAGTTAAGACCACAGGCGTTGGATGGATTTTTTCAGTGACGTATAAAAATTAAAGAGAAAAACCTCGTAAATCTCGTTATTGAAATCTCTGAAAGCGCTTTTCTATCAACTTGCTGAGTAGTTAAAATTTTTTTTTAAAGTTTTTGAAGAAAGGAAGAGATTTGAATGCACCATTTTAATCCCTCTCGCCCCTTCAACGTCACTGGCTAAGGATACTGATACCCACTATTCGCTCGATTTACGCATCTTCATTCTCGGCACCGAAGGCTTCAATAGATAAAACAATCGGGGGGGGGGCAAAGGGAGCAGAACACTGAAATTATAGCTTTAGTAGGTCAGCACGAGTAGGAGGAACACTCGAGCATAAGAGGCTATTTTGTCTACATCCATAGATCGTAACTTTTTTGGTTAATCTTCGCACCTTTTCCTGCCCTCTTCCCTTGGGAAAAATACCTCCCGCCACCACTGACTGACTGTATTACTTCAGCGAGTTTTTGACCTCGAACGCTGATCTTAAGGTGGGTCCACACGAGGATGATCAGCGTGTTCTGCTAGGAGATCGGTCTGGGTTGACCAGCAACGGATAAAAATCTGTCAACGTTCACACTTGTTCAGCTTTTTGCAGTCAGTCAAAGCACGGAAAAATTGTAAAAATAAAGCCGAATGGATGATATTCAATTTTGGCTGATCATCCCAGAAGAACAAGCTGCTCATCCTCGTGTGAACCCACCTTTAGATTTACGTGATGAATGATTTCATTTTGCGACCCGTGAGCTCCCTGACAGTTTTCATTCTATAATCAATACCTATAAGAGTTCAGACTCGGAAAGTATCAGAAATAAGAAAAAATTTTCAGCTTAAAGTCTGTGTCAGAGTAGAGATATATTGACGGGGAAGGGATGCCCTTCGTCTAGAACGTTTTCCAATCTTGACAAGTATTGTGAAATCGACTCTAAGTTGGCAAAATCGGATTAGCAGGTGGAAGCCCTTCAAAAGAGTTCACCTTTTCTCTTTCAAGCTTTCTTTCTTTTGCTTGTTGATTTTACAAATGTTTGTTAGTTAGCGAAATTAAATCACCCTCCTCCCACCCCCTCCAAAAAACCGCTTCTTCTGGGATCAGAGTCGTAGGACTCAATCCCAGTCTTCGCCCTGAAGTTTGAATCGCTTCAAAAATGGCAGATTCCGAACCTATAAGCCCGAGTTTTCCATCCTCAGACTTACGATTTCAATAATTAACATTGGAGGACGACAGAACGCAGTCTGGTTGGTTGCTTAGAATCTCTTCACTGAATTCAAATTTGAATTGTGTAAGTTACTTCAAACAGCAAGAGGGGATAACAGAAATTAACATTCAAAATTCCACGGTATTTCTGTCAACAGCAGTTGATGAATTTTACGTATTATAAAATTTCAGCTTTAAAGACAACGAACTGAATTTCTCAGACACACGAGGATATCGGAAATTTTGCGTGCACCGATTGTTTCGACATTGAGTTATGTAACTATTTTTCATAAGAATTCGGCATTAGTTTCGCATATCAATGCAAAAAGTGAAATTACGACGCGTTTCCATGAAACGAAAACTAATTTTATTGCGAAGGATAAGCATTAAATTCACTTCTAGGAACTAATTGAGATAACCGCAAACGATAAATTTGGGGCAATTAACGTTTAGATTTCCGTGCCTACAAAGGATTCGATTCTGATATTAAATTTCAAGTTTCTTTTTATGTCGCGGCACACACCACCTCCAGCTATAAAAATTACCTCCGAACACATGTCCACGTATTGTCCATGAGGAAAAAAGGGACCCCGTCCGTACCAGATATCCCATATTTTTTACGTTTTTTACAAGGTTTTACTTCAATAATGCAAATTTTGTAGCTCCTATGGAATTACTGTACAGAGGTTATTTCAATAGAATTGTTCCTTCTGGAATTACAGGGAAATGGAATGAGTCACGTACACGTGCTGACATGAGTGTCCGTATTGAAATACGGCGGACATTCACGTCGGTAAGTTTACTTAACATGTAGCACACTACTCTGGGCGTAGCCAGTGAGAGGAAAGGGGTGAGCAATTGCCACCCCATATTTTGAAAATAAATAATGTTCCCGTGCTCACAGGATTATTTTCGAATATTTAAAATCAACTGAATAAAATTCGCAGAAAATATGATGTGCCTAGAGGCCTAGACGCTAGACAACGAAAATGTGTGACTAGCGCCACACTGATAGCTTATAATTCTACCTTTTTGCCCCTCCCTGGAAAAAGTTCTAGCTACGCCTATATACACTACTGACTAAAATCTAAGACAAATCGACAGTACACATTATGCAGTCAAGAAGACATTTCAAAGACTTATGATATAGACTTATCACCGACTTCCATTTACCTCTCAATATAGACAAATGTTGGACCCAATCAGTGACATAGTCGTCATTCAGTCGCGTCTTTAATTTGTCTTTCAAAAGTCATGCACCTATTTGTCATCAAACATTCAACGTGGTCAAACAGCCGAATTATCTAGGACCTTTGGTACTGGAAAAACTACATGCAGCCAAAGAGCAGACTTATGTAGGTTAGGCTCGTATTGGAAAAGTTCTGGTTTTGTCAATACAAGCTAAATAGACTTATAAATGACAGAAAGAAAAAGAATCTCTGACATAGGCGCCGGTAAGGCATTAATGAAGGGGGGGGGCCAAAGCCCTCAATAAAAACTTCCAATATTTTCAATTCAAAAATGGAAAAAGTACAACAAATTTTACCATCAATTTTTAAATTTAACAAAAAAGAAAAAAGGGTGCGGCTTTTCTTTTAAATACAAGCTGCAAATATCCAGCATGTTCCAGAATCTAAGAAAATCAATAATTTTAAATTATTTAAAATAGTAAAATATCATAAGTAATAATGAGAAGGGTATAATTTTGGCATCAAAATAGATGGAAGATGACCATTCGAATTGTCAAAGAGAGGGATTTTCGACCGCTCCTCTAAATTCTTTGTTCTCTCTGGCGAGGTATAATTTACTAATTTTTCAATTTTTCAATGACCATGACTAAAAATAAATGACTTAAATGACTGTTAGACACCCTGTATTTGCATATACAGAAAATTTTTCTATCCTTAGGTTACAGTTTCATTATTTTAGCTATTTAGCAGGCATTTTCAACATCAGTTGGTAAACATGAAAACAGTTGAGCTCAGCTGATAAAATAAAGCTTGAAGCTTTGAATGTTTTTCTTTTGTTAGGATGGAATATTTTTCCACAAGGTTGGCACATTTTAAAAAGTTTTCATTCAGTTTCGGCCCATTTAATCAAGAATTTTGAATATCAGTCAAAAAATTTGGAAATCGTTAAGTTTTTTTTTTTGTATTTTGTGTTAGCTGGCATGAAAATTTTTTGTATTAATTCGGCATTTTGGACATCAATCGACAAAATATCAAAGTCAGTATTTTTTTTGCTCAGATACAACATTTCTCTTGAGTTGGCATTTTCAGTCTATTCTCACCCACTTCCTCCATGCAATTTGAACTCTTCCTCTACTACTTAGGAAATAGGAGCTTTACAATTATCTATCATTTCCAAATACAGTTCATTCGTTTTAGTTAACAGGCTGACAGAGAAAAATGAAAAAAATAAAGAAAGAAAAAAGAAGTGTAAAGCTCCAAGGGCGCAACCAAGTAAGGGTCTAGGAGGCTATAGCCCTCCAAAATTCTTCAAAATTTTTCAAAATTAATTTTGAAACGAATTTTGATGCCGATGGCCTGATGCGGTTATTTACAGCTCATGAAAATAGTTGGCGCCTTTGTTTGGGTACAATTAGGCAAGTGCCTGTTTCTTCGTGCCAAATGTAATAGAAACCGTATTTTCTCTTGAATAATGGGGGTGTAGGATGCAGTAATAAGGATTGCCATAATTTTTCACACTTCCAGATATTACTAAAGGTTGGCTCATTACATCTCTAACGTCATATTGTTCAAATTCATTTAACAAAAGGTGGCAATGAGAGTAAAAAGTATAGAAACTTTCAAAATGTTCTCCTGAAAAATTTGGGTTTTGTCACTTATGCACATTGTGCAAGAGACCATCGATTTGTTCGCCCCCGTAGTGTGATTTCAACGCACTGACGTGGTTTGCAAACACACAGGTTGTCTACCAGTTCCAAAATCTGAAAATGCTCAACTTTTACTTGATTTTATATTACTTAATTGTGTGGGCAGAAAGCGCGCCTGGTCGATCATTTTATAGGGTGGCCAGACTCCCCCCCCCCCAAAAAAAAAAAGTTCCTGACTTTTCCCGATTCCGATTGTTCTAGTCCATTTCCAACATTTTCTTAACAAACAAATTATTTACGTTAAAAAAATGTTCAATTGTGTTTGACAGAGAAAACTGTACAATACTTTCACATCATAAAATAGCAAAGGTTATCTCCCAAATCCATCTCTTAAAACCGGCTAGGTTTTCAGTTCTTTTCCGCTCTCAGCTCTAATTCAAATTTCGGCCAGTCAACTCCCGCACTTTGCCCCAGTTTTAGTCTTTCTCGCACAGAAGTGAAATACAACAAATCGAATCTATAATATAGTGAAGATGTTACGTCGACAGACCGACCACCGCGACCGGGATTTAGAGTTATGGTTGCAGCTTCCCGTCCCGCCCTTCGCCTGTCCTACCCTTCACCCTCCGCCGAGCCACGAAGACACCGCGTCTCTTAATTCAAACGCCGCACCACTTACAAGGGTTGATTGCAAAACGGCCGAAGATGGCCTACTTTAAAATAGTCGGCTGTTAGTTGCTGCGGCACGGTGGAGGAGGTGGCACCCGGAGAGAGTCCAACAACGCCATTACTCTTTCAGCGCGCTCTTTAACCCCATTCTCGGTGTTCGTGTTTACCTTCCGATATATTCCATCTTTGTATTCCGATGGAGGTCTGTAAGTCGGTACAGTACGTATGTATAACTTTTGCCTTTCTTCCACGTGGCCATTTGTGAGACACAGGCGTCACAGGATTAATTTTTCGAGCAGCTCGTGAAACGTCTGCATTGAAAAATGATTTTGAAAGCACGACAGTGAAAGAATAGGGGCAGCTCTATTGAAGAAATTCAGGCCGAGAGGAGTATGAATAAGTAAATAGGTACACCTACTAGCATTAGCTTACTCTGAGTATGCAAACTAGGACATGAGAGTGCCCATGCACGTAATAAGATTACTACGTAGCCCATACAATAAACAAATGCTGTGAGTGGTGAAAGTGAAATATCAAATTCGAGTGTTGTACTTACAAAAAGGAAACATGTTCGGCTGTACAGCTTACATGCTCGAAATGGGTCACAAATCGACTTACCTAAAACAGAACAAAACAAGAAAGTCGTTAGTTGTCGCATTTTTCTAATATCATAATGAATAACTTACTACTTAGTATACAAGCACAGCAATATAGACAACAGGGCAATAGAACTTGGAACGAGAATCTCTCTTTGGAGTGGATTTCATGGCGTTGACCCTCAAAAAATGCAAAACACTCGTTTTAGAAAATTTTGTTGAAAAAACCTAATTTTGGACGATCACGAAGAGGAAAATTATCCTCCCAGTCTCCCATATATCTTTATAATCGACTAGGTAGGGCAACATCACACACCCAGGTACAAGGACTTGAAAGGAGGAAGCAAAACTAAGACTCTAAGGATAACACGGTACGATTGTATCCCTTGAACAATTATCACGAGGGGAAACGGAGCGTAAAAATCAAATAAATGTTGAAGTGGCCCTCATTTCACCAAGTTCGAATTGTTCCTTCCTTATCCTCCTCATCAGAGTAAATAAATTCGAAAACAAATTCCCACAAGTTCGCGACAAATTACAGAGGTGACAAACCAACATCAAAAATGGTTTGAGCGTGGATTTGGTGACCAACTAAATCCTATTTTCAGCAAATTAGGGGTGGGAAATAGGTATAGATAAGTAAACATTAACTCCTCAGTGAAGTTCAGTAGAGTTAAAATGGAACAACACAGAAAAAATTGACTTCAAACATGAATTCAGCGATTCAGCCCGCTCTCCTTTAAGGGAGGGGTCTGGTTGGTCGAGTGGATAGCACGTTGGTCTCGGAATCCGGAGATCCCGGGTTCGAGCCCACGGAGCCAACTCGCCAGATTTCGACCTAGGTCGGTTTTTAGGCCAGAAGGGAAGAGGGCTGAGACAGCCCTAACAGCCTCCCCGACGTCTCTGAAGTAATGCTCGAAAGGGCGGATTCCAAAGCTCGGGTTGAGAGTAAATTAGAAGAAGAGCTCTTCTGTAAGAATAAAAGAATTTATGCCTTGTAACTATTAGCTCCCGCAAAGGATGTAATGCAAAATTCAAAATCTGTATATTAATCTCCACCTAAACGTCAACTTTCTTCTTCCAGTTTTTAGTAAGTTAGGAAAATTTATTTTATATTTGCTAGCATCAATCTGGTCGCTCCTTATTCAGACTTACACAAGTAGATAGTTGAAACTGACTGAGAATCATTAGATTGCTCTGGAACTTATTCTGAACATTTTTAATTTACTCCCTATTGCTATGTTAGAATCTGTTTGACTCATTCAAACGTACAACTGCAACGCACTTCATTTATGAGTAGCGAGTACAACTGTAACGCACTTCATATATGAGTAGCGGGTACAACTGTAACGCACTTCATATATGAGTAGCGAGTACTAGGGATGAGCAACCGGCACTTCTATTGGTTGGTTGGTTATGCGGTTACAAATTATCATGAAATGGTTGGTTAACTGGATATTAGTGGAATCAGTTACAGTTACCAGTTACTATTAGACTTCTATGAAGTGGTTGGTAAACCAGTTACTTGACTGGTTGCTATCACACTTCTATGAAGTGGCTGGTTAACTGGTTACTTGACTGGTCAACTTCCCCATTTTGTAAAATTAAAAAGTCCGAGGGTAGGTAGGCTTGTGCAAACCCACCTACAGATCTATGACAACTGTTTTTCAGTTTTTATGACTCATGGTATGAGGACCAAAGATACATAAAGTGGTCAGGTAAACTAAGAACTGATAGATCAGTTACAATTAATAATTAATTCATTACTAGCGCAACGAGAAAAGTGAGATATTCATTGTTCCCGGAGTTAAAAAATTTATCATTTACTCTCAAGGGCTTAGCATGTAGTGCGTAGTGTCTGTTTTAGTTCACGACTCACGAGGTCACGACATCATGAGTTCAGTCTGCTCTGCTAGGAGGATTATAAAAACTTAACAATGAAAAAGTGCCTTACAAATAATTAGATTTTGGGTACCATTTAATCCCGAATCTTGAGCACTGAATCTTTAAATCTAACAGAAAACAGAATGTACACGCTACTGATGTACCAAGGTGCTTAACCAAATAGAATTTAAGTCTTTTCTTCTGATACAGCAGAGTAGAGAAACTGTAGCCTTGTAACCATAACCAACCATAACTTTTCAGCAGTTAACCGGTAAATTTTGTATCACTATCCAGTTGGTTGGTTAACCGATTATTGGTTAAGTAACCATTTCAGTTTGGTTGGTTGGTTATACTTGTGGTTAACCAACTGGTAAAAACGTTGATCAGAAAGGTTATCAGTTAGGTTATTTAACCAGCTGCTCATCCCTAGCAAGTACAACTATAACCCACTTCATATATGAGTAGCGGGTACAACTGTAACACATTTCATATTATGAGTAACGGGTACAACTGCAACGCATTTCATATATGAGTAACGGGTACAACTGCAACGAACTTCATATGTGAGTAGCCTTGTAAAACTGCAACGCACTTCATATATGAGTGACATACTCATATTACGCGGAAGAATATTGCGTCGCCAACTTTCATACTTTTCGATGTTCATGGTAAGCATAAGCCGTCATACTTCAACTTCGGTAGCCCCTGAAGTCGTTACTATTCGATATAATCGGTTTACATTCTCTATTTTCACGCTGAAAACTACAAAACGCGCACTGAACTAGAATAGTACACCAATTTTGGACCGCGTTTCACACTCAATATCACGAAACCAATTCGTCCATCGCTGTTCTCTGTGGACGGCTACGGGCGTTAGTCAAAAATCACGATCCAATAATTTAATTTAATTGAGCCGAGAAGAAGAAAAAAAGTAATTTGATAGTGATAATGATTATTAATAGTGCCAATAAATCAAATTGCGAGCTGCGGCAACTCGCGGATAATATTTACGACGTACAATGTCTGTGGCGAACTCCTTCGGGCGAGCACAGGGAAGTACAAACGAATTTAGTTAATTATTTTTCTCGCAGGAAGGGGAGGGGGACGTTCGCAGAGCCAATTAGCATACCCATTAATGACGTGGACGACGCGATGTAAACAAAACCAGGCAAGTGGGCATCGTCGATCGAGCCGGTGCGTGAGTGCAAATCGCGTTCAAAAGTTTCCATTTCCACTTGGCTGACACCGAGGAAGAAGAAAGTTTATTTTTTTCCCCCAAAAAAATGAGTGACGCCGAGAGAAAACCTATAACGAGGCGTACGCATTAGGGGCTTCTCCGGTATTGGAGAATTTTTGAATGCACGGACTGAGCCAAACGGTAATGGACGGCATGTAAACCATAAACGCGCATTCATCACCCGAGCAGAGCCAGTGCGGTTTGAAGTCTCCAACGGAATTATTATTTATATCGGTTTTTAATTTTCTTCTCCGGCACCCGCCGCCGCCGCCACCACAGACGGTACAGTCAAATTCGTATTAATAAATCTCCTCATTTCGGTCGTAAATAATGGCGTAATTTCCGAAACTAAAACTAACAACGTAGCCAGCGGCCAGTATTGTCTCACGTTGTGAACGTTTCTATTCCGTCCCTACACATGATGCCCGCGCACAAAGGTGAATAATTATCTCGTCGAATACTTTAATTAACTTTGGTAATAGATCATCGCCGGCTTTTGGTCGATTTTTCCAGCACCACCATCGCGGCTCATTTTCACCGAAATCGTTCGCAGTCAAACTCGTTCTCCACCTCCAGTCCGAGGGCAGGCGAGTCACCACAACGGGCACATGTGCTGGAAACTGTACGGGTGTACAAAAAAATTGCACGCGAAATTCAGGCGTTATTTATGCCTCGAATACGAACACGCACGGGCCCCAACAAAAATTGAAATATTCGCCGGGGTTCGATTAGGGAAAGTTGTGCTCCCTCATTCACACCGTGTGCATAGACGTGCAAATCAGACGCAAAATCCTGATAGAACGTCTCACACAATATGTGTGTATGATATGTTCTCGGAAACGAATTTCTAAGCTAAAGCCACCTCAGCTGGTTTACTCTGTTTTCAATTCTTGGCACCATGTGAGGGGCAAGATTTCTCCGACTTGCGCTAATCACAAGAAATACACTCGATACACAAGCAATACAATGCATTGTACGCATCCATTCTTAGTCTATTTCACACGAGTAGAATGCGCTATTCTACATGTAAAATGAGTAAAATACTCTTCTTTCAGACTCCCGTGTCCGATGCCGGATGTTGGCAGTCGCGGTTTCAGACACGTGACTCTCCTAGACAGGTTAGTCGGGTTAGTTTGCTGTTGCTTTCCGCACCATTTTGTTGCGTTAGAGTTCTGAAGAGTTGAACAGCCGCAGTTCGCTTAATAGCCATGTGTTTCACGACGCTGAGTAAGCTGTCCACAATATGCACACGCACGGTACCAATCTTTCTGATCTGGTGGTAACACGCCCTGCAATTGTAATTACTTGTTCGTGTGAACTGGAAGGGGTTCCAGGACACGTCATGTTTCCACCTCGATTGATATTGTAGTTGCTGTGTTCGCTAGGATGTTAGTTGGGGTATTCGAACATCACTAGCTTTCCGGCATTGTGGGGTCTGGTTGGCCGAGTGGATAGCGCACTGGTCTCGGAATCCGGAGGTCCTAGGTTCGAGCCCACGTAGCAACTCGCTACATTTCGACCTAGGCCGGGTTTCGACCAGAAGAGACGAGGGCAAAGGCAGCCCTAACAGACTATTCGGCCTCTGTGAGGTAATGCTCGAAAAGGCGGATTCCGGGGCTCGCGCTGACAGCAGAAATGAAATCTGCATCAATACTATGACTCGTGATTAGCTCAGTGTCCATCATCTTGAAGGAATAGTTGAAGAAATAGGTCGTCTTATAACGCAATAAGAGGCTGAATAATTTCTGAAGTTCAAAAGGTAGCAAATTCGAAAAACAAGTAACTCGAAGTATGGGGACAGTCTCAGTTTATTCAAAGATGAGAAAAGAGCTTTCCGGCATTTTGGTGAGACTCGACCCGGAACAGAATTGCGAAACGGGCACGTTACCACTTGGCCGAATAGCAACTGTAGAA
The DNA here is from genome assembly GCA_031841125.1 of Acanthococcus lagerstroemiae. Classification (NCBI taxonomy): domain Eukaryota; kingdom Metazoa; phylum Arthropoda; class Insecta; order Hemiptera; family Eriococcidae; genus Acanthococcus; species Acanthococcus lagerstroemiae. Next base: position 25,224,243 of record CM063114.1, on the reverse strand, counting down.
TGTTTTTCATTGACCATTCATTCTACACATTGTAGGTATGTTACTATTCTACAGGCAATAGAGCGCATATTCTACATATAATATGTAAAATACACAGGATGAATTGACCAACGAGAGCATCCAACGTGTTCTATATTTACATTCTACATAATTTTATTCACTTTACGCATTCTACGTATGTGAGATGAATTCTCTATTCTACGCATGGAATCCCATCACTGTACACAAGTTTCTCTCCGAATACTAAGATCTTGCTATGCCCTCCTCCCATCTCCACTCGCCAAGAGAAAAAAAAGTTCAAGAGTCCAGAGCAAAACCTGAAGGTTCTTCCACTCGCTCCACCTGCAAATTGGCCTGCTTTCGAGTAGGACAATTTGCTCCCCCATAACCATTTCCCTTTGGCACGCCCATAGGTGCAAACAGAGGGGAACTTGAGATGGCTTAACCCCCTCAAATCCTCTGAAGGCACCCAGAAATTAAAAAATTATACGAGCGAAAGAATTTTCAGCGTTATTTTGATACGTGTCAACCCCTCCCCACTCCAGCTCGACTATTTGCGATCATGGGTACGCCTTTGTCTGTAAGAATCTCAACGAGTTGTAGGGAAATTGAATATGTTTTGACGATTCCTAAGCTCCTAACTCACAGTATTGCCAATTTAGCAACTTCATGACCAAATCTGACAACTATCCTGCGTTCTTAGCATCCTATTTTCAAAACCAAAAAAAAACTGAATATTTTTTAAATGGGGCACTGTTTAAACAACTGTCTAACAAAATCTAGCGTCTTGTAGTCAATGTTACGGTTTTTAGCATTTTTCAGAAAGTTATACCTAGTAAACTTTTGATAACTTAATTCCTAGTTTTTGGCATTTTTTTAAATCTCCAGTTGATACAATTCGTCCTGAGGAAGTCAGACTGAATTCTGATGCGGCTCAATTAAACGTGCTGGAGGAGTCTCGACAAATCCTAAGAGAGTTGCATGAGTCTTGTCGAGTCCCAAGGAAGTAAGGAAGTGTAAGTTTTTTGACGAATCCCAAGTAAATTAAAATGAGTACTGACTAGTTTTAAGAGAATTTGAATGAGTTGGGGCAAATTCTGAATCAGTTAAAAAAAATACTTGAATGAGTCTTAACGAGTCGTATAAGGTTGGTTCTGTGACCGTCTGATGTTCTACCGAGTCTTAATTAATTCTATGAGTGTCACAATGAGTACTGATACAAATCCTAAGGAAGTCTGATGTCTTGACAGTGGCTGAATCAGTTTGAAAAGACATTAAATGAGTCTTCGTGAGTTAAGGGAGTCTGAGAGAGTCCCAGAGGATTCAAATGAGTTCTTAGGCGTTCTAAAGGAGTCTGTGTGTATTAGCAGAGTCTGAAACATTTTTTTTAAACATTCAAAGAGTTAAACGAGTCATAAGGGAGTCGAATGAGTTTTTTCGAGTCACCAAGGAGTCTAAATGAGTTTGGATGAATCCCGAGGGAGTCAGACAAGCCCTAAGGAAGTGTAAATAAGTCAATGAGTCTCGTCCTAAAGAAGGCTGCATGAGTTTGAGCCTTAAGGCAGTCAAAATGAGTATTTACGAGTTCTAAGGAAATCTGACTGAGTCTTAGTACGGACTGAATCACTCTGAAAGAAGCCTAAATGAGTTTTAGTGAGTTCACCTGTGGTCTGAAAGCATCGTAACGAGTCCTAAAAGAGTCTGTATACGTCTTGGAGTCTAAACTAGTTTTTGAACGCATCTTTGAGCTTGAACTTTTTTGTCGTCCATTTCAAGTTTATTTGGCAATAGTTAATAGCAGTAGTGCATACTAAGTAGTAACATGTACTAGCCGTTTCATACATCCACATCAGGGAAATTAACTTGAACTGAACTGAACATGAACTGAACTTGAGAGAGCTGTTTCTTGGTGAACTGGAACTGGACTTCAACGAAAGCTATCTTTAGTGAACTTGGACTTTTTTCACCTTCGCGCACCTGCCCATGTCTGTCATTTTGGCAAAAACCCTCGCTGCCCTGAGTGAGCTGAAGCGATTCGGGATTAACGTAAACAAACATTGCGGTGTTGCCAGATCGCGTGCCCGAATCGCTGACGTGTGCCTCCGTAATTTTTCAGTGCCCAAAATACGCGGTAAAAATGATTGTTATTTGGCCCAAAACGGGCATCACACAGAGCGGTAAGACTGATACGCGAATTTCGTGCAAAAGAAATCCGAGAATAAAATATAAATAACGTTTGGAAAGCGCGAATCGTGAAACATTTGATAAATTATCTCCAAATGGGAACGGCAATTAAGATTAGACGGTTACAAATGAGGAAGAACATAATGCACTATCAAGCTAAAGGGCGAATCTTTTACACTTTTTCGCCTTTTTGTAGGTGTATATACAGAAGGCTGGGTGAGAAGCAGAAAAAAAAAAGGCAGCCGAGGAAGAAAAAGAAAGAGTTTTAATACTGTATACTTACGTTTTATAAAAAGCCATAAAAATTCCTTATCTGAGGGGGAGAAGTGTATGAGAAAGAAGAAAAAAAAAAACAAATTAAAAAAATATCCTCCTTAGAAACGAACTATACACTCCACGGTGTGGTTGATGTACGACGACTTTATTATCTGCGGGCATTAATAACAGAAAGATGACAAGTGGTAATAGGAAGAAAATCATTTAAAGTGCATAGTTGCAAATCGGCTACAGGGTGTTCGAAAACGAAGGAGCTGTGTTCGCCCTGGTGGACCAGTGGATGCGATTAAAGGTTGATATATTGTTTAGAAAAGACACGGATAGATAACAAGTTTGTGCGACTGGCACAGACCTCTGTTCAAAGCCCTTCGGCATTATGGCATCTCGATCTGAAGCTTCGATGTCGTCCAGATTTTTCGGAGCCGCCAGTAGACTGGTACACGAGGGATGAGAACCGACATTAAAGTATACTCGTACTCTGTGATACGTACAGATTAAAAAACGCACACTGTGGAAGTGAGAGAAAAAATGTATATTTTTTCTTGCACCCCCTAAACTGTTCTCATTATGTGCGAGCACGAACCCCATTATTTCCTTAAACGAGAAATGGCGTTGATAACCGCTTCGTGTTTATAAAATATTATCAAGAATATTGTTTACGAGGCGGAATAGTGTATAAAGAAATAATTCACCTTTTTAAAATCCGGCCGAGGAAAGTGCGGATTCCAAAATCAGAGTCCAGGATTCTTAACAGCGCTGGATATTCGTAATCGGATTTCAATTGTCACGTGCAGGTGTTGAAGTGAGCATTGAGGGAAGCAGCAGAGCGTGCAGTCTAGTCAGCCCTCGAGACATCGGAGGAAACTGCTTACTCAACGTTGTGTGCGTAGGCAGTTCACGCATCCGCCGATGTTTGAGAAACACTTAGCCGGCGGCGAGAGAGTCCTTTTTTTATTTACGACTCTTGTACCGCTATATCAACTTTTGGCGATTGTACAGAACGCGACTATACATTGTGTAGGTGTCGGCTTTTAACTGTTTTAAATTAAAATAAACAATTTCGTATTTATGTTCTCCCGAACTTGGGCAGAAGAGGGCGGGGAGTGAGAGTTCCACTCGTTCACGCAGCTTCTTTTCGAAATGGCTGGTTAGTATATTCGAACTTCGCCCTCTGACGCTCGAAAGAACTCTTCTAGCGCCTTGGAGCTTGGTGGAGATTATATGAGATTTTGAAAAACGAAAACGGAAGGAAGATTGCTAAAAGCGAGATAGCAATGAAAATAAATGCCGGAGGTTGCGCGACCTGAATGGAGGAAGGAATTTGGATTCAGCTCGAAGGTTCAACCGCTGGTGGCCTCACGGGCCTACGGTTGTACCGACTCTCGCTTTGGGTTCATCTATCTGTACAGGGTTTGTAGTTCTAACGAGAAGAGCACACGAACTCATTTTAACTCACGCTGGATATCCAAGTTGTAGTTGTAGCTCCAAGAGTTCTTAAAATCAGCCCAGACTTGCTGTCCTCTTACTGCGGACGAATACGACAGGCATACAAACAGAAAATTATGAGAACTTGTGGTCAGTTTCGTGGATCAAAATTTATGGGCTCCCGAAGTTTCATGGAAAACTCACCTGTGTTGGGAAGTCGAAAGAATGAGAGAATATGAACAATAGGACAGAAAAAAATCTGATGTGGTTGAATTTCGTGTAATTTAAAAATTTCTAAACGAAGGGATCCAATTAACTAATCCGTAATTTTCCACAAATTCAATGTCGAGTTTCTTTTCAAAAGAAACAAGATCTCAAGTTTACCGTTATGAGTATTTTTAGTTGCTATTTTAAAATTGGCAACAATGAGAATGAGTTTTATGCATATTACACTACGACAGCGTTTCTTGATGGTCACAGCCCATTTAGTGGGTCTCAGTTTGATTTATGTAAGTTCGTAGTATTAGTGTGAAGAGATGAAAGTTCAACAAGATCGCAAAAGTTGGTCAATTTTAAAACTAGATTGTAATGCACAAAATTTTGGAAACCTTTGCTCTATAATGTCAGCCAAAAATACCTCGCCGGTGATCAGAGTTTCCTGAACCTCTTTCAGATTCCTTTATAGAACTTGTTCTAGCTCTACGTCGTCAGAGCATGCAGACACTCTCAGAACTGATTCGGAATTCGTTCCTACTTATTAAGAATCCTCCCTTGGTATTCATTCGAATTCCTTAGAACTTTGCAAAATTCATTCGCCCCCGAAGGACTCGCTACGACTCGTTCGGACACTCACAGAACTCGTTCTAGTTCCCTTATACTCGTTAAAACTCATTTGGGCACTTTTAAAAACAGGTCCAAACTCGACTGAGACTATTTGAACTCTATTAGGATTCGTAAAAACGCCTTTGACTCCTTTAGGGCTCATCAAAAGATTCTTTCAGACTCTTAAGACTCACTGAAACTCACGACTTTTTAAATATGATTCGGCCACTTCTAAAAGCCATTCAGACTACCTTGGGACTCATTAATATTTATTTTGATCGTACTAGCATTAAAGCTTCCTTACCACTGATTAATGCTTCTCTTTGAGACTCTCTAAGACTCACTCAGATTTCCTTGGGATTCTTTAAAACTCTTTCAGGCTTCCTTAGAACTGGTTGAGACTCTTCCTTCAGACTCGCTAAACTTACTCCAACTTCTTTAGGATTTATTGAAACTCATTCAGACTCCATGGAGAAAAACTCACTAGACTCCCTTTCAACTCTCGTTTGGGCCTATTTGGATGCTTTCAAAAACTAGTCCAGATTCGGCTAAGACTCATGCGGACTCATTTAAAACTTGTAAAAACGTTCTTGACTCCTTTAGGGCTCGTAAAGACTGATTCAGGCTTCTAGGAGTGATTTAGCCTCGCAGGCGCGGATTTAGAAAAAGGAGATGGGTGATGGGAGGGGGGGGGGCAGTAGCGGCGATGCATATTGATTAACTGTTGATTTTATGTTAGCAGGGGTGTGGGGGCGGGGTTGCTCCTGGAAAAATATTTTATCTAAGATACGTAATGACGAATATATAGATGCGTTATTATACATTTGTTGCATGTAATGAGCGTATAATTCATCATTTTTATTCATTTTTTTCTATTATTGCATTAAAAAATTCAACCGGGGAGGGGGCAATGTACCCCATGCCCCCCCATGGATCCGCCACTGTTAGCCTACCAAGATTCAGTTAGATTTCCCTTGGACTCGTAAATACTCATTTACTGTCTTAGGACTCGCACTCATTCAGGCTTTATTAGGACTACTTAAGACAAGACTCGGTAAGACTCGCTCATATTTCTGTAGGATTCATCAAAACTCATTCGGACTCCTTGTGGACTTGAAAAAGCTCGTTCCACTCCCTTCTGACTCGTTTGGACTCATTCCAGAGAGAAAATGATAAGTGTTGGTAAAAGTATGGAGAAATTCTATAGGGCGAGAATCTGACCAAATTAGATCAAATGAACAGCACTGACTATAGCAAGAAAGAGTCCAAAATAGAAGAACAACCCAAAAGCCATAAACAGCAAAAGTGCGAATGAGCCAAAAACTGGCCAAAAGAGACCAAATTGGCAAATTAAGACTGTGTTTGGCATCGGATATCTCTAAATTGAGCTAGAAAGTGAGGCTGGTTAAAAATATTAACAATTCAAGTCTGACTCAACCTATTGTGTCTCCTCATGTAGAGCTACAGCTGTTTGCGACTTCCCCTGACTTGTTCAAAACCCGTTGAATATTCTTTGAGATCTTCAAATCGTAAAACTCGCTAGGTTCTTCAAGACTTACCTAATTCATCCAAGGTCTTTTAAAAGATTCTCTAAGCCTCTTTCAGACTTGTTGATGACCATCTAAAACATAATCGTAATCATCTGACATTCTCAGGCTGTTCACTGCTCGTCTGCGAGTCTTTTAGACCCGACTGAGACTCTCTCAGGCTTATCTGAATCTGTTCAAAACTTCCAGACTTGCTCAGGTTTTTTTTTTTTTTTTTTACAACGGGTCAGTTTTATAGACTTGAGCTAACTCTTCACACTTGTGTTGATGACTCTTCAAGTTGCGTTAAGACTTATTTCACAAACACTGAGACTTGTCAAAACTCGTATGTGGATTTGCAGACAAGCTTATGACTCTATACAACCCCTATAGACCTAATTAAGACTTCATGCAACGTGCCCGCTTCGCAATCCTTGCGTTTCTGGTTCGAGAGAGTTCCAGAGCTGGCAATATTCAAATACCTCCACTAACATCCTAGCGAACACAGCAACTACAGTTAGGAGTTTACTACAGTATCAATAGAGATGGAAACATAGCGTGTTCTAGACAATCAATAATATTGACATCCAAAATCGAGAAATCCAAAAATATTGACCATTTCATCCAAAAGATCAATGTTAGTTCCCTAGATGATCAAAAATTGGCAAGACAGAAAGTGTAAATTATATTTAGGTTTTCATTATTAGTGTATTAAATTCAATTGGGCCTATATTCAAGGTCTGCTACGAGACAGAGTATCTATTTAAATTTTCGTTTGTATAGTAATAATTATGAATTACTCAGTTCTTGGAATTGCCGCCTTTGCTCTATAATGGTGATATGATTCGATTGTGATGTTCCACAAAGAAGGCAATGAACAGTACACCTCAAAATGAATGCTCTTCTTTTTACCGACTTTTCGAAGAAAAGGGAGGTATTACACTCGTCACAGTTGTGAAGTTGGGGGCGGGGGCAATGTTTTTTTTGCGTTTCAGAGTGTTTAGAACACGACTGTAATAGTGGCTGAATTTCAGGTTTCCTTATATATATATATGTATGTATGTATATATATATATATATATATATATATATACATGCAGGGAATCCTTTTCACCTCCATACATAACGCAGACGCCCTCGCCTCCGCCAGAAAAAATGGGTTTAGAAGTGTATACTTTGTAATTTTAGAATCAGAGCATTGATGTCATAAGAGGCAACCTGAGAGGGGTAAGGATTTCTCAAAATTTATCACCGAGTGTATACATTATGTATATAGTCCCTTTCACCTCCGAACATAGTTTATACTTTTCGCCTCCTTTTGTATTTCTTTTTTACATAATTGGCCATTTTGGCCTCCAGCAACGTTGCCAATACTTTTGCAGCACATGTTTACGTCTCATCCTCCAGTGTGCGATAAGCAGACTTGTTCGGACTCTTCGCGTACTTTTGCATTCCTGGGGCCTATTGTTTGAAATCAATATCTTTTCATTCAGGTATACTGCAATCGCATGTTGGTCACTAGCCTCCTGCAGTCGGACGTACAGTGAGACGTGTTTGTACGAATGAACGTACCCGTACACATTCTTATCTGTGAACGTTCGCACGGACAATTCTGAAAAAGTGTACGTTCGTACGTACAGTTTTCAATAAATGTACGTTCCTACTTAATGTGCAGATTTTAATGCCTGTCTGTTCGCGTTCGGACGGTTTTCATAGAAATTGACGCGTGGCGTTCTGTGCACTGCCTTTGTATGTGGTTAATGCTCCCAATAACTCATAATTTTCTGTTATTTTTTTGGCTAGGATTTAATTGCACGTTAAAACAGATCATATTATGAACGATAACAGGAGCATAGAAAAAATCAAAATTCTGTGACAAAGTGTAATGAACGATAAAACAGAGTAATACACGATAAAAATGTATAATACCGGTATCTAAAAAATATTAGTCACGTTGAAAAGTGTTAATGGACTATTAAAAATGCACATTAGCTAATGGTGCACGTTAGAAAATACTACTGTCGCATCACCCTAGGTACTACACGTTGAGTCAGAAAGAAAACTTTAGTTAAATACTGGAAAGCTATCCTTGAAAAACGGTGTCTTCATTGGAAAATTGCGCGCTTTCTTCGACTTGGCAGGCCGACCCCTCTTTCTTTCTTGACCGAGGGGGACAACTTTTGCCTCCTGCAGTATATGCTTACAAGTTTCAGTCTAATTTGGAGACTGAGGCCATGCTTGCAGAGCAGGCACTTCTGGAAGTACGGAATATTATTCTGCATTGAAAAATATTTTATCAATGTGTTAGTGCAAGTCATGTCGAGAAATGTATTTTCATGAGAGTGACGCATATTATCCTATCGTTTAAGCTACTCGTCAATTATCGTTCGTTCGTAATTATTTTGTTGGCAACATGTAACGGGCAATAATTCATTTTACTATCTTTTGGACCACCTCTTGTAACGTTCTGTATACTATCGTTCATTCGCATTTTTTTATCGTGCAATTAAAGTTTATCCTATTTTTTCAGCAATTTCAAATTCTTTTTTTTTTTTAAGGAATTTTTTCCATGAAATGTATAATGTATACATATAAGTATGTGCCGTAAGGCGTGCGTGAGTTCCAACACTCTGCCCCCCCCCCAGTTTGGGCGGGGGATACGATTTGCCAACGACAAAGAAATTTCTTACGATGAAAAAGGAATTTTTATAGACAACGAAGGAATTATTTTTTATAGACAGTGAGGGAATTTTTGTGGACAATAAAGAAGAATATCTACGGATTCTGTACCATCACAACAATGGATACTGATAAAAAATGGACGCTATTCAGCGTAAGGGAACCAACCAGCAAAATCTGTTTTTGAGGACAAGCGATTCGAAGTTCAAGAGCCATGTAGAAATTATATGACATAGTGTTTACTGATGAACTTTCTTCAGTGTGAGTACACATTTTTGAATCGGGGGCCCAATGTTGAAAAATTCTACTTTTTCAAGGAGTGGAAAAAATTCTGGAGTCTAAAGGATATATTCAAAGGAAACTTTAGCTATGAAAACAAAAGCGAAATTTTCAATATGTGTGTTTTGCCTGTCCTAATATACGGATGTCAAACATGGCCATTAAGTGCAAAAATTTTGAACAGAATTAGGGTAACTCAAAACTCAATGGAAAGATCAATGCTGGGGATAATGAGAAGGGACAGGATAAGAATCTCGGTTATCAAAGAAAACTAAGATTTAATAATAATTTCAGTTTGGCAGATCAAAAGAATGAAATGGTGGTGGACGGGACACATCTCCCATCTCAAAAACGAACAGTGGACCTATAAGGCCACCTTTTGGCAACCGCTGGACGGCAAAAGAAGAAGAGGCAAACAAACATTAAGATGGAAAGACGATATACATAAATTTCTAATAAGTAACAATTTCAAATAATAGCCAGGAATAGGTATGAATGGAAGCGTCTACAGGAGACCTTTTTCCGGCATGGGTCAGGGGAGGAACGAGCCTCACTTTGGGGCCGCTAATTCATTATAGGTATTATAACTAATATTGTTTAAATAAAGGTTTTTTGAACTTGAATTTGATGCAGAAAAGGAAGGATTAATTTTACGAGTACGTTTAGTTTACTTGTGATTTTTTATTGGAGACAGGGAAGGAATAATTTTAGGTTTCACCTGTTTCCATTCCCTCTTGTTGCTTGTTTTTCTTTTATTACAATGAATACCAAATTTTGTGACTATTGGCTAGTCTGATTGTAATACAACATTATGTGGCAGATGCCTAATAAAGCATTATTTTTATATGTTTCATAATTCCATAGAGTTTGGATAAATAAGTTGTTGGGGAGTAAACTGAGAAAACAATTTCAGATTTTGTATTCATCACTTCCATTGTGTGCGATTATTTGAATGAAATGTCCCCTTTATTGTACTGGAAAAATTATACTCAGATGCCTGAACTCAAAAAATTAACTATCCATCTTCTCAGTGTACCAGCTTTGAGCGTTGAGGACACCAATCAAAAGAACTTGCTGCCACATAATGTTGTATTACAATCAGACTAGCCAATAGTCACAAAATTTGGTATGCATTGTAATAATAGAAAAACAAACAACAAGAGGGAATGGAAACAGGTGAAACCTAAAATTATTCCTTTCCTTTCTTCAACAAAAAATCGCAGGTAAAAGAAATGCAAAATGAATCCTTCTTTTTCTGCATCAAGAAATGGCCACAAAAATCACAAGTAAACTGAATGTACAAATTATTCCTTCCTATTCTCCATCAAAGAATAAACACAAGAAAATCACAGATGAACAAATGAAGCCTAAAATTATTCCCTCCCTTTCTCCAACTAGAAATTTCAGATACATGTAAGGTAAAATTAATCCTTCCGTTTCTGCATCAAAACATGAACACAAAAAATCATAGGTAAGTAAGCAAAACTTACAAATTATTCCTTCCTTTTTGTCATCAAAAAATGAAGACAAAAAATCACAGATTAACAAATGAAACCTAAAATTATTCCTTCCTTTTCTGCATTACATTCAAGTTCAAAAAACCTTTATTTAAGGGAATAAATAAACAATATTAGTTATAATACCTATAATGAATTAGCGGCCCCAAAGTGAGGCTCGCTCCTCCCCTGCCCATGCCGGGAAAAGGTCTCCTGTAGACGCTTCCATTCATACCTATTCCTGGCTATTATTTGAAATTGTTACTTTTTAGAAATTTATATATATCGTCTTTCCATCTTAATGTTTGTTTGCCTCTTCTGCTTTTTCCGTCTAGCGGTTGCCAAAAGGTAGCCTTATAGGTCCATTGTTCGTCTCTGAGATGGGAGATGTGTCCCGCCCACCACCATTTCATTCTTTTGATCTGCCAAACTGAAATTATTATTAAATCTTAATTTTCTTTTGATAATCGAGATTCTTATCCTGTCCCTTCTCATTATCCCCAGCATTGATCTTTCCAAGCTGCGTCTCTCGACGCTCACTTTAACGCTGAACATCTACAGGAAATATTGTTCATTCATCGTGATCACTTTTTATAAGGCAGTAACACATGATGTCACCGAAACATTCGTTATCAATACTGGAGGAAAGAACCAAAATGAAATATATATTATATTCTAATGGGAAGTTGACGAATTTTTCCATTTATGTAGAAATTTCTCTAAAATAAGTGAAATGTTCAAGAAAAGAAGCAGGTAAGTCACTTTTGTGGCGGAGCGAGAAAAATGAAACACAAATTTGTTTACACACGAGGTTCTTTAAAGACCTGAACGTGAATTTTGAAACCCGTTTTTCTGAACTGTAGCATCCTTTCAGGCATCCTACCATAGCTGAGCTACTTCTACTCATTGCGCCCCTTCCTACGGTATAAATAACTCAATCTCGCCAAAAAAAAGTGACTTACCTGCTTCTTTCCCTGTATCCTTCAAGTGGAATTGCGAGAAAAATGGTAAGAATGAAATTTGAAGGGAACGGTATTTAACTTTTTATAAAAGAACTTATAATTTCGAACATTCTCTCGCGAAATATTAAAATCTGAAAATTGACTATACCATTAAATAGCTCAACAATTTGAATTATTATGTATGTCGGATTTACGTTATTTCTAATTAAATTTAATAATACCGTCAACTTTTTACTACTGATTGCCAAAAACTCGGTTAGTTTGAAAAACGCGCAAAATTATAGTAATTTTTTGTTATCAGGGTTATTAAAATTGGGGCGAAATATATAAACAAAGCCAGAGTTCCATTCCCCTACAACAATTGAACTGAGTATCTCTATTTCTTCATACAAATACAGTAATTAAAGATAATAAGTCACTTTTTGTTTAATTATATCAAATATTAGAATCGCGGCAAGTTTATGAACTGGAGACTGGAGAATTGGCAGTACTTGATGAACAAACGAATTAAATTAAACAAAACTTGGGTTCTCAAAATAACAGATTATAATAATTACGTATTTATTTCATTATAATGCATTAGCATTATTAGTCAAGCGGTGAGCAGCATTCTCTTCCGTCAATAAATTGTCTATCATTTATTTTCTTAGTAATGTCTTACCGAATTTCATCAATTTCATCCCTATACTCACCGGGTACTCGAATTATATTACCCCGCAGCCCGCGCATACTAAATTAGTTGTCTACATATTACTTTGTACGCACGAACGTACACCTGTTGGAAATTGCATGTGCGAACGTACACTTTTTCAGAACTGTCCGTACGAACGTTCATAGATAAGAATCTGCATGTGTACGTTCGTCCGTACAAACACTTCACACTGAACGTCCGACTGCAGGAGGCTATTGGTCACTGAGTTGCAGCAGACACACATAATCATCATATTTCTCTCGTCACCGCATGAAATTCTTATAAATTCTACAAAGAAACATCGCCTTCTTGTCTGAAAGCAGGATGGAGGCAATGAAATTCGTCAGTGTATTTCTTTTCAGCACGTCTGTAGTTATTATATTTCAGGTTTCAGTTCAGACACCTGTTGTTTATTTTGTTCCAATTTTTTCTGTATACATGATGGTATGTACATTTTTTTCAAAGAGGATCTTTTTTCACCTCATTTTTGTATATAAAGCGACTTTTTCGCTTCATATATGGAGGCGAAAACAAAATGCTAAAAGTGAAAATCTGCAACTTCGTATTAGAATTTTCTGTGGAGTAGTTTCTTCTAACAATCTTGAACATGATCCCATGTTCTCGCGGGTATACGATGATATCTTTGCAGGGCGGCTTTTTCGCCTCTTTTTCATATATAAAGCGACGTTTTCACCTCATATACGGAGGCGAAAACGAAACTCTAAAGGTATATCTTTTCAGGGCGGCTTTTTCGCCTCTGTAAGTTTCTTATTATGTTATTCTTGAACCTCTTCCTCAGACTAAAAAAATTCATGTCCATTCCGAACTGTGTTATTTACAATGTCTTAGAGTATAGGGAAATGGTAAACCTGTGACCTTCTCGATCTTGATCATCATGTTCTCGCGGGTATATAATAATATCTTTGCAGGGCGGCTTTTTCGCCTCTTTTTCATATATAAAGCGACGTTTTCACCTCATATACGGAGGCGAAAACGAAACTCTAAAGGTATATCTTTTCAGGGCGGCTTTTTCGCCTCTGTAAGTTTCTTATTATGTTATTCTTGAACCTCTTCCTCAGACTAAAAAAATTCATGTCCATTCCGAACTGAGTTATTTACAATGTCTTAGAGTATAGGGAAATGGTAAACCTGTGACCTTCTCGATCTTGATCATCATGTTCTCGCGGGTATATAATAATATCTTTGCAGGGCGGCTTTTTCGCCTCTTTTTCATATATAAAGCGACGTTTTCACCTCATATACGGAGGCGAAAACGAAACTCTAAAGGTATATCTTTTCAGGGCGGCTTTTTCGCCTCTGTAAGTTTCTTATTATGTTATTCTTGAACCTCTTCCTCAGACTAAAAAAATTCATGTCCATTCCGAACTGTGTTATTTACAATGTCTTAGAGTATAGGGAAATGATAAACCTGTGACCTTCTCGATCTTGATCATCATGTTCTCGCGGGTATATAATAATATCTTTGCAGGGCGGCTTTTTCGCCTCTTTTTCATATATAAAGCGACGTTTTCACCTCATATACGGAGGCGAAAACGAAACTCTAAAGGTATATCTTTTCAGGGCGGCTTTTTCGCCTCTGTAAGTTTCTTATTATGTTATTCTTGAACCTCTTCCTCAGACTAAAAAAATTCATGTCCATTCCGAACTGTGTTATTTACAATGTCTTAGAGTATAGGGAAATGGTAAACCTGTGACCTTCTCGATCTTGATCATCATGTTCTCGCGGGTATATAATAATATCTTTGCAGGGCGGCTTTTTCGCCTCTTTTTCATATATAAAGCGACGTTTTCACCTCATATACGGAGGCGAAAACGAAACTCTAAGGTATATCTTTTCAGGGCGGCTTTTTCGCCTCTGTAAGTTTCTTATTATGTTATTCTTGAACCTCTTCCTCAGACTAAAAAAATTCATGTCCATTCCGAACTGTGTTATTTACAATGTCTTAGAGTATAGGGAAATGGTAAACCTGTGACCTTCTCGATCTTGATCATCATGTTCTCGCGGGTATATAATAATATCTTTGCAGGGCGGCTTTTTCGCCTCTTTTTCATATATAAAGCGACGTTTTCACCTCATATACGGAGGCGAAAACGAAACTCTAAAGGTATATCTTTTCAGGGCGGCTTTTTCGCCTCTGTAAGTTTCTTATTATGTTATTCTTGAACCTCTTCCTCAGACTAAAAAAATTCATGTCCATTCCGAACTGTGTTATTTACAATGTCTTAGAGTATAGGGAAATGGTAAACCTGTGACCTTCTCGATCTTGATCATCATGTTCTCGCGGGTATATAATAATATCTTTGCAGGGCGGCTTTTTCGCCCCTTTTTCATACATAAAGCGACGTTTTCACCTCATATACGGAGGCGAAAACGAAATTCTAAAGGTATATCTTTGCAGGACGGCCTTCTCTCCTCTGTTTCATATACAGGGTTAGTTGGTTTTCCTTCCGCCATAGGAAAACTCCGTCAGGCTGAACGAAGTATGACTCAATGTGTTATCTTCCAAAATGTACAGTACGCTTTGTTATCGGGTGTAGGCACGCTGCATACTATTCGTGAATAGCGACAAAGACGATAACAGATCTTCAGCGTAATGGAGTTTTCCTATTGCGGAAGGAAAACTGACTAATCCTGTGTACAGCGACGTTTTTACCTCATAGACGGAGGTGAAAACGTAAGACACTGTATCTCAATAATTTAAGCTTCTACAGGCCAGCAGGTAACCCCCCTGGGCAAATTTTTGACTGGAGGCGAAAAAACCTACATACATCATCTATCAATTCGTGGTAAACTTTTCGGTGCAGTAATTTCTACTTACAATCTTTAACATGCGGGGTATATGATATACAATATTATATACATTTTTTTTTTTTTTTTAAAGAAGGTCTTTTTCGCCTCATTTTTGTACATAAAGCAACGTTTTCACCTCATATACGGAGGCGAAAACGAAATTTTAAAGGTATATTTTTGCAGGGCGGCTTTTTCGCCTCTTTTTCATATACAAGTACACAGCGACGTTTAATATGTGAAGGGAACATTTCACCTCCAGGCATACAAGCAAGTAGGAAACCTCCGAGTTTAATATTAATTCAATCACTAATGCGTTGTTGCCGCGAATCGGAGGCGAAAATGCTCAGTTATGTTTGGAGGTGAAAAAGTCTCATTATATGATTTACAAGTGACACTAGCGCTGTCTGGTGAGAGGTACCATGCACTAAAATGTATATGTCTGATGTATGTGGGTTTTTTCGCCTCCAGCCAAAAATTTGCCCAGGGGATTGCCTAGCCGGTAGAAGCCTAAATTATCGAGATACAGTGCCTTACGTTTTCACCTCCGATTTTTCGTTTTCGCCTCCGTATATGAGGTGAAAACGTCGCTTTATATATGAAAAAGAGGCGAAAAAGCCGTCCTGCATATGTATATATATATATATATATATATATATATATATATATATATATATATATATATATATATATATATATTATATGCAGGGAATCCTTTTCACCTCCATACATAACGCAGACGCCCTCGCCTCCGCCAGAAAAAATGGGTTTAGAAGTGTATACTTTGTAATTTTAGAATCAGAGCATTGATGTCATAAGAGGCAACCTGAGAGGGGTAAGGATTTCTCAAAATTTATCACCGAGTGTATACATTATGTATATAGTCCCTTTCACCTCCGAACATAGTTTATACTTTTCGCCTCCTTTTGTATTTCTTTTTTACATAATTGGCCATTTTGGCCTCCAGCAACGTTGCCAATACTTTTGCAGCACATGTTTACGTCTCATCCTCCAGTGTGCGATAAGCAGGCTTGTTCGGACTCTTCGCGTACTTTTGCATTCCTGGGGCCTATTGTTTGAAATCAATATCTTTCATTCAGGTATACTGCAATCGCATGTTGGTCACTGAGTTGCAGCAGACACACATAATCATCATATTTCTCTCGTCACCGCATGAAATTCTTATAAATTCTACAAAGAAACATCGCCTTCTTGTCTGAAAGCAGGATGGAGGCAATGAAATTCGTCAGTGTATTTCTTTTCAGCACGTCTGTAGTTATTATATTTCAGGTTTCAGTTCAGACACCTGTTGTTTATTTTGTTCCAATTTTTTCTGTATACATGATGGTATGTACATTTTTTTCAAAGAGGATCTTTTTTCACCTCATTTTTGTATATAAAGCGACTTTTTCGCTTCATATATGGAGGCGAAAACAAAATGCTAAAAGTGAAAATCTGCAACTTCGTATTAGAATTTTCTGTGGAGTAGTTTCTTCTAACAATCTTGAACATGATCCCATGTTCTCGCGGGTATACGATGATATCTTTGCAGGGCGGCTTTTTCGCCTCTTTTTCATATATAAAGCGACGTTTTCACCTCATATACGGAGGCGAAAACGAAACTCTAAAGGTATATCTTTTCAGGGCGGCTTTTTCGCCTCTGTAAGTTTCTTATTATGTTATTCTTGAACCTCTTCCTCAGACTAAAAAAATTCATGTCCATTCCGAACTGTGTTATTTACAATTCTTAGAGTATAGGGAAATGGTAAACTGTGACCTTCTCGATCTTGATCATCATGTTCTCGCGGTATATAATAATATCTTTGCAGGGCGGCTTTTTCGCCTCTGTAAGTTTCTTATTATGTTATTCTTGAACCTCTTCCTCAGACTAAAAAAATTCATGTCCATTCCGAACTGTGTTATTTACAATGTCTTAGAGTATAGGAAAATGGTAAACCTGTGACCTTCTCGATCTTGATCATCATGTTCTCGCTGGTATATAATAATATCTTTGCAGGGCGGCTTTTTCGCCTCTTTTTCATATATAAAGCGACGTTTTCACCTCATATACGGAGGCGAAAACGAAACTCTAAAGGTATATCTTTTCAGGGCGGCTTTTTCGCCTCTGTAAGTTTCTTATTATGTTATTCTTGAACCTCTTCCTCAGACTAAAAAAAATTCATGTCCATTCGAACTGTGTTATTTACAATGTCTTAGAGTATAGGAAAATGGTAAACCTGTGACCTTCTCGATCTTGATCATCATGTTCTCGCTGGTATATAATAATATCTTTGCAGGGCGGCTTTTTCGCCTCTTTTCATATATAAAGCGACGTTTCCACCTCATATACGGAGGCGAAAACGAAACTCTAAAGGTATATCTTTTCAGGGCGGCTTTTTCGCCTCTGTAAGTTTCTTATTATGTTATTCTTGAACCTCTTCCTCAGACTAAAAAAATTCATGTCCATTCCGAACTGTGTTATTTACAATATCTTAGAGTATAGGGAAATGGTAAACCTTGACCTTCTCAATCTTGATCATCATTTCTCGCTGGTATATAATAATATCTTGCAGGGCGGCTTTTTCGCCTCTTTTTCATATATAAAGCGACGTTTTCACCTCATATACGGAGGCGAAAACGAAACTCTAAAGGTATATCTTTTCAGGGCGGCTTTTTCGCCTCTGTAAGTTTCTTATTATGTTATTCTTGAACCTCTTCCTCAGACTAAAAAATTCATGTCCATTCCGAACTGTGTTATTTACAATATCTTAGAGTATAGGGAAATGGTAAACCTGTGACCTTCTCGATCTTGATCATCATGTTCTCGCTGGTATATAATAATATCTTTGCAGGGCGGCTTTTTCGCCTCTTTTTCATATATAAAGCGACGTTTTCACCTATATACGGAGGCGAAAACGAAACTCTAAAGGTATATCTTTTCAGGGCGGCTTTTTCGCCTCTGTAAGTTTCTTATTATGTTATTCTTGAACCTCTTCCTCAGACTAAAAAAATTCATGTCCATTCCGAACTGTGTTATTTACAATGTCTTAGAGTATAGGGAAATGGTAAACCTGTGACCTTCTCGATCTTGATCATCATGTTCTCGCTGGTATATAATAATATCTTTGCAGGGCGGCTTTTTCGCCTCTTTTTCATATATAAAGCGGCGTTTTCACCTCATATACGGAGGCGAAAACGAAACTCTAAAGGTATATCTTTTCAGGGCGGCTTTTTCGCCTCTGTAAGTTTCTTATTATGTTATTCTTGAACCTCTTCCTCAGACTAAAAAAATTCATGTCCATTCTAAGTTTATTTACAATATTTAGGAGTTGGGAAATGTAAACCTGTACTTCTAATCTTGATCATCTGTTCCTCTGTATTAATAATATCTTTAGGGACTTTTCGCCTCATTTTAATTAAAGAGTTACCTCATTCGAGGCGAAACGAAACTCTAAAGGTTATTTTCAGGGCGGCTTTTTCGCCTTTAATATATAATATTTTCCTTCACCTCTTCCAGAATAAAAAATTTGGCATTCGTACTGTTATTTATATCATGTTATATGGGAAATGTAAATAGTACCTTTCCTTTTGCAATTTTATTATAATAAATACTTTAGGAGGGCTTTTTACTTTTAATTAATCCTTCTATGGTACATGAAATACTCTAAGGGTTATTTCTTTAGGTCATTTGCTTTTAATTTCTATATTAGTCTAGAATCTATAGTAAAATATTCATGCATTCGAACTGTTTCTGTATATTATATCTTTTGGACTTGTTAAAATCCTTTCACGTATAATGCTTTTAAATAATATCTTTAGGCGGCTTTTTCGCCTTTTTCTATTTCAGGCGGTTTTCAACTAATTAGGGTATCGACTTCTAAAAAAATATCTATAGACGTGTTTTACTGAATTCTTAATTAGGTATTTTACTCTTCCTCTGCTAAAAAGTTCATGTCATTCAATGTAGGGTTTTACATTCTCTAATATAGGAAATGGTAAACCTGTACTTCTCGATTTGATTCTTCTCGCTGTTTATCTAATCTTTAGGGATTTTTGCCTCTTTTTCTATATAAAGCGACGTTTTCACCTATATACGGAGCGAAAACGAAACTCTAAGGTATATCTTTTCAGGGCGGCTTTTTCGCTGTAAGTTTCTTATTTGTTATTCTTGAACCTTCCTCAGACTAAAAATCAATATTCTTACGAATTGTTAATTTCTTAGGTATTGACTTAACTTTACTTATCTATAATCTTCTCGCTGGTATATAAATATTTCTTGCAGGGCGGTTTTCCTCTTTTTCATATATAAAGACCGTTTTCACTCATATCGGAGGTTCGAAAACGAAATCTAAGGTATATCTTTTCAGGGCGCTTTTTCGACTCTGTAAGTTTCTATTATGTTATTCTTGAACTTCTAGACTAAAAAATTCATGTCCTTCCGAACTGTTTATTTACAATTCTTAGAGTATAGAAATGGTAAACCTGTGACCTTCTCGATCTTTCATCTATGTTCACGTCTGGTAATAATAATATCTTTGCAGGGCGGCTTTTTCGCCTCTTTTTCATATATAAAGCGACGTTTCACCTCATATACGGAGGCGAAAACGAAACCTAAAGGTATATCTTTTCAGCGGCTTTTTCGCCTCTGTAAGTTTCTTATTATGTTATTCTTGAACCTCTTCCTCAGACTAAAAAAATTCATGTCCATTCCGAACTGTGTTATTTACAATATCTTAGAGTATAGGGAAATGGTAAACCTGTGACCTTCTCGATCTTGATCATCATGTTCTCGCTGGTATATAATAATATCTTTGCAGGGCGGCTTTTTCGCCTCTTTTTCATATATAAAGCGACGTTTTCACCTCATATACGGAGGCGAAAACGAAACTCTAAAGGTATATCTTTTCAGGGCGGCTTTTTCGCCTCTGTAAGTTTCTTATTATGTTATTCTTGAACCTCTTCCTCAGACTAAAAAAATTCATGTCCATTCCGAACTGTGTTATTTACAATTCTTAGAGTATAGGGAAATGGTAAACCTGTGACTTCTCGATCTTGATCATCATGTTCTCGCTGGTATATAATAATATCTTTGCAGGCGGCTTTTTCGCCTCTTTTTCATATATAAATTTTAAGGCGGAACAAGATTTTTCACCCCTCTATTATGACTTGGATTTTCGACAAAAAAATTCATGTATACTTTTATTCATAGGGGGCTGTGCTTTATCGCCGTTGCTGTAAATTTTTAGGGTTTTCTTATTATGTTTTATTCTTGGAATTTCCTTTCTTCCTCAGACTAAAAAAATTCATGTCCATTCCGAACTGTGTTATTTACATATCTTAGAGTATAGGAAATGGATAACCTTGACCTTTTCGTCTTGATCATATTCTGCTGGATTTATATCTTTCAGGCGGCTTTTCGAACCTTTTTCAAAAGAACACGTTTCACCTATTCGGGGCGAAATAACTTTAATGGTATTCTTTTCAGCGACTTTTCTGCTCTTAAGTTTTATTGTCTATTCTTGAACGTTTCTCAATAAAAAATTCATGTCCATTCCGAACTGTGTTTTTCTATCAATATTCTTAGTATAGGGAAATGTTTAAACTTTGACCTTATCCTCTTTCATCATATTCGGGGGGTATATATAATCTTTGCAGGCGGCTTTTTTCGCCTCTTTTTCATTATAGATTCGTTTTCACCTCTATACGGCTGGCGAAAACGAAAACTTCAAAGTGATTATCTTTTCACGCGGCTTTAGCTGTAAGGGAATTGTTATTAGTATTCTTGAACTCTTCTCACTAAAAAATTTCGGTCATTCCGAACTGTGTTATTTACATGCTTAGTATAGGAATGGTTTATAACCTGGACTTCTCGATCTTAGTATCATTTTCGGGACTTAAAGTATAATCTAGGGTTTTGCCAGGCGGCTTTTTCGCCCCTTTTCATACATGAAAGCGACGTTTCTCCTATAATACTGGTATGGCTGAAAACGAAACTCTAAAGTATATCTTTCAGGCGCATTTTTCACTCTGTAAGTTTATTATGCTTTTTGAACCTCTTCCTCGGATAAAAATTCTATGTCGCGTTCCGAACGTGTTATTTACAATTTAGGTATTCAGGAAATGGTAACCGGACCTTTCACTTGATCATCATGCTTACTCGTTAATTTATAAGTTTTGCAGTCCCATTTTGCTCTGTTATACATATATAACGATGTTTTCAACCTCTTATACGGAGGCGAAACGAAAACTCTAAGGTATATCTTTTCAGCGAGGCTTTGCCTCTAAGTTTCTTATTAGTTTTATCTGAACCTCTCTCAGACTAAAAAATTTATGTCCATTCCGAACTGTGTTATTTACAATTCTTAGAGTAGGGAAATGTAAACCTGTGACCTTTCGATCTTGTATATTCTCCGGTTTAAATATCTTTGCAGGACGGCCTTCTCTCCTCTGTTTCATATACAGGGTTAGTTGGTTTTCCCTCCGCCATAGGAAAACTCCGTCAGGCTGAACGAAGTATGACTCAATGTGTTATCTTCCAAAATGTACAGTACGCTTTGTTATCGGGTGTAGGCACGCTGCATACTATTCGTGAATAGCGACAAAACCGATAACAGATCTTCAGCGTAATGGAGTTTTCCTATTGCGGAAGGAAAACTGACTAATCCTGTGTACAGCGACGTTTTTACCTCATAGACGGAGGTGAAAACGTAAGACACTGTATCTCAATAATTTAAGCTTCTACAGGCCAGCAGGTAACCCCCTGGGCAAATTTTTGACTGGAGGCGAAAAAACCTACATACATCATCTATCAATTCGTGGTAAACTTTTCGGTGCAGTAATTTATACTTACAATCTTTAACATGCGGGGTATATGATATACAATATTATATACATTTTTTTAAATTTTTTTAAAGAAGGTCTTTTTCGCCTCATTTTTGTACATAAAACAACGTTTTCACCTCATATACGGAGGCGATAACGAAATTTTAAAGATATATTTTTGCAGGGCGGCTTTTTCGCCTCTTTTTCATATACAAGTACACAGCGACGTTTAATATGTGAAGGGAACATTTCACCTCCAGGCATACAAGCAAGTAGGAAACCTCCGAGTTTAATATTAATTCAATCACTAATGCGTTGTTGCCGCGAATCGGAGGCGAAAATGCTCAGTTATGTTTGGAGGTGAAAAAGTCTCATTATATGATTTACAAGTGACACTAGCGCTGTCTGGTGAGAGGTACCATGCACTAAAATGTATATGTCTGATGTATGTGGGTTTTTTCACCTCCAGCCAAAAATTTGCCCAGGGGATTGCCTAGCCGGTAGAAGCCTAAATTATCGAGATATAGTGCCTTACGTTTTCACCTCCGATTTTTCGTTTTCGCCTCCGTATATGAGGTGAAAACGTCGCTTTATATATGAAAAAGAGGCGAAAAAGCCGTCCTGCATATGTATATATATATATATATATATGTACACCTTAATTTTGTGGGAAGAAAATCTCAGAAACTATTGAATCAATTGATTCCAAATTTTGGTATATTATGGAGAAGTACTCGAAGTTGTTAAAATAAGCTTTTGAAGGCAATCGGTCGAGCCGTTCGTGAGTTTTCCTTGAGGACAAAATTTGTGGCACAAAAATCTCAGGAACTATCGAATCATTTGATTCCAAATTTTGGTACATTATAGAGAAGTACTCGAAGTTGTATTGGTGAAAGTTTGATGACAATCGGTTGAGTCGTTCACGAGTTTCCTCAATTTAAGTTCAGCATAAGAAGCGCAAGACGACTTATGTACTCGATGTTGTTTGGGATTTAATTTATACGAAATCAAATTTTGATAGCCGCGTAGTTCTGTTGTATTATACAAATGTTTCGGTCTTACACGTTTCCGCCTTGAATGTATCGATTTCAAATTTATACGAACTCTAATTTTGATAGCCGGGTAGTTTTATATTTTTATAATACTATTCCCTGTCGAGAGTTGCGTTTTTTAAAACGTGAATGGCCTTAAACATTTCAGCCGAATACCACTAGTCCTTGTCGACATTTGCGTTTTTTAAAACGTTAACGACTTAAAACGTGTCGACAGTGTCTTGATTTCGCGAGGAACGAGCGAAGCGAGTTCCGAGTACTTTTCGCTACTACTGCGAGGAACGAGCGAAGCGAGTTCCGAGTGCTTTTCGGCCGAAGGCCGAAAAGTCGGTACTGCTTTCGCGAAGCGAAAGCAGTTTTTTTTTCTTTCTTTTGCGATGAGCAGCGGCTCATGCTTCTTCTTTTTTTCATCTTCACCATTCGAGACATAGACATAAACCACCAAAAAAACATGACAAAAACTTCCACCAAATTCCTTTACTCGTTACCAAACCAAACTGTCGTCTTGTGTGCATTAACTGATAAAATCTAGAACGCGCTTAACCGCCGGCAGTTCACACGAACAAGGCATTATAATCGCAGGGCGAGTTACCACCAAATCAGAAAGACTGATACTGTGTGTGTGCACATCGTGGGCAGCTTATTGAACGTCGTGAAATAGTGGCTAGTAAGCGAACTGCGGCTGTACGCGCTTCAGCACAGAGAAGGAAAACTCTAACGCAACAAAAGCGCGGGGAAGGCAACGGCAAACTACCCCGACTAACCTGCCCAGGAGAGTTGCGAGTCACAAACTGCGACCGCCTACGTCCGGTATCGGATATGGCGCCTGAAGAAGAAGAAGAAAAAGACCTTCGTAATCTTAGAGATGTTTAAAGCTCATCCAGACTCGCATAAGACAAGTGCTGTGCTCAGTGTGACCAATGTAGTTGCTGCTTCCCTTGCTAGATCGGCTATCTAAAAACGCCAGAATTCGCCAGACAGTGTTGATACTTGTCGCAGTGCAAAATTCCCCTCCTCATACTACATTTTTTTTAAATTGGACCCTCAAATAAAAGACATTTAAATTCAGGTCCCTTTCATGGGAGGACATTGCGTGAGTAGACTACAATATCCAACAAGGAAAACTTTAATTCAGGTAGTCACGTCACTGATTATGATGTAAGTGAAAACTAAAAAAGTCTGTAGCTTCTGTGGTTGTAAGATCTTTTCTAATTGCCTATCTATCTGGTTGCGCCTAATTACAGTATTTTATTGTTGTTGTTTTTTTCGATTTTTTTTTTTTTTTTTCATCAACTGAAAGGGAAATGGAGAATAATTACAACTTAAGCTTAATTCGCCAGAAAGTCGCAGATTTTGACTAAATTTGTTCAAAAATTTTAAATCACCAGAATTGCGGATGGCGAACTTTGATTAGAATCTTGCCGCAAATTCTCCAAATCTGGCGTGAAAATCACCAGACTGGTCACACTGGCTGGGCTTACGAGGAAATAAACATCCAGGGGAGAATCATCCAGTAGGGCCGTCACCCCTCTCCCCCCCCCCCGAAAAACTAAAAAATTTCTTTCTTCCTTCTCACTCTTTTAGTTGAATGCCTCCGGGAGTTTATCCAATTCGATTCTTATCCGAAGCTTTCTGGAATCATTGTCACAGCGTCGATGTATCACACTCAGGGGGGGATTGGCCATCAAGTTACCGAGAATTGTATCGGTTCATTCAATTCACAAGATATTGAGTTTTGGGCCGATGTACGTAAGAACTGGAACAGAAAGCGGAGGAAAAGGGGACATCGCCGAGGGGTAATGAAAATAAAAATTTGGCTTCATGTACGGGCATTTTCCCGGTATTTTTTTCAGGTCCCATCAAACAATCGCACTGATTAATCTAGACATCTCAGTGTAAACACATGCAGCATAGGACCACAGTTCTTTCTGGTCCCGGAAGCGAAAACGAATACCACCTCCCGCCGAGTTTTCGTGCATAATTTCGGGTTCAAAAGGAGGAAAAAAACGAATAACAATTCACGACCCACGTGGTATCTATCAATCAACAAACTTTGTCGCCTTTTGCTGCACAGACTACAGACGACTCTGTGTACTATTTGTACCCATTTTACAACCGTACCGATTTTACGAGGTCGATGATACTGCGCGGCTCGACTGGCTGGTGGCTGCTGCATTTTCGTATATTTTTCGGAAATTTTTCAATCAAAGAGCCAGCGCAGCAGTCAGCCCGTATACGAGTGTATACAGGAACACATTGTATACAAGGTAATTCGAGAGATTCGACGTCCATAAATAACCAACTTCGAACTGGTTTCGTTTTCTATCCTCGTATTTCCTTCTCTTCCACCCGAGTGGCGGCAGCGGTGCGGATGCAGCGTTCCCTCTACTCGAGGGTGAAGTATATTAAGACGATTTGGGCAGACCTCAAGTCGAAAGGGCAAACGCCATTAATTTATCTAAGTATGTGTTTCTAGATGGTATCTTAATCAAGTCAGGTATATCGAAGGAAGTCAGTCGGTTCCCGCAACAACGAATTACCTAAATGGGTTTGTCATTAGAGCGTTGGTCGCTTTCATCTGCGTGACCGCCGCGAATTTTCGTCGTTCAGCCTTGTTTGGAATTTTATAAGAAAGTGAAGGGAGTAGCGTGATTAGAGGACGACGAAATCGACCCAACATTTGCGATCAAAAACCGAAAACACAAAACAAAACCCATATTATGCTTTAGGTTAACGATCCTACACTCTTGCCTGTATCCACTGTTTGTCACTTCGCAGGGTATGTACTGAAAGTGAAAAAAGAAATATGTTGCCATTCGGTTGCCGTAAAATCAAAAAAAAAAAAATGCACATGTTAGCGAAAAGAGACACTTCGGCCCCCCTTACCTTACATAGGCATAGCTGAATAGGTACACATAGTGCTCTAGCACAGCTAACAAAGATTATAAGGTCGCTTTAACTCTAAAGCCGGCTGCACATTACGCTGACGTTTCGTGTTAACACATCATATGACGTGTTAACACGACACATGACGAAAACAAAATCATCTAGTTCAATTGGACTGTTCACACTACACTGATGTGTCGTCATAATACGTCATCTGACGACACATCAGTGCAGTGTGAACGGTCCAACTGAACTAGATGATTTTGTTTTTGTCATATGTCGTGTTAACATGAAAATGTCAGCGTAGTAGGCATCTAGCTGAAGCCGGCTGCACATTACGCTGACGTTTTGTGTTAACACGTCATACAATGTGTTAACACAATACATGAAAAAAACAAAATCATCTAGTTCAATTGGACTGTTCACACTACACTGATAAGTGGTCATAACGCGTCATCTGACGACACATCAGTGTAGTGTGAATGGTCCAATTGAACTAGATGGTTTTGTTTTCGTCATATGTCGTGTTAACACGTCATATGACGTATTAAGACAAAAATGTCAGCGTAGTGTGCATCTCGCTTTAAGGTAGCACTAGTCAAATCAACACGCGTGCTCTAGTGACAGTAGTACAGTGTAGAAAGGTTCTTCTCAGGACGTCATTATCAGTCTGACCAGATTAACAATACAAAAATTGCTGTATCATGTTAAAGATTCTTTTCCTCAATATTTATTCGCAATGTTTTCATTTTATTTTTATGGGTGTTTTTAAGGTAGCGCTGGTCAAATCAACACGCATGCTCTAGTAACAGTAGTACAGTGTAGAAAGGGTCTTCTCCTGACGTCATTATCAGTCTGAAATCTGACCAGATTAACAATACAAAAATTGCTGTATCATGTTAAAGATTCTTTTCCTCAGTATTTATTCGCCAATGTTTTCATTTTATTTTTATGGGTGTTTTTTTTTTTGCAATTTTTCAAAACTATACCACCAATGGGAAATACAATAGAATTTTCAAACTTTTGGTTGCTCTGACCAAAAAAAAAAAAATAAGAAAAAATATGATAATTACATGCTTAGTTGCTGAATTCGGTCAAATACTTGCTATTTACTAGTTTTAGTTGTTTTACTTGCCAACCGACACCCTGCTCCGTGACTGAACAACCTCTCCGGTAGTGTTATTTTCGAAATGCTAACTCTCAACTACTTCTCCCCCCCCCCCAGTCTCCAAGAATACATCTCGATGAACATCGGTGGATTTCTAGCGGGGCCCCTCGCTAGTGTTTCCCGTATTACCTGCGCAATTAATTACGCCATTACGAATGTAGTTTAGTAAAAAAACCTGCAGCAGTCCTGAGTATACTTGAATCAGCCGCCAGAGAAGAAAACGACGTCTGCTACATGCCGACTACACCAAATATATAATCAATCATGATGACTCGAAACTATCGCAAACGCGTTTTTTTTGGCTGCCTAAATCACCATATAATTTGCATCGTCGCATTCCAGATTACCCGGCTGTTTTTGCCTAACGTCATCTCACAGCTCGCATACATTGTATATACATACGTATATCCGGGGGAACTAAGTAATAGATTTACGACCTTGGACCGAAAATTAATTTCGAGGAATGCGTTTTGCAGCAGGTGCGTCAAATTAACGCAATGAAATCGTATAGTATGCGGACGTTTTGAACGAGCTTCTTCTAAAATTAAATTCGAAACCCATTTCGATTCGGCGATTAATTAATATTTAGCTAATTGGGTTTCGTTTCGAGTTACGACAATGTCTGTTGCGTTTTCCTTACAGAGCCCCGGGGATAGGTTTTACTGCGCGGTGGAGTAGGAAATGACCTTCCGGATTGGATGCTAATGCACATGTTCATGGTGTCTCGAAAACATCGTTCACACTGCCAGCATCCAAACTCACCAGATGGAGGACGAGATTCAATCATAACTGTCAAGTTAAGTAGATCAAATTTCACTTTTTTTGGGAGCTCCTGTCAAGGGAGCAGGAATAATTCACCATCAACACATGTTGCTCTGCGAGGTAATTCAACAAACACCTACAGGCTTTTACAAGTGCCTTAGTGGTAATCGAGTACACTTCTACATCCTCATTAGCTGGAATCTGAGGACTTTGATCTAAACCACTCTACGTATGACGTATATGTTGAAACGGATCTCGAAACTTCTACATTCCAATACATTTAGAACCTGGTATTTGTCTAATCCACTTCTTTCCAAGGGGAAAAACGCTGGTTGGATTACACGAAAGATCCGCAACATTGCTGGGGCAGATTTATTACTCCAATGCAGACAGACCGAGAGACAGCCAGCAGGGCAGTAGGCAGAAACATAAATAGACAGTCAGTCAGAGATTCCACTCTCTAGACAGTGTATCAGGCGCGACCGAACGTTCTCACTCAGAGGGAAAGGGGGGATTATGTACAGGCTGCCAAGCAAAATAAACTGATGATCTGGTTATGCCTAATAATGAACATTTCATGCAATTAACGAGCAGATAATGAAGGTCCCAAGACTGACTCGCGGAAGGATAGCCATTCATAATGGAAGGAACAATAGCTCCCTTGACTCCAGATTTCATCTCATCGGACAGCAATCATTCTAAGCATTTCTCTCTTCTACCATTTCTGTAATTCCTCTACTTTTTTGTCATTTGTTGACGTTATTTTCATCTTCTGTGTCGCATCTGACTCAGATTAAAGAGTATATAAGCACGACAGGGAAAAACTTTACGAGCGCACGAGTCAGAGATCTCAGCGAAACTGTTGAAACTGTTATTAGAGGGAGGAGGAGTGGACGGGGCGAAAGTTAATATTTATTCCACTAAAACCAAAATTTCCAGAGCGTCAAAAAGCATGTCACATTTTCAGTTTAGTCAACCTCAAGTGCTAAATTCACCAATTTTTGTATACTTTCAAATTATTAACGAGGGAGGGAGGGAGGGAAGAGAGAGAGAGAGAACCTACAGGAAAAATATTGGCTCGATTCGTCGCACTATTATGCCACATTTGAAATCTTCGTCGCGGCAAAAACAGGTCAAGTCCAATTTTTTCATGCAAAACTAGGTTAAGTCCACCCGTGTTCAAACCTCATGCCGATGATCGTATGTGGCTGTATTTTGATAATTTGGCTTATGCGTGGTTGTACTTTTAAATAATTTCGTTTCATTATGGACGAATATCCTTCAGAAGTAATTTCTGCCAAAAAGGCAAAAGTGAAAAAAAAAATTGAATAAAGCATGCAATTATCATACACTTTGTGGTAAAACGTGTGTTTTCCTGTAAATAAGAATAATCTTGAAAAAAATTTTCAAAAATTTTCCACTGACAGGATATTTTCAAACTTTGCGTGACAAAACAGGTTCATTCCATCTTTCTTTTTGCAATATGTCGCCAGTCTTAATAGATACACGAAAATCGAGACCGGCAACATTTTTCTCATCAAAAATACCATATTTGGCCCTAGTCTGATACTGAGTGTCAGTGTTACCACTTTGCCGTAAAACATTTTTTTTTTTATTCTCCTGTAAAATTTCAAAAATGATGACTTGATCTGTTTTTGTGTGCACCGATTCAAACGCAGTTGCTAAATTTATAACTCTCGAAAAATGTTGAATAACGTGGAGAGAGGAGAGAACGGAGAAGGAGGGTTTCAAAAGAAAATTAAACGTTCCAAATCGTAAAGCAAAGAGAGGGGGATACAACAGAGAACTTGCAACATTTCTGATTTCGTCAGTTGATCTGAAGATCGTTTAGCTCTTGCCTCCTCCAAATAAAAAAAAAAATTAATTTTACCATTTGTAACTTCTACATCCACCAGTTTTTGTGTACTTTTAAATTATGAAGGGGGGATCCAATTAAAAACTAAAATTTTAACATAGTAAGTACAAAAAAAGCTTGCATTATTTTCCATTTCGACAATTACAATCACTAAATTTACCAACTCCAAAAATTTTGAGTAAAAGGTCATTTAGAGAGTGTTACATAAGCCTGCAAGGTCCTTAAGAAATCCTAAACGGGTATAGAAGCGTCTTGAAAGTCTTAAAATATCTCGAACACGTCTGGCTGGGTCTTACAGGGTATTAAGTAAGTCTTTAAGAGTCTTAAACGGATCTTGAAAAATCTTGAAGGGTCTTAAAATGTCTTATAAAAGCTTGATCTAATCTTGAAAAATATTAAGGTGCCTTAGAGAAGCTTGATCAAATCTTGAAGTATCTTAAAATAGCTTTAAAAAGTCTTGATGAGTCTTAATCAAATCTGAAAAAGTTTTCAAGACCCCTACATTAGAAAGAGTTTTAAATGAGCTTGAGACAATCTGACTGCACTTTGAACAAGTCTGGAAGAACCCTAAAGTGTCTGAAACGGGTCTCCAGATATCGTAAACAAATACCTACCAGGATGGCATGGTGGATCTGCCACTGAAGGCTTTCAACTTTTTTTTTTCTTTTTTTTTTTCTCATTTAAATAAAACTAAAATAGGAATTTCATACATTTTTCACAAAAATTTAAAAAAAAAAAGTAATTTTCCAGAAACAAGTATACACTTAAAAAATCAGTTTTCAGAAAAAATGAAAAACTTCTTTAAAAATGTATTCTACTTATGGACTTGGGGATTTTTGAATTCAAATATCTCGGTTGCTATTTTTGACAGTGATATGGGAATTCGGTAAAATTTTCGGGAACTGCCCGCTGTATCCAATGATACCGATAACCTGAAATTTTAAATACTGGATTGGACTGTATAGGAAAATCATTTTTTAATGAAGAATAATTTTTCGAAACAAGTTTATAAAGAGTTTTCCGCGTCTTTTCAGGGTGTCTACCAGATCCAAAATCTGAAAATACTTGACTTTTACTTGACCTTATACAGTAAAACTTCGTTATAACGCTATCCCGCTTTTAACGCTCAAAAACGTTGGTCCCAGCTCCGAGAGTGCATTTTCAAGGTAAAATTAATCGGATATAACGCTCCTGCTTCCCGCATTTAAAGCTCGAATTCCCATGCAAGTTTTAACAAGATTCTCGATTTTCGTGCTAGTTTTATCTTTTTTATTCTTCTATTGACTGATTTCTGTACTCGAACAGTATATTCAGTTGTGTACATTCTTGTGTGCTGAAAGGTACGGTTTAAAGAGCTGTCTTTCTCGTTTCTGTCATCGGTTTTTTTTTTGTTGTAAAAGGCCATTAAGTCTAGTGTGATGGCAACTAAAAAACGTAAGGCTTTTTCAATCAGTGATAAAATTGAGATTTAAAAAAAAGTGGACGAAAATGTAGCCCTAAAGCAGTCTGAATTAGCAGCTTCTTTTGGAATATTAGCATCTACCCCCTTCGCACAATAATCAGCCAACGGACAGAAATTGAGGAAAATGCCAAGGAGACAGGTGGTAAAAGTAAGAAACTTCGAGTGGGCAAATTTGAGGATTTGGAAAACATCCTGATGAAATGGTTTCTCCAAGCCCGAGCTACCAACATACCTATCAATGGACCAGTTTTGCGAGAGAAAGCTACAGAGATTGCCAGTAAGCTTCAAATAGCATTTCCCGCATATAACACTTTCCCGCTTATAACACTATTTTCCTCTGGTCCCTAGTTATAACGAAGTTTTACATTACTTAATTGTGTGGACAGAAAGCGTACCTGGTCGATCATTTCGCCGGGTAGCCAGTTTTTTCCCCAAAGATATTCCCAGATTTTTCCAGATTTTTTAATGATTTTTTCAGTCCATTTCCAACTTTTTATGACAAACAAATTATTTGAAGAAAAAAAATGTTTTATTGAGTCTGACAGAGAAAATTGTACAATACTTTCACATCCTAAAATTTTCTTCAAAATTCCCTGACTTTTTCTTGACTTCTTCAGGTGTGCTCACATTCCCGGACTTTTCCCGGTTTTCCAGAAACTGGTAACCCCGTTTTACTTGCTACACGCAAAACTGAACAGCAAACATTTTGTCAAGAAAATACCAAACATTCAAAAATACATAAGAAATTGAATACATTAATCAGTCGAGAATGAATCTTGTCTGTTGAATATCGACATACTGTAGATTTGGCTACAAATGATGCTTGTTTTTTTCCACCTTTCGATTTTTACTAGACATTTACTTGACTTACTTGACCTTTTTTACAAATACTTGACCGGTAGACAACCTGTTTCTGAATTACTGATTTTACGGACACAACCGTTTTTAGAAAATTACTCTACTTTACATCAACTGGTTTTGTTTTTTTTTGTTTTTTTTAATTCCAGTTACATCGAAGTCGTCAACTAATTAAAATATGCATCAAGACACGAACTTGAACCAACCTAATAGTTTCTAAATTAAATGAAGCCAATACGGCCGTATATTTCATTTACAATACACCTTTCGTTTTTCTAATCTGATATCTTTTTGCAGGTATAACTCTCCATCTCGAACATAATGCTCCGTAGCGAATTAAAACACACAAGATAAGATGGTAGAAGACGAGGAATAAAAAAAAACCATTTCGGCAGGAGTAACGGTTACCATTCAATGGAAAGGTGTGTTAAGACAGCAGATGTACGAACGTGCTTCCATTATGGTCAAAGGTGTAAACGAAATAGGGGAGAGAACTTCAAGCCGTTTTGATACCGTGGATTACAAAATAACAAGGCCGGCCAACCTCAGTCATTCCACCAGCGTTGACCGTGTGCTTGTACATTCGTTAAAAGACGAATAAAAATGCGAAAAACCAGAAAAAAACAAAACAAATAAGTAATTATGTTTCTAGTTCAATATCTTCAGATCTTGCCGGTTAACCTTATGCTCAATTTTATTTTCGAATAGTGACGGCTCAATTTGATCGATTTTGTTTGCGAATCCACTGCTCAACTGCTCTTCGACATCGGCCACAACTTCTATACGACATTCGCAAGTGAGTACACTCAATTTTCAACGCTGACAATGAGATGATCACCAGAAAAGAAAGAAAAAAAAAAGCGAAACTGATAGTGTAGTCAAGTTAGTATCAAATCGAGCTCAAACAAGAGAAAATAACGCTTCTTTGTGGATTATTTGTGTAGACTGGCTTATTGCATGATCCACGTTAAACTCCTTCTCCTAAACTGTGTGCGCTTTCCACCACGGTGGTAAATGTGCCCTCTCGTCAGTTTCCTCCAAATTATATGAATAGTACGAGATATACTGGAATAGGCCATTCAATCGAAAATTTTATTTAAACAGCACGCGGACAGCAGGGTACATCGGACTTACAGTTCAGATTACAGTTAGGCTAAGGAAAGTACAAAAAACAACATACATCTCAAGTCTTCCCAAGATGCTCGTGCCAGCGCAGGAAGTCGCCTTGTGTTACTCCTCTACTATCTCCCGCTGTCCACATCTCACCTACGGGCAAATGCCTCCCCACTTACACGTCATTTTTCCCCTCTTGAGAATCTTGACTCCATTTTATCGCCACCTCCCTTCATCTATCAACCTCATCCACGCTCTACCCCTCGATCATTCAAATTTTGTAGCGGTATCCACTCCATCATTTTTCACCCACCTTCCGTCCTGTCTGGCTATCCGACGTGCAGAATTCCATTTCAACTTTTTGCGGAGAAGGCTACATCCAGGACACCTGTTTTTCCCTAATTATTTCATTTTTGACTTTGTCTCTTTTTCTATTCTAATATCTATATCGTACTGTTATAGAGTTATTTAAAAAAAGAACTCGATCGCAATTTTTTCCAGTTCAAATGCTAATTTGACCGCACTAAGAATGAAATCAACATGGAGCCGGGTGCGGTGTACAGAAGCCGGAAAACACAAGCCAAGGGCACGATGTGCGAGCAAGAACACTTTCAGTAAGTAGGTAAATGTACTTCCACTGTTTCACTTTTTATCGCATTCACTTTTCGAAATAATTTCATCCGCTCAAATTTATGGCAGTTCGCCCGAACGGCAAACATACAGGTTGCCACTTGCCGTACATGATTGCACATACATAATTATGAATTCAATAACAGCATCATCAGCTCATCCAACACTGACCAGATCTAGCGCATAAAGATATCCCATAAAATCGTCCATTCAACTGCTATTCATTCGTTTTAAGAACCACATGTTGAGCCCGTAAAAGATGACGGCTCGTAAAATTTACAAGTCGTAAAAACAGTAGTCAAAGTCGTGTAATAACCTCTTTGGGGTTATTTGATTTAAACGGATAATAAAAAAGAAGAAAAAAAAAGTCTATACATGTTGCCGGCTGAATTATAAATTGTCGCTTATGGAGGAAATGCACGCGTGTAAAGCGATTCAGTAGATACACATACAAGATAGACTTTAACACTTAAAACAAGCTAAGCGCCACCGCGGGAAAATTATTCGATGCTCTTGCTCGCTGTCAGTTTCGCCTCAGTAGAACAATTTTTAGTTCGTAAATATTCGCGTACTTTCGCAGCATAATTCATCCGTGTACATGGATACAACCAAAGTGATAAAGTGAGTCATTTTGAAGAGTCTTACGTAAGTGCTCCAGAGTCTTACGTAAGTGCTCCAGAGTCTCAACGTGACGAACAATTCTTGAGAAGTTCCACGGCGAATCTACACACGTCTGAAGTAGCCTTAAACGAGTTTTGAGTTGTCTTATATGAAGTCTTGAAGAGCCTTACAGAGTCTCAAACAAGTCTTTCAAATCCACTCCTCATAACTGGCTTTTGGATTGCAAAAATGAAATCAGAATTGTCATTCTTGAAGCAGTGACTTCTCGAAATAACACATATTCGTAAAACCCCATCAGGGTATCACTAATGTAACGTAATCTGGGGTAACTTTGGACTATTTTTAAGTCCTTGTAACTCCCAAACATGTGGTACAAAGGTAGTTTGAAGGTAACTAAAAACTCTCGTCTTGACCAGTAGTTTCCCACGACATAGGTTAAAATCTGCTTAATTTTAATTTTGAACCCTCCAGAAGACAAAAAGTGGTAGTCTAAAAATTATCCAGAAAAGGGGTAACTTCGGACTTTTTTCT
Source organism: Acanthococcus lagerstroemiae (assembly GCA_031841125.1). Taxonomy (NCBI): domain Eukaryota; kingdom Metazoa; phylum Arthropoda; class Insecta; order Hemiptera; family Eriococcidae; genus Acanthococcus; species Acanthococcus lagerstroemiae. The sequence goes on along the minus strand of CM063114.1, from coordinate 25,189,313 downwards.
TTCTCATCAAAAAAATGATCTTTTGGTTTCCTAAAATTCTGAAGAAAAAAAAAACTTTTTATGAACTTTAAAAGAAGAATCAATATTTATTCAAGTATAGAAAGGTATTTTTATTCATTAAAGTATACAATTATTCTGAAAAAATCAAACTGGAAAAAGAAAATCAAAATTTCAGCTATTAAAATGTTGGATTTTAAAATATAAATTCAAAATGAGGTACACTTTTCATATACTTCATGGCCAAAGTCGTGGTGACCTCTTCTGACACTTTTCAAACTTAATTTCATTACAATATTAGGTAACAAACTTTTGCCTTTTTTTCTACTTTTTCCCCGATAATTCAACTTCTATTCATTCTATTGATCTTTTTTTTTTTTTTTATATTATTCAGAAAAGTTTGTCGCATCCGACCATGAGAAAACGAAAATTTGACAAGATTTTTTTGGTGTTCCGAATAAAGTTGTCTGACTGTTGTTTTTTTGGCTTTTTGTATGTGCGTCACGAAAATCATTCTAGTTTTTTAAGAATCGATTTTAACTAAATTATAAGCCCAACCAACACAAGCCGAGCCTCAGTGGTAGGGTATAAATAAATAATTCAATTCAACTACATAGCAGTGTAGCCATATGCGTTGGCATTAATTTCGTACCAAATTTGATGGAATTCCCTTCAATCTGAACTTTGTGGGAAGTGTTTTCAGTAAGAAAGTTGAAGGAATTCCCTTCAATCTGAACTTTGTGGGAAGTGTTTTCAGTAAGAGAGTTGAATCGGTCCGAAGTTACCCAGGATTCCAAAGTTACCCCATATTACGGTATCAGAGGAGCGGTTTTGCCTTTTGCGTCGAAGAAACGCATTTTCAAGAGATCCGATCATTTATCAAACTTTGAGAACTTTCTCTTTTTACGTCCAAATACCTAGTTTTCCACACTTTTCTTATCAGTCACCTGGTCTCTTTTTCATTTATTTAATATTAATGTCCCCTCTTACGACCAAAACTGACCAGATTAGGAGGGGCCACTATTAATCGTTGAGAACTATTGGTTTGCCCACTTCGGTATTTCATTTTGAATTCTGATGGGATCCCTCAAGTGTCGGTATCAAAAACTTCATACGAACTAATTCGAAGTCATCAGTTACACTGAAATTCCTTTTTTGATACTCAATTCCGTTTTTCGTCGGTTGTGTACCACTGTGCTAATTTCAAATGTGAAATTCTGGGCCGGATTGAAACTCGATAACATTTTTAAAATAATAAACAGCAAGAAAATTCTTCTTTCGATGGTGATAAGTTTATAAGTTTTACGACCGGTTTGATGCAGAAAAGCAAAAAACTCGAATTTGAATAAAATGCAGTCTTTTATTGTTTTACTCAATTAGACTTGTCCAGAAAAAGGGAGCTTAGGGCAGATTGCCTTAGGTCCATATTTTTAAACAACACTTAATGTTTGCTAATCACTTCAGTGCGTTAAAATCGCACCAACGTGGTGAACAAACTGATAGTCTCCTTCACAATGTGCATAAGTGACGAAAGCCAAATTTTTTCAGGAGCACATTTTGAAAGTTTCTATACTTTTAACCCTCATGCCACTTTTTGTTACACGAATTTGAACAATATGACGTTAGAGATGTAATCAGCCACTCTAAAATGTAAGCGTTGTTCGAAATGAAAGAACTCGCACAAGCTAAGGAGAAATGGAGAGCTGCATCGAGCCGGTCGTAAGACTGATAACCTTATCATCATCATTTGACTTGAACTGAAAAGATCATCGGCCCTTTCAGGGCAAAGATGTCACATCCTCAAAGGTGTTTTTACAGTTAGACAACCTAGGCAGCTGCCTAGAGCGGCAAAATTTTGAATTTGTAGACCAAAAACATGTAGTAAAAAAGGAATAAGAAAAGTAGAAAAATGGAGAAAGTATAAAATAGAAGTAACTACGCCATTTGAAAGATTTCTGTCACATACGGGGTGACCGAAAAGTCCGTTCCTATTGAAAAATGCTTCGCAAAAATTTCTTAGTCAACTTATCGAGAAAATTTCGTTACACAAAATTTTGTCATGAAGTGTGCCTATCTTTATTCAGCATTACATTATCAATCAATATAAGTAAATTTAAACTAAGGATTCTTTTCTAGACAAAGAAGTGAATTTAAATGCGCAATTTGGTCTAAAGTGTATTAGCACTTTAGCAGCCAAGTTCATAGTCACCTGGCCATTATAAATTGGGCGCACTTATGATTCCATGTGCTCCTACAATGTATTTCTAATGGAATGGGGCCGCAGGTTTTATATTGCCTAGAGCAGTTCCTTAATACGCCTCTGCATATCCTTTCCCATTTTTAACAGTTTTGGGCCACCCTTTGAAAATTTTTGTTGTGAAGGAACTTGTAGATTTCATCTTTCCATGTTTTGTTTTCCTTTGCCCACCTTTCAACTTTTTTTTTGGTAGGCAAGGATCCAAAATTTGACCCATATGACCATCCGTCTGGTAGGAATCTTAACGATATGCCTCGCCCACACCCATTTTCGGTAACGGATAAATGCTGCTGCATTTTTTATGTTTGATATTTATTTTCTTAATTCTATCATAGAAACTTTGGTCATTTTTTCTTGGCAGTGGGCAAATTTTTTAAATGTATCTCCATTTACAATGGCATACGTTAAAGCTGCGAGTACTTTTTATTTATTCGCTCCTTCAATTACCATTTTGAGAGTATAGAAGAAATTCAAATATTCGCAAGAGATGACGATTGGAGGTACAGACTTTTCAATTTTTATCCACTGTCAATTGTCCCTCTTCAAACTGCTTCTTGGATTCGCCACTGATACCTGTATGTGTATTTTCCGATCGCTCGTATCTTAGAAACCAAAATCTTGTTCAACAACTTATTTTACGGCCTGTCGACCTCCGAACAAAAATGTCACGATTCCGGATAATTTATTCGAAATGCTCGCAGCGTAATCAAAAGCCTGTACATGCGTACTATGTAGTCGTCCACCATAGTCTTACTCTTTTTAAATTACATTTTCTAATTATCCTTTTATTACATAGTGGAGTTAGATTTGTGTAGAACGAACTACGTAGACTCCTTTTTTGTTTACCAGTTTTCTTCTTTTCATTTTCGTTCGTGTTGCTAAGCCTGCATTGTTTCAGCCTGCGCCCTTAGCAACCCACAACCGAAATAATCAAATTTCTATATCACTCGCGGAAATTAGTAATAGACGAGGTTTAATTAATATATCGAAGCTGTGAATGGGCAGGGGCAGGGGGTTCCTCTAATTCCTGCGTGTGAACGTGGTCGGTCTGTATCTGTAGGTGCGTCGATTAATCGTCCGCCGAGAATGGAACCGATATTTCAGAGGCTGCTCACCAATCACGCATGATATATGGGCGGATTACAACGGGACCAAAATTATTAAGCAGTGCCAGCTGCTATGGCCACTTCTGGGGTGGGCGAGTCGAGTTCGCGATTACGTTTTCACCCTTTTAAAAATCCAGTCAATATAGTTACCTGATTGCAAAACAGGTGCAGACTGGCGGATTGTGAAAAAAAAAATTTAACTTCATGGAATAATTTTTCAGTTTAGCGGATTGCAGTAGTTGTGTTGTGTACGTGCTGTCAAATGTTCCACAAACTACAGGGACGGTACGATTGGGGGGGGGGTGACTTTTACACCCCCCTTCCTTGTAGGAATTCGTTCGCTCAACAGTTAAGAAAATTTGAAAATTTACCATTTCAGTTAGGTGGAGTTGGAAAAATCCATCAAGTCAAAAGTGATTTTTTTTTGTTTTGATACTTGTGAATGAATTGAGTTGAGAAGTTGGGAAAAACCAACAAGTTAAAAGTTTTTTTTCTTCTTTTGCTTTGATACTTGGAAATTTTGAGTTGAGTCAGTTTGGACTTTCACCATTTTTGTCCCCCCCCCCCCCCAAGGAAAAACTCGGTGGTGCGTCCCTGGCAAACAGTGAACGTTTTGTGAGAATATTGTCGAAAAATGACATAATCATTGAAACCGATCAAGACTCGTCAGCGCTGCGATTGTCCAAGTCTCTGTTAAAGTTCAGGAGTGTTCTGAAAGGATTTGTTATGGTTAATACAAAATTCTTAATACCAATACTCTGTTAGGCTTGAATAAGACCGTTTAAGGCAAAATATTCAGACTCGTGAGACTTCGTTGTACTCGAAAGGAGTTAAAAACTTCTCTTGGCCGTACAAATGGATATAGCGGAATGGGTTTCTATACCCGTAAAAAATTCGTAAGTTAAATCACAGAAGGCCAAAGGTACCTCGGAGAGAATAAGTTTTTTGAAATTAGCGCTGGATTCCAAAACAAAGTTACTACTAATTCAAGCATACGCCTCCACACTTCAGGCAAATAGAAACGAATTGGAAACGCTTTATGAACTTTTGCAAGAAACAATCGATAAAGAGAGAGAATATTACACCATAATTGATTCGGCCATTTTGAAAACCCTGTACGTTTGAAGACCTAAATTTTTCAGGAGCAACATAAAACTGTTTCATGCAAAATGTAGCACAGTGTGATACAAATTTTTAACAAAATGAGAAGAGCGTATATAAATACCCTTCGGCAAAAATTTCCACTTCCTAAGTGTCGACACAATTACTTTATAGCGCAATGAAGTTTGTGGACCTACGGGGTTTTACGAGTAAGAAGAATTAGTACGAAAAGCTCGTTTATTTTGCATAAAAAATAAGAGATTTGCAAAAGAGACGGTTTAAAGGTAAAATAACAAAATCGACCCACAAGCTGAAAATTACATAATTTTTGAAGAAAAAAAACAACAAAAAAACCATTAAATATGTAGTTTAAATTTCAAAAAATACAAAATTCTGTCAAAATTCTAACTTGTGATTGTAAAGTTTTTCATTATTTAGCTTTGTATGTAAGCAAACTTTTCATTTCATTACTAAAACCACATAAGTCTAGGACTTACGGGGTTTTAGAAGACTTATAGGGTTTCGGAAATGACCGGTTCAGTTAATAGCGCTGTATTTTGAAAGCGGATAGCCAAAGAAATCTAACCACTGCCAATCGATAGAAAGCGCCTCAAACATTAAGAATCAATGAAAATGTGAACATCCCTATTTTGGGGACTTATGGGGTTTGCAAAATGAGACCGAATTAATTATGGGAGACCTAAACGAAAAGCTGGGCGGGAACTTGAACAGTGGTAACCTCAACAGCATTGATAAATTTTGCTCAGGGGAAGAAACAAACAGAAATAGCGAATATCAACCAAACTTTACGGTGAACAGCTCCTAGAAGGCAAGTGAATTCCTTCTGCAAGAAAAGGAAAGCTAAGAAATGAACCTGATGCTCACCAGGTGGCAATATTAAAAACGAGATAGACTATTTCCTGAGTAACCTCATGAGGATAGTTAAAGAATTGAAAAGGTGCGATTCGTTCGTCTTTGCTTCGGACCACCGGGAAAACTAAGAATGCCGAGGAACAGAGTCATAAATTTTAGGCGAAAACTTCACAAATAAGAAAAATAAAATTCCAGAATTTGGAATGCAGGAAGTCAAACGAATATTGATCAGTGAACTGGACGAAGTAGATTGGAGGAAGGACTAAAGATAAATTTGAAAAAATTCTTCTAAATCTGCTGTTGAGGAATCCAATGTAGACGCAAAAAACGAAATCTCGGAAGCAACTAAAAAACTATGTGAGAAAAGGAACCTTTTAGCAAGGGCCATGAATAAATACTGGCGAGAGGAAATCTAAAACTCCTCGACCGAATTCAGAGTTGATTGTTTTGTTGCCAACGAACAAACCTTATTTCGATAGCCGATTATAAATTATTACAGCCTGTGCAACAATTTAATTGCACGACATATACCAGCCCCAGCGTGCAGCAGTAAATTAAACGATAATATTGACCAATTTACAGGACATGAATTTTAATATCAACAAGGCAATATCATTATGGTAATTGGCATTCACTGTTGACATTGATTCTCAATGGTAGCTCGTCGATGCTTGATGATCGCGATAATTCGCCAGATATGATTGTAGAAGAAAACATCTGATTGATTTTTGGTCGCTGTATCCGTGTACATGATATCTAGGACTCAGGATTTGTACAGCGAAAAAGTGACATGAAGAATTGCGAAAGAGATTGGGACCAGGCGATAAAACCATTAACGAAATGTTGATTGTACGGTTATGCAGCGTAATCGTAATTGATCGATTGGACTTGACAGTCCTCCGAAATTACTGCATTTTACTTCACACACCGGCATAATATTTCACTTAACTGACACACGCCTCAGTACGTAAACCTGCACATAAATTACGGACAGGTAATGCCGATGACTAAATTGAAAATTATATTATTATTTGCCGAGACGTCAATACAAAAAAGAAGCGAGAGAAAAAAAAGCTAATTATATTTTGCTTAAGGGAGCGTGAGGACCTTGAATTCGAGGAACTGGCATTTTCACTGTTTCACTTAGTGGCAAAATGACTGAGAGGAAACCTCCCCAGATTGATCGGTTGGGAAAAGATGGGAAAATGTCGGAAAATTCGAGAGCTAAAGGACGAGAAACACTCTTTTTCGTCTATTTTTATACAATCCGAATCAGTGAAAAATGTCAACCATTTTTGTTCTTGAGAGGTCAGAAAATTGTTTACCCTCCTCTTTCAATGTTTTTCGGATTTGACACTGTCCCCACCCTAAAACTTCATATCAGAGTACGATGAATTCTCGATACGCAGTAATACAGATGGAAATCTTCGAGACATAATGAGAGGAGGTGAAAGGCTATCATTTTCCTGAACCGCAGGCTCGGATTCACTATTGGTATAGCCAAAGAGAAGCTTACCAGAATTTTTTTTTTTTAATACAAAATTGAAAGACATTAGAATGACAGACTGGGACAATCTGACCCCTCGAGAAAGCACTGAAAATGCCTCCCTCCCATTCAAACCTTAGTAACTAAATCAAACGCATGCAAAACTTTCTGGATAGGCCCGAACGGGGTAATGCTAGGTTAGGGAGTGCCGTGTTCCGAGGCCAATTTGGTGTGCCATCATCGATATAGGTCACTCAACTATCGATTGAATTGCACAGAATGCGTGTGTCCGCTACTAATCTCATGGAAAGTGATGCAGTAGCTTTGAGGCAGTGCTGCCAACCAAGCCTGTTGAAAAATCCTAAGATTCTTCGTAAAAAATCTTAAGATTTCCCAACAAATCTTGAGACAAAAAAATGTTCGCCTTTTCTACGTTGCTCAACGATAAAATGTTTACTGACTCATCACATTTGTTGTTTTACCCCCTCCACCTTCAGTTCTGTCGGCAATCCTAAAGATTTTCCTTTTTTCTCGTTTTTTTTTCACGTTTGTTCTTGAATCATAAGCGCCGACTTTTCAAAATTTACGTGGGTGAGTACTCACTGCCGTTTCCTCTTTATCTTTGTCCCCCTGGCTCTCTCCGCCAAAAGGCAATATGGGTTTCAAAATGCAAAATTTTTCCAGCTGGTTACATTTAGCGAAATTTTTATGCATCTACAAACATCCTGAAAAATGATTTTCATAAAAACACATTTGGATGAACTAAAAGCCTAAAAGAACATCAAAATAGAATACGAGTGCATAATCTTTAATTTTGAAACAAAAACCAAAAAATATTGCTTATAATTATTACTTGTACTTGAAAATATCTTGAATTTTACATTTTTTTCCTCAATATTTTTCTACATAGTTTTTTTTTATTTATTTTTTTTTAAAATGTGGGTGATTTCATTAACGTTTTTTTTTTTTACATGGGTGATCGACACTCACCCACACACCCACGTAAGTCAGCGTCTATGTCTTGAATACTGTAAACTTAGTGGCATCGAATTATTCTAAGAGAATAAGGGCACTTAGAACATTTCGAAGCCCCTAAGGGCCCTTTTCTTGTTACAGGTCACAGATGTATTTTAAATTTCTATTGCTGTGTAAAATCTGAGTGCTTATTACTCCCATAAGGCGATAAATTTTTCATTTTCAAATTTTGGAAATGAAAAATTTGAAGAAGCAATGCATATTTTACTCAGTTTTATGTAAATTCTTGAGAACTTTTGAGATTTTCTCACAAGATTTTTTGAAGAGTGCAGCAGTGCTTTGAGGAAGAAAAGGCATCATGTGTGCAGAAATGTGCGAATGAAGCACTGGTGTGTGAATGAAACCAGAGGTCGCAGAATTCGCGAAATAAGAATTGTGGATAACGCGCGAACGTCAAACCGGTTTGAAAAAAAAAATCGATCAACAGTTCGTTATACACGAGCACTCTTGTCGTTAAATTAATGGTAATTAATTGAAAATTCCAAAATGCAGCTTTGACTTGTATTTAATTTGTGTTATGAAATAATAACCCAATATTGATTTCAGATTTGGATTAGGTCGGACGTGCTCCTCGTTTCTCACAGCCCAAATACTGTTAACATTTCAACCCCTCCTCTTAATTTTGGGAAAGCCTCAAATTGTAAGTTTTGACTTCTGGTCCAGCGAGTCAAGTCGTCAAGTTTTTGGTATCGATACTTGAGGGATCCCAGAATTCAAAATGAGATCCCGATGTGGACAAACCAGCAGTTCTTAAAGGAGGCGATAACGCCCCCTGGAAGGTGATGTAAAGGTATCGAGGAGCGGCAGGCTCGTTTTGGACGGTAGGAGGGCAATGAGTATGTTTCGGGCGGTCGGGGGTGGTGAGCATGTTTTTGTGTACAAGCGTGGCTTCGAGCAACTCCACTCTCTTATCTCAAAATTCAATGCAATCAATAACTTCAGGGCGATGAAGTCAGTTTAATTACAACAAAATCGATTATTTCTTCCTGGAGCTTTCCTTTCTTTAAATCTCTCAATGCTTGTCAAATTCACCTCTTACAATTGAGTCTCCCCTCTCTCACCTTCTTCCACATCTTCCTTCTTCTCCATTCTTATCTCTCCATCCCCATTATCACTATATAGTCCTCTATATACTCTACCCACCTTTTCACTTTTCCTTCAGCTGTGTAAATAGGCTCCCCCTCCTTAATTGTTATATTACTTGCTTTCTTCTTTCTTTCTCCAAACTCCATTTTTATCTTTTTACAGGCCCAGTCTATTTGTCCTTTATTCATAAACTCTTCTATCTTTTAACTTTTTTCTTTCATCCATTCCTCCTTTGCCTTCCCGATGATGATGCTCCTTTAAGTAGCTCCATCCCGGACATCCGAATCGGGAGCTTTTTACGTCCGGAAAAGTTATATACCTGTTGGAACGCTATCATCAGTAATTAATATTTGGAAAAGCTACATTTCCTAAAAAGAGAAAAGAGAAGAGGATAAAGGCAGCCCTAAGAGGCTCCCCGATGTCTCTGAGGTATGCTTGAAGGGGCGGTCCCAGAGCTCGGGCGAGAGCAAAAATGAAAAAGAGAGATTTCCTGAAAAGAGATACGTTGTAGTTTTTCATTGTTTTCACCAGGGTTCATCTGTCGGAGATTGCCTTCTCCTCGGTGTTTTTGGTCGCGATTTTAACGATATGTAACCTCATGGAGAGTCTTCTCATTTTTTACGCTTTTAAGCCTCCTCACTACGACAAGGTATCACCCAAGGGGAGGTTAAATCAAAAGGTGTACATAATATTGTAGATACAACACTTTGTCAAATACTTCAAGCACTTATATACTTTATGTACTGTGTATCGGGCTTAGCTGTAAACTTCCTCACAATATGTTATTGAGCAGTGGCGAATCCAGGAAGCAATTTTAAGAGGGACGGTTCTTAATGTGCGAAAATTGGATAGTTGTAGCTCCCACACCGTCCCCCTTCCGAGTCGCCTGTAGTGCACCCATGTAACAAGTTATACGTACGTCCTGCCTGGCTAGTTGAGGGAGAACAAGGACATTGAGCAAGAAAGAGAAGCTAATTGAAATAATGCCTATAAATCAGTTCTGGGCATTTCAAAATAAAAAAAGAAGAGAAGATCTGTTGTTTTCACTAGATACTTAGATAATACCACCAGAGTATACATATTTCTCTAAGACACTATTCACATTAGAAAAAGTTATTCATCGTAAAATCATACAGAAATAATGTTTCAGCTTAGAGTTCATAAAAGTGGGGCCTTAGTTTGTGTAGGGTTAGTGGTTCCAAGATGACACGTATTAATTTTCATATATTTTTATACAAATGGGTACAGGATATCAACGAAAAACAACCCGAGGTCAAGTTGATGCAAAAGATATGAAAAAAGGCCGTAAATTTAGTTCTTGAAAAGAATTACTCGTATAGAGCTGCTTGTCAAGAATTTGATTCTAGGAAGTACGAAAAGGCAGGAAAGGGCCTTGACAATTGACGTTGACCTTTCCCATTATAATATACATACATCTATTATATTATATTTTAATAAAAAAATCATTTTGACTTTTTGCCACGTTTTTCTAGTTGTGTCATCTTGGAACAGGCTTCATGTCATCTTATACCCCCGAGGTTCCAAGATGACACAGCTGATCACTGCAAGTATTTGTTACCATGACTTGGGTTAGAAAAGTGATAAGACCATTCGTTATTGGCTCATTTGAATCCTTTAATATACATCTTTTTTTGATAAATATTTCAAGATGTTTGACAAAAAAACTTGATCAGATATACCCAAAAATAACCTTACTGTGTCATCTTTTGGAACCACTAACCCTACAATTTGGCAAGTGCCTGTTTCTTTGTGCAAAATGTAATAAGTGCCGTCTTTTCTCTTAAATTATGGGGGTATGATGCAGCAATACGGGTTGCCATAATCTTTCACGCTTCCAGATATTACTAAAGGTTGGCTGATTACATCTCTAACGTCATATTGTTCAAATTCGTTTAACAAAAGGTGGCATGTGAGTTCAAAGTACAGAAACTTTCAAAATGTTCTCCTGAAAAATTTGGTTTTCGTCACTTATGCACACTGTGCAGGAGACCACCGATTTATTTGTCACCTGAGTGTGATTTTAACGCACTGAAGTGATTAGCAAACATTAAGTGTTGTTTGAAAATATGGACCTAAAGCAATTCGCCCTAAGCTCCCTTTTTCTAGACGAATTTAATTTAGTAAAACAATGAAAGACTGCATTTTATTCAAATCAAGTTTTTTACTTTTAGGATATGTTGGCGGTATTGGTCTCATCTTCTCTAAAGACGATTTCTGGCGATGAAGTGTTTGCTCACAAATCCTGTGTTAAGCTTCGGAGCCCGGGGCCTGTGGTAGAATTATTTTAAAAATCTGGTTAAAAATAATTAATGAACAAAATTCAATGTATTGTCAGTAGCAGATTTAAAAAAAGTTTCAGTGGCCACTGCTTTGAATTAAAAAATTTTTTGTAGACAGTAATGTAAGTACACCTATGTTATAATAGGCATAAGTACATTATTTTTTTTAGAAAATTGGGAATTTCTGGTGAGGGAGGACTGCAGAGCCCTGAATATTTGATAACATTACTGTCACAGGATAAGGAAAAATTTCCGAATGAAGCCCCCAGTCAAATTTCGAAAATTTCTAAAATACGAGACACGTTAATTAACATACGCATACGCCCTTCTAAACGTTCTTTGTATCGCACGGAAAAAAAAAAAGTTAAGCTTCAAAAATCCTCTCAAAAAGCCGACCAGTTGCTCCGACTCCGCGCCTAGCTATCGTCGACATTTCCCGACCACCGCAAAGCCCCACGCAGTATAATCAGAAAATCTGCCATAAAATGAGCGACTTCGTAACCGCGGAGATTTTTTGCCCTCGTTCTCCACACAGACACAGAAATTTTCGCGGAAGTACTTCCACTTATTACATATTATACGACCCAGTAATACACACGGGCGATAATAAATTCGGCTGTAACGATTAAAACGCGTGCCGTTTTCCCATTGACCGCGTGCTCTCCAGCACCTCGTTACCGTGTAACTCCAGAAGATGAAAACTTTCAAATTTTCACCCTTTACAGCCAAATTTTACACCGCAAATTTGTACCAAATGTCCAGGGAATTGGTACAAGCGCGGTTCAGTTTTTTTGTTTAAATTTGTTCTATTCATTATTCTCAATGTCACCGACGATCTGCTCGCATGTTGCTAAAATGAAGCCGTTCAACAGTATATCATATTTGTAGTAATCGCATAGGGGAAACGAAGAGGGTGGGGATGGCAGACCTTTATACCAAAAAAGGGTGAAGCCGCTTTGATCGCGGCGGCTTTTTTGGGCACCGTGGGGGTGGCGAGCGGCGGTGAAGGGGGAACCGGAGAGGAGACACAGTTATTTAGCATACCCACGAGACTCGTTTAAATCAATAAGAAACCTGCTACGTAAATTATTATTTCCAGTATTATTTCACTGTATATAATATGGGGCGCGACGTTGCCAACTGTACACATAACTTCCTACCGCCCGTTATCATTTCGCAATTAAAACAAAATGAAAAGCTTGAACTTTACGGCGATGATTTACGCAACGCCGTCGGGCATTTTCGCCGGACTATTGATCATTCGCCGAATGTATTTTGGCGCGATGAATAATAATTTTCGCGGATATTTAAGCTAAATGCGCTCGTTAATGCGTCGCGATGGCGGATAACCGCGAGTGCATAAATTTATTAGAGAAAACAAAAACAAAAAATGCCCCCTGCAATCCGCTAAATCAAAATGCAGCGAAAGATGAAACAAGAATTGCTGGAAACAGTCAGGATACTGACTGCATGACAGGTATCTTGCGTTTAGTCAAAAATGCAACTAAGGAATATTTTAAGAAATGTTGCCAACGTTGGATGCCACGTCGACCCACCCTCTCCCCGGAGGATCATAAGCACATGCTTTCTCTGTTTGTCCTTAGTACTTTCTCAATCGTAAGTCGTACTGCAAAAGTGTCTAAACTCCACGTAGAAACGGTCTCTTGCAATTTTTCGTATCTGTCTTGGAACAGGGGTCAAAAATGAGTCCATAAAATGCAACTTTTTAACATAGGCTTTATGGGAGACAACACAGAATCAGAGTGTCTATAAGGTCAGGAAGTCAAGAAAGACAGGAAAAGTTAGGAATTTTGAAACTAGGTCACAAACAGAGACGAAACTTGACTTTCAGTTTGGGGGGGGGGGAGAAGGAAAATTCGCCAACAAATATTTTTTGAAAACAAAAAATTCGCCGACAAAGTTTTTTATAAATTTGAAAATCAGCCGATTTTTTAATCAAAATATTTTTTTACTGAAAAAAACAAAAACAAAAACAAAACACAAAACGAACAAACAAACGTTCTTAGAAAATGAAAACTTCAAATGAACAGTTTTAAAACTTGTCAACTACCAAATTATTGAGGGTGTTTCACCCCCTCCCCCCATAATTTCGTCCCTGCAAATGCATATTGGAACCTTATCCCCCAAGTGCTCACATCTGCGCCCACGAGCATACCCAAATCTCGGAGGGTAAGCTGGAAAGATGTTATGAATACTTGAGAGGAACACACAACATCCTTAACACATTAAGGTGGTCGTTATTTATTATTTATTTATTTTATTTGGTTTAACGTGCCACCCAAAAGCCAGACGGCCAATAATAGGGCGACACGGGGAAAGAATAGTAATAATAACACTAAAAATAATGAAAATAATAATGCTAAAAATTGGTGATCTTTTTTTCTGAATTTCCTTTCGCTCTTATGGGAAAAACATATGGAGTTTTGAATTTTGTTCCACACTAATTTTCCCTCCTATATTCACCAGGACTAAAGCCCATAAATTAAACAATAGAACATTTGCTATCGGATTCACCTTGTGACATTGGCAGAAAAGTCTTTTGCTTTCAACATTTAGATGTTAATAAAATGTTCAACGTTCCCAAATTTCAGGCTCTAGGTCAAATAGAGAATCTAGTAAGAAACAGAATAGTCATTGAAATTTGAAATTCAACGTTTGTTACCGACTTACAGATTTTCGAAATGTCTTCCACAATTCGGCTTTGTTTCAACCTTTCAGATAACATTCGATACTCAGCTTGAAACCTTCGGCTTTTGACTGACTAGTCTCTAACAGGAGTCTAGGGTACTCCATTTTCAGAAACGAAATTTGAATTTCAGTTTTCAGTTTAGGGAGGTGGAGAAGAAAAATAATTTTATTTTTAAACTAAAAATTCGCTGGCAAAATTTTTTATAATTAAAAATTTGCTGATTTTTTAATCGAAAAAAAAAAACACAAAAAACAAACAAACCAACCAACAAACAAACATTCATAAAAAATGAAAAATTCAAATAAACAGTTTCAAAATTTACCAACCGCCAAATTATGGGGGGGGGGGTCAACCAACCCCCACACCCCCTATAGTTTCGCCCCTGATCAGGAAGTCTCGAAGACGTCAGGAATTTTAAAGAATTTACTGAAAGGTCAGAAAAAAATTAGCAAATTATTATCCAATGGAAGATTTTGTAGGAAAGCAATGTGAGAATTATGTTGATTGCCTCAATTACATTCATCATTAGGTTCTTTAATTTATACGCATGACTTTATACTTGAAATTCTACAATAATCCGATGACTCTTATGTACAGATTCCTCATATACAAAAAAGGTCAGCAAAAAGTCAGGAAAAAACATTTTGAAGAGTCTGTAGACACCATGAGAATTTTTCACATTTTTGTAACCGGGGTTGGATATGCCCACCGGGACACCGGGAAATTTCCCGGTGAGCTGCAGCACAAATAGTCAAAATTCGGCCGGAACTGATTCCCTTCAAAAAGTAACATAATAACTAGAACATGGTGACCAGTTTCCTCCAAAAAATTCCCTGACTTCCAGATTTTTTTCAGATTTTTCCAGTCCATTTTAGAATTTTTTTATAACAAACAAATTATTAAAAAAAAAAAAAGTTCAATGGATTCTGACAAAGAAAAGTGTACAATACTTTCACATTCTAAAATTTTCTAAAAAATTCCCTGAATTTTTCGATTTTTTTTTTTCAGTAAGATTCAAATAGCATTTCCCGCATATAACACTTTCCCGCTATCACACTATTTTATTCTGGTCCCTAGAAGAGCGTTATAACGAAGTTTTACATTACTTAATTGTGTGGAAAGAAAGCGTACCTGGTCGATCATTTCGCAGGGTAGCCAGTTTTTTCCCCAAAGATATTCCCAGATTTTCCAGATTTTTTAATGATTTTTCCAGTCCATTTCCAACTTTTTATAACAAATTATTTGAAAAAAAAAGTTTAACTGAGTCTGACAGAGAAAATTGTACAACACTTTCACATCCTAAAATTTTCCTCAAAATTCCCTGACTTTTTCTTGACGTCTCCAAATGTGCTCACATTCCCTGACTTTTCCCGGTTTTCCAGAAACTGGTTACTCTGTTTTACTTGCTACAAGCAAAATTGAACAGCAAGAATTTTGTCAAGGAAATACCAACCATTCAAAAATAAATAAGAAATTGAAAACAAAAAACAGTCGGGAATTAATCTTTTTTGATGAATACTGACATACTGTAGATTCGGCTACAAATGATGTTTTTTATTTTCAATTTTCCATTTCTTGATTTTTATTTGACCATTATTGAAAATACTTGACTTATACCTGACTTACATGGCCTTTTTTCAAATACTTGACTTACTTTACCAGTAGACACCTTGTTTCTGAATTAGGGTTTTAAAAAATTATTCTAATTTACATCTATTTTTTTTTTAAATTGCACCTACATTGAAGTCGCCAGTTAATTACAGTTCTTTGTGTTTCCTGAAAAATTGCTTTTTGGGCATAACCGTTTTCGGGTAATTACTCTTCTAAAGAGTAATTTTCCACAGTTATGCCCAAAATCCGAAATTCTGAGTTATTAAAGTCAACGGATACAGCAAACAGGTCTCGACAATATTTTCCAAGACTTTTCTGGAACCCTTTAAGCCCTTTCCAGACTCATTCAGACTTGTTCACGATCATTTTCAAGACTCGTCCTGACATTATAAGGCTCTTCAAGGCTTCTTTGATATTCTTGAGAACCCTGCCAGACTTGTTCCACTCTTTAAGGCACCTGAAGCTTCAAAAGTTCTCAGACTCTTTCAGATTCTTTAAGGCTCTTCCAGAAGTGCTCAAGACTCTTCCAGGAAATTCGTTCATACTTGATTCAGACTCGTTCGAAATTCTCCGGAATTTCTTTTAAGACTCCTACAAGCACGTTTAAGAGTTTTTCGAACCGTTTAGAACACAGCACGGCGCAAATAACTGATCAGACAGCAACTTGGCGAAATCACGTGTCTATTGTCAAAAGACTAGAAACCGCGGGTCTCCAGTTCAACTGTTGAAGAGCTTCTCACACGTGCACTTCTAATTATTCCAATTATTCCGACCGAAACGGAATGTTAATTCAACTAATTCGAGCACACCCCTTTCCATTAATCAGAAACGTATATGATAGTATAGGCTCTATCCAAATTTCAATGTTCAAAAAAAAAGTACGAAAGTACATGGAGTAAGACCCACGTATTTCTGGCGTTCTTATCATTCCGACTCTTCGATAGCCTGGAGAATAATTAACGAGCCGCGTATAATTTACCGCATTAACAAACACAGCTGAGTATGTATGCGGGGCCGTAGCTGAGGCGTATTTTTATTTTTGGATTTCTCAGGGAGGAAGAGCACTTGAAAGTGCCAACTCATTTTTCTCAAGATTCCGAATATAGAATTCAATCGTAAAAATGTAACAAAAACTTACATAACTAGTTATTGGTCATCCTCAACGTTAAAGCGGCTACATGAGTTTGAAAATTTGAGTTATGACTATAGGCAGATCCAAGGGGGTGCCCAACTTAATTTTTAAATTTAAAAGTATAAAATAACCCGCCACTAGATAGTTTTTATTTAATATTAGTATTATTATTCATTTTCCCCAAGACGGGAGGCAGCCACCATGGGGAAAAAAGGCTGTAATATCAACACACCTGTTTTCAAAGAAGAAGAACCAGAAGAAAAATACGAAAAAGGCCTGAATTTATTGTATTATCATTGCAGGGGGATGGTATGGGACGACGGGATACACGAATTTGAAAAGGAGATGGAAAAAATAAAATGGGATATAACAGGATTAGGGGAAGTAAGAAAATGGGGGGAAAAAAACTAACACAAAGAAAGAACGGAGATTTCATGTATTATTATGGGAAGACAAGAGGGTTCAGGGGAGTGGGGTTTTATATCCGAAAACCAATAATGAGAAAAACCAAAGAAATTGGAAGAGTCCCTGAACGGATTCGCTACCTCATACTCTCAATGGAAGAAAAAGTCAATGCATTGATAGTTCAAATATATGCCCCAACAATGGATGCTAAGGAAGGGGAAAGGGAGGAATTCTATGCAAAGCTGGAAGAGCTTTTGGAGAAAAACAAAGAATACCATACAATGATAATGGGGGACTGAGATGCGAAAATTGGCAGAAACGAAGGAGGGTCCGGAATCTTGAGTAAACATTGTTTATTAATCAAAAACAAAAATAGAGGAAGATTAATAGAATTTTCATCCCAGCAAAATCTTAAAGTAGCAAATACTTTCTACAAAAAAAGGCAAGCCAGAAAATTTAGGTGAATATCGCCCGATCAAAAAACCAGAAACGAAATAGACCATATTTTAACAAATGATACTATTGGGCCAAAAAAGAATTCTACAAAGAGAAAATAGCAAAGAAACTGAAATTCAAAATCTGGGAGAGTTGTACCTTACCATCACTAACATACGGATGTCAGACATGGGCGGCAACAAAAGCCAGTGTGGAAAAAATTCAATCCATTCAAAGAGTAATAGAAAGAAGTATCGTAGGAATCAAAAAGCTGGACAAGATCAAAAACACGGAAATCAGGGGAAAATTAGGACTAAAAGACATAGGATACACGATCAAAAAGTTAAAATCGAAATATGCGGGACTATATAATTAGGTAAGAGGACAGATGGGGGAGGAAAGTTTTCAACTGGATACTAAGAGAAGGGAAGCGCAACCGGGGAAGACCACAAACAAGATGGAGAGAAGAGATAGTTCAGGAGTGGAGACCAACATGAAGAAAGAGAAGCACAAAAGAGGAAAAGGTGGAAGGGATGTGTAGAGGCATCTGCCCAGAAGTGAGCCTATATTGGGGGAATAGAGCCCGACAAGAGTTAAATATAAGAGATTTTACTAACCAATATGCTGCAAAATAAAATAAAATAAAAACAAATAAATTAAATTATTATTCATACTTTTTCAACCCCCCCCCCCCCTGAGAATATCCTGGATCCACCCATGGTTATGATAGTAGTGTAGTTTATCTACAGTTCTGAAGGGGCTATCGAATTCTAAATTCAGGGACTTGAATGTTTGCTTAAATTTCACGTGTACCTGCTTTAATATTAAGCACAGGCAATAACCAATTATGTAATTTTTGTTGCATTACCGCGGTCCTATCCATTGCCCTCTTGGAAACTCTGATTAAGAATTCGGGATTGAATACTCAAAAAATTCATTCTTTTCCACCTTTAAAGCCTCGCAGCCCCTTCAATTTCAAGATCAAGGTATACACATACAGAAAACTATCAATTCCTCTCGACGAGTACTCCAATATCCCTCCAGCTTCTCCAAACCTGTGGCCCCAGCCCGGAAACCACGCTTCCAATTCTCCCGCCCCGTGACCGCTCTTTCGTGCTCACGAGCGTAAATTTTTGCACAGCCTTCATGTCGTACGCGTAGGCAACAAACGTCGCCGAATTATCAATTTACGACCGCGGCGGCGTTGTCAGATCGCTTGCAGCCGCGTGAACTTCTTAATGAATGACGCGATGAGCGTGGGAGGCGGACGCGCGCGGGGCTGGAGACGCACCGAACAAAAAATATGAAAGTACAGGGAGAGCGAAAGTTATACTTGTACTTTTGCCGCTAACAAAGTGGCAATGATCAATAAATCCCAGGAGAAGGGACTCGCTCCGGTGTATAAGTTATGGCCGGGGGGAGGAGTATGGACGAAGGTAGTGTCGCGCGCCAGAGCAGAGGGGTCGCAAAGGAAAGTAGGTCTGAGATTTTTCAGCACATTAAGTGCATGTATATATATATACACCTACTTTAAACTACAATAGCCCCGCGATCAAAGATAAATAAAATACCTCCCTTAGTTCGTGCTGTTATAAAATACACCTTGGCGCGTATAAATTAAACGGCGTTATTAACTCGGATGCTGCTATAACGTTTTTTAAGATTTTCTTCCAGTTTTAATGTGCATACCGCCTCGCAGACGCGTTGAAATCAATAATTATCGGGTAGCCATTAAGCAGCACAATGTAGTCTGGACGAATGAGAACTGCTTGACCGCAGAGTGGATGTGGAGTGCCCCTAAATCCGAACATGTACTAGAGACGAAACAAAGTAGCGTGTATTGTAATAATTAATGGGTCTGTGCACGGTTTATACAGAACGGTCAACCGGTTCGTCGGTATCACCAATTATACGTCCTCATGCCGCACAGTGGTTCCAAACGCAAAAACGCGTAAACTGCATTCGGCTTTTTCAGTTTTTTGTAGAAAGTTGAAATTCACCTACGTACAGCCAATCGATCTCTACATTTTTTTTCTGAGTTACACCAATCTCTCGAAGACA
Source organism: Acanthococcus lagerstroemiae (assembly GCA_031841125.1). Taxonomy (NCBI): domain Eukaryota; kingdom Metazoa; phylum Arthropoda; class Insecta; order Hemiptera; family Eriococcidae; genus Acanthococcus; species Acanthococcus lagerstroemiae. Next base: position 25,169,718 of record CM063114.1, on the reverse strand, counting down.
AGGTTTTTACAAACAGGAGGTTGGTCCACTTCGGCAGGGACAGAAGGACTGATGACGTCACCGAAGTTGGATTCATACAGCTGCTTACAGAGAATATTCCTTTTTTCGATGTTTACTCGTAATTGACCCCATCGACGTGTTTTTTCTACATAATTTGGGGTACAGCATGCTCGAAGTAACAGGCTCTCAATCTTGAGACTTACTTTCACATTATTCTTTAAGGGAATGAATTTCGAACGTCAGAAGAAAGACAAAAGTGTTGCGGCTTCTAATAAGGCTTTATAGTTTCACACGAGCAAGGCCGTATGTATGTGGCTCGCCCTCTCATAATTTTTCAGAGTTAGCACATAGCCCAGTTCAGGTGCTCCGTTTTTCCCCCTTTTTGCTCAAGAGTTGCAAAATTTTTGATTTTTTTTTCTTCAACAGAGTATCTATTGAAACCAGTGGCGGATTAAGGAACTTAGCCGCTCTTGTTTAAAACATTTTTTGCCACCTCTATACACCCCCCAACCAATCAAAATAAAGTAACAACCAGTTGTATTATATTATTAACATTTTCAAATAATTTGCTGCCCTCGAAAATTTGCCGCTCGATGTCACGGCTTCATTGGTGAAACTCAACAAAAATATGGTTGCCATTTGGTTGTCCTGGCCCATGAAATTTCCCATCTGAGCAAAAAGGGGCACTCTCAGCGCCTTCTGTGTAGTTCTTTCACCCATGTGAACGGAAAGGAGCGCCTGTGACGCCCCTCAAGCGATTATATGCACATGTACTCAGCAGCATTTGTCCTTCCAACAGTGTAATGTATTGTCATTTTTCTATAATATGACATATCAATATACAAATTACAGCGTTTTTACTTTTTAAATTATTATTATTATTATTATATTATATTTTTAAGTGTTTTTTTTTTTTGGGGGGGGGGGGCACTTGATGATTAGTATTTCAAAAGATACCACATTAAGGAGCAAGAAACTTACATTCATGGGACTAATTTTCCACAAGTTTCAGCAAAACATTTTGTTAATTGAGGTGCAAAATAACTATATGTGACCTGGAATCATGAGATGTGCCTCTTGTGCAAAAACAGGTTTTCAAGATAAAGGAGTGTAAAGATGGGCTGGTCGTAGCAGTGCGTGCACTGATGTACATAGCGTGTGCATCTGTAGTGGTGTGTGTACACGTTGTTGTGACAACCACCTTTCAAATTTTTGTTCTCTATTATTCCTGTAGGCCCGTTTCACACGACGCCATGTAAATGGATGTTTTTAAACTTTTGACAAACTTTTTAAATGCAATTTGTGGAAAAACTAATGAAGATAGGAAGCTACAATTTGTTTCATTCGAAAGAGCGTGATCTTTCTCTATAAGAACTGTCAAAAAAGTGAAAAATGATTTTTGACACCAGAGGCACATTTCATGATTCCAGGTCACATATAGTATAAAAACGAAAAGAACAAGGATAGAGAACTTCTGCATAAAAGAAACCCCGAGATTTGACTTTTTACCAACTATATATTGGAATTGTCTAAATACTGAAGCACTAAATGTCTTGAAAACTAACTGTGTATTCAATAACACATATACACACATACACACACAGTAACAATTATTATCGATTTTGATGTACAAGCAGTCTTTTGTTTCTTATTTGATCTCCCCTATTGATAACAAAGAAATGCGGGTTTTTCGAGGTTTGCATGAGAAGTGTTCAATCCAGATTGCAGCGATGACATTTGGAATCAAAAAACGAGAGTGTACAGAGAAAGCGCGGGTATTCCGAGATCAATAGTAAGAGCAAGTCTGACCAAGAGTGCTAAACATGATACTGTAACTCAATTAAACTGATGTCCTACCTGGCAAAATTCACTTTTCCGACATATGGCACCTTTTCACACAGCGCCTCGCATTTCAAAAACTCATTCAAGACTAAAAAACTCTTTTAGATTTGTTTAATACTCACTAACGTTCTTGAAAACTCGTTTACAACTTCCAAGACCCTTCTATACTTGCTTTAACTCCTCTAGGGACTATTTCAGACCTGATTAGGATATTTTTTAACACTTATCAAAAACTTATTTTCGACTCTTGAAGACCGGTTTAATTTTCTCCAGGCTTGTTTACTATGTACTTTCTAAGATTCTTCGTCATCCTACTATAACTACTTGGAAAAATCAATCAATCTGACTCTCAAAAAAGTAGGAATTGACAAAAAAAACAGACAAGTTGAGTTTTAAGGCTAAACAATTAATAAGGAAACGAACGGAAATCAATCAAAAAATTAATCTTGTAAGAGAACAAAACGAGTTAATTAAATTAAGGAAATTAATAAAAAAGAAAATCAGCGAGGATATTGCCCGATTTGAACACGAAATTGCGGAAAATATTATTGAAAGGACATGGTCTACCAAACAATCATATAGGGTCCTTTATGAAGGAAAATGCCTCCTCCCAAAAATTAAAAACAAACGAGGGGAAACATTCAGTGATCGCGAAAGAACAGCCAAACTAGCCACGGAATTTTATAAGGAACTATACTCAGACAAGAGACCGAAAGACGGCAACCCAGATAACTGGCAAGAAAGTGTGCCCAACAAGGAAGAAATCCCCCCTCCCCATAAGCCCCACAGAAATAGAACAAACCCTCAATAGGCTAAAACCAGGTCGGGCCCCAGGGCGAGATGGGACTGAGAAAGAGAGCTTAAAAACATTCAGGAAAATCTTAGCAGAACCATTGGCAGACCTATTCAAGTGTGTGCTCTCCTCAGGTCTACCCCACGACAATGGTGTGATTCAGAGATCATCTTACTCCATAAGAAAAGAGACCGAGCAGAAATCAATAATTATCGCCCGATTAGCCTGTCCTCCGATATTGGGAAAGGATTTATGAAACTTCTGAAAAATCGTATTTACAAGATTCTAGACGGTCAACAGCCAGTGGAGCAGGCAGGATTCCGAAAAAACTTTAATACAATAGACCATGACGAATTCAACGTAAAGTTGGCAATTATGTTTATAGATTTTAATAAAGCTTTCGACTCCCTCTTCACGACAAAATTTGGCTTACGTTAGCTCAGCAAGGGGTTCTGGAAAAGATCATCAAAATTCTAAAAAACCTACGTGAAAACTCTAAAGCCCAAATCAGGCTGGATAAAGAGAGTGAGTAGTTCAGGGTCGAACACGGTGTGAAACAAGGGGATCCACTCTCCTCAAACATTTTCAATGCAGTCTTAGAACATATTTTTCGGTAGATAAATTAGCAAGGAAGGGGGATCAAAATTAAAATTAGAGATCAAAACTTATTCCACTACAAATAAATAAATAATCTCAGGTTTGCAGACGACATCGCGATTATAGCATAAAACGGGGATGAACTTAGAGCCATGGCGGAGGATCTGAGGAGAGAAAGTGCGAAAGTTGGCATGACATGAGGATAAAACAAAAATCTTAACAAATATCAAACACCTCGGCGAAATCGAAATTGATAATATAAAAATAGAAGAGGTAACAGAATACAGGTATAGTACAGATTTTATCAACCAAAAATAGAGTTAAAAATCCGTAGGGCGAATGCCTGCGGAAAGCATTCTGGGCGCAAAGAAAATACTGAAGAGCAAAATGAAATTAAACACCAAAATAAGAATTTGGGAAAGAAACTATTCTACCTGTTCTAACCTACGGGGCTCAGACCTGGGCCACCACCAAAAAACAGTAAAAAAGGATTCAGACTACCCAGAACTCAATGTTGAGGAGCATTCTCCAAGTGAAACTAAGAGATCACATAAAAATAGACGAAATAGTTAACAAGACTAAAGCCAAAAATATCTGGGTTTCTTCTATCAAGCCGCTAAAATGGAAATACGCTGGCCATGTTGTAAGAGAATTCGGACTTAAATGGAACTACATAGATCCTGACAATATGGGTCCCACACCAAGGCAAGAAGGGAAGAAGCAGACCATTCAGGAGATGAGCTGACGAACTGGTGCAAGGCGTGGGGCCTCAATGAATATACCTGGCTAGATAGAGACAAATGAAGAGAAGTGACAGAAAGCTATACCCAGAAATGGGCAGCAGAAGGAGGATTAAATAAGGGGTAAATTCGCCTACCTTAACCCGCCTGGACATCGTGGGGCCAGCGTCAAATTTACGTCAGTTCGGCGCTAGCGCCTTCCCATTTGAAATACATGCGAGCGCCGTTGCCGGAATTTCGGGCCAGTTGGGGCCGGCGTATATTCGGCCCGACTATGGCGCCTGGCGCCGATCGAGCACCAATTTTCGATTGGTGCTCGATTTGTGCCAGAATCGAGAATAAATTTTGTGTATATCTGGCGCCGATGCCGGAATTCGGGCTGGCCTCACGATTTCCAGGCGGGAATACTTTGTTAGATTTTTGATTTCAAATGTGTCTCCCAATTTGCAGTGGGTTAACTCTCCCCCTAGCCAGGGAATTGGGCTAGCTTAAAAAAATATATGTATATTAAAAAAAAAAAATTCTTCGAGACTCATTTAAAACTTTCAGGACTCTTTCATACTCATTCAAAATTCTCGAGATTCGTTAAAATTCCAGCAGGATTCCTCGAAATTCCATTTTGAAATATCTACTTTAAATTTTCCTCAACAGGTAATCGCCCTCGTTCCCCTACCCCAGTATCCGAGTTCAGTAGGTAAAATGATTTTTCGGTTACACAGAATAAGAGGATAGCATGAATGCAGCAATACGAGTTTTACAACATGTTTTTAAAAAAGAACATTTTCACTCGCATACCGCATATTCAGAAATAATGGAGGACAACTCGTATATAATCAAAGATGTTCCCGAAGGTAGAAAATTCTGGCGAAGTTCGATACTATGTTGCGGCATCTCGATTATGAGATTCACCGTATCTGTTACACCTGCCTCCATATTATGCGATCATATCCTCAATGAAACGCTCGTATTCGAAACTTGGCGGCGCTACAAAATTTCAGAAATTCCTAATCGTTCGTCTTCGAGTATACATAATATCCGTTCATATGGACTCGCACGAGACGACAATATAATATTTTGCGGATACACATTGACATTCAAATGCAACCACAAACGAACACACGAAAGGATGCACCGTGTTAGTACAATTTGAATCCCGTAACGCCTATTTTAAATTTACCATCAAGGTCAAGACAACTGCCGACAAAACCAGCAAGAGAGAGAGAAAAAAATGAGAGAAAAAAAAACACTGTCGGAATATAAATTATGATGTACACATGTCCGTCGGCCATCGAAAACAGTGTACTGATGTTCACCATAGAACATTGTAACTGGAAGATGAGTCCAACGATCCTCTACAGAGCGAGTGTTTTCCAGTTTTTCGTTCGTAGAATTTTTTTCAAAAATGATCAACGGAATATCTATTTGTGTCGGTTCTCTCTGTACTAGCGTTTAGCCGTGATGTGAAATTATACCCGGCGTATGGTGGTTTCCGATGCGAAAAATATGATATTTATAATAATAACTAATCATCGTGCCCCGGTTGGTGTGCAAAACATACGTATTTTATGGGTTTTAATCTGGCAGAATTCAATTTGAATGTATACATAGCTACACGGGGCTGGGTGCGGATATACGCTGGGGGCCACAGGGAAACTGCCCCTCCCACAGAAAAAATGTTCGAGCGATTGAAAATTCTTTAAAAATAGCGAACCAGTAGGTCTTCCACAGTCTCAAACAAGTCAGTTAGCGTATTGAAGAATAACAAATTCTAAACAAGTGTGGAAGAGTCTTAAAAGTCCAAATCGTATCTTAAACACAGCCGGAATGGTCTTACACAATATCAAAGAACCTTGAAAAATCTTAAAGAGTTTTGAGAAATCATAAAAAATCTTGGTCATGGTTTGAAGAATCCTAAAGTCAAGTCTGAGTCGCTGTGTGGCCGAGTGGTAATTGGCTACATCCCCAGAGCTCCTCCACGGGTGTCTGAATGACCTATAACTTTCGGGACACTGCCATCATCAATTTCCAATAACCAAACTTTCCAGCGGAATTTTTGAACTACAAAATGAAGCGCATAACTTACGTTCATAACTGAAGATTGAGTTTACTGCGAACAATCCAATCGCACTTACCTAGAACAAACAATGAATACAAATGCAATTAGTTGGGAAATAAATTCGTATTTGTAAATTCTTATTTCTATAAGTTCAATTAGGAACGGGAAAACGGCCAACAAGGAGGAGGCCCCCCCCCCCACAACAATCTCAACCATTTTAAGACTCTTCTAGATTATTCGAGTAACGTGCCCATACTTCTCAAGCCTCGCGTCTTAGGTTCGAGTCCCACAAACGTCGGAGAGCTAGAGATATTAGGACTGACAATCGCAGGGCGTGTTACCAACAGATCAGAAAGATTGGTACTGTGCGTGTGCTGGTCATGGACAGCTTATCCAACGTCGTGAAATACGTGACTAGTAAGCAAACAGCGGCGGCACATTCTTCGGCATAGAGAAGAAAAACGCTCACGCAACAAAACTGTGGGGAAAGTAACGGCAAACTACCCCGACTATCGGATACGGCGCTTGAAGATGATAGTCAAGTCTGGACAAGTCTGAAGGAGCCTTAAGCAAATCTGGAAAAGTCGTGAAGAATCGTGAACGAGTTTTAAGCAGTCTTAGTGTGAGTCTTGAATAAGTTTGAAAGGGCTTTATAGGAGTTCGAAACGATTTTGAAGGTGTATTGAACGAGTAACTACGCAATAATCGTTAGAAGTCTCAGCCAAGGGTAGAAGTCTTCATAAAATGATAAAAAGGTACAAATGAGGCTTGTTCTCAGGGACGTGCCGAAGACTTTTTCCGGGAAAGAGGGGGGGGGGCAAAAATTGTGAAATTCCTAACTGACTCAATTTAAAACTCCCAAGTATCAAAGCAAAGAAAGAGAAAAAAAAGAGAAAAAAAATTTGTGACCTGTTGGTTTTTTTAACTTCTCAACTCAATTCCCAAGTATCAAAGCAAAAAAAAATTTTTTTGGACTCTTTGAATTTTTCTAACTCCGCCTGACTGAAATGGTAAATTTTATTTTCCCAACTGTTGGGTGAAAAACTCCTACAGAAGAGATGTTTCCCCCTCCTCATTGGTACGTCCTTACTTGTTCTGTCTCGGCGAGTCTAAGCGAATGATCTGTCTTGGCGAGTTTCCAACAAATTTGGAAAATCTTCAACGAGCTTAGTTGCGTCTCAAAAACGTTTTATAAACAACTTCAGAAGAATCTTTAATTGACTTGATCTAGTTTTAATAAACTCTAAGAGAGCCAGTAAAAGTTTTACACAAGTTTTGAAAAGTCAACGAGTCTTCTACTGAAGACTTACAGACACTTGATCGTCTCCGAGAATTGCAGCGTCTTAATAAGCAATGAAGAATCATAGCTAATTTTAGTAAGTCTTAAGTATTCTTAAGATAAAGTTTCGAAGTTCAGGTCAGTAAGATTCAAAAATTTAGCATAAAATAATATGCGCAAAATTTCACAGGAAAATACCAAAATTCTTTCATAACCCAGAGACCTCAAAATTGAACATCTGAAAAATCAACTTTTTCAGAGATGAATTTCATGATACTTTCTTATGAACTTCACATGCTAATTGTGAATTTGGCAACAGAATAGCTTTGGACCAATTAAATCGGTTAGAACCAAAGAGGGTTAAGTCCACTTTTGTCGTTTTTGCTTTTTTCGCGAATTATGGGGCACTGAAGTATCGCGGATCTGCTGATGTGGTCGAAATTTCGGGAAACAGCTGGGAAAGTTCTTTTTGGCTACATCGCTTTCTTTCACTTTTTTGCAATAAAATTTTTTCAAAAAATGAATTTTTTTCAGAAATTGTTCGAAAATGGTGTATTTAGTGCAAAAAATAAAAATAAATAAACAATTTCGGCCCACCCTTCTTTTTGCATTTTTATACCTGAAAAGTGCTATTTTCAAAAACGAAATCTCAACTTTCCAATACGGCTTCAGAACTTTTCTTCTTACAAGCAGGGATTTTGCTCGATTGGAATGGGACCAAGACTAAAGTGACCCCTTTATGTCTGGCTACAAAAGGGAGGCAATTTCGAACCGTAAAACTGCAAAAAAAATCATTCACAACCAAAAGGGGTGAAGTCCAAAAACTTTGAGCCCCCCAGCTTCGGCCCATCAAAATTTTATTCAACGAGACCGGTCTCAAAAGTTGTCTCTTGTAACCTTCTACCACCACCCCGACGGACGTATTCCACGATTTTCAAATTTTCGAATAAAACAGTTTTTTTCGCTTCCTGAAAAGTGCGATCCTTGGACTTAATCTCTTTTGGTTCTAACCGATTCAATTAATGTACAAGATAATTACGTGGAAATTTTTATTCGGTCCTCTCATCTAAAATTCAATTATACTACAGTGAATATAAGTATTTAGAGAAATTCTGAGGTCGAATTCAGAATTAGCATACCGAAGTTAATAAGAAAATATCATGAAATTCATCTCAAAGAAAGTTGATTTTTCAGAGGCCGAAATTAATTAAGAAACACATGAATTCACTTCAACAAAAATTTGGTTATTTCTCTTTACTTGAAGTCGATAAAAATATACCTTTTAATATTCTCATGAGATTTTGCACACACATTATTTGTAATTCCATAAGCATATTCAATATTTAAATTTTCCTTTCAAAGATATGCTTTTCAGTCCACCCTATTACACAAGCCCGGAAGGGTTGTTAAAATGTTTAAACGACCACGGAAGAGTCTTAGTTAGGCTGAGAGCTGTTTACCCCACCCGCTCATTTCCGAGAGAAAAAACTGAATAAAATTATGATGGACGTCAAGTTTTTCCGAAAACTGTCATCCAGTCTAGGACTCAGTAGAGTGGGAAAATTAGACACCACACTTTTGGAGCGTATTTTAATTTTCAACATCAATGAGAAAATAATAACGTGACTCGTCCTGAAGTCCAGTATGCTTACTCATTTATCATCTTGAGGGCATATAAATGATCGAAATACTCGGAGAAAGGGAGAACAAACCATTCAATTTTTGCGCATTCTGAATAGCCCCTTTTAGAATTGCTCCCTGGACCTGCCCCTGGTACAAGGAGAGGATTCATAATGAAATATTCCGATTGAAAACGCTTCAAAAATCGTTGACCAACGAGCATAGAACGGCAGATTTTGTAGAGATACTCGATACTGAGGTGTCCAAGCCCCACACTTCATGGATCCCATTGAAATTGAAATTTCAAGAATACAGTTACTTGTATACAAGACAAATTATTCTCATAAATGCCTCCAATTGAACTATTTGATCACTGACAGACTTTAGAAAGGTCTGTGGGGGGGGGGGGGTAGGCCACAAAAGGTCGACTTGTAAACCATTAAAAATATAAAATAGGTTAAAACTGACATTAGGGGCAGGATATCCTCCTTAGCCTCCAGACCTTACAATCAAAGTTTGAATGACAAAGCACTGTAAAAGTAAAAAATGGTCAAGGTGGACCCAAAAAAGTATTTTTTTAACATTTATTTTAACAGTGCTTAAATTTCCAAAGTTGTCTTCTATTGTAACACTAAAGTAACATTCAATAAATAATACTGACTATTACACTGGTTTGCAAAAAAAAATTAAATTTTCGAACTTTAAATTTGAAATGTTTGTAAATGCAGAGTGACCAATCGAAATTTCAGAAAAAGAAAAAAAAAGACTATTGACCATATTAAACATGAAAAATTATCAAAAAATAACCAGAACTGAAGGCCATTTGAAATTTTTCTTCTTTTTTGTGCTTCTACCATATTACATTTTCGACTCCCTGACTGACTAGCTAGAGTTGCGTTGGAAGTTCTTACTGCAATCTACCGGAAAATTAAATATCAATTTTATTTACACTGCATAGCGGAAGCGCAAAATAAAGGAAGAATATAATTTTCTACATAATCAGCATACCAGAATTTGAAGGAATACTTCCTAAAAATGACTTAAATGATTTTAGGGGGAAAATGACGAAGTGGTCACCCTGTAGAAGTATTTTTCACAGTGATCATATGATATCAGAATTTCACTGAAGCTATTTTTCCACAGTCGGATAGTTTTCAAAGTATACTAATGACATTAATAAACATCACCAAATGTTTAAACAATAATAGTTTTACTTAAATTTTGGAATCAGTTCGGAAATCTGCGTGAACATTATGTCTAGACATTACGTTGTTCTTCACTCTCGCGAAACTTTTTTTCCCTAAATTTATACGCTAATGCTCAAAATCTGAAATTGTTAGGTACACCTTTCATTGAAATTCGGCATACTTCACCACAAGAGTACTTTTAATCTTTTTATATAATCCTGTACAGCCACTAGTGCGTTTGAAAACAAAGCCCACACGGCTTCTCTGTTTTCCCACAACTGCACTGAGAAAAAAAAACTTCAAATTTCTCCTTATACAGACGAATAAAATGCGGGAAAGGAAAAAATCTGTTTTCCCGCCTTTCCGTTGCCACCCCCTTCCTCCACAATACCAGCACGTCGCCCGAAAAACACTTCAAAGGGTAAGGTAAACGTTTCCTAACATTTATAGAGCGTTATCACCGGCTACATTCCGCATTTCTAATACGGCCATCAATTCTTCTAGAATCATCTTTTCATTTGTGTCTATATAAACACCATTAACACCATAACCGGTGTTGCTTTGATGTCTCTTAGTACACACATTTTTAATTCATTCCTTTTCGAAACAGGCAGAATCATTTTCACTTTTTTCGGCATTATATAAAACACATTGCATTGTAGTTTTTTACACAACTTCTTCGACACCTCGAAGTTAACTCATCACAGTTTACACAACTATTGGTAGGCAAGATTTCGTGGAAAACGGACAAATCACAGCCAAAAAGCATCAGGAAGTCGAACATGGTCGATGAACTCGCGCTGTTATTTCCTTTTTATATACTTGCGGAGTAAATTCACATCAACCTGTACAGTCAATAGGAAACGTGAGAGATAAAATTTACTGCAATATATTATGCAGAATTCAGCAGGTCTTAGTTGGAATTCTTGACCTCTCCAGCAGCTTCTGGTAAATTAGAAGTACTAAAACGACGACCAGATTTCAGGTCAATGTCTGAACCGAAGGATAGACTGGGGGTAGGGAAGTAATTTTCTCTAAAAACGAATTCCACGACCCTAATTGAATTCAATTTGGTGTAAGTATTTCTTCAAATATTCACATAAACTCGTCTGGAACTTCTAACAACTAGACAATAGGGTAAGCCGATTCCACAAGGTCCTGAAAAAATTTTGTACAAAACATTCACTGATTTCCTGCAGTAATGCCACATTTAGAGCAATGGCGCACAAGGAAAAGAATTTCAAGATGAATTTCCCTCGAGCCAATGGGGGGGGGGGAGAACAAATAACATTTTCTGAGTCGGGGCAACAAGTTTTTTGAAAAAGCGGAATCCGTTGACGCCCTTTCGGCAGGTTCGCGCCCTTGTAACCAGATTTGCGCGGTACTCTTCTAAAAAAAAAAAGACCTCAGAATTTATAAAAAGAAACAGTGCACAGTGCACAACTGACCTTGAATCAGGTTTACACGCAGCACCGTGCATAAAAAGTCGTTTCAATTAGCAGCTAGGCAGGATTTACAAACCTACATACTGTTTCTACCCAAATTAGACATATTTTTCAATTATCAAGGGTATACCCTATAAATGACAAATTACTTGAAATTGAGTACATAAAACCACTAATTTTTAACAGATACTTTGAATGGAAATAATACTACACACAGTAGGCTCATATGTTACACGACCCATACAACCATCGACGAATTCCTGAATGAGGCTGTACAGTCGATAATAAGTGTCCGTAATTTAAAATTCTTGTTTAATATTTAATTGCTGCCATTAATATGTATTTCATAACCGACATATCAACTTATTTGCTGCTAACATGTTCACGAAATTGGACCGTATCTGATTTCCAGGTTGCAAGTACTTACATGTTTCACATTGTCAGGAATGAACCCATAGCTATTAATCGAAATTGAAGTGTAGGGGAACTTTGGCTCCACAACATCATCGGATCTTGATCCAGCCTTGTCCACTAATTTTCCTTCAAATTTTGAAAATATAGCCAACTATTCAGAACGTATTTACTCAATACCAAAAATTTCAACTGAATTCGCTCAGGGCTGTTTATGGAAAAACACGAAATACGACTTTTGCGAGCTGTGTTTGTTCTGAGATATCAGCTGTTTAACATAGCCAGTGGTGGATTTAAGGAAAGAGGCCGAGGTGGCAATTAAAAACTACACTCCTAGTGTGTTCTTACCTTCCTGAATACAGACTTTTCATAGGGAGAGTAAGAGCCAAGAGAAGTCAAATATTCAACGTTTAACTACTTATGAAGAAGAGCAGAAAATTGGCAATTTACTTACTGTGAAGCGAATTGAAAATTTAGAAGTTACTTATACGAAGAACTTCTCTTTGTGCAGTTGATAGATGATAGTTATAACCAAATATTCCCCACAGCTACATCCTCGGAACAAAGTACGAGCATGCAGCAAAAAATTACTTTTGCCTCGAGTTGCCCCCCTTGAAAAAGTAATCACGCTACGGGCCTGAATCAAACAAACAGCCATTAACAACAAATACCAACCGCAAACAGAAGACAGAGTAATTAACAAATTTACACAACAAAAAAGTACAGACGCAGGAGCAATACCACTCACAGGGACATGTACATACAAAATACAGAAAATCTTCAACCAATACAACATAAAACTCGGAATCAGAAATAGACCACCCCTGATGAAACACATAAGCAACGCGAAAACTGAAACAAAAGACATGAACAACAGCAACGGGGTATACAGACTGGACTGCGAACACTGTGACATGACACGCATAGGAGAAACAAGTAGAAAATACAGAACTAGAATAAAAGAAATTGAGAAATCACAGAAGCTAAAGGATGACAAATTACTTTTTGGAAAACACTGCAACGACCAGCAACACAACAACCACAAATTGACAGAAAATTACAAAATTCTACATATAGAAAACAACACAAGGGAAAGAAAATTAAAAGAACAACTAGAAATAATAAAGACAAAAACAAAACAACCAAATAAACACCACCAACTTCCAAAGCGAGAACCTACTCAAAATAATAACATAACACTCCCTGATTGGACAGACTACACAATCACAGACAACCAATAGGAACACATACCGCAGATTTACTATACGGTACTATACAGTACTATAAATAAAGGACCAACAAAAAAGAAATGGTAGGGAACTCTGCTGAAGATGGCGTAACAGCCGAAAGTGCTATGGATAACAGAAACAAAAAAGAGTGAATTGGCACACCCTAAAAACAGAATATTACCAAGTTCACTCACACTCCAACATGAACACTATCCTCGACACTATCCTTACATTTTGCTAACTACGAAAATCTAAATTGGCTTCCTAATGTTTAATGTTGCCTACTAATGTTTCAACCGTTTATAAATCTTCCCCGTAGTGGAAAATTTTGCATACTAAAAGGATATCTGGATGAAGCCGCTCCTCCATACTCTCCTTGGGTACATACCAGACGATACTCAAGAAGAACTGAAAAGATTTAAAATGTCAGAAAAATATTCAAAAGAGTCGTCGAGTTCCTCTTTCGTTTGATAAGAATTTTATCAACCATGAAGTGACGCCTCCTTTGTGAAGCTTCCAGACTTAACCCCAGTCTGAGAACAGTTTTTTGATTATACGGAAACAAGTACAGAGGTGATCTCTCTTCTCCCAAGCACATCCATTCAGGAAATTTTACTGGCATAAATTGGGATATAGCAACTAGTGTGGTATAAATTAAGAAAATATGGGGACTTTTTTGCTTGTCAACAATAATTTTATATATTTCTGTCAGTATTTTTCCTACCCCCCCCCCGACCAAAGAGTTTAGTTAGCACACTTTGTTCTAGAATCTTCTCGAGTTTGAAGAAAGATTTTTAGGAACTATAGAAAATAAGTTTTCTAAATATCGACTCTGCTTTAGTCTAATTGTCTGACGTGATAACTCTTTTCAATTCTTGTTTTCGAGTCTTCCTTTCAGTGGCGGATCTAAGGGGGCATGGGGTACATGCCCCCCCCCCGGTTGAATATTTTTAACGCAGTAATAGGGGGAAATGAATAAAAATGATGAATTGTACGCTCAATAGACGTCACAAAGGTGGTCTCCACCGCTACTGTACCGCCCCATCTCCTTTTTCTAAATCCGCGCCTGCTTTCTCTCTATACTCCTAAGTATTAGAAGAATCTTCTGGACTTTTCCTCGACAATATTCAAAGCGGAAAAGAGTTCTTTCCGAATTAAAAAACACCTCTCAGGTCTTTCCCCGACTCCTCACAGACCCTTCTCGACCGTTCCTGACAATTCTCCATCGTACTAGGGATTGGGAAATTTTCTTAGTTATATCGAAATCGGGTCTAAGACGATTAGTTTGAAGTTTTTATGATTTCTGTACACTTCCAAAGTTTTCTAGATTCTTCTATGTTTATCACACGTTAGTTGTGACAAATTCAATACTCCAGCATAGGACCGGTACCAGAATTCCTCCTTGGAGGTGGGTTCCCTGTCATTGATCTGACTTCCCTTTTGGCCCAACAGGTGAAGAAATACCATTTGCGAAAAAGGCGAACACGTCCCACTTTTCAAGAAAATTTCTAAGAACACATTCTACATTTTGGTCGGCCGCGGGGAGGGGGTCTCAACACTAATAATAGGTCAATGAAGGTCTTAAGTTCTATGAAAGGTACCTACAACCCCAGGGATTGACACTCATGACGACAGTAAATCATAGTTTTTTAAACTAATATCTTGAAAAGTATGATTGTTGAGTTCATGTTACTGCATACCTGTTGTACTTAGAACTGAATGGTTACTTATTTATATTTTGAAAGACTGCAAGTACCGACAGCTGATTTCGAAATAAGCACTTAAAATGTGAGACTTAAGATGAAAGTTCAGCGGCTCGAGTGATCGACTGTCACTGCTGACAACCAACAACCTCAGTTTAGTTCTAAAAACAGGTTAAAAGTTGCCAAAATATTTCTGACTGTCACTACATCTTCCTACAATTATCAATGAAAGCTTTCATTGCTCAAAGAAAACAGAGCCGGCGTTAGATGTGGTGCACTGTACAAAATGCACCACACGGAGTTTCAACTCAAAATTACAATTTTATAAATATTACACATCATACAGCGAACTAAATGTTTCGCTGTTCGTTACAGAACCCCCCCCCCCCTTCGAAAAAATTAATTGAGAAATGAGACTGACGAGAGGGCTTTTGGCTAGGTCTGGCGCCAGAAAATCAATCTTATCAGTGATAAATTGACATTTTTTATTCTTTTCTGGCAGACCAACAAACACACGATATATCAAACTTCGGGCACATGAAACTCATACTTTAATCAAAGGTTTATCTTTTAGCGTCAATTAAAAAAATATTATATTGAGATAATTTCTAGATCGCAGCAATTTTTTCAGCTTCCAGCTCATATGCGCCATTCATCAATCAAAACGCGAACAATTTCGAGAAAATGTACCTATTTTTCATTGCGCAGCCAGTCGTTATCCTTCATTATCAATTTTCTCCATGTAAATCGCGACACCAAACTTGAGATAAGATCTGGAGGATGACATTTTTATTTTACTATATACGTGATTAAGTTAGCTCGTATTGCGGGTTCATTGAATCATTTTCTTGTTTGCAGGTTTTCCGCGGTCATCAGCCGGCATCAACAAGAGCCCCGGCCCATGTGACGATCATCAGCAACATTCGGGAGCATCAAAACTCTCCATCGTAATTAATAATACGCGTTCTGCGATACTGTGTAATTGTGAATGCCCCGTCGCAATTAAAAACTCGACTCGAATAATTGAAAAAATTCAATGTCACGCGTACCAATTGAAAAAAAAAAATCTGAAAGAAAACTGGAATGTTTCAAACAAATATTTACCGGTATGAAAAATTGATACCACTTATGCTCGAACACCGGGAGGTGGGAGAGCAGTCTATATAACCTTCTTAATTTAATGAAAATTAAGTTTTGCGAAATGTATAATTACGAACAATTGTTTCCTTTTCAAATTCGTGTTTGTGTTCAGTCACAATCCACACATATTTCTCTCTCGGTTCGGTTTGAGGCAGCACGTGCGAGTCGAAAAGACATTTTTCATTTTCGAGATGTCGTACGAACGAATAAATTTGCGATGGTTTTACGACTTTCGGTCGTGTTTTATGTTCGGCACGTACGCACAATCTGAGACCCCCTGAGTATTAAACTCAATATGTGAGAAAACTGGCAAGAGACAAATGCGAACCAGCACAGCTGATTCGAGCAAATCGAAATCTCTCGAGGTTGGAATGTTTTCACAGACAGTAAATTGGCTAACCTCAGCCAAAATGTACACTCTTTTTCTTTAATGGATAAAGAGCTGTACTGGGACCATTTTTTTTTTTTTTTTTTTTTTTTTTTTGAGGCGAAACTACTTTACACAGATTTAGGATGGGTACTCAACGTAGAAAAAGTGAAGCGAACGCGAAAACATGCAACGGAAGTGACAATTCGGCATCCACGGGTAAGGTTGATGTCAAAATGGCGAACGATTGTACTCACACAAAGTTATAGAGCTCTAGCAATAATTGTTCTCCAAGCTACCCTCAGAACTGTAGCTTTTTATTGATTCAGTATCCTCACTGCAATCTTAGAAGCATGATTTAAAGGCTATTCTATTTAGTCTTACATATATACAAGTCTCATGCCTGTTATTATGCCTTATCAGTGATGAATAGTTAAGGCTCATGTCCATCTTCATATACATCAGTAGTAAAGGGGAAGGTATAGTCTGTCTAGTATAAGTTGACAGTCGTATTTTGTCCTGCAACACTGAAGAACCTGTTTTTCAGGGGTCTTCAGTTTGCTTATTTTAAATAACACCATCTGTACATTTACATTTTGTCCTGTTCATTCATTTTATGTACAGAAGTAGCGGTAGTCTAGAAAACTGCCGTTTATAAAAAGTTTAAAATTATATATCTCGGCATGGGAGGGAGATAAAAAGATGAGACGAAAACTGGTTTATATAGAATGAATGGTTCCAGCCCTAGTCATTACTTACAGATGAATTAAATTAACCCTTACGCATACAGTTAACTAGTGTGACGCGCCTACCTAGTAAAACAGTAGCGTTAGTCTGAGTAAACCTGACAACTCGCAATGAAACTACAAGTGTCAACTTATATTGGGCAAACTATAGCTGATCTGCTCTTGCAATGTTTTGGAATTTTTCTTCATGTCTTATCAACAATATATGGGTATGGACTAATTTCATGTCTGTCTTCATATATTATTGTTAAGAAGGAAAGAATTTCAAGCAGTCTTAATATCTTATTAGTAAGGAAGGAGAAGGAAAATAGCTATAAAAATCTTTGTATTAAGCTTCAAATTCCATGTCTATCTTACATCTGTCTCTACGCTGTCATACTTATCAGCAGTATATAGACAAGTCACATGCCTGTTGTTATGTTTTATCAGCAGTGAATAAACAAGTCTGATGTCTGTCTTCATGTCTTATCAGTAAGAAGAAGAGAATTTCAGGCAATCTTATCATCTTAGCAGTAGAGTAAAGAAAGGAAAGGTAGCAATAGGTAATATTTATATCAGGTACATTCAAGTCTTATGTCTACCTTGCATTCTTCTGTATACGTTGATGTCGTAATACCTCACCAGGAATATATAGTCAAGTTTCATGTCTGTCTTTACGTATTGCCAGTGGTAAAGGAGAAGGTAGCTGTAGCTGGTCTATCCCTGCTATTTCTTGGGTTTTTCAGGTAGACAACCCGCTTAGCCTTTTCTTCATGTTGGAGGAAGTAGTGCAAAGGTGGAGGAGGAGGCGGTAGATATTATTTTTCAATACAGAGAGGTAATATTGGTAATTTTTCAAACGTGGTAAAAACGATGAGAATCAAGGAATTGTCGAATGTTATCCTTTTTCCACAATAGATTCTATTAAAAGACATGAAAATCAAGCGACAGAGTACACTAAGCGACATGAAAGCCAAGATAATTATCGACAGCTATTTGTTAGAATTATCGGCCATTACTATCTAACAAAAAGCGGCTGAGAGAGGTGGGGCTCCTTCTTTTGCTTGTACTACATCGTTGTTACGCTATCATTCTGCATATTTGTTCGACACCCCTGGCCCATTAACAGGTCACAAAGGTCTCTCACGAAGCCCCTGGTTCCTGGATGTGGCTATTTCTATAATTTGAAACAAAAGAAAGGCGAAGGATCAATCCGTAGAACACCAGGAGAAAAGGGGTTTTTAACTTTTCACATACGTATACATATATAATACATATATTTTCTCATACTAAATATGCATAACCGGTTTATGCGATAAAAATTCGCGGTATTTGTTATTATGGAAAGTGCTCCGATATCGAATAGCATGTGGTCTCATTTTCGATCTGATTTCTATAGTTAATGGGTCCGATCATTGCACAGATACCTGTACGAAAATAACTGTATTATGCTGTTACGTTGGCATGCACAAAAAAAAAACATAAAAAAAAACAAAAAAAAACGAAATTGCAGTGCAAATACCAGTCTTGTTGCAAACGTGTGTTGACAATTTTCCGGATGGCGGGACACAGCGCGCCAGTAAGTGAATGATGAGCGCCGTTCACGCCGTTCATTCAGCTCGCGCCTCCGCCTCAGTTCAAAGAACGAATTCGAGGAGCTGCATAATAAATAATTTGACCATAAATTTCAACGCTGAATTCCGGAGTAATTACACGGCGCACAGCGAGTTGTTTGTACCCTACATACATTGTATATTTACTAGCGTGCTTGCGCTGTGTTGGGAATAAACTAACACACACATACACGCGCACAGAGGCCATCAGGTACATAGAGCAGAATTCGCGTAATTTGCACCACGTGATAATCGGTACACGATGTTTCTTCCTTGGGGGTATTCATGTTTCTGAATTATTAACACGACGATGGCAGAAAGAACGCTATAGTTCAGTTTTTCTTGAAAACCTACAAACCTGTATGTATAGTTTTACTCAGAAATGGATCGAATGACGGGTACCTCAGCTCATCGATGGAAGAAATGGCGGACGGGTGAAGCTCGATTCGAAAGATTCGCCTGTTAAGGCAGAGTTAATGAAATACGAGTGGCTTTTACTATAGGAAAATACACCCAGACTAACGAAACTGATTGTCGAGTAGAGATTCTGGTTGTGCACTTCCTGAGATAGGCGAACGTCAATTTCTTCTAGCAGACTTGGAGAACATTCAGAACTTGTCGGTTGTAATTACAGTTCAGAAGTCATAGTTGTCGGAAGTCTCATTCAATGGCTTCCTTCTCCACGTCATATATACTATCTCGAAATAACTCAATTCGACGTTTGACCTCATTTCATCTATACCTTGGCTTCCATGAGGAAAACACTCTCGGACTAACGAAGTTGATTGTCGAGTAGAGATGTTGGTTGTGCCCGCCCTTCGATGGGCAAACGTCAATTTCTTCAAGCAGATTTGGAGAACATTCAAAACTTGTCGGCTGTAATTACCCAGTGGTTATAGTCGTCGGAAGTCTGATTCGCTGGCTTCCCTCTCGACGTCATACTACCTCGAAATGACTCAATTCGACTTTCCAGGGTGTCTCCCAAACATAATTTGTAAAATTCATGACTCTTTCATGGCTTTTCCACGGGCTCACAATAGGTACTTATGTTAGGGGTCCTAACTACAAAAAACAAATACCAATTTGGACGTTTTAGTGATACTTGATCAATCAGGGACGTACCAATAGGGGGTAGAGGGGCAAATCCCCCCTAGGAATTTTTTACGTAGCAGTTGGGAAAATCCAACAAGCCAAAAAGTTTCTTTGTTTGATACTTGGGAACTGAGTTGAGAAGTTGGGAAATCCAACTAATCAAAATTTTTTTTTCTTGCTTTGATATTTGTTGGAAAAATTCAACAATTCAAAAGTTTTTTTGTGTTTTTTTAATACGTAGGAATTTTGAGGTGAGTTAGTTGGGACTTCTTTCACAATTTTGCCCCCCCCCCTCCCCCGAAAAAATCTTCGGCACATCTCTGAGTTTAATATCTTCCTTTGCTAATATTTTGGAGTTCCACATTTAAAGAGGAAGATGGAAAAATAATTAATTTAAGAAAATGTACGTTAAAAATTCATATTTTTTCAGTGAGAGAATGAAAATGAAATAACATTAATGAATGTATTACAAGGGTTAATTAAAATTAAATTAATAAAAATTATTAAAATTAAAATAAAAAAATATAAGTCTTTTAGTAATAATATTGGATTTAAATTAATTAAGTCTAATTTATTATTTATTCCTAAAGGATTAGATGATTTACTTACAGGAATAACGTGTAAGAAATGACTGAAAAGTAAACACATTTTTGAAAATAAAATATTTGAATCACTAAAAATAATCGTAACAATGACTTCAGATTAGAAAAGCACAAGATCTCACATATTTTTTCAATTCATGAATGCATACAAATTAAGGAACAATATCAAGAAGATAGAAACAACTCAAGTACCTATGCAAAAATTTCTCACAATGGAATACTAGGAATAAAATATAACATATGACTGAAACGTAGATATATTTCTAGAAAAATTTGGAGAGAAATAACGATTTTTTGGAGAAAAGGAAATCAAACGTACAACTGAATTCATGACTTTTTCATAACTTTCACGACCAGTGACTTCCATTCATGACTTTTATAACTGGTAGACATCTTGCTTTTCACCTCATTGCACCTATACCTGAACTTGAGCAACGTCTCCTTCCAAATGTTTCCTCTTTTCACATAACTTTTCACCCCGGAATTTGCGAAATCGAAATGATGGAAGAGTGCAGACATTTCAGCTAAAAACATATCATTTTTCAAAACAGAAACAGAACATGGGGTGAAATAAAATTTATTTTCAAAATGGGTCATCAAGTTTTCCGACGGAGAGACCTTCCATACCTTTCAATTTATACACCGGATGTCTAGTGAAATGCGCTTCCCATCCTTATTTATGACTGAGAAGTCGGACCGAGGTGGTCCAAAACGGAATCTTAATTTGATAATTTGTTTTTGTTTTTTTTTTTCGAATGAAAAAATTTTTTCTTTCCCCAAAAGGCTGAAACATTCCCCCAGCATTGTGTTTTCAAAAGATGACATATTACACAACGAATCTAATTACAGGTTTTTGGGTCGTTGATTTCAAATATCCAATCAGATCTTCGGTTTCAAATTTTACAACCCCAAATCCACATGCTACCCATGAAGTTGGTCAAACTGACTTATTTTTCATCATCAAACGAAGTAACAGAAATGTTTTTTTTGAATCGCTAATTTCAAATATCCAAACAGATCTTTGAGTTTAAATTTTGTAGCCCAAAATGCACATGTCACCCATAAAATTAGTCAAATTGACTTATTTTTCAACATCGAACGAAGTAACGAAAATGGGGTTTTCTAGGTCGCTGATTCCGAAAATTGAGGAAATTTCTGACCTAACTTCGATTCAGGTCCCAACCTTTTTAATATCTGACTTGAAATGGGCAAACGGGCTTGCAGGGACATACCGATAAGGGGGCAGGGGGCAATTTACCCCCCCCCCGGTAGGAATTTTTTACTCAGCAGTTGGGAAAATTCACCATTTCAGTCAGACGAGTTGGAACAATCCAACAAGTTAAAAAGTTTTTTGTTTTTGTTTTTGCTTTTTTGATACTAGGGATTTGAGTTGAGAAGTTGGAAAAACCCAATAAGTCAAAAGGTATTTTCTTCTTTTGCATTGATATTTGGGAATTTTGAGTTGAGTCAGCTGGAAAAATCCAATAGGTCAAAAGGTCTTTTTTTGCTTTCATACTTGCGGGAATTCTGAGTTGACTCAGTTGGGACTTTCGCAATTTTTACCCCCCCCCCCCGCACACAGGAAAAACTCTTCGGTACGTCCCAGAGGGCTTGTTCAGAGTCGGATTAAAAATTCGATGAAATATTCGAATCAGCGACCTAGCAAACCCTCTTTTTAATACTTTGTTCGAATTCTCAAAAAAGTAAATTTTGCCCATTGCATGAGTGAACTTGGAACACCACGATGCCAATCCAGACCGAATCAAAAATCTGATTGGATGTTTGAAATCAGCGATTGGAAAAACCACTATGTTCAACTAATACGTTCTCAATTGAAGGTCAAAAGTTGGCGAATCATTTCATGATCTTTTCGGTGGACAGACAATTTTTCCCATTCAAGGAAAACTATAGACATTACTAAGCTGAGATCATGCTTTGTCGCAACTCAATCCGACTTCACAAGTAAAGATGGGAACACATTAGATACCCTGTATAGTTTTGTCGAAAGTACGTGAATGGCACGCAATACAGATTGATCTTTTTTTATCCTAATGAACAGAAAATTAATAGGAACTCAAAATATTTGCAGTTTGAACGTAACAGCTAACCCTATGCCCCGTCCCGAGTTCGTCACGCCTGATTTTCACTGGTTTTCCAGTTAGTATACAGAGTGTCCCACTGTTGAAGAAGAAGATCATAGTACTCACAGCGAGAAATAAACAAACTCATGTACACCTATGTTACACTTACAAATTCAAGAGCCTATGAGAAATCACAATTTGAAAAAATGAAAATTTTTTGATAACAATTTTTCATTTTGATGATTTTGGATAGAGTTTTGAAAGAATTGAAAACTGAATATTAAAAATATTAAATAGAGACTTTTGGGGAGAATAACAAAATCCATCCTGGGCATTTTGTCTAATTTCCTCCAGTCTGTCATACAGCCTGTCTAACAATCTTCCTGCCAATTTGTTTGTTAGGCCGGTAAGATAGTTGACTAAGCTTTTTCTCAGTTCTGTGGCATATCTCACTGCCCAATTGGATCTTAAGATAGCCAAGCTATTCGGGAAGTCTGGCTCACAGGATAACTGACTGTGACTGCACATTCTTTCAGTCTAGCTGTCTGTCTCTCTGCTCAGCTGGATCCTAGACAGACTTGCAGTATGACTACTTCTAGAGAGGGCCATTATTCTTCCAAGGGGGGGGGGCGGAATCATTTCAGTTAAAACTGAAAATTTGGCGCCCAAAAATCAAACAAAAAATCTAGGTCTTTTCGCCGAGAGTCGTCCACTCAGGAAGGCCAATGTCCCAGTTCGCCCCATCTACGTCAGACGCTACAGGCCTCATCTTAAGATAACCAATCTGTTCTTGAAATCTTTTGAATTCTTCAAGTACCCCACTTTCTGGTTTCTTTTTCTCAAGAGAAGTTGTAAAGTATGCTACAGGTGTTTGGATAAAGAGAGGTTATCATGTCCTAAATATTTCACCACTTCCTTTCCAGAATGCCTGGAATCTGACGTATGGTGTCTATTACACTCGAAAACCATAAACACAGGACTTTTAGGGGACTTACGACGAACCCGTGTCCTACTTTGTGGTAATTCTGAAGGTATATTTCTCGGCGGGGAAATTTATACTGATACTGTATTATCTTGCTCGTCGAATTTAGCTTATATCATCTCGAATTCGACCTGTGAAACAAGTCAACAACTCCCCCTTCCCTCTCTAAATTGAGTTAGATGACTAACTGAGACACGGAAAAATAAACCAACTTGAGAAATCGACAAAAATGATATCGAAAACATCATCTAAGACCTCTAATTTAAAAACGTCACAAGTTGTTCCATAAGGACGGATCACCCAAATCAATCTTCTTGGAGTAGGAATAGAAAAGAAATTCCAACTTTTCTGGGGGGGGGGGGATGCGAATCCGGAAGGAGAGGAACCGTTTTTTCAATTTTGTCACTTGACGAAACTTTTCAAAATCGATAACCAAGGATAGAAACCGAAAAATTAGCTTCATCGATGGTGCCAACTTGAGGGCGATTATATCCACCGATATTATTCAAGGAATCTCCACTCACAGTTTCATTTTTCACGTATCGATTTTCTGCGTAATCCCAGGAGTAAGAGATCGGATCAACACGGGCTTATACGATCTGCAAGCGATAGAATTAAGTTTTGTTTGAGGTCAACGTGCCATTTCTCTAAGAGGAGTCGGACTGTCAACTGAAATTGAAATCAAAATCGTGATTGTGGTTGATTAGTTTTGCATGTAGTGCTTGGCCATTTATGCCTCAAATTTACGTGTGTGGAAGAGGAAAAGAGGCTTCCAAAATTTTAGTTCTTTTTACATCCGTTTATTTTTGCAATGCCGAACTGTGATGCTCTGACGGCCTCCATAAGAAATGCTTGAGATGACCCCCCCCCTCCCCCGCATCAAGAGTTAAATGATGCTCAGGGTGTACGCAAACTTTTGAATTTGAGGTAGTGAGATGCTACGATTGAGTGAGACAGATAGACAGATCGCTAGAATTATCGAAAGGTTTTTCTTCCCACAGATTTTCCTCATTAAGTAAACAGTGGAAAAGTTAACGGACGCGGTTTTGAAGATAATAAATGCGCCTTCCTTACTAAAATGTTACACATAGTTACAAGTTCATCAGCGGGGCTAACTACACCCAATCAAGTCGTTAAGTAGATATAGCAGATACATGGGAGATCAGTGTGAGTACAATATCATGCCTCAATTTGGAGAGCCCAACGAGCATCCAAGTGTTCTACTAATTAACGGCGTAAATAAAAATGATGATAAAACACCATGACTTCTCGAATGCTTGCAATCCTTTTATGCAAATTTAAACTACCACTTTAATAGCTTCTGTGGGCATACCTACAAAAAAAGTATTTCTCAATTTTACGAGAGATGAAAAAAACTTACTTTCCGGGTTTCGATTAGAAAAGATTCGGATATAACAGCGAATGTAACATATTACTCATTTAGTAACACAGATCTGTTTATAATGACTTAGTCGTGTGCTCTTAATGGTCGATTAACGACTGAGTGAAATAACTGTCATCCAAGTTGCTTTATGTGTACCACTTTCCAACCACCAAACTGTCGAATTACAACTCAATTTTACATTTACTTGAAGAAGATAACTAGAAACGTCTTCCTTTTTTTCGCAGGCCATATAACAAACTTAGGCACCTTATTTTAAACGCGCATACTGATTTCGAAGTTCGATATACCGCCTTCAAAATGAGAAACACGTGACGCTGATCGAACAGGTTAACAGGTTTGCCCAACTCGCTGCATGGACCCCACATCGATATCTCCGATCGGTTTGTACATAATTATAGTATTTCTTCGACTATTTATTTCGAGTTGTTTTTCATACCTACAGACAAATCACGTTCTATCGTGCACACACTTGGGCTACCGATTACCACCATGAAACATACATCCCAAGTACGAAACTGTTACATAAACTCTGTGCTATACAGTTAGGAGTAAATTCGTGTGTAAATTCGTTTTTCATTCCATCCGGCAGGGGCACGAACTTCGAATTTCCAAACAGAAACATATCAGAAGAAAAAGAAGGTAACGGTACAACCATCGAGGTTACATCAAGTTTACTTTTCTTTCATTATCATTACGATGCATAATTTCGCCCATTAACCGGTTTGCTTGTTCTCTTCCCAATTCGAACAAACGTTTGAAATTTGAGGAACCGGTTCGAACGGGGCACAAATGTCCAGCTCGAAAATGTAGTATATTTTGATCGACTGCGGGATGTGCTCAGCAGCTCACACATCAACCAATTTCCCTTTTCAAACTTTTACTACACTTCCAACTAGATCGACGGATTTCCGTGTCGGCGCCTAGCTGCTACAAGTACGCAAATGATACGTCTGTGAGCCAGAGATCAATTAGTCACGTTCGAGTTACGTAGCGTGAAAATTAGCGGGAAAAAAATTACTCCCTGCAGCAGACAGCGATGTCAGGGTCACGAAGTCGAAACGGGAAAACAGCTACAAAAGTTACACAACACATCGGGATCTCATTGAGCGCGAAGATACCGAGTACACCATACGACCTTAGCAGACTGCAATTTGTATGCACACACGCAGTAGATTCGTTATGCTAAAATAAATAGATACACTAGATCCAGTTAATGAATAGCTCCTCTTAATGAAATAGTAAATGTGGTTCGCGGCAGCGATAATGAGCATTCAGAAGAAATCGAAATTAGCGGTTGTTTTCTTCCTGGAAAACAACAACGACTCGTTGCGAAATTCGACAGCAGGTGCGAGGGCAGGATTTCTGGCACAGGTAAAACAGGACCTCGTGGCTTCCATCGAAATTTAGTATACACCGTACACGTGATAATGATGCATCTAACGACACGGGGGAAAGATTGTCACAATGTCACAAAATTCAATAAGAAACTACCTGACGGAAGTACTGCTCACATTAAGAGTATGCGGGCGATAAAAATCATCGGCATGTTTTCTGTCTGGCTGTATCCTCACTTACACGAGAACTACTCACGCGGGTACCTCAACAAACGGCCAGTATGCAAAAGCAATGTCACTGATTTCAACAGTGATATTGACACCTTACAGCAAAATGGTGTCATCTACATTTTATTGAAACTGGCAGAAGAGGGAGAAGTTTTCAATAGCGTGTCACTCCTGTGTTATGAAATCGGAACTTCATGCCAGGGCCGGCAACTTCTGTACAGCGTGTGTAGCAAATGCTACACATGGCAACACCGGGGAAATTATTGGCACAATTCGAGGTATGCATAAAGAGAAGCTTCAGCTTTCACTTCCCAAAAGTAAAGTGCAAGCTGCAGAGTGTAAGTATAAAGAAAGTGAAGAGGAAGCCTGTGCTCAGAAGTGAGAGCGTTTGGTTCGGGAAAAAGGTTTCCCTTCGAGTTGTATGCATAAAAAGGAGTGGTAACTTCAAAAGTGAAGCTTTCGCTCGCGAAAAAATGCATCTAGTCCCCAGTAGACTTCTTTTCGAAAACCACGTACAGTTATCATTCATCTTCGAGAAGATTCCTTTGATTTCCGAGGAATTTTATCGAGGGAAAATTTACGATTAATTTCGAAGGATTTCATTAGAAAACACTGAGAAGAATCGCCGATGATTTAAGGAGAATTTTTTTTTGAAGATTTTAAAGAAAATCTTCAACGATACCAAAAGATTTTATTGGAAATCATCGAGAAATATCTCTGATGATTTTTGAAGCATTTCTTCAGAAGAAAGGTTCGATGATTTCCAGAGATTTCCATCGGAAATTTTTGGGATAAATTACCGATGATTTCCAAGGAATTTTATCAGAAATCTTTGAGAACAATCTCTGATAATTTCCACAGAATTTCATCGGAAATCTTCAGAGAAAATTTCACAATGTTTTCCGAAGAATTTCTTCAAAATCTTCCGATAATTCTTAGAGAATTTTATCAAAAGTATGTTTTGGAACAATCCGATTGTTTTGAAGAATTTCATCGGAAATCATCAGGAAAAATCCCTGATGATTTCCAAAGAATAATTATATTGGAAATCTTCAAGAAGATTCTCTGATAATTTTAAACGAATTTCATCGGAAATTTTTGGGAAAAAATTCAAAAAATTTCCGAAGAATCCCATTGGAAATCTTTAGAAAGAATTTCCAATGTTTTAGAAAATTTTCCGATAATTTTTGAATAGGAAACATTCGGGGAAAAACTCCGACAGTTTTTGAAGAGTTTTATCGATAATCTTTAAGAAAAATCCTCGATGATTTTCAAGGAATTTCATCAGAAATTTTTGGGGAAAAATTCCAGTAATTAACGAAGAATCTCATCGGAAGTCTTTAGAAAAAATTGTCAATATTTTTCAAAAAATTTCATCAAAATTCATTGAAAAAATTTTCTGATAATTTTTGAAGAGTTTTACAAGAAATATTTGGGAAAAAACTCGGATGGTTTTTGGAAGAATTTTATCGAAAATCTTCAGGAAAAATCTCCGAAGATTTCCCAGAGAATAATTTCATTGGAAATCTTCGAGAAGAATCTCGGATGATTTTTAAAGAATTTCATCGGGAATTTTTGGGGAAAAATTCAGATGGAAAATCTTTAAAAAGAACCCCCGGCTCGGGCCAGCCCTCCCTCTCCAGGAGCTCCCACTTTCACCGAGAAGCCCCCCCAGGGTAGGGTACCTCTGGTGAAAGATGAGATTAAGGTACAGGGGAGGCCACCAGAAATTTATCCCCACAGAGGGGAAGGAGGAAGTGGCTTTTACAGTTTAGTGTTTAGAGAGCCCTCCCCCACCGCAATTCCTCCCCATCCTTTACCACGACTTTCCTCCCCCAAGCTCCCTCCTCCACCATGAACCCCCTCCCAAGGGTAGGCTACCCCTGGAGAAATGAGCAATTAAGGGGCAGGGTAGGCAACCCGCAGTGAGGTTTTTTTCACCCGGAAGTGGTGGCGGCGGCGGTGGAGGCGGCAGATTTTACTTTTTTAGTATTTATAAAGAGATATATTGTCCGAAAAATTTTATCAAAATTCTTCGAGATAATTTTCCGATAACTTTTGGATAGGAAACATTCCGGAAAAAACTCCGATAGTTTTTGAAGAATTTTATCGGAAATCTTCACGAAAAATCTTCGATGATTTAAAGAATTTTATAGAAAATATTCGGGGGAAAACTACGATGATTTTTGAAGGATTTCATCAAAGTTCTTCAGGAAAAATGTTCGATGATCTTCGAAGAATTTCATCAGAAATCGTCGAAAAAAATCTCCGCTGATTTTTAAGGAATTTCATCGGGAATTTTTGGGAAAAAATTGCGATTCTCAAAGAATTGAGACTGTTTTCCACTCATGCAATAGAATCAGAGATTTCCCCCGAAGATTTTTCAGAAAATTTTTTGGAAATCGTTGGAAATTTTTTCCGAAGATTTTCGATGAAGTTCTCCGTAAATTAGTGGAAATTATTTTCGAAGATTTCCAACGGCATTTTTTTTTTAAAATTATCAGAGATTTTTCTCAAATTTTCTCAAAATTCTTCGAGATATTTTTCCGATAACTTTTGAATAGGAAACATTCCGGAAAAAAACCCGATAGTTTTTGAAAAATTTTATCAGAAATCTTCGAAAAAAATCTCCGCTGATTTTTAAGGAATTTCATCGGTAATTTTTGGGAACAAATTGCGATTCTCAAAGAATTGAGACTGTTTTCCACGCATGCAATGGAATCAGAGATTTCCCCCGAAGATTTTTCGGAAAATTTTTTGGAAATCGTTGGAAATTTTTTCCGAAGATTTTCGATGAAATTCTGTGTAAATTAGTGGAGATTATTTTCGAAGATTTCCAACGGCTTTTTTTTTTTAATTATCGGAGATTTTTTTCAAATTTTATCAAAAATCTTTGGGAAATATCTCTGATTTTACCGCATGAGTGGAGAATAGTCTATCAATTCTTTGAAAATTATCGGAATTTTTCCCCCAAAAATTTCCGACGAAATTCCTTAAAAATCATCGATAAAATTCTTCCAAAAACCGTCGGAGTTTTTTCCCAAATATTTCCGATGAAATTCTTCATAAAATAACGGAAAATTTTCTCGAAGATTTTTGAAGAAATTCTTTGGAAAACATTGGAAATTTTTTCTGAAGATTTCCGATGAAATTCTCCTGAAATCATCGGAGATTTTCCTCAATGATGTCCGAGGAAATTCTGCGAAAATGATCGGAAGCCTTTCCCCAATATTTTCGATAAAATTCTTCAGAACTTGTCTAAAAATGTAGATAGCTCTTATTTGCTCTCAACCCGAGCCCTGGAATCCGCCCTTTCGAGCATTACTTCAAAGACGTCGGGGAGGCTGTCGGTTGAAAAACCGGCCTGGGTCGAAATATGGCGAGTTGCTACGTGGGCTTGAACCCGGGATCTCCGGATTCCGAGACCAACGCGCTATCCACTCGGCCAACCAGACACTATCTTAACTATTTTGCTCTAAGAGGTGTTGAGATACGTAGTTTTAGTTGGAATAGACTCTCAGTTACAGAAAACTGAAAAATTAAACATAGTTGCAAATAAATGGCCACGTGGAACGAATGCGCCACATGTGGCCACGGACAGGTTCTACAGGGTCACTTTTCAAATCGATACGCTGTAACACTCATGAAAAAGAAAGATTACAGAGTATGTGGAAAATTAAGGATACTCCCTTTCCCTACAGAATTGTCTTCGGTCACCGACACGATACTTGAAATGGTTAGATTCCGGAGCCAAGGATGCGGTGTCTGAGGAGCCACTTTAGCATACATTCCTTACAGAGGATTCTTATAGTGCATGAACTGTTGAAGTGGTCACATTTAGCACATCCGCATTACTGGTCACAAGGGGGCTTTTCAACCCAACTACAAGTCACCGACATTTGAGACTTTATATTATCCACATAACATCTGTAGAATTAACAAACGACGTGCATCATGTTTGCAACGTTGTGACTCGGCTGCACACCGAGGCGAGGTCTTTGACAAGTTCTGATGCTGAATCGCAACAACCAGCAGCAAATTTATTCGTCTTCGATAGCGCTACGGGTAATTTATTATTTATGTTGCATATTATGGCGAGGAAAATCTTGTAACCGAACAATGCAATGCATACGCGGTAACTGCTCCGCATTGGCCAAGGTGAACCATGATGACTCCAGCAAAGCGTACATAACGCATTCAAGTTACGAATTTTAATTTCGCATTTCGAGTTTGACGTACGACTACAAATAGGAGCGCGTGGGACGTCATCCAGACGAGCGAACTTCTCGTGCACATCGTAAAATCGATGCTCGAGAGCATTCAAAGAAAACCGTATCAGAGAAAACTGGTCGACCTACGGCAGCCGTTAGGTGAAATTAGTAGACAGACTGCAAAATGAGTGTAGATTTTTTAATTATCCTGACTACAAACTATTACAAAGTGGTGTAGAAGTAGTATACAAGTCGTGTAGTATCCTGTATAGCTGTGTGTAAGTACATTACTGATATCAGGTTTGAAAACGTACCACTACATTTTTCAAGTAAATTTAGGATAAGGAACGAATGGGTGCCCAAATTGCCGGAGTAAACAGTTATGTTGTATGTATGTCAAAAATATGAAGCGAACAATTACTGATCAAGTGCGACAGAGTGGCAGCACAATCCATAAGTGAGTGCTCGGATTGTACAAGTCATATTACTCACTGAGCAACCATGGCGCACAGGTACGATATTTTTTTTTGTTCAACACATGCGAGGAAGAATCAAAGAAGAAAACATTGGTTGGAAATCCAACAAACTTATGTACTCCCTGCACCGGTGAGAAAAAATACTCACTGTGCGCGTAAATGGGAAAAGAACAAGGTCACTTTGGTCAGTAATATGCGGAGTGCAGCGAAAAGGGCGAATTCTCCCCACCAATGACGTTGAGAGCATAGCTGGAAATGTGGCGTGTTGACAAGGCTGAACTACATCGCAATCAAGGTTGTCAGACGTACAGATTTTTTTGTACACATACCAAAGTTTTACAATTAAAGGAACCATACAGAATCTGTACAGATTTTTAGCAACCGTGCAGAATTGTACGGATTTTTGATCACCCTTCCCAAATTCTTTTACAAAAGTTATCAAAAGTGAATGCCAACAACTGTGAACCTGTGACAAAATTTTCTGTTGCGAAACGCTACCGTGAAACTCGACGTTAGCGCTCCAGGACAGGACAACCTACAAACAGAGGTGATAAGCTGTTCGGAAAAACTAAAGCTTAAGCCAAAAATTAATGAGACTGACTGACTGATAAGGCCCAGGGATAAAGCTAACAGTTGATGAAGCCAGCAAATGGCTATAGCTAACAACTAATACTTAAGGGCTAAAATTTAAACAGTTAACGGCTAAAAGCTGATAAACACCAAACCATACAAACGAAAACGGATAAGATCAGATGTTCAGAATTCAGGAATGACAAAATGCCAACCACGGAGTCGGATTAGCTTTCCATTAACGATTCAGTAAAAACTAACAAATTAGCAAATAATGTTTACATTTTTCTTCAATAGCTAAGCTAACAGCTAGCTGATCGTGACCAAAATTGCTCGGCTAATGACTTAAAGCTAAGGCTAATGGCTAACCTTATCACCTCTGCCTGCAGTTGCCATGTTACAATGATTCTTATGATAACCTGATAAGCAATACCAATGAGGAAATCGAAATCGATAATTAAAATCAAATACATTATCAAATTTTATTTATTTTCTCATGATCGGTGATTCTATTGGTAGATAATGTTTGGTGGAGCATATGACGATGCACGCATGCCAAAGTGGCTCCCCAAACACTGCACCCCTAACCTCGGAAACTACCTTTTTGAGTATCGCCTCAGTGAAGGTAAAATATTAGTAGATAACTTGGATACAATAAATTGATGGTCGGTAATTGGTGGATATACATTGGTCACCAGTGAGTTCATAACACCAAGACAACACTGATTAGATATGAAGTCTGTATAGTTTCGAAATTGAAAATCTGAATACTGAATTGCTACTTCCTACATTGAGTTCAAACAGTTAAAATATCTGATTAGTTTGAAAAATATTAGTAGAAACTAATGGGTTATATTGGTTCATTACATTTTCACACCTGTGAGAGTGGCAATACTACCTATGAGAATTTGAGATGCAGCTTGTCTCCCTGTCCAAGTTAAAAAGTGACTTTACTACTTAATTTCAACAATAGTGTTCACTGTTTACTCTTTTTCAAGACATAAGGACTATTCTGCCCTCCTAAGCCAAAATGACGTACCTCAAGATCTTTGCGAAAATGAGTTAATTAGGTCTATGTGTATGTTCGTCGTTGTTTGCATGAGGTTACCAAGCGAAAACGACGTAACTCGATGAAATAGTGTTGCAAAAGTAGAAAACAAAAAAGACGTATCTCAGTATCCTCATGAAAAACTAAGCGAATTGGACGTGTGTCAGTATTGCTAAGGAAAAAAGACGTATCTCCCATTTAGAAATGAGACTCCAAGGAAAAATTAGAAAATTCTGCAAATAATATTTATTCATTCCAGTGATTGCATCAGCCAACAAAAAAGAAAAAAGAATTGTAACAAGTAGGTGCGGTGCGCCAGCGCGATTTATGAAAAACTGCTCCACTGAAAAATTATTCGGACTTGAGATACGTCTTTTTGGCTTAGGAGGGCAATATTGTTAGGCCTGGTTGAAATGGCAGCTTCCTGACTCGGGGATGAATTTTCTGAGCTTTTAAAAGAAACACTATCAAGAGCAAATCACTTCTTATCGAAAAAAAAAAACTTTAACAACTGGAAAACAAGCCCTTCTTGTTGAAAAGAATGCTTAACGACTGAAAACAAGCACTTTTTATCGAAAAAGAAAAACGCTAGACTACTCCAAAAACGCATTTCTCAACCTCAGAAAAAAAAAAAAAGTAAGGAAATTGTACAGAATGTTTCCCCTCCAAATTTACGTTATTTAAAGCTGTTGTAAGGATTTTTTGTACTTTGAACCTGGCAACCCTGATCGCAATTAGGCAGACACGACGCGTTTTTCTCCTTGTGTTGTGGTGGTGTGTTGTCGATTTGTCGATATGCCGAATGGAATTTCTACTACGATGGGTAACGTTTTAGTGAAGATCAGCAGAGATGACTGGTGGGGGAGTTCGTCTATCACACAATGCCCTGCGTTTTACTAGACCACCTGCTATGTTACCGACCAAGGTGACCTA
Source organism: Acanthococcus lagerstroemiae (assembly GCA_031841125.1). Classification (NCBI taxonomy): domain Eukaryota; kingdom Metazoa; phylum Arthropoda; class Insecta; order Hemiptera; family Eriococcidae; genus Acanthococcus; species Acanthococcus lagerstroemiae. Next base: position 25,136,009 of record CM063114.1, on the reverse strand, counting down.
ATTTGTTTCCATTTGTGCATCGTGCGCGCAGTAAATATTTTCCTCACCTATGCAGGAAATGTCTGTTGGATTTCGAACCAATATTTTTTCTTCGCTTATTCCTCTACTCCTCGCATGCGTTAAACAAAATATCGTGCCTATGCTCCATAGTTGTACAGTGAGTAATTTGTCAGTTATGTGAAACAGGCATAAGTGTTATTGTAATAAAAAAACGGAGTATGCTAAAGGACTCGCAAAACTCGGATCCATTTCGATTATCTCCAATCAAACTTACGTTGCGTTTAAATTAATCGACACATTTTGATGTGGAATGAAAAAACCAACCTTACATCAGAAAATTCAATTTTGTGTTTACGACATAAGCTTGTTGGAATTGCATTACTCATTCATACAAGATCATTACTTGATTACTAACTACTTTGTAAAAGTGATGCCAGATAGCTCTGGGACTGGAGTTTATCTGGAGAATCCAGCACTGAATTCGAAAGAAATTGGAATAAGAAAACCAAACTAGCATTAGATACTTAACAATATGATTATGATAACTAAGACTATTATGTTACCACAGCAGGAAAAAGGACGATTCCAACAATATATAATACAACATGATATATGTCCCTCTCCAGCCACATATAGACACAAACTAGGCAGGGAAGTAGCACAATATCGCTAAACGCATTTTTCTTGAAATCTCATTTTCTTACACAAGGTAGATTTTCTCATTCCACATCACACATTAGATTCTGACACGTTGATTACCAACATTACGCCCAATATTAGTTTAATTGAGAATAATCAAAACTGATCATAGTTTTTACTTAGCATGCTAAGTCATCTAATTGCAATGGCGCTTAGACTATCTGCGACACAACAGATTCAAGCACTTGTTAATAGGTGCTTATGAAATTTCATTTTTAACCCTTCTGCTGCCCAACGGCGAGTCAATTATACCTGAGATAGCAAGCTGAAATCATTTCGCTCAACTTAGGTTCCCCTGGAGATGACCATTTGGAAGGTAAGCAAAAATCAAATCACGTATGGGAGAGACAGAGAAAAACTTGCATTTTTAGTATGTACTAAGCTGGCTATTTAGGAGATACCTAGTACAACATTTTTGTTTTGAATTTAGTTGTACACTAATCCTCAGGTTGCTTCACTCTCCAATTGAAAGTTAAAACTGTCATAACACAAATATAAGTGCGTAGAAGTGCGAATGCTGCATAAAGAAGGGTACTTTAAAAATGGAATAGAAATTATCTCCGGCGTCAATTTATTAATTAATGGAAATTTTTGTCAATTAGAACAGTCTCGTTTTGTAAGCCACAGCATGCGAGTAGACCGTATTCGAATTAAGTTGATTTACCAATGTGAGCACAAGTGGAAAAGACGCGTGGTCTTACAGCAACTTTAGTCCAGAAGCACGTTACTTGCATAGTGATGACTGATGAAGACTAGAATTTTACACCGTGGAAGATCTACATGGCAATTTTAAGTGTATTCTGGTTTGGGATAATAAACTAAGGTTCACCTCGGCACCTATGAGCGTTCCCTCCCGTCCCGGGGAGCGTCACTGGTAAGGGAACCTGGAGCGTGATACCCAATTCCAGGAAGCGACAAAGAACTTGAGGCACAAGTCTTGTGGTAACCGTTTGACTATGGAGGGGGCCCCTTCTAGTTGGAGCGAACCTCCCGTCTTGGATGCGTTGCCAAAGTGGCGGGCGGGGAAGGAAGGTGGAAGCTGATACGGAAAGGTCGTGGAATCGAAGGCGACGTAAGACGATCAAGCAGACCTAGACACTGACTGACTAGGGACAGACACAGTAATCTAGTCTAGCTTACGACTGTAAACAGAACTAAAGTTATATTTTCGCATACATCATGTAATTTAAAAATGTGAGCTCTGTCCCTGCCTCAACCTAACCCTACTCGAAGTTATGTAAGGCAAAGGAGGGGAAACAAACCAATTATTATTTTATGTACCACAATATAATACATAGAGCCACTCGAGGGAGTTTGGGAGGAGCTGCTGAGTGGGCCTTGGCCCCATGCGGAAGGAGGAAAAACAATAAACTAAGGTTTCATGTTAACACCTACTGAATACAGCTTTCCAAAACTAGATGATAATTTAAACTATGACATGGAACTGGAAGATAAAAGTACACAACTAATTTTTTTTGCTAATATTTTTTCCCAAAAATTCTCAGAAGCCGTCATAACTAGCCTAAGATATCTTTTGCGCCACAATTTGTCCCCGTCTATTTTTATGCTGGGAATGACATGCATTATTACATACTTAGCGTTCTACGACATCTATCCTTGTCCCTTCCCTTTTGCGAGCTCGGGAGCTCGGGACGTTTGAAAAAATGCAGAAAGTGTTGCCTACCTGAAGAATATGAAAAACTGCGGATATTATCTCAAGATTTAGCCAAACAAGAAGACAGTTAGCTAGATTGCCACAGAAGGCATGTACTTAGTACTAGGAGATGGACATGAATTTGAAACCGAGATTCGGATTCTGCGACTCTGAAAATTCATTTTTTAATCGACTCAGATCGGGGGATTCAGTTCTTTTACAAAATCCACAAATATTCTATTTTCTACAGAATCCGTACCCGGATTCTGAATTTGTAACCAGATTCTAAACCTAAATCAGAATTCTCAATCCACATTAGAATTCAGTTTACTCGCAGAATCCATCAATGGATTAGACTATTATCAGATTTTTATCAGTTATTAAAAAGATTCATCGGATTCTCCTGGGATGCTAGAAACCATTTATTCGGATTTCACAATGACAGTCCAGTTTTCAAAATTCAGAGTCTGTAATTGACGTTTGAAAGGAAATCCAAACAGGCGGACTGGAAACTATTGAAACTAACGACGGTAGGTAAAATTTCATTGTTTAAACATGAACGCTGACATTTCTGAACCAAACAATATCTGCGTTCATCGAAATTGTAATGCCCTTTCTTTACCCTTTGAGGATATGAGAGTCGAAACATAGGGAGAGGGCATCTTCGCCCAAATCGTCGAAGTTGTCATTTCTCGGCAAATTTAACCACTAAGTCAGCATTTTGGATCAGCAGTCGGTAGAACAGGAGAATCTTTGACCTTTTTTTTTTGCTTGCGAGGAATGTCAGCGAGGGTTGAACAAGGCTGGGAGAGTCTTAAAAGTCTTAGTGAAGCATACAACAGGCTCGCATTCTTCTGCTGTTCCCGAGACCTCCTTGAACGAATTGGCTTTATAAATTGACGAGAAATCTTCTAGCGGACCGGTCTAATTCAAAAAATTTGGGCAGGTATAATGGCTGGAATGGAGAGAAGAGAAGAAGAGACATGGTGAAGGGGCAGTGAAAATAAATATTTAGGCTCATGTAGTGACATGTATCAGTTTTCGGGTGGCTGTAACTAGGTCCCAATCCGTCCCTGGATTCGGATTCAGAATCATTCTGATATCGGGATTCAGAATCACTTGGCCACAGAATCGGACTTGTGGATTTGCTAGAGCTATTTGTAATCCGCCTGTTAATCAAACCTAGCTTAGAATCTGTCTTTCTATGAGGCTGGCTAGCTAAGATCCTTACATCTCAAGCTAACACATTGAGCCGGCTCGGGTCTCAGATTACCATTCTTGTCTCAACGGAGTCGCACAGCTGAACTGGATGGCTTCAACCTCGACTTTGAAATTTGTAACTTGAATGGTTTCAGCGTTGACTTCAATATCAAGAAAACAGTTTGGCTGGCTTCAATATCGGCTAAATTTAGGTCCCTTTTTGCTTCTAATCTTCTTTTTACAACTCGAGTCTTCATCATAAACTCTTTTCTGTCGCTACACTTTTCACTATCCTCGATGCCAACGAGTTCGTTAGTCTGCGAGAACTTTCGTTTTATTATGTTTATGCCACCGGACAGTCAACCGCGGTCAACCACGATCAAGGGCGCTCGTACCAAGCCTTATTATGAGACTACACACGGTTATTATTGCAATTACAATTTTTTTTTTAAATTTTTGGCAGTAAGTTTATGTACTCCGCACTTATACGTATTCAATTACAAGGCGAGGCGAGAATGCGATGCTTTTCAACTCGGCACATAATTTCATTATAGGCTACTGTACCACGGATATCCAGGAGACGCACACGTCAAACAGAAATGAATAAAATAATGCTCACATTTTTGTATCCATACTGAAAACGAACCAGGCAACGACCAAGTCGTGTTTATAAATTATTCCATATTACCTGTGCAAGCGTAAAAATAATTATAAGCTAATTAATCGTCGTGTTTCGAGTTGTAAACTAAAAAGCACGTTTGTTCGCGATTTCAATCCATTCTTTTTTTTTTTTTCGTTTCGTCTCCCTCTTGTCGCTCCTTCGTCGCTCTTTTAAATATAAATAATAACAAAATTAAAGGGGAAAAAAATGAAATGCATCCTCGTGTACCTCAGAACAGTATCTTCCGATGATATTTAAACTAAATTCATATTTTATAAATATTACACAAGGTGCACATAATGACTGATGAGCAACTATCCGGCAACTGGTTTCGGAGAAATTACAAACAAAACGAAGAATGAAAAAAAAAAACAACAACAAAGAATGAAAAAAAAAACTACGTACGTTAATTAGTAAATAAAAACATGAAATTCAATACAACGTCAAGTGATATAACTCTTTGTGAAATTGTATGTTAAAACGGAAGAGATACCGAAAGCGGAAACCCCCATAGATGGATCATGCACACCTCAAGACAGAAGAAAATGAACTCGTTTGTTTGGCCTGCGAGTTGTGGAGGCGAATGAAGGGATTCCAAACGGGGCTGTAATGAACTGAAAAAGAGCACTTTTTGTTCAATAATTGCACCCCTTTCCTCAGTGTAAGTGAAATGATGAAGAATGGGCATTGCATGATATAAAAATTAGAGAACATAATCAAGCAAAATATTGCCGTCCATAACGTGTAATTTCATTTAACAAAAATTGAATGTCCTTCGCGACCCCTTTTCTGTATAATAATGGCACCCTTTTCCCGAGTGCTAGCCAAAATGATGAAGAACAGGCAATGTATGACCTAGTACTAGAAGAGAATATATTTGAACAGAATATAGCCGTCCATACTGTAATGGGGACCGGGCCAATTATAGGTTCGCTAGCATCGATTGCAGAAAAACTGATAAGGAAACGGGATCGAAAAGGGGGAGTTCAGCGCAATGGTTTATGGCAATCTTGATGTTTTTTCAAAATATCTCGAGAATGAATGCGATTAACGGAAAATTGAAAAGAACATGCCTCGTATCAAATAACATTTTCTTTCAGATGAGCTCATTTTTTAAATCGAAATCCGAGTGATTTTCTTTTTCGCATAAAAATAGCATTGTATCGTTGTTGTTGTTGTTGTTTGCCGGGTCCGAATAGTGGATGAGCCTCACCACCTCATGGACGTCAAAAATCTCATCAATGATTGATTCCACGAAAAAAGTAGGCCATGAGTGTGTCCTAAGATGGCGCAATCCTAAGACAGCGCATTGCCGATTTCTCGCAACTGGTAACTCTGATGTCAAAACTGACTCCGCACCGACTTGGTACTTCGTGTCCTTGCCGTTTTTATGTAGAAACTACCAGTCATAGGATTGCCTTGCTTTCGCCATAACGTCTTGTTTTTGCGTGGGTAAATTTGATTTTTTTTCCCTTTTATTTTACATCCGAAGTGTTCTAGAATTTGTATTTTCACAAAAAGTAAGTAAGAATACCGCATTATGTTCGGAATTTTATCGACTTTCCAATGAACTAATCAGATTTTCAGTCTGGGCCGCTGTTTATTAGGAATTATTTAAATTTCGAATAAATTTAGATCATCCTAGGATGGCGCAACATCAGCCGCCAAAACGGAAGCTATGTAATGATGAAAATGTATTAAAAAAAGGATAAAAAAAAAGAGTTGAATGAGTTGAAAGTCAAAGAAGTATAGCTCGAGTTTTACTTGAAATTTGAATTAGGAAAACAGGGCTGAAGATAGCGCATTTGACTTTGCTTTACAATTTCAATTACTGAGGGAAAAGTTTGGGAGCGAATGACACTCAACCTTGGGAATAAGTAGTAGACAGTCCAAAGAATTTTCCTTCAAATCTTGATATATTTTGGTGCCATACATTTGGAGAAATCGGCTTTCAAAATAACAGTGCGCCATTTTAGGAACGTGGTTGTGCCATCCTAGGAACATATATCTTAAGATGGCGCATATGACTTTGCTTCACAATTTCAATTAATGAGGGAAGAGCTTAGGAGCGAATTACACACAACTTTGGGAATAAGTAGCAGACAGTCCAGCGAACCTTCCTTCAAATCTTAATACATTATGGTCTCATAAATTTGAAGATACCGGCATTAAAAATAAGTGCGCCATCTTAGGACTACCTCCCCTGCTACCAAACTTGCAGATCTCAAAAAAATAATACTACTCTTCAACATCAGAAGTTCGATACGGATTACGGTTTTCGAAATATAATTTTTTTAAAGAAAATTTTCCTGCATTTCATGTATTCCAGCCCCAACGGACCGATTAGGCTCTTCTTCAAACTTGAACCACATTATGGCTGTGAAATTTCATCGATTTCCCCCAAGCGTTTGGTACCTCCACTTCACTATCAGAATAACTTTCATTAAGATGATTCGTGTAAAAATTCTAAACTCGTTACTTTCTCATGAAATTTGAATTTTGGGGACTTAATCTGGGACCAGATCAGAAATTCGATGCAATATTTGAAATTAGCAAAATGAAACATTATTTCAATAACGTTCTTAGCTTTTTAGGCCGAGTTGATTTAGTCCATTATAATTTCTTTATTAACCTACCGGCTGGAGAAGAGGGGGAGGCAGTTTGGATTCTCCTTAAGAGTATGTGTATCTTATTTGACACAAACTTCCCAATGATGTGCTCTGATACTTTGTTTGATTTGTCAAGCCCAAGTCAACTTCGTTCATTCAAAGAGTAAAATTTCTACCTCCACAGCCAAATCGGAACTGGATTGAAAATTTAACGGCACTTTTCCAATCAATGACCTAGCTCTCATGTTTTCAAAACTTGATGAATCTTTCCCTAAAAAAAAAGAAAGAAGGGAAAGAAAAAGTAACTAAAGAAAAAGAAAAAGGAGAAAAAAACAACTCAAAAAAGAGAAGAAATAAAAATAAGATAACTAGTTTTTGAATCGCCAGCCATTCCTCCGTGTCCCTACCCCATCCACCCACCAGTCGTAGATCACTCCCGTGACTTCACTCCCAGCGATATTAACCCGTTCTGCCGGTTTAGTGGAAATTGACGAGGTTGACTGCAGAAGCTAGTCGAAATGGCAGAGAATGACCTCTCCACAAATTTGGAAATTTGGTGTCTTATTGTGGGAGGGGAGGAGGTGTAGAACCTGCCCCAGATTTTCATACTCCAAAAGCAGGCAAAATATGCTCAGGAATCCAATAATATGATTCTTCTCAATTCTAATTTTGATTTTTGGTGACGAATAACATCCCCAGAAATTGGTATTAATTTTGGTTGTGAAAGCAGTTATTTCGGTTTTGGCTTCCGATTTTGGTTATCCAATCTTTAAATCGTTAACTTGAGGGAATCCCCGCATTTGGTCGATTTTTAACCGGGTCAAATCACTCCCTGACATAGGTGCACCTCCTCCTCGATGCTTGGAAAATGGCATGTTCTGTTGGAAATGTATAACTTCCAGGGAATCTCCGCAGTTGACAGAAATGAGGTCATTTACCGCACCCACCAAAGTTTAGCCTCTCCACAGTATAAGTCTAACAAACACACAAAATTTTTAAAAAAATCAACTTTCTGCATTTTGAGTCACGGATATTTCCAATTGAGAATTCGGGAATTACTGAAAACTATTTCTTCGGGAAACGGGACTGAATATCAGAAGACAGAGTGTGCTAAGCGACGAGAAAACTCAGTCGCTTAGCATACTGTCACTTGATTTCTGGGTTTCCTGATTAATTTAAAATTAATTGAGAATTCGGGGAATGAGAATTCCTATTGTACATTTTTTTTTTCCCCAGATAAAACGGGAACTGGAAGCTGAAATTTTGATATTATGTTGCCTGTGATAATGAAACGCAGGTCAGGTTTGTAGATGACCCTAATCGGACCATGCGAAGAATGTGAGGGGGGACCAAAATGTGGGTTCTAGGAGAAGTGGCGTTGTCCGACGCTCGAGTCGTTTGCAATTGACCTAGTCAACTAACATTTTCATAATGAACTTTCACAACACAAATGTAATTCAGGTTCGAAGAACAGCCTAATCGGCCCGTTGGGTCGATGTACTCAAGGGAGGGATGTATCTCAAAAAGTTCCTGTTTTCAATTTCCGATATTGCGACCATTTAGTAGAAATTTCAGTTTCCCAATAAAACTTTGAAACAAGAATTTTCCTAATTCAACTACGACTCTCGCTAATGTCGGACGTAAGGTCTCGAGTCAATCAAAAAATGAACAAAGAACTTCGCGATCACTGCGTAAGGCTGCACTTCGCTAGTCTAAAAAAGAATACATACATCGTATGCATTTACAATTTTTAAGCCACATTTGCGGTTATTCACCGACCACAACCCGGCCAGACCGGCACGGAGCACGAGTTCGAAAAGACAACTACAGCACACGCAACAGGGAGGAGATGGGTCGTTTTTTACCACCTGTTCGTGTCGAGGAGCAAATTCGAAACCGAAGCGCCGGAGGGGGGAGGGGGACCGCGGAGGGTATATACGATATTAATATACGCTGGAAATGGAAGTGCGGAAAGCGGGAAACCATCGAGCAGGATTACGCGCCTCATTACCGTGTATAAATGTCGACCTACTGATAAAGATCTCTAACAGGCCCATAACTGGTGGTCCGCATCATTGACAAGGGACATAACGACTTGGTGTGGTAACCGTTTGAATCGCCAAAACGCGATTATTCCAATGGCAATGCCCCTGCGGTCTGAATAATTTACCGGCAATAAAAACGGTGGCGCATTCTACCCGTTTCGGAGACATCTAATTGAAGGGCCAGTAGGCCGGACCGGCTTCCCAAGAGCGCACACACACCCATACACACACACACACACACACAGAGTCAATAAAATGAAAAAAAAAAAATAAGAAATAAGAAGAAGAAAAGGGCGGGAAGCAGAAGAGACGAAAAAGACGCGGCAAAAAGAAACGCCACTAGACATGAATGACTGAGCATTGTAAGGGATGAAACCATTCAAGGTTTTATGTTTCGCACTTACACCCTTATAACTGTGTATACTACAGTATAAGGGTTTCGAACCCTAACAAATTAATAGCCAGTTCTGGGTAATGTGGGTCAAATATCAGCTGATTTTTAATACCAACCCAGATGAGAGAGAGCGGCACTTCGTAACTTCAATTTCAATTTTCACCTGCGCTCCCCCTTTCCCGATAGAGAGTTTTCCGTGCGGCGTTTTCGCCGCCGGCGCCTTTCTCCCGGACAACTTTTTCCTCCTGGATACTTGTTCGTAATTTTTTCATCGGCCGCCAGCTCCGCGGCTCCGGCCGGAAACTTGGGAATTACGAAAGGGTTGGCTGGTCGCGGGACGAAATTAGGTAGAACAATTTTTTTTTTCACTTTTTCCTTTTCAATAATTAGATTTTCGACTTTCGACCCGTAACTTTCGAATTTATGTAATTTATGGAGGAGGCTGACCAACAGCGTTCAGAGAGGCGTTGTTCGGCGAGCCGTCAGTGAATGCTAGGTTGGGTATCCTTCAGATTCGTGATTTACACAGCTACCTCAGACTAAAGTGAGAGTACAGAGTAGACAAGCATAGAAGTTGTAAACAAGTCAACAAGTTTGAAAGAGTCCTAAAATCAAGCTTGGAAGAATCTGAAGTCCGAGAGAGCATTACAAATCTTAGATTCACTTCAGATAAGAAAATGATACAAACGAGTAATCTTCACCTGTCTGCCATGGGCGGCGGTGTGCCCCAACGTTGGCAAATTAGCAATTTCAGGTGCTCAGCTGGCAAATCCAGTCCTTGTAAGAGCGTTTTATTTTATTTTTTTCCTTCTGATCACCATTAGGAACATTTTCAATTTTCGCTTCAACAGATGATAAATTTTTGATTCTCGCTCCTTCAATGAATTTGCTTTGCAACGGCCCTACGTGTACATGCATGAAAACTTCACCGGTCATTCCTCCGGAACGGCCTGGTTAATATTCTCCCATTTTTCAGATTTTTGTTCATCGAGTTAAAAACCACTGAATGTCCCTCAGAGAACATTACAAAGAGATGGATCTCTTCACTGAATACAGAGTAAGATACTGCCTATTAACGCCATGCTTATTTAAACTGCAGATCTCTCACAGGATATTTAAGTTTTGGACATTATGATCAGTCGGGATGATAAAAGAAGGATTAAGTTATATCCTAAGCATACAGGATGACTTTTTGAACTTTTTTTTTTTCAGACTTATAAAATCCTAAAGTTGAGGTGCCAAGGTGGCGTAACTGTGGCACGGGTTCCTAATTACGCCAACCACGTTTGAAAAATTTTTAGGCCTATTTACATGTTGAAATGAATTGTAATATACTTTTTGGAACATAGGATGATAATACGTCAGCTTCAAAAACAAAAAAACTGTAAGAGACTATACTTGGAATTTTGTTTTTGTCCTAGCTGTCTGCCTAACAAAACACATATAACTTACTGTATGACGTCACGGGAAATCTGTCTATTATCTTGCTTGAAAACAAAGTCTCAGTCGATAGATGGTCCATTTGTCATTAACTATGATGTAAGTTGTAAGAGACAGGAACAGACCATACATAGCCAAGTCTAAATATTTTGTTACACAGTGTAGTCATGTCTTTGTCATTCGAGTTCATAATTACCCAATAATCGATCGTTAGCACGACAGCATTAGGATTGAATCCATCCATCTGGACCAGAGAAGGCAACTACAGAGTTTTTCAGAGTATAACAAGCAATGTCCTCTTCCCCTACCACCATTCATTAAGTAAGGAAGTAATTTTAAGCAGTTTAACCCTCTCCCCCACACATATACTCAAAAATTTGCTTGCATTCACTTTGTACAGTTGAATTAAGAGCTTTGCATGATGTAACACTTTCTGCAACCCTCCCTTCCCATCAGGGCTGGATCCAGAAACAGGAAAATTCAGCGGCCCACCGAGAAATCCCATTTTTAACGGCCCACTCAGTATTAATCGGCCCAATTTTTTCCTCCCATTTTTCAAATTATGGCCCAAATACATCTCGCGGCCCACCGAAATTTCCTCGGTAACTCGCCTGCTGGATCCGGGCCTGCCCCCTATCCCCCTTCTATGAAAGTCATCGTAATTAATATGACTTCTTAACAATAAATTAAAAATATCCAAATAAATCAGGCTACAAGGTATAAGAACTTAGAACCAAGTATTTGATTTAGGGTGAGGTCAAAATAGAACTACTCTCTGCGGTCGGGATCCAGAGCAGAACAAAATTTGACGCCGATTCCCAACAACTCAAAATTATCGACTCTTGAGTCGAACTTGACTTTCAAGAGTCAGAGCAGACATAATTTAACATCGATTCCTCAGACATCTGTGACATGATTCCGACTTCGGAGGAGCTCCACTCCCCTGAATTATAAACCATGAATTCGAATAACTTCAAACTTCGACTTTTCCGGAGCCAACCCTTCTACAATAACGACGACTTTGACTCTGGTCGCGGATCCCTGATGGTATTCAGAAAGCGAAGAAAATGCTTCTGTTCCGGCACTTGCCAGCTGTTTTGAAAGACGTGAAAACGCGCTCGAAACCGCTAGACACGTTAAACACGAATTTTCACACAAATTCAGCAGCTGAAGAGCTCAGACAGATGAGAAATACCTAATTTTTCAGAATCACGCCTCCGACAAAAAAAACATCACTAAGAGATTCCAAATACTTTTCAAAAGCTTTCCAGATAATCTCTCATGCAACGTAAGTTCAATGATCTCAGTTTCCAAAATGAGCAATCAAAATTCCGATAAGTTAGCTACAGCTTGTTTTTAAGCTTTCTATTGGAACTCAACTAACAGTCACCTCGGATCTACAAAAATCAGCAGTCTCTCGTACAACAATGCCAAAATAAAATGTCTGAGACTTCTAGTCGGGTATTTCGGCCGCTTAGTCGATGTCTTAGCCTCTTAGCCAATCAGAAAATGGAGGTGGCACTCTTGACAGATTGATCCAGCATTTGTAGAACCTCTTTGTCGGATCAGCTAATCCGAGACCGTAGTCTAAGGCTCTAGCCAAATTAATACACCATTTTCAGATTACTGACACACACAGAAAACCTGCTAAAAGACAGCACGTTTGCGGATTGGGTGACCAACATACAGACGAGATTGCAGGATAATTTTCGGAAATCATTATTTATTACTCAGATAACTGCAAACCTATCAAGGTCTCAATCTGCGAATTTTTGGTACCAATTTAATTAATATACCGGAGAGCCGACTCGTAAATCCAGACAACTTGTATTCAGTAGTTATCGGCAACAGAATATATAATTGGGTTGTATTTTACTCAATACCCCCATCAACTTCTTTCTCTTTTTCGTCTTCAAAACGCTAAACCAACAGACGGTATTTTTACAACACACGTAATTTGAATAATTCGAATATAAAACAAAATTTATGAATTTAGTATACATCTCACACCTACATTAATTTCATTTTAATAAATACGATAAATATTTTATATTATTTATTTCTATGCCGTCCATTGCAAATGTATTCAAATTATGCGTTCGGATTTCTTGTACAATAAGTACTAATTACAATAATGACTTCATTGGCGAATATTTACATCTTTTTTTGTCGCATCATCTCAAGATGGCGAAGGGGAGGATCCACGAATTCGGCTATCTAATTCATTTTTCTGAAGACTAGTCACACGGTAGAAAAATTAGAATGGGAATCTGTACAGAGAAATTTCTGAGATTTGCAAAAATGAATGCACAAAATAACTTCTTATGAAGTGCGTGGGTGAAAAAATGATATTTTTAATAATGCACAGCTACAGACAGCGATGGTTCGTTGTTGGAGGGCGGGGGGACAAAGGTTGATAGAGAAAAATGAAGTTTTGATGAAATTTTATGAACAAAATAAGAACGTCTAACATCTGTAATAAATTTCTCACTTAATTATAGCAATTATACAAAATTATTCGAAACACGGGACCAAGAATATATGTGCGGAAAGATTGAAACAGGGGCATACCAAAAGAGGCTCCCCCAATTTTGTTAATTTGAGGCAACAGTCGACGGAGAGAACATATACAAGAATTATTCTTAGTGTTACATCAGAAGCTAAGTTCAGCTTGAGGGACCGGCAGAAACAGCATTGTTTCAATGTAAAATAGTGAATGAATTTCTGCCAAGTGAATCATGGTATCTGCCCCCTACCGACAATGGGGAGGGTTTCGCGAGACACTCGAAACTGTTCCAATATTTTCTCACTTCGATTTCAGGATTCCTTCATTGTTTCCTCTTAGAAAAAGGACAATGATTAGTCAACCCTTTTTGGAAAAAGGACCTAATTTTCGAGAAGTAGTCAAAGTTTTTTGGGAATGGTCAAAGCGAGAAGAAAACTCGAGAAATGTATTAATCTACCAATTTTTTCACATATTGTCAAATAAGCAAAAATTCAACATCACTTTCATCGCTCGTGCTCTGTATAAAAACTTCCTCAATAATACATTAGGATGTGAACTGACTCCAATTATAAATCAGGCCAGCCAGTGTAGCCAGGGTAGAACCAAGAGAGGAATTCAGCCCTTTGATTACTAATCAGTTCCCTTCGAGAATTCTGTAATTCGTTAGTTTTTTGACCAGGAAAGTGATTTTTACCGACAATTAAAGCTAATGAAAATTATTAACTTGGTTTTGTATCTCAACTACATTTTAGTGGATAAAGATATTATTACATTTGCTTTTTGCTATCCCCTTGAGATTTTTTGATCATAACTGAAAAATGATCGGGAACTCCCCCATCTGAATTGTCATTTTTTCGGAAGAAATAAACCTATAATATAGTAAAGATGGCTAAATTCGTAGATCTTCCAAATAAATTTTTTTTCCCAGTGTTTACTAATTTTCTCACTCAGTTCTTGAAGACTATCAGAAGGAGGCGATAAGACATAGTTTTGACTTAAAATTGTTGGTTTCAGTGGTCAAGACTCTGTTGCATACAGACAAAAGAGATCAGTCTGACTCCCGCCTTTCACAACCGATTTAGAAAATTTTCATTAATAAATAAAATCACATTGTCAGCTGATACAATTCAATGAAATGTTTTCTTCCATGTTGATTGTTTATCTTGAAACTTTCCCAGTCAACAAAAACATAGGTTCTCAAGAAAGAGTCACTTCAGAATCATATCCATGGCTGAGGGTCTCCAGTCTAGTCAGCTAACAAAATCACTCTTAATTGGAAAAAATTGGGAAAACCGAGGGGAAAGTTGACAAAATTGTGAGATAAAAAATTTATTCTCGTACAGGTCGAATTTTTCTGTTTGTCAATGTTAAAATTCAATTCATTATGCTGTCAACTAAAATTTAGACTACAGTGGTTATTCTACCCTAAGGTGCTGCTTTCGAAAAGTGATCATGATTACGATCGCAAAAATAATAATTTCTCTATAATCGTGTTGCTTGGGGTAAGGGGTATAGTAATGTAATACACACTCATAAAATAAAAGTCTGGAAGAATTGGAGCCGGACCTCCTGGTCTCCAAATCCTAAACCCGGCCCTGACTACTATCATATTATTGGATAGCAAAAAATACCTAGTCTGTAAACAACAATAAATTTGAGAGTCATCTTTTAACTTTTCATTCAATGGGGGCAAAATTCAATTAGTTTGGTCCAACATTTCAACACTTTTTTTTTCAAAAAGAGGAGGGGAAATTTGATATTTTTGGCCAGAAAAATTCAATATCAATATTGTCTTTCTTGCTCTGAGATGGTTTCTTGTAAAAGTGATCATGATTATAATCACAAAAGTAATAGTTTCTCCATGACCGTGTTACTTGGGTGATGGGATGCACAGTACACCCGTAAGATAAAAGTGTGAGTTTGTTTACGTGGTGGATTTTATGAGCTTGAGTTAAGAAAATTAAAACCGTGAAAATTTCTGATTTTTATTTTTTTTCCTCCAGCTTTTTTTTACATAGTTCTGGCAAAATTTACAGAGCTAAAATCTTGTTTTAATTTAATTCCTTTCGAAATAGTCAGCCTATACATTCTCTAGAGCTTACTGAAATACTGCTACAATTAGGGCCTTATTCAGGAGGTGCCCACGTAGGTCGGACTCCTACCAGTAAGGTATCCCCCCCCCCATGATATAAAAAATCAGAAAAAACTATGTATCCTTAATTCATCGTAACGTGCAAATTTTTGACCTTTTTTAAATTTATTTATTAAATTAGGATATCTGAGGAAATTTAGAGCTTCGAAGCGTTCAAATTTCATGTCTGACATTCCGTAGCGAAAAATATCGAGTTTATACAAAATAACGATTTTGAATTTCCACAATCCAAACCTTTTTATTCAAAGAGGGTGAAATTCAACATTTTTGGTACAAAATTTTTCGATGAAGTTTCATTTTCCAAGAAGATTAGCGAGCAAAATATGATATTTTGGGCCTAAAACTTTCGAATAAAATTTCGTCTTCTAAAAAAAATCAATTTCGATTACTTTTTGCAGTTTTCCTTTTGCCTAAGAATTAGGAAAATTTGAGAAAATCGAAACCCCCTTAATTTTTGGCCATGGGACCTCAATCTCTAAACCGACTCTGACTACAATCCTATTAATTAGATAGCGATAAATACCTAACTGTATGAAATAAGCAATTGGGGGGTTTGACACTTTATATTCAAAGAGGGGAGGGGACAAAATTCAATATTTCTGGTATAAAATTTTTTAATTAAGCTTTTTCCCCTAAAAAAAAAACCTAAATTTTTTCCTCTGTTTTTGCTTGAAAATTTGAAAAATTGGAAACCCCATCAATTCTTAGTGCCGGAGACTCCAAATCCTCAAATTGGCCGTGACTGCAATCTTTTTATACATTAATGGTTGTGAGTGTCAACAACGATGGGTTTGGACCGTTCCATTCAAAAGAAGTAAAATTTAATATTTTTGGTAGTTTTTTTTAAATGAATTTTTTTTTTCAAGATAAGCGGGCAAAAGACGATATTTTGGACCTAAAACTTTCGAAAAAAATTATTTAGATTGTTTTTGCTTTTGCCTAAGAATGAGGAAAATTTGAGGAAATTGGAATGCCTGGCTTCTTGGCCATGGGGCCTCCAAATTACCAAACCGACCCTGACTACAATCCTATTAGGTAGCAATAAATACCTAATCGGTATGAAATAATGAATTCAGGGCTCATCAACGATGCGTTTGGAACTTTTTATCAAAATTTGGCACAATTCAATATTTTTGGTAGATAATTCTTTGATGAAATTTTATTTTCCAAAACGAAAAGGAAACAAAATTTGATAATTTTAACCTGAAAATTTTGATTAAACATAGTTTTTATAAAGGAGCACCAAGATCAATTTCAGTCTAAAAACTTCTAAATTTTTTTCCCAGTAAAAATTATTGAACTACTTGTCCATTACTTTGGCCAAATATAGTCATCACTCTCCAGAATGAGACTTCAAAAATTTCAGAAATTCTTTACTGTCACATCATTGAAGGTAAAGAGCTTTTAAGGAAGCAGTTGCTTCCTTATTCCTCCTTAATTTCGCTACTGCCATCAAGAATTATCAAATTATTTTCAAGTTTCATTGAAATAAGTCGAGTAACTAGATTTTTTTTTTCAAGTAACAACTTTGCTAATGTCGACTCTAGTACTTTTAAAACAATTATTTTTCAATAGAAAAGTATCGTGTCAGGGCTGCCCATAAGGGGACACCAGGAGCTGTCTGCCTCGGGCTTGGAAAGAGCAGGGGCCTCCAAAACACTATTTTTCAACGAATATAGTCACAAAAATTTTAAAAATTTTGCTTACTTTTCTCGTGACGATTTTTTTCTTCTAATTCACCCAGGACCCAGTAAAATCTCTGAACAGCCGTGTGTCGTGTACCAATAATTGTCGAATTTATCACCCACAAATTTTAACTATTATTTCAGTACCACCGCAATCCAGTTCACGTTCCGCAAAGCACGAGTTTATCGACCTCTCTCGGGACATTCCATCTACCCCAAATGGCGCAACTTCTCTGGACCTTCTCTTCGTTCTTTCACCACTTCTACATCCTCTCAGATCCACAAACAGAGCCTGTATTGCTGTTCTATCACTCAACCGGGCACCGAAAATATCCACCCACGGGTTTTCCAACAGTGGTCAAAACGTAATTTATCTGCAAATCGGTCTTACCTGCAATGGCCATCCAGGGATAAAACGTATGATTAGCACTTTGTTGGTGAAGCTGGGTAGCTACCGAGGGCTGCGAGGTAGCCGAATTAATGGAACACGTATTCCAGGAACCGGTTAAGGACGAGGTGACGGAAGAATTTCTGACCGATCCGGTCGATGCTCCGGGACTGGTCGATGGATCTCCGCCGACCAGGCCGAGACTAGTATTCGCGTACGCCGACACCCTCGAGTCCGGGGTGCAGGCGCTCGGACGCACCGGTCCGATCAGGGGATTGGAGTTGACGCCGCCGCCGGCGTTCGCCGACTGCCACACGTCCTTGGCGGCGGCGACCACGGCCGCGTAGCCGTTCTGGTGGCTGGTGTCCTTCGTGCACTCGGACTTGGCGGTCGCGTTGTAGTTGCCGCTGCTCTGCTGGCTCTCATTGCCGTACAGCTTGCAGGCAGCCGCCGCCACAGACGCGTCGTACGGACTGTCCTGCGGCGGCCGGCTCTGGTGCAGCGAGTGGTGATGGTGCTGCGAGGACGCGTACGGCGACATCCCTAGTCCCAGCGGGAAGCGGTACGCGGCCGCCACTGTGTTCTGGTCGTGATGGTGGTGAGCGGTAGCGCCGGCCGCCTGGTGATGATGGTGGCCGCCGTAGAATCCGGTCTGTTCGAAATACGAATTCATTGTACGAAGATCAAACACCAGCAACTGTTACCTTTATGCGCAATTTTTCGCACTAACTCACTTCGAAAAAAAAAAAGAACAACCAAAAACGAACTATTCGAGTTTAAAATTCGCGTACACGAAAGAGAAAAATTTCTATGCACGCGTAAACGCGCCGAAATCTCGGTTACGTTACGAATTTCGTCTCTGCACTTACGTGTCGTAACATGGTAGCCGAAATCACGCGGTCAATTTTCC
This sequence comes from Acanthococcus lagerstroemiae, assembly GCA_031841125.1. Taxonomy (NCBI): domain Eukaryota; kingdom Metazoa; phylum Arthropoda; class Insecta; order Hemiptera; family Eriococcidae; genus Acanthococcus; species Acanthococcus lagerstroemiae. Next base: position 25,117,666 of record CM063114.1, on the reverse strand, counting down.
CACGATCGTAAAAAATCTGAATCGACAATCGTAAAAGATGTGATTTTTCTTCTTTTTTTTTTTCTCTCCTTTTTAATTTCGATTGGTCCGATACGATGGCGAAGGAAAATTATGTGGAGGAAGAAAACCGCCAAAAAAAAATTATTAGGCTCTCGAATACTCGTAAAAACGCGCGTGCGAGTACTTCCAAAGAACTCGTCGTAAAAACTTTAATCGCAACGATAATAATATAATGAGATCGTAAAAATTTATATATTTTATAGCTGCGGCTCGCGCGCGACAGAACGTAAACACTGTGTTGTCTGGATGTGTAATGCTTTAACGACTGAAACCCAATCAGTACTGAAAAGCTTTAAAGCGTAGCACTAAAACCATGTGACTGCCAAGTACCGGGGGTACGGCCGACTATCGTAGTTTACACTTTACGTTTTACGATTATCCTCGCGTTTCCTTTTTCTATCGTCTTTTCGCTATACACTACTACTGTGCACCGCCACCGCGTGTATACCACTACACTCGCACGCGCACGAAGGCTACGTCACAGACGCACGCACACACAGACGTGCAGAGGTTCGCCGTCGTCGTCTATCCCGTACACACGAGAGCGAAAACGAAACGAAACGGGTTAAGCCGTCGCGGGGAAGAGAGATGGCGGCGCGCGGCTATTAAAATGGAATTCGAGTTAGAGGTGAAGAATCTGGCTATACGCGGCCGTGCCACGCCAGCGGTGTGGCGAGGGGTGGGACGGCGGCGGGGAAAGACGGATTACCGGCGACGCACCAGCCAATAGGGTGGCGATTCGTCACGCCGGCCATTGTGTGCGTGCGTACATGCAAGCGGCGGCGGCCGCTGTGTGCGTGCGAATACGAGTAGCGCGAGCCGAACTGAAACGAACCGAAGGCCGCCGCCAATGCTTCTTGTCGGTATCTCTCTTTTGTGTTTATTGTTATTCTTTACTCTCTTTTATGTTTTTTTCCTTCCCTTCCGGGCTGTGTACGTGTGTGCGAGTGTGGGCTACTCCGTACTCCCGCCGCTGCTACCGGTAGAACGAAACGAAGGCGAACGTGGAGATAATAAAAGGCGACGTTAAAAATAGATAATCGCCGCGCTATCTGCCCGAAACGGCTATTAACTCTGACGTGTTAATACTAAAGACAGATCTCTTTCGAAAGAACTTGTACACCATGTATTAGCGCACCTAAACATACAAACTCCTTAATCGGTTCTGGTTCCTTTTTTTTTCAGCCGATTACCGACCTTTTTATACGACAAATGACCCATTTACTTTTCTTTTTTTCATTTTATTTCCAATGTGTACGCCGTTCGCGTTCCCTTGATTTTCTTTTCTTTTTTGACATCGAGACGACTGTCTATTGATCGCGACCCGATCGTAAAAAGAGTTGAAGTGGTGCCGATTTTACGACTTTCTTTAGTACACCTCTGGTGACGTTTTATGGTTGTCGGCGGGTATAGTGTTCCTAAATACACAGAAATGGCCGTACGTACAATAACGAGTCTATATAATACAAACGCAAACAGTAGCATTTCTTAGCGCTGTTCAACATGACTGTAAATAACAGGGCTGAATAATGACATCTGTTGATATTTTCAAGATCATGACATTGACCCATTTCAGAAATACGCCATCTACGGCAGAGGAGGTAGGATCAGGAGTAGATCCGGCACCAGAATTCTTCTACAAAAGCGGATTTCATTGTGTTAACCCCCAAAAGCGATAAAAAACAGTCGTTTGCCAGGAAAAGGAGTACCATTTTTTCAATTTTTCGAAGAATTTTAGAGAAATTATTTTAATCGGCCATGGGAGTGGGGCTTATTCCCAAATATCTTCCCCTTAAAACTAGCTACAAGGAGAACTTAAATGAGGGCATAGGTGGCGAACTCTACAAATTTTATTTTGCAACCTATCCGAGTAAAGAAGATAAGACTTCCCTCCCATTCTCTCTTAAAGAAAAATTTTATGAGTAGAGACCGGATTTCTCGGCATTGAAACGTGTGAATTTCGGCACTAAAATCGGATAATTCGGCATAATTTGGCATTTTAGTATTAAACAAAGTGAGGAAAATCAATTTTTATGTCAATTACGTATTCGGTAATTAGAGAATTACAAATCAAAGTAGCAGACAGGCTTGACTCTAGTTTTCTTCGAATGTTTCAATTCTAATTACGATTGTAAATGTTGTTTTTAATAAAAGAAGAAAACAGTGACATCAGAAGGTTGTTTTTTTGGAGGAGAGGGGCAGTACAAAAATTTGAAATTAAAGTCGACAAACAAGAGAAATGTTCTTTTGTCTCTCAAAAAGTGAAAGAAAGAAAAAAAAATCTTGTAAAGTTACAGGAATCTCGTAATTTTTTCAAGGATCCTTTTTATCAACTTGCTGAGTACTCAGTTTTCATTTTTATTAATGGGGGGGGGGGGTGTAAATGATATTGTGTACCCCTCGACGAGACTTATTCTGATATGTGGGGGACAGAACAGAACGGCTATCTTTGATAATTCGATAGTCGTCAGCGTCATATTTGAGCTATATAGTACAGTACTTCATTCCTTAATTTTATTCAAGAACAACGATTTTTTGTCGTTTCGGCATTTTTCGGTATTTTTTTCAATTTCGGCATTTTTCGGCAAAATAGAATTTTTTCCCTGCATCCCATTTCTCATGATTCGAACTTCATTTTGACTCTCACTGATTTCGCCCTCAAGGAGAAAAGAAAGCCCAATGCCGAGGAATCTGGTCTCTATTTTTTATGACCAAAATCATAGGAATTTTAATGTCTACGAGACTCAGTGATTTCGCGCGCACTGTAACAACATTTATAGTAATTTTAACTATTTCTGGTAACAATTACTATAATGTTATTACATTTTGATAAAACTGTGATAATTGTTTCCTGAACATCAAAATAATTATTATGATCTACCCGTAAAGAATGCGTAAAATTACCGAATGTCAGAGACTTACCTATACTAGAATTCTAGTAATTTGTATCGTAAAATTTTTCTCAGTAAGTGTTTTATTCTTTAACATTCATTAAAACAAGTTAATTTTCTCAAACACGCTTTCGCGGACTAGTTAACGACTATCATAGGCATGAATAAGAAATTCCTAATACTATTAGAATTCGTCCTCTAAAATTCCTTGAGATTTTTACGATTCTTCAGGAACAGGGCGGAGGGAGGATTTCCTCCCTGTAGGAATTTTTCACTCAGCAGCTGGGAAAATCTACCATTTCAGTTCGGCGGAGTTGAGAAATTTCAGTAAATAGAGCAAAAGTTGAGAAAATCCTACAAGTCAAAAGTTTATTTATTTATTTATTTATTGTTTTTGATACTTGGACATTTGGAGTTGAGAAGTTGGGAAAATCCAACAAAAAAGTTTATTTTTTGCTTTGATACTTGGGAATTTTGAGTTGAATCAGTTGGGACGTTCACCATTTTTGCCCCCCAGGAAAAACTCTCCAGTACGTCCCTGCGATTCTTTCTAAACTCGCTAAGACTTTTTTTTTTTTAATGTTACCGGTTCAAAGCAAGATTATTATAACTAGAGAAGGTTGGCAAGACCGGGTAGGCAACTGGCAACAATTCTTCCGGTTTCACCCGCGCCGAAAAGTAATGGAAAAATTAAATTTTTGTTGTAGAGGGCACTCGTTTTCTTTTAAAATGGTAGCTAATTGAATATTTTATGACGTAAAAATAATAAAAAAATATACTGCGGGCACCAATTATGAGTAAAAATCGAAAAAAACTGCATTCCCATAAGCGGCCTGTATATGATTCGCTTTGCAGTAACGTCATTTTGACCCCCCCCCCACGCTCATGTAAGGACACCTAAGATTAACTGAACCCCCTCTTCTTACGTAAGATTTTTTCGTTAATTTTCCTAAATAAACTTTAAAATAAATCAATATTGTTCGACAATGTTCAGATAGGTACGGTAAAATAATTTATTATGTCACATAAAACTGAGATTTTTATTTTTTGACATACTTATTTAAGGTTTGGATTTAAATTAAGGCTAAGATTCAAAGCAACAATCTTTAAAAAATTAATCATAGAGCATCAATCGTCAGGGCTGAACGGATTGGCAACCATAGCGCCAACTTATGGAAAATATTGGGGAAGGCAGAATCAAAGTTATCACGGTTCTTAGGAGCGGTCGAAAATCCCTTTCCTTGAAAATTCGAATGGTCGTCTTCCATCTATTTTGATGCCAAAATTATACCCTACTCATTATTACTTATCCGTTTTCTTTTTTTTTTCTTTTTTGTTAAATTGAAAATTGGATGGTGAAATTTGTTTTACTTTTTCCATATTTGAGTCGACCCCCCCCCCAAAAAAAAAACACAAAAAAAAAACAAGTCGGCGCTCATGTTGGCAACCTATTCTACCCAATCAGTGACTAACAAAAGTGTCGGCTGAGTGGTGGCTAGGTTAACACTTACGTAATAAAATATTATGTAAGAATGGCTTTGACCCCTCCTACCACCCAAGTAAGGTCGTGTATAGATTTTTTATCATCCCCCCTCAAGGCCCTTACGTAATTAATGAACGACCCCTTACCCCTTACACGTCTGGCCAACCTTCTATGGTATAATAATCTTGTATTCAAGATTCATAAACTGATTTCGGACTTTCAAAAACTCATCCAGACATTCCACTTGTTTAAGGCTTTCCAAAACTTAATACGTGACTGGACCTTCAGAGTAGAATGTGCCAAAACTTAGGGCCGGGGGCTCGGGTGACGGGTGAATAAAATAAAAAATCTACCTACGTCCAAAAAATTTCATATTGCAAATTCGGACTCTTCAAGATTAAACTGTAGAATCCGTTAACACACTTCTTCGACTCAACAAACCACTTCGACGACGTAATCAGCCCCTTCGACCCAGCGCACCCCATCTACCGGCAGGGACGTACCGAAGGGTTTTGCCGAGGGGGGGTACAAATTGTGAAAGTTCCAACTGACTCAACTCAAAATTCCCAAGTATCAAAGCAAAAACAAAAAAAAAAAAAAAAAGTTTGACCTGTTTGATTTTTTCAACTGACTCAACTCAGAATTCCCGCAAATATCAATGCAACAAGAGAAAAATCTTTTGACTCGTTGGGTTTTCCCAACTTATCGGCTCAATTCTCAAGCATCAAAGCAAAAAAAAAAAACAAACACTTAACTTGTTGGATTTTCCCAACTCGCTTCACTGAAATGGTAAATTTTCTCAACTGCTGAGTGAAAAATTCCTACGGGGGAGTTGCCCCCCTGCCCCCTATCGGTACGTCCCTGCTACCAGGAATGTTCTGGTTGAATTCCTCAAAGAAACTCGTTTTGGAAACCAGGAAAAAACTAAACTACGAGGACATAGAAAACGCGTCAATGTAATTCCAGGGCGAAGTATAACCAGTTTGACACCAGAAGTCGTCCATGTACAGCCTGAGGTTCGGAAGAACAAGAAAAAACGAGAGAGTTTGGAAACGCAAGAAGAAGATATCGACGTTCCAGGGGTACCAACATCTGAGAAAACTGTCAGGAAACCCAAGAAAAGATCAGCGAATAAAAATATCAAATCAGCAACGGAGGAGCAATGTGTGGTTTGCGGAGAATCGTACAACAGGCTGGGTGAAGTAAACATTTATTGGAAGAAACAACTACCTAGGTACCTACGAGCTTTATTAATTTTTTACCTTTTTCAGGAATTGATTCAGCGCTATGCGAAGAATTGTAAAAAATGGACCCATGTGGACTGCAGTGGAGCAACTGAAACGAGTAGAATCTATACCTGCGCGAAATGTATTTAATTTTCACTCGTAATTTTCAGTGTTGCAAAATCGAAATTTTTCGGTTTTCGTTTCACTAGAAAGATTTAATAGAAATGAAAATTTTTGTATATGTTGAGCAGAGGCTTCTGATCGACGTCATAAATATCGGTGGACCGCTTCCGTACTCGGAGTCACTACTCAACGTCCTCAGACGAAATACTAACGAAGCGTCGTACTTCACGTAGAGCGCATACCGTATATCAGTAGCAGTGCTACCAACTCAACAGTATACTGTTGGTTTTATTAATATTATTAATTTTTAATCTAATATTTTTTAAATTATTGATTAACGTTTCAGATTTTGAATAAATTACGGTTTTTATTTTGAATTTTGAATAAATTAAGATTTTTGTTTTAAATTTTGAATAAAATGAGACTTTAATTGTCGAGATCTCCGGTTATTTTCATCAAAATGGGCTGTAATTTTGTATTTAAGGTGGGAGGGGGTTTACTGTCGATATTGGGCATTCAAAACATCGAAATCTAAAAGTTATCAAAGTAGCCCCATTTGTAGTACAAATTCAACCACTTTAAAAAATTCTTCTGTTAAATGGCTCAGGTGGAAAAAAACAAGTATTCGATACAGAAATTCGCCAGCTATCGATTTAGACTAATATCACTCCTCTATCTCGCATACATTCACCAGCATAGATACTCAGATACAAAAAAACGGAATTTTTCTATCAAAGTAGCCCCATTTTATGGTACGACCACACGACGATTAGAGTATAACCTACTGACTCGAAATACCGACTCAGTTTCTCTTTTCCATTATTTGCTTTAATCTTTTTCGAATTTTTCTGCATTACTCTCCGAACTCTGATTTTTTGAATTCAAATGCAACATAATTGATACCAAGATTTGTAATAACTCAAAACCATGATTCTGTTCGCAAATTCAGATTATGAAATGTTCATCTCTTTCAGAATCGAACGGCGTGTAAAACTACGGCCATATTTTTCATCAAAGTCAATTATAGTATTGACCTATTCGCTAGATATCTCAAGTACTGTACACAGACAAATGACGGAAAAATTGGAAATCAGTGTAGGTAATCAGAAGGATGAATTTTTGTGACGAGTGAATACTGAACATACAAGATATTTCATTATAGGATGCCAACAATGTACGTAAATGTTGAACAGGGTTCGGCTGCAGACAAATCCATTCACAAAAAGTAATAAAAGTGAAAAAAAAACTGATGAATACTACCAACCAACAGTTGTAAGAACTGTTGTACACTGTAGGCTAACGAAAAAACGCATTACTCTGCTAATGGAATTGACAAACACCATTAACCAGTTTCTATGTACGCATCTAAATTAAATCATTACCATCGCAGATTATACCTAGAATTAGAAATTCGGAGAATAATCAATTAAGGAAGAAAATTTGTAAATAAAAATTCTGCTTCACATGAGGCAACATGCAGTATGCGAATAAACTGGAAAATCATTCGTCGACCTGGCAGCCGCACCTTTACTGTAGTTACATATGGACGCTGTTCAGCAAGAGGGAACCAACTAACATTTGTAAACAAAATGAGTTATTAGTACCCGATTCAAAAATGTGTACTCACGTTGAAAAAAGCTTATCAGCAAACGCTGTGTCATATAGTTTCTACATGGCTCTAGAACTTCGAATCACGTGTTCTCAAAAAGCGGATTTTGCTAGTTGGTTCCCTCTTGCTGAACAGCGTCCATATATTTTGAGGATTTCTTAAGAAAAAAGTAACAACTTGAATATTCTGTAAGCTGCTCGTTTCATACAATTATACGGAGATCCGCGATGAGTTTATCAAATAACTTTATGGATATTCTAGTTCATTCATTCATTCCAGAAGAAATATTTACATTTTACACAGCATTTACATAGAATGTTCCTACACAACTGAACTCCCCACCCAAAAATCAAAGATAGCAGCACAGCTCACGTAAATTCACAATTCACAAGTTATGTGACAGTTGAAAATACAATTTTTACCTGTATACTGACGTTTGAAACCGATGCATACCGGCGAATTCCAGCTCCAGAAAACTTTTCAATCAGAACACCTGAAATAAAAATAAAGAAAAAAAATTAGGTACAACTAATTGCCTGCGTTACAACTTGAAAAGTATTTCTTCGCCTGCTGCGAGAATGTAGGATTATAATTAAGCCCACAACTCCGTATTGTTCATGCTCATCGAGTGACCAAACAAATGCCGGCCGACGACCTAAAATTCCGAAAGGACAGGCTAAACTGCGGCTGGAAAAGGGTCGTCTTCCAGGCGCGTATAAAATTAATACCACTTTCAAATCAAGCGCTTCCGAACTCGACCGCCGTTAATAAAGTGCTTAAAATCAACCGTGAAAAGGCGAAAAGAACTCTCTAAATGGCGATAAAAGTCGTATTTGACGGCCTATAAAGGGAGTTTGATTAGACACGATCTTTTTATGGGCGTTAGGAATCAATATATACGTTCCAGTAATCATTTAGGGCTTCATTCTCTTTCATTGGTTATGGCGCTTCTTAGCAACATTCCGACGATGTTTCAACCGAGTAAACTGAGGCTGGGTTACAAGGCCGGCTTAGACGGCCCTCGCAAGATGCGGATACACGGGGAAAATAATGATGGAAATCGCCCCTTCCAGGGAGAAAAACTGAAACTGAAAATGCTTCAAAAGCGGAGAAAGTTTTACCGAGCATCAAGCATGCTTGCGAAGGCCTTAAAGAATCTTTTTGTTTAAGGAATTGAAACCCTAATTGTGATAACAACCATAGTCAGTTTTGATTTTACTATTTACATGACAGATGAGCCCTGCAGCCATCATGCCAAAACATGGTAGCTCATTTATCAAGTCATCATCTGAGAATGAAAATAAGCAGGCAGTACATCCACCTGAGCAGTGGATATAACTCTGTCAGTTATCTAAATGAAATAGTCTCAAATGTCGTGAATGAAGGCTTGAAGAATCATGGCCAGTAAACAAATTCAATAGTTTTCCAGTTTTACAAAGAATTAGAAAAGTTTTCGAGAGTTTCAATGAGTTCTGAAAAATCCGAACGAGCCTAAGAGGCCTCAAGAAATCGGGATCAAGGGCTAATCAAGTTTCTATGAGTTGAGTCTTCAGCAAGTTCGGAAGAGTTGTTAAGTGTTACATGTATGTGTCTTGAACAATGAACAGTCTTAGAGAATTTTACAGAGAGTTCGGCAGAGTGTCTACGTGTCTCGAACGGGCATGAAAGAATTGTCACGAGTCTTTAATCGAGTTTTGGAGAGTCTTAATAAAGTCTAGAAGTGTCGTACCAAATCTTAAACGAATCTTGAACAGTCAATAAGTCTCAAGAGTATGACAAAATCTTTAGGAAGCATGAATAATGGGCAGTCATACAAAGTACTGAAATGTCTTAAGGCCTCCACGAGTCTTATACAAGTCTCAGAAAGCTTTGCGAGTACTAAATATTCTTAATCAGGTTTCAATGAATCATAATCAAGAATGTGTTAAACAGAGTCGTAAAAAAGGTTTGATTTATTTCAGCTAGTCTTCAACAATTTGAAAAAGTCTCACAAGGTCTAAAGGATTTGTATAATTAGAATTGAAGATTAAACAGTCTTAGATAGTTGTAGGAAGTGCTCCACGTCCTGCCATAGGGTAAAAATCGAATGGTATAGTAATGAACAAAAACCAGAAGTTCTGGTTAAGACTATTCTTTGTCAACAGATAATGTCTGGTGGCACGTATGGCGATGCACGCATGCTAAAGTGGCCCCTGAGACATCGCACCCTGGCCCCGGAAACTACCCTTTCAAGTATTGCATCAGTGCCCGGAGGGTTATCAACAGATAATGTGATGATTGTGAAACATTTGAAAGATTTATCGATGCCCCACTTTATGATCTTTTAGTGAAGTTTTCTTTCGCTGAAAAATGTCAAAATGAACATTTTCACAAGAAACAGTGCCGAACAGGCTTCTTCAGTGCCAGATATGCTCTTTTAAGTTCTAAAAATTCTAAAAACACCATATCTCGATTAAATATTTTCAATTTCTCGTATTATTATTCATTCATATTTCCAGCCTACGTTTTTCCCTCGGTACAGAATAAAAAGTAAAAAATTTTTGAACACGTACGAAAATAAAGAGGAGGACATTCAAAACTTTACTAATGATATGAAAATAAAAGTGTAATTTTAGCATTTTTAGTGCCCAAAATGGTATTTTTATGACTAAAAAGGAGCCGAAAACACTATTTTTTAATCGATGATAGTGGGGCGTATGGCAGTGCACACACGCCAAATTGACCCCGGAACACTGCACCCCCTATTTCAGAATCATCCCGATTGGGCCTCTGTCAGGTTAATACGGAAAATGCTGTTCTTTAAGAACAGAACATCGGTCAACGAGGTTGAAATTCTCCAAAATTTGTCACCTAGTCGAGAATCTAAAGAGCCGAAACATGTTGATAGCTTACTTTGGATGGTATTTTCATTTTTAACTTTAGTCAAAAATTTTTATTTATTTATTTATTTACAGCCTCAGCTAGGACGATGCGTCCTCGTACTCTCTCCTTCGCTTGCCCATCTTTGGACATAGGCCTCCGCCACCCACTTCCACTCTTTGCGGTGATGCAACCTGCTGCCCCAGTCTGGTTCTATGTATTTCCTTTAATATTACATCTAACCAGCGGACAGCAAGTCGCCTCCTCTTCCGTTTCCTGTCGTATAGCACCCAGACTGTAGATCTTAAATACCATTTCTTTTTTTCTGTTGTCATGTGATCAACATACTCAATTTCTAATTTTTTAATTTGATACCCTATATCAGTCATTTTGGTTTTTCCTTACAAGTCCCGAATCTTAATTTTAGGTTTAACTTTAAATCCCAAAATACTTCTTATTATTGAGATTTGAGTTGTTCCAAGAATTCTTAAATTGTTTTTAGTTACCTAGGATTAGTCAAAAATAGCAAAATACAAAATTGTTGAGGACTCCAAATTTACTCAAGTAATTTTACGAGGGCCGAAAAATAATCTAACGATCTAAGTACCTAGAAGTGGGGTACTATTACATTCTTACCTGGAATGGGTTTCTAAAAGTACTAGTAAAGCAGATGAGATTAATTTTATACTAATTACAAAAAGGCAGATTACTCTAAAAATCAATTTACGGAATTTTTTAATCAGAAACCGGGATTTCAGTTGTTCGCTTAGTTTGAACGTGTTTGTTACCTCATGATGACAGCGAGTGTCGAAACGTCGAGTTTGTGATTAAAAAATTCAGTAAATTGATTTTGAGAGTGAATTGCCCTTTTTGTAATTAGTTTTCTAAAAGCTTTAGAAAACTCTAAGGATTCACCAACAAATAAAAACCACAAAATGATTAAGAATTGTACAAAAATATCGACGATTCACTCTAAGTGTAAGTACGGAATTAGGGCCGTAGCTAGCAAGTTTCTTTTTTTTATCTTTCTTTCTTGGGAACAGGGGAGGGGGAAATTGACAAAAAATGCCGACTAAATTATAAGAAATTTCAGTTAAAATCTATTAAAAAAGTCCACAATTCCTAATTTTACTGACTGGCTACTAGAATTTTAGAATTTACCGAAAGCTGACGTCTCAAAAAACCACCGCCTCACTTCAAACCCCCGTCCGCTAAGACTATTGATGAAATCGGGACTACCAACACTCTTGGAAAAAGATTAATAAGTCCGTAGAATTCCAAGTTATCTGAACTCTACAGCAGGCGCGTAAATACGGGGAGGGGGTTGTCAATACACCCTCTGTCAGTCTAAAAATGTATCATTAATTTTCATATTCGAAAAGTATGTATTTTTTTTTTTTTATTCTTTTCCAAAACTGCAAATATTTTGGGCCGAAAACTGTTCAGCCCCCCTCCCCAGAACTCCGACGCATCTACGCGCCTGTCCTGCAGTACTGTCCTTTACAGTATATCGTTCTCAAGCCGAGTACCTTAGTCTTATAACTGAAGACCTAAACTCCAAAGTTGGCCCAGGTGCTTCTCAATTAAATGGTATTCGATTATCAAAATCTGCTTTTTCGTACCGAAAGTCGGGTAAGATATTGATAAGAAAATCTTCCCTTTTCCCTTGTGAACGGACCAATTTTGCCGCATCAAAAAACAGTTTTCTTTTTTTCTTGACGGAGAAGGGATGGCCTTGTTTTAGTCCAAGAGAAACATTAAATACGTTTTATTCAAAAAATGAAAAGAAAAAAAGAATGTAACAATCATTCTTTTCCAATGGAAGGTTGCAGTTTTCTTTTCTAGAATACAAAAAAAAACAAAAAAACTGAAGGCACATCAAGAAAAGGAACGAGTTCTCTTCCTGGAAAACAGGAATAAAGTCCATTACGTTTGCGAAATTAAAGCGACCATGTTAGGTAATCTTCCTCGAGGAAAGAGAAGCAGAAGGAAAAGAGTGGGGACTTGCTTGATAAACCAAAGAGAAGTGGCGATTTTCTTCAAGAAAGAAAAGTATTCAATTTCATCATCCGATAATTCCGGTACGGTTAGTATTGTTCCTAATTTTTGGGGGTTGGCAATATTGAATGTTCATGTACATGACCCTAAGATGAAAACCAAATACATCCAACTGTTCTAAAAGATGATGATGATAGAGTTATCAGTCTTACGACCCGTTTGATGCAGCTCTCCATTTCTCCCCATCTTGTGCAAGTTCTTTCGTTTCGTAATAACCCTTACATTTCACATCCTTGATTATCTGTTGAACACACTGAAATCTTTGCCGACCTACCCAATTCTTTCCCAATTCTTCTTCTTCTTGTTTCTTTTTTGAGAAGTACGTGTACTGGTTTGAAATTCAAGTTTTCTGCTGTATGCAGACTGCATACCACCAACAAGAGGAAAACAGGAAAGAGAACTTCGTGAATGAAAATGGGGGCAACGAACCATTAAAATATTACCCACAGGCCAGCACGTACGAAAATGTTACCTACTCATTAAGGTATCTAGCTGTAGGCTCGCGCGTTCATTATCGAAAGGAAAATTTCACACGTTACTTCGCCCCTGCAAATGGATGGAACCACATTCAGTTTCACTCAATTTCGAATGTTAATAAAACTGCATACCTGAAACCCCGTAAATCGGTAACTGAAGTAATTAGAGAAGTTGGAATATTTATTTTCCGGGGCTGTCATACATACTAACAGTATACGTGTTTGACAGCGGAAAATGAGGACATTCTCAACCAAATCTAAAGTAGACATAATTTGAGGTTTCTTTTTGAGCGCATGTCGATATCACCATCCGTTTTTACACATCGTATAAAATTACCCACCGGGGGATCAAGGTAATTAAGAAAGATCAGTCGTAAACTCCATTGGAGTCACGTAACAGAGAATGCTAAGTAATATTACGACGCAGATTACTTGCACTTATTCGCAAGAAAATGATACAGAATTAGTGGACGAGCGATATGTAATTTACAGAGATGATCAACAATACAATCAGCTTGGCATAGGAACGGGGGGTGGGGTACTGATTGCTATCAGCAGAGAGATACCCTCAACCCGGGTACAAACGTTCAATTGCGACTGCGTACTATTTGATTCTCTACTTGTAAGGGTGTACCTTCCTAGCTTGCCTCCTCTCTTAGTAGGAAATGTATACTTTCCACCAGTAACGAATGGGGATATACTAGCACTTCTACGACTCAGTCCAAATTCTCATAGGAGAAAAAAATCATTGGCGATTTTAAACATTCCACGCTATGGATTATTAGATGACGAATCGTCCTCCATATGTGAAGATGTGACAGTTCTTTTATGAAAGTCTGGCCTAACATCTCTTAATAAAATTAAAAATTACCATGGAAAAACCCTTGATCTAGTTTTAGGGACCAATGATGCAACAAAAGTATTGCGGAGTGATTCAATATTGGAAACCTTGGGCAATTCCCCCCCCCCACTTCTTATAACGCTACCGCTGAGGACATCCTTTCGTCCCAGGCAAGCACCAACTGTGGAAACGGGGGCGGGAAGATACTTTCACGGCACAGACTTTTTAGCACCTTACCATGTTTTATCAACTCAAAAATGGACTGAAGTCTTTGATACAGACGATCCAAACAAAGCAGCCGAAGCATTCCATTACATCCTCCAATCGATCCTCGAGAATGTAGTCCCTAATAAAACTAAACGTGGTAACATTTACCCAACCTGGTTCACATAAGAAATTATAAAGAAAGTAAAAGCAAAAAACCGTATGCACAAAAGATACAAACGATCTCAGGCAACTTGGAACATATAGAAAAGTATAAGACGCTACGCCGTGAATGTAAGCTGTTAGTAGCATGTCCCAAAAAGAACTTTGAATTATTCTTAGAAGAGAGACTTGCTTCAAGTCCCAAACATTTCTGGAAATATTTGGCAAACAAAAAAGGGGATGGCCCTTCTCCAACAATATTCATGTATGGGGAGGGACAGTTATCTGATACTCAAGAAATTGCAGACGCATTTGCACAAAATTTTTCTCATAATTAGTCTCAACCAGCTAACAGTATTACTTATCTCCCAGATCACTTTTATAGATCTCATATTTCAGTTAAGAGTATTCGTGAGATTGAAATTTCACCGGCATTAAAGAAGATGCCTCCAAAAAGGACGATCGGCCCTGATGACGTACCCCTTTCTATATGTAAACCATGCGGAGAGTTGGTAGAGACGCCACTAGCATAGATTTTTAACCTTGTCTTAAGTAAGGCCATATCCGAAAGTTTAAATAAAGGCTGATTGTAATTGTGATTGTAAATTAAGTACAGCCACATTTCCTGATATTTGGAATATCTCAAAAGCTGAGTCAGTGCCAAAAACAAAAAACTTGAATGACATTACTCTACGTAGGCCTATCTCTATCTTATCAGCTCCCAACAAAATTTTTGAAACGATACTATGTGATAAATTATTCAATGAGATTAAGCCTATGATTTGTGATTAACAGCATGATCTTATTCCTAGTACCAATTTAAGTACTTTCCTCGACTCATTAGCAAAGAACTTTGATGGTGTGTACCAGACTGATGTCTTATAGAAGGCATTTGCCAAGGTAGACCATAATATTCTTTTAATAAAACTACAGTCACTCGGCTTCTCTTGTGAGTTAATATCGCTATTGAGGACATACCTTCTGAATAGAGTACAGAATGTACACTTCAGAGGAGCAATTTACAAATCATACATAAGTATTTCAGGGGGAACCAGAGGTTCTGTGGCGTAGCGGTGCGGCTTTGTAACCCGAAGGCACCGGGTTCGATTCTCAACGCCGGCACCGTTATCAGTTATGCAAGAAAGAACTCGTCACACATTCTAACACCGCATTCTGAAAACGTACACAGAGTCACAACCACTTACAGCAGAGGCTTCCGAGAAGTGTGTAATCGGTCGCCAGTATTTGAAAGCTGTAAATGAGTAAGGCGCTACCTGCCGGTGCTCGTTGAACTCACCGTCATAAACCACGGGGCTAGTGATACGGGTATTCGACAGGAAGATAGCGCAGTCGACCTAGGCCGATTTCCGACAGGAAGTGAAGAGGGCTAAGACAGCCCTAACAGGCTCCCCGACGTCCCTGAGGTAATGCTCGAAGGGGCGAATTCCAGGGCTCGGGTTGAGAGCAAAATGAAAGAAGAAGAAGGTATTTCAGGGGTACTCCAGGGGTCACATATCGGTCCACTCCTTTCTGATTTATTTATTGATGATCTCCCTTTCAAGTTAAGGAACAGCCACGTCCTTCTTTATGCGGACGACTTGAAGTTTTATAAATTAATCAAAGATAGTGCTGACCCCACTGAGCTACAAGATGACCTTAACATCTTCGCTGCTTGGTATAAAGAAAATAACCTGTCTCTTAATTTAAAAAAGTTCCCAATCAACCTTCACTAAAAACAAAACCCCATAGCTTTGCAATATACCATAGGAGGACATCCATTGGAAAGCCTGGGTGTGATTCTTGACTCTAAATTGTAATTTATTCCTCACTTCAATCATGTAATAAAATCTGCAAGATTCATACTCGGCTCTCTTTACAGAAATGCCCAATCATTATTTAAAATTGATACCCTATTAATTTTATATTCCTCGTTAGTAAGGTCTAGACTAGAATTTGGATCCATCATTTGGCACTTTGAATAAAAAAAACTGAATCAACAAACTGAAAAAATTCAAGGAAAATTTTAACGATACAATATATAGAAAACAATTTTAGTATTATCTAAATGACCTTACTTATGAGGAGTTATTCGAGGGCTACCAACTCCAGTCTTTGGAAACTCAATCGAAGGTAGCTTCAATTTTGTTTAGAAACGACATCCTAATGTCGCATATACAGGATTCACACCTTCTAGAACGGAAACTCATAGAAACTCCCCTATAGTGAAAGGATTGATGTATTGCAATGAACTTATCAGAAAGCACCCAAGCATAGACCTATTAGATCCTAAGGAAAGGGAGGCATTAAAAAGAATACATAAATCCGATGAAAGAAGAGAAAATAAAGAAAACTATTCAATTACCAAAATCAATGAAAAAGTCCAGACCCCTGTCTTAAGTTTCAGGTGACGAAGAATCTGATAACTATTAGGGACCGGATTCCTCGGCAATAAAAAACTGATAATTCGGCGCGGCATTATTCGGCAAAAACGCAAAAATGCCTCATAAATTCAAAGAAAAATCGAGAAAAGATTGGAAAAATGTTCCTTTTATTCATTTTAGGCATCCAATAATTTAGCATTATGGCACACTATGGCGTGACTTTCCAAATTTTGCCAGTACATTCTCGTAACTCCTGAAAAAAGCGCGGCGTCATCCGAACATTTTCTAGTTCCTCCTTCCTCACTTGGTTTGACGAGACATTTTCGATTCCTTTTTGGCATTTTTGACTGTTTCGAAGTCATAAATTCCGAGGAATCTGGGCTCTACTGATAATCGATCTCTTAGAGCAAATTAGCGTTATCTACATTTTATTGAAATTGAAACAAAAGGGGAAGTTTTCAATAGCCTATCTATCACTCCTGTGTTACGAAACCGGAACGTCATGCTTACATAAGGTTGATATTTTGCCAGCATCAACATGCAGCGTTGCGCATGATAGAGCGTGAAATTTCCTTTCCACTGACACCAATAACTCATTTCCCCCCAAAAATGTAGATAACACTATTTTGCTCTAAGGTGTCGAAATTATGTCCTTGATGGTTTTACTTTTAGCGACGACGATAATATGGCAGCGTGCTTGTACTGTAACCAGAGGCGAAACTTGACTGTCAGTTGGGGGGGGGGAGAAAGAAAATTTGCCGCCAATTATTTTTTTAAATCTCAAAATTCACCGACAAAATTTTTGAAAAATTTGAAAATTTACCGATTTTTTAATCATAATACTTTTTAATTGAAAAAAAAACAACAAAAAAAACACAAACAAACAAACGTTTTTAGAAAATGGAGAGTTCAAATGAACAGTTTCAAAATTTGCCGACTGCCAAATTAATAGGGGTGTTTCACCCCCACCCCCTCTCAAACTTTCGTTCCAGGAAATGCAGATTGGAACCTTATCCCCAAGCGCTCACATCTGCGCACATGAGCATACCCTAATCTGGGAGGGTAAGCTGGAAGGATGTTAGGAATATTTGAGAGGAACACACAACTTCCTTTACACATTAAGGTGGGCGTTATTTACTCTTGGTGATATTTTTTTTCTGAATTTCCTCAGATTCGTCTCCTAAATTGGTTCCATTAAAATCAAAAAACAAACAAACAAAAAAAAACCCTACAAGTTTTAGGCCGATCGAATTAGGAGAATCCGTGCCAGAAGCTTCCTTTCATTCTTATGGAAAAAACACATGGGGTTTTGACTTCGGTTCCAGACTAAATTTCCGTCCTATATGCACCAGGACCAAAACCCATAAATTAAACAATAGAACATTTGCTATCGGATTCAGTTTGTGGCATTGGAAAATAAGTCTTTCGCTTTCAACTTCGAGATTTCAGTGAAATGTTCAACTTTCTCAAATTACAGGCTCTAGGTCAAACAGAAAATCTAGTAAAAACAGAACAGTTGCTGAAATTCGAAATTCTTCGTTTGCTACCGACTTTCAGATTTCCGAAATGTCTTCCACATTTCAGCTTTGTTTCAACCTTTCAGATAACTTTTGATATTCAGCTTGAAACCTTCGGCGTTTGACTACTGACTAGTCTCTGACAGGGGTCCAGGGTACTCCATTTTCAGAAACAAAATTTGACTTTCAGTTTAGGAAGGTGGAGAAAAAACATTTGCCAACGAATATCTTTTGAAAAATAAAAATTCGACAAAATTTTTTAAAAATTAAAAATTTGCCGATTTTCAATTGAAATATTTTTTAATTGAAAAAAAAAACAACAAACAAACAAACATTCATAAAAATGAGAAATTCAAATGAACAGTTTCAGAATTTTCCGACTGCCAAATGATCTCCACACCCACTATAGTTTCGCCCCTGACTGCAACGAACTTGATTGAAATTCTCGATCTAAAGAAACGTGGATTCAATGCATGAGCCAATCATGTGGAAAACTGGAACATACCCTTAGCGCTGGTATAAATCTATACCAGAAGTAATGGACGCTGTTAAGCAAAACGGACTCAAGTCTGTTTTTTGAGAACATGTGATTCAAAGTTCAAGAGCCATATACAAACTATATGAGATAGCGTTTACTGATAAGCTCTTTTCAATGTGGGTACACATTTTTGTATCGGGAGCCCACTTTTGAAAAATTGTACATTTTACGCTCTTTCCAACCATACTAATTATTCATTTTGTCAACAAATGTCGCTCAAGTCCCTTTTGCTTAACAGCGTTCAAATACACATTGATTTACGTATGTCTCAAATGACTGTTTTAATAAATTAATTTTTCGATTTTTTTCTGCTTATGCGCACACTTGGAGTACTCAATACGCACAGTTGTTATAAACCTAGACTTATGAGTGTGCATACTTAACTTTTTTCATCAAATTCACTCTAACACGGGTACTTAATACTTATGCTTTGATCAGAAATCTCTTTTAGTAGCATGTAGTACAGCGTTTACCCAACACAGAGTGCAATTTTCAAGACATTACCCTACGCATCCGTTCAACTTGACTCGATTAATGAGACGACTGTTTTTTTAAACTTTGAGCTTTAGACTCATCCAATTATTTTATCCTGAATTAGATTAAAAATGTGCCCTTAAGTCTTAAAAAGTTGCGAAGAAAAAATAGCTTCGCCCTTTGACTTTAAAACTATGAGTCAACCATTTACCACGTGCAAGTACATTGCGTGCATAACACAAAACCGAAAACTTGAGGCGCATTTCACATTTTGACCTAAATTAGGAATATATCCAACAAATTAGAAAAAACGATGGTGTTACCTTTTGACATTAAAATTTTGGATCGACTACTAACTGCGCATCCAATTAAGTTGACTCAATGAATGAGACAATTTTTTCGGAAATTCTAAGGTTTAGACTACTCCAATTACATGGTTCTAAATTAGAATAGGAATATACGCTCCCAAGACAAGAAATTGTGAAGAAAAAATGGCATCACCCGTTGAATTTAAAAGGTTGGGTCAACCACGTACCACGTGCAAGTATGTACATTACGTATATAACACAAAACCGACAATCGCTTGAAAACGATTGCATTTTCACTAAAATAAATCTGCAGAAATTTGTAAATTTCTTCCGATGGTGGCGGCAAAGGGCAAACTACTAATACGATGGTACACGTACACATGCCTTCGAATTTTACAGGTGGGCATGCCAAACCATTATCATATTTTCCATGCATTCTTCAAAATTTGACCAAAGAATTAAATACAGACCTTCGTTTCTTTTTTCCGAAATTTTCGCACACTCGCACGGCATCAATGTCCTTTCACTCTCAACACCATTACAAAATTCGCGATCAAAACGTCCAATCAAAGTGCAATTTACGACACTAAACCAAATTCGAAATCAGAAAACCGAAATACACAGACACAAAATGTTTCGAGAATTCACGACACGAACTGTTTCAGAAATTGACGAAACAACATTAAAAAAAACAAAACAAAAACGTGAAACAAAATAGTCCACGAGAACTAATATCGCCGAAACAACTTCAGAAAATCGCAATACAAGCCGCAAAATCCAAATCGAACACCGGTACAACATTCAACACGTTAACAACGGAAGAGGAAGCAGGTTGATACGTGAACTATGAATCATTAAGATTACGAGGCAGGTCGTTGCGTTCACAATGAGTCATTGAATCGCGGCAGGTTCCAAACGGAATATGTATTTCATTGACATTATCGCTCACTGGAAACGAAAAAAACGAAATAAACGGAACATTCCGATTTTCGTTTCTTTGAAAAGCTGGACGGCAATGAGGTCATTTATTCCATGTCTGGAGGTGTGGAGGTCCATCATGGTGGATTTACATTCGATTCGGCGACACGTCACGAACAAACTTTTAAATGTCGGCGGCAATCACGGATTTACATATGTATTATATGTACTTTCCTTTCCAACTTTGTCGCAAAAATGTCACAGACATTTCGCGGACAACTTTTCCTCGAACCGACAAGCGCCGGTTTGATCAGGCAGTCGCCGACACTTGTGTAGCTGTGTTGTGTTGTCAAAGCAGCATCCGACCAAACAATTTGGCCTGAAGTAACCGACTCGAATGTATTGTAAATTAAATCCACCATCACTTTTTTCAGTTTTTTACTTCTCACAAATTCTGTGTTACTTTGGTATGAATAACAAACATACATATGTGACGACTGCTGAGAAACCCGGGCTTAGAGTGAAAAAATTAATTTTGAGACAGCGAAATAAAGAAAAAAATTCAATTTTTATCGATTTTTCATTTTTGACAGAAATGCAATCTTATTTGAGTCGATATCACTTCCCACAAGAATACATGACTGTCACCGATAATCGAAGTTCGGGTAGTTTTGATGTAGAGAGTGGAGGCACGAAACAAAAATTCTGTGTACAGTGATCTTAACAGCCAATAATCTCTACCGTCTTGAGAATTGAAAGATTCGAGAATTTTGAACACATGTAGTCTTCTCTTAAGCAAGTTTTCAAAAGTGTTAAAATCGTTTTTCATCATTAGTCTCGAGGAATCTTCATGTTATGATCTAGTCTTGAAGAGTCCTGGTCAAACTTGAAAGAATACGAAAGAATCTTTGACAAGTTTGGAAGAGTCACGAAGAGTCTTGAACGATCTTAGCGAGTATTACAGAAGTTCGGAAGAACCTTTTAAAGAGCGTCTACTGGTTTTAAAACAACAATGGAAGACTTTTTATTAGTCGTGAATCAGTTTTGGAGGAACATAATAGTAATAAAGTTTGGAGGAGCCATAAGAAGTCTTAAATGAGTTTTAAACAATCAGTGAGCCTTGAACAAGAGTCTGGGAGAGTCCTGAATGAGCGTCTTACTTTCAAGGAGTTGTAGAGTTTTATATGAATCTTAGAAAGCCGTAAGGGTTCTCAAAAGTCTTAATTATTGTCTCGAAGAGCCATAATCAAGTCTGGAAGAATTATGAAGTCAGAAACAAATTTTGAATGATTACGGAGAGACTCAAATTAAGGTTGGAAGATGTTTCAAGAGCTTAAAACAGGTCTGGGGGAGTCTGAAAATTTCTTGTATGAGCATTGAAGATTGAAGAGTTTTAGTTAAGCTGAAGAATTTTTTCCCTTTCTCTCCGAGGAATTAAAATTAAATGGTACTGCCAGAGCAGATTTATCGTATAAATTATCGGGATATTTCCTGGGGGGCCGTTTTAGTTTACAAGATATGAGCCAGTAAATTTGGGAGATTCGAGCCGCTGCTATGGTCCGGAGGGAGAGAAGAGGAAAAGGAGATATGGAGAAGGGATAATAACAGAGAAAAGGTAGACTGATGTAGTAGCATTTTTTAAGTAACTTTTGAGGTCCTAATTGACCTGTGGTATAGCGATGACGCGATGAGCATGAAAAATCCGTTTAATCGGGAATTCAATGACTTGAAAAAATAATTTTTTGATTTTTGTTTCTTATTGCTTGGAATTTTTTTTTTCTTTTTTACTTTTAAAATAATATTCAATTTTCAAATTACAAAAAAAAAAAATCAACTTGTTAGCTTTCTGTTTTTGCATCCATCTGAAATTTTATTTCAAGTTCGTTTTTATACTTCGAAAAATAATTTTAATTTTGAATTTTGTAAAAAAAAAGTTAATTTTTTCATTTTGTTGTATTACATAACAATTTTGTATTTAAAAAAATTACATTCCGTTTTTTAAGATAAAATTCCAAAAAAAAAGCAAAATTAATTCATTTTTTAAATTTTCTCAAGGTTTTCTAAACATTTAGCATTTCATTTCATTACTAATTCGTTAAAATTTCGATGAATTATCCAAAAAAATATTCGAAAAGTATGTGATTAGAGACAAAACTTGACTTCTCCAAACTTGAGGCCGCCCAGGAACGTTTTACAGCAATAAGTGAGGTAAACCAAACATAATATGGGACATTATGTTCATTTTGGTGTGAAAACATTTCACCAATTACCACGCAATTTCAGACAACAAATACTTCGTTGCCCTGGGTTGCAGTATTTTTGTCACATATTTTTTACATCCCCTCATCCCATCGCCCAAAAAATTGAGGTAACTATTTTTTTGGCCAACATTTTTGCAGCTCTGGGCTACAGCCCAGTCAGTCCGTATGGTAAAACCGGCGCTGGCAATAGTACGTACTGAAGAAGATTTAAATTTGAGGCACAGTAATTTTTTGATAAATTTTAACAACATAATACTCCAATTTTCAAGCTTCAACGGGATGAAGACTACGTGTTCCAAGAAGAGGCAGTCAGACGAATTCTTACATCTATATCTTGGCGATGGAATGTCGCCGCCAAATTTGGTCAACAAATTTGAAATCAGTCTGAAAATTTGGATAAAAATAAATAATCAAGTCAATCTTTTTGGTTTATCCGCGAATTTTTCAAATGTCTCTATACTTATAATCCTATCTTTTTGTGGGTGGGAAGTTCGAAATACGCGAAAAGCACCCTGCGTCCGATATAAATCGGGTAAGCGTGAAAGATATCCGAAGAGCCAATCACCGATACCGACACGATATCGGCCTGACATCCGACATTCTTGTGAAAAGGCTCGTCTGATGCAATTTTACATGAGAAAGATTCTATTCAGTTTTTCTCTAATAGGCCCAGGAATGTTGGAAAAAGGAGAGTACAAAATTACTTTGTGCACTATCATTAGGGTGTCCCTTATTTTGAAGATTTTCTAATTTTGCACGGGACCCCCGTAGAGACTTTCCTCATCATTTAGTCTTTTCCATATCAAGTCGCTCTATGAGCCGTACTTGACTGAGCATATTTTGGCATATTCTGGGTATAAACGCATGTTATGGCATATTTTCGGCTTTTTCGAGGACATTTTAGAATATTTGACTATTATCCATCATTTCCCGAAATATTTCCAGTTTTATTCAATATTGCAAGACTGACTTTTTCTAATTCACATTTTCATGTCTTTACTTCGGCACCAAAAAGGAAAAAGTTACATTTTGCGCGTTATGTTTCTGACTGACTGGGTGACTGACTGACTGACTGACCGCGCAGGGCCATGCATACGTGAGCCTATGTATCGTACTTCTTCCAACCATCCTCAGTGATAGAAATTTCCATGGAATTAACAAGGTTGCAGACTGCAGGTGCGCAGCATTAACACGGTTGCAGAATGTAGTGGCGCACGCACAACAAAGTTAAATTCTAGACATGAAAATGGTCTCCCGACAACATGACGAAAATAAAATAAATAAATCGATACGAAAAATGAATCTATCCACCAATCTGAAAAATCATATCTATGTTGTTTTTTTTTAGTTAATACAAGAAAATTGATACTTGGGGTTAAGTCAGTTGGGAATTTTACAATTTTTACCTGCCCCCTCCTAGAAAAAACCTTTTACTACGTTTCTGACTCCATAAGACTCTCGTTGAAGGTTCTTAACTTGTTTAAAGGCTTATTAAAACTGTTAACTGCTCATTTGAGACTCCAAAATTCTTTCAGACTTGATTTAGCCTCTTCAAGATTTGATCAAGACTCGACTATTCTTTTACATATTGACCAGCTTTATTCTTCTATTTCAACTTGGACTATTTTCGAATCAGCGATCTTCTGATTTAGTGATTCTCATTCCTCTTTCAAATGGTACCCATACTGTTATCTTGATAGGGAAGATTTTGATGTATTTCAAGATTTTCAGGGAATATTTTAGCATACTTGCCCATTTACAGCGTATCGTCGGTGGCGCGTTTGACATCTCGTATGTGCAAAATACCACTTTTTCCAGGAGAAGCGAAAAACTGTTTGGAGTGAATTCAAGGGCAAATTAAAATTGTAAAAAATCTATTTTACTTTTCTGTTGATGCCTTGGATACATTGTAGTACTTACATTTGAATTATTCAACCCTATATGGCAATAAATTAAATTTTTGCTAATTTTGTGCTCATAAGAGGTATTATTCGTGCACATACAAGATATCAATTAATTTTCTAGATGAAATATTCTGCAGATAAATGCATGAAAAAGTTGGAAAAACAAATCATATAAATTCTGATTTAAGTTTGAATCCCCCTCCCAAGAAAAATACCGCCCCTCATAACGCTTTCATCCTTAAAAATTAATATTCCATGCTCAAAACTTTATTACGGAAATGAAAATTCCGCTAATTTTTTTTACAAGCTTTTATTTGCAAGTTCATACTACATACAATCTTATGCAGTAGGTATGCACTCGTGGCCCTAGAATCGGGCAAAAGCCTTCCCCCAGCCTCCTCCACTTATTACGGTCCTGGGCGATCCTTTGAAAGGCACTATGCTCCAGCAGTCTACCGAAGTCGTCTCTCCATCTGATCCTCTCGTTTATCTTGCCTTCTTTTCCCCGTATTGTACCAAAAAGTCAATTTGTAAGTCCAACGGTCATTCTGCAGTCTTGCTAAGTGGAAACCCCAACTCCATTTTCTATTTTTTACCAGCTGTACAGCACATTTATTGTTTTTTGATATAAGTTTAATAGTTGAAATTCTGATGCGGTCTTTTTTCGTGATATTTAAGATTGATCATTCCATCGAATTTTGTGTAGTTCTAATTTTTGCACAATTTTTTTGGATAAAGTCCAAGTTTCAGAGCCCTATGTTAGAGTTGGGAGCACGCATGCATTGAAGATTTCGCTTTTTGATCGGAATGGAAAAGAACTTTTGAAAATGAATTTTAGAGACCAGAATTTATTCCAAGCAAGGGTTGTTCAATTTTCTCCTCTTGTGATTTGGTGCATGAAATTTTTGGTCCAAATATACATATAACGCTTTCCATCTCTTTTATATTTTCTTTGTTAATTTCAATGTCGTAAATTCTGTTTTGATTATTTATTACTTTAGTTTTGGGCAGATTCATGCTAAGACCTACAGTCAGCCCGTTTCTGTTCAGTTCCTGTATCATATCTTCTAATTCTTCTTTGTTGCTTGCTATCAGCACTACATCGTCAGCAAAGCGTACATTATTGAAGTGGTCTCCGTTAATTTTTATACCCTTTTTCTCCAGTCCAAATTTCTGAACACTTCCCTCAAGACCACAGTTGAACAATAATGGAGATAGGGGGTCTCCCTGCCTTTTACTTCTCTTTGGACCGGAAAATAATTTCCAACTACATCTGTTACAATCCTTCTTTCTAGCCCCTCGTACATTTCCTTAGTAATTTTGATGAAAGTTTCCGGAACCCCTGATTTTTTAGTGCTGATAGTAAAAATTTATGGTTAAGTGAGTCAAAAGCTTTGGCAAAGTCCATGAAGGCCAGATGGAGTTCAACCTGGTATTCGTTACATTTCTCAATCAACTGATTAATAGCGTGGAGATGATCCGTAGTGGAGTAACCCGGCCGAAATCACGCCTGTTCTTTGGGTTGAATTAGAAAGGTTTTATCCTACCCTCTATAACCTTAGCGAAAATCTTCGAAATACTTGAGCTCAGACTGATCGGCCTATAATTATTTATCTTGTCACTTTCTCCTTTTTTAAAGATAAGAATAATATCTAAACGCTTCTAGTCTTTTGGAATTTTCTTTTCTTTCAGAATTTTGTTGAAGAGCCTGTTCAAGTTTTTCAGTACAATTTCTCCTCCATCTTAAAAATTCGTTGGATATTTTGTCCTGACCAGGAGTATTTTTACTTTTTATTTTATAATAATACTTTCCACTTCTCTCTCAAGAATTTCTGGTTCATTTTTTACCTTTTGCTCGCAATTTTCTGTTTCTTTTGGATCTACGTGGTCTTTGTCGCTGTACCTACAGTTGTGCCTATAGCACACACAGAATTTTACATAAATGACACACATCAGAAAATTTCGCCGATCGTTAAATTACAAAACCTATCATACCAATCTTCTTAGATTATGATAAAATATGCATAATCATAGTTTGAACTGGTTGAGGGGGAATAATAATTTTTTCAAGGGAATAAGTTATTATTACGATTATAGGCTAAAATAATAAGAAATTTGGTAAATATTTCAACATTAGCTACGAATTCGTTTTGATCTAAACCCCTGTGGAACTCCAAAGAGGGGTGATATTTTTTTCCTAAAAAAACAAGGCTCATTGGCATAAACATCGAAACAAAATACACTATACAAACAATTACAGAGATAAAAACACGTTTAAAAAATTTAAAATCTAGAAAAGACTCGAATTCTTCCCACTCATAAATTTCCAAACATCGTATAATTCACATGAGGGTTAGATCCTGCTGCATTTGTAACTTGCAAGGAATAAACCAGTTAAGCGTCCTCGCATTCGTGTATACACGCCTTCGCCGATGTGTGCCATTCAAGGGTTAAAATGAACGAAAAATAAATACATTTCAAAGGATGCAAAGTATACAAAGAATTAGTCGCTAAACGGAAGACTGACATTAAACCTACCTCAGGAAACACAGCACCAGCCCAGTCTACTTCTGACAACGAGGCTAAACGCACTGATAGTGATAAACCAGTTACTGTCCTAGAAAGAAAATATTCCGACGCGGTAAAAATTGCCAAAAAGGATAAGGACACAGCAACCTCAACCAGTGCTCAGTATGATGATGTCATCACCAGGCTTGAAAAAGTCATTCAGCTGCAACAGCAACAATTCCAGCAAGTCAGCAACCAAATAAGTGTTCTGTGCTCGCTACTCACCACCCCAGTGGAGAAAATGTTGAAATAATGGACACGCTGACTATAGTCACATGGAATGCCAACGGCTTCCACTTACACCAGCACGAAATTGAAACCATGCTACAACTGTACAAAGTTGACACTTGACATCCTGCTACTCTCCGAATCACATTTACCAGAAGGAGCACGCATCTTTCTAAAAGATTATTCGACCTACACAGCGCACCATCCCTCAGGGCAGGCTAGAGGTGGAGCAGCAGTCATTATTCGTCGCAGTATCAAACACATTCCACAACAGCTGATCTGTCTTTCAGAAATCCAAGCAGCATCAGTAAAGCTGATTCAAGACAAAGTACGAAACCTCACAGTGGTAGCTGCCTACTGCCCTCCGAACACCAAAGTTGATATTGCTAAATATCGAAAATTTGCCTCAATGACCAATCCCCCCTAAATCTATGGTGGAGACTGGAACGCTAAAAACTTGAACTGGGGCTCCAGAATCAATTCCAGTAGAGGCACAGCCATGAACAAAGCCTTCTTAGAGCAAGGCTGCCGGTACCTCTGGCCGGCAGAACCTACCCATTGGCTAGCCAATAGAGCACACCTACCAGACGTGATTGACTTCTTTGTATGCAAAGGCCTGCCCAGGATGCATAGCAAATTGAACGTGATCAAGGACAACGATGGATCGCACCTACCAGTGATGCTGCAACTCAACGATGCCCCATTTTGTGAAACCGAACCAGCTCCAGTGCTTGTAAACAAACGAACTGACTGGCCTGCCTTTCAGAATTGGCTTGAAAAAAACACGCAGTGTAACCTGAGAATGAAAACACCGAATGAAATCGACGAAGCTGTTGAGCACTTAACCACAATAGTACAAACAGGGGCGTATCTTGCAACACCTCAGATTCGATCCCAACCGAATACAGTTGCTCTCCTGCCTGATATCCTTAGAATCATAGCAGAAAAGCGACGAATAAGGAAGCACTGGCAACTAACAAGAGACCAAAATCTCAAATCACAGCTGAACATGATAAACCGGAAGCTGAAAACAGTCATGGAAGAACAAAAAAATGACAAACTAGCAAAATATCTTGAAGAACTAAAACCCAGCGGAAAAGGAAAAAATTCGTTGTGCAAAACGTTAAAATACCTTAAGAAGACTGGCAACCCTACAGTACCAATCAAAAGAAGAGATGGCAACTAGGCAAAAACGGACAAGGAACGCGCTGAGGTGTTTGCGGAGCATCTCCACGATGTCTTCACTCCAAATCCTATAATAGATCATGCCCACAACAACGAAGTCAACTCAGTAATAGCAGGTTCAATTGAAAGCAAAGTGCGCATGCAGAGAGCAACAATAAGTGAAATCAACCGCTCTATAGAGTTAGGATACTTTCCACAGCAATGGAAGGTTGCAACAGTTGTTACAATTCTAAAGCCGAGCAAGCCACCTGACGATCCAGCCTCATATCGCCCAATCAGCATCCTCCCAATCTTTTCCAAGATCTACGAAAAAGTCATCATCGCTAGACTCAACGAAACAATTGTAGAGAAGCAAATAATTCCTGATCACCAGTTTGGATTCAGACTAAAGCACTCAGCAATCGAACATGTCCACAGAATTGCGAATACTATTACCATGTCCCTAGAAAAACGTGAATACTGTTGTGCAGCATTCTTAGATGTCCAAGCCGCATTCGACAAAGTCTGGCTGGAGGGACTTCTGTTAAGGTTGAATCGATTCGCAACTAAGAGAATGTTCAAACTAATTAAATCCTATCTTAGCCAACGGTATTTCCAAGTCAAAATTGGAAACAACTACTCGGAACTTAAATTAATTCAAGCTAGAGTTCCACAGGGCTCAATTCTTGGCCCAACACTGTATTCGATCTACACCTCCGATATTCCAGAACCAGATGATGTACTACTTGGAACCTTTGCGGATGACACTGGCTATCTCTCCTCAGACAAAGACCCGGGCATCGCTATCAACAGACTGCAGGAAGCACTCAACGAACTGGAAACCTGGCTAAACAAATGGAGAATCAAAGTTAACCCTGCAAAATCCACAAACGTAACATTCACTTTAAACAAGCAGCTGGCGGCTCCTGTCTTTCTGAACAACGTCAGGATTCCAGAGAAAGCAACAGTGAGATATCTTGGCTTGCACTTCGATTCCAAATTAACCTGGAAAGCTCATATTGACACAAAACTCGGTGAATTGCGTATCAAGCTACATCGAATGCACTGGCTGTTAAACCGAGAATCATCACTCACCTTCGAGAACAAAATGCTGTTATACAAAACAGTGTTATTACCAGTATGGAATTATGGATCTCAAGTCTGGGGAACGTCTAAATCATCAAATATAAAAAGAGTTCAGACGTTCCAAAACAAAGTGTTGCGGCTGATAACAGGCGCTCCGATCTTCACCACGATAACGGAGATACATAAGTATGCTGATATGCCAACAGTAACCGAACACATCGAAAAACATGCCGATAAACACCACAGTCGACTGCAGAACCATCCGAACACACTAGCACTGTACAAATCCTAGACAACACCGGCCCAAGAAGACTGAATCGCAAGCACTTCGTTGACCTGCTGAGCTAACTTTCCTCTTAAACCGCGACACATAGATGATTGCAAAAATAAAGAGGACTCAGCACTGGCTGAGAATCCCTCTACCAAATTATTGTAAATAGTACACATATATTTAATTTGTACCATTATGTAAATTTTTAGAGCTCCGATAGCTGGTAAAATTGTATAATAAAACCTTTAAAAAAAAAATTTATACCGGCAATTAACTGAAAAACTCACGTTTTATTAATGAACGAAAAATATACTACCGGCAATTAACTAATCAGGTGAGGTATTATTTATTTTTCTTATCACTTACACATACGCGGTATTTGGAACCAGGTTTAGAAATCCATGCACATACGAAGTGTTGTATAGCGTCCTCTAGCGGACAATTTTGTAACTAAGCACATAGGAGGAAGTTTATTCGATGCGCCCGTCAGAGAGGAATCCAACAATACCAATAAGTGGTTTTGGCCAAAAAGTCACACACGAGGTGTCAAACGCGGTTGTTGGAATCCCTACGTATTACCGTAATATCAGCCCCCCCCCCTTGGGAAGCTTCGGGACGCTCAGATTCCGGGTGACTTTTAGTAAATTGATCAGTGCCGGGTTAGCTTCCCATCAATTTTTAGGGTGTTTGCCGCGCGGAGTGCTGCAAGCAAACACCCTATTGCAATTGCTTTTTCATTTTTCAATTTTTTTTTCTTTAAATACGAGTGAATTGTTTACAGCTCATAGTTCAGTTTTAGCTCAGTTGCGTTTAGATCGTTAGATCGGTCTTAAGGCGGAGGCGTGTGGTTCGATTTGTATTTTACTCATAACAGTATAATTGTGCGACTCTGTTCTACAAAAGGAACTATTTCCTCAAAGGAAGTGAAGACATTAACTGAATTTAGTAGAGGTGTCGAATACTTCGACGACGTTCACAGGTACATTTATTATAATTGTCATATTATAGCCGTTCATACCATAAATATGATTAATTAATCAGTCAGTTATTAAATTATAATTACACCTGGTGATTATGCAATGATCTATTTTTTAATTACTATTGCTCTTCGTGCACATACGTGTCGTAGCCTTTTACCCGCAGGGGGTTTCCCCATGGTTCGTTTACTATAGATGTGGACTGTACTGACGAGGGCTGTTCTGATTGGAGCCCCAAATTGCTGTTACTTCTTACAGCAATTAAGGTAGCTCTGATTGGCTCCCCGGAAGTTTTCTCTCCCTCCGTCAGTGAACGGGGTAGTAACCCTTGAGCTCCGGACTTGGGTCAAGAGCCTTGGTCACTTTTCGTGTGGCCGAATTACTGTGCTGTAGACTCGTTCGTGGGTATTGGTATTCGACAGTAGTTTTTTTAAGAACGTTTGTGCTACACATCAGCGTGCTGATTTCAGTACAGGTCAGTGGTATTATTATTTTACTTTTCTCCTTTCGTGAGTTGCGTGCCACCTGAAGTCAATATTGCACTTACCTTTCTACAGTAGACCTCCGAATAGATTCTCCGGGATCAGCTGAGCAATTGCCAGCGTTCCTGTTCTACCTTTAATTGGGCTTACCACAGCCTTTCCTTTAAGAGATCGGGCCCCCCGATTCCTTTACTTAAAGAAGTAGCCTCTAACCTTGAGTTGCCTTCTCGTGGGAGCTAGCTCTTCCTCTGCTTAGGATAACCTGTTCCAGGTTATCGCGTGGTGGTTTTCTTCCACCTTTCATAATACTTGGTATCTTTTACATTTATATACTGCTGACATCTGCTAGCCAGACTGACGGTATGATTTCTTTCTGCCGTTAGGTACTACCCAATAGAGGTCTCGGGTATCGTGTCCCAGAGTGAAGAAGCCGAAGCCTTTCGTCAGTTTCCTTGGAGTCGTTATTATTTCACAGTTTCTTTTATTTTGTTCGTTATTTATTTATATATATTAAAGTTCAAAGCGAGTACGTGTATTATTTATTAGCTTCCACTGCAATTATTAATTATTCTACATTTATTAATTAAGATGAAATGCTCCCGTTATCATAATCTATCATGATTATGAAGGATTTAATTCCTCGTATTAATTTTGATAGTGGTTATGATTTTAACTCTGCTAAAATTGGTTGAACATTTCACAAGAGGTAAGTGTATTGTTTGTTTGTATGAAATGGGTTCTCAGTTGAATTAGCGTGTATAATGTATTTGAATCGAACCAAGTACAAGCAACATTCTGTGGTACTCTTATCTGGAAATTTTCCGAGGGATAATGCGATGTGAGTTATGTCTCATAAATATGTTAGCAGTATTAAGTAATTGGTAATTTTGGTATTCTGTTTCAGAGGTCTTTCACGAATATTTCGTTTCTCGTTTGACTATTTACTTTCCTCTTTCATTATCAGTCAGGATCGAGGAATCATCCAAAACCATCAACATGCCTTCAACCACGAATTTGAACTTCTATTATAATCGTGTAGCGGAATTGATGAAAAACGTGAATAAATAATTGGCAGATCACGTTTTGTTTTTGAAATGACAGATTATTTTTCTCGCATGAACAGTTCACGAATTCACAGGAGTGGAGCATAGAGCTAATGTCTTTTTGTCTTTTAAACATTGTAATGAGGAGTGAGAACACATTAATGTGCGTTTTCTGAAGTGAGAACACAACTTTATTCGAATGGAAGTAAAATTCCTCGTTTATTTGAATCGAAATAAAATTCCTGTCCCTCTGAATTGTTATCAGCAGTTGACAGTTCATATTCGTTGAAATTGAAACTCCTGACTTTTTAAATTCCTTGGATTTATGTCCTTTGAATTTCTTTTTTGTCTTGTAAAAGTAGAGTGTTTGATTTCTGCTTGCCACTTGGAATGAATTAAACGGAAAATGGAAATGTATTCTAGTTTTCTAGTATGTTCTGTGTTGATCAAAGTCTGCCGGGTGATTGCAGTTTGCAGCTTCACAGTTCGAAGCTTTGAACTTCCATGATGTGCGTGTAGCGTCCTGAGCTTTTATGTTCCCGCGTCCGGGTGAGAGGGGGGAACGAAAAGAAGACTTATTCTTAGAGCATCATTCGCTTATCAAAAAATACCTATTCTACACTAGCGCTTCTACAATTTGCATAGTCCCAATGGCAAACACCTTCGATCCGCGAGGTCGCTTGTTTCATCTATTACGGCTAACTGCGCTGGTCTGCCTGCTCACCAAGAAACTAATATCACGCATAATCCACCCCTGCCCATTTCCAGAGGAAGCAACACCACTTACGTGCATTCTAAGGAGGGGGCTTACCTCCATGCCCCCTGTTCCACCACCTACAACCAAAAAGCACGCCGATCGACGCACATCCTCGCGCAAAACCAGGAAAAAAGAAAAAAAAACCATCGCGGGAAGCAACCAGACGAAAAAAAAACGACGAACAAAGGGCCCCTTAAAATAATAAAGCGTCCTGTCGAAAGACAAAAATAATCCGAAATCACAACGGCGTCGTAGTACGCCGCTGACACGTAAAACTGGACGTTGTAATCCGAGGTTACGCGTCGATAAAAACACAAAACTACGTAATTTTCGGGGGTAAATTGTGAAAATTTCCGACAAATTTTCACGCTATAATTTTATTTGCTCGTTGTAGAAATGGTAACGAGTATTTTAGTATTCATTAGAGGAACGACGGTCGTCGACAAGATGGGGCGGGGAAGCAACATCGTGTACAGCTCCGGCACACGGAGTCGCGGCGGGAGCGACTCGGCGACCCGGCGAGCGTGCCGGTGCCCAACTCGGCGGAGCCGAGACGCGGCATGCTCTCAGAATCGTGCGCGTCTCCAGTACCTATAGCGACACCTGTTGAAAAACGCCGTCATTACGGGCTGCTTTTCAACCAGCGACTAAAAACAGAACGATTTCCGACCCAGCACGAACGGGCTGCGAGACAGCATGACGGCCGGTGGAGAGTTCGAATACTGGGTGTTCGACACTGCGGCTTCGACTTTCAGAGTCGAATTCAAGCTCGTAAATAGCTCCGTTATAAAGGGGGTGGGGGTCTAACATTTTTTTCTTCGTCCTGATTAACCCGTTATACACTCCCCCATGTTTACTTTATAAGTTTCTATTCTTATAGACGTCAATGGTTGAGTTCTTTTTGCTCAAGGAGGCGGTCCAAACCTCCAGGACCTCCTTATCTACTTAATCAAATTTGCAAACAGAACATTTGCACACTCAAGTACGTTAAAATTACCTTAAGCTACCTTTGGGGGTAGTTTAAGCGCGATTTCACACACTTGGTAGACAAACGTAAAGAGTTTGAAAATACAACCGTTGCAGCCGGAAGTTCATTTTTTGCAGAATATTCTTTTCGTGGGAGGGGGGGGGGGTGCGTTGGGAAAGCATAGTATAAAGTTACAACTGATCGAGATTTCAGCTTGAACCCCCCCCCCCCCCGCCCCCTCCTTTGCAAATATATTAGGTGACTCGAAATATCGACTAAAAATCTGCCATACAATCGAACTGAGTACTCCGAGCAGAGACCATTTGTCGGAATGATTACTGT
This sequence comes from Acanthococcus lagerstroemiae, assembly GCA_031841125.1. Lineage (NCBI taxonomy): Eukaryota > Metazoa > Arthropoda > Insecta > Hemiptera > Eriococcidae > Acanthococcus > Acanthococcus lagerstroemiae. Next base: position 25,083,488 of record CM063114.1, on the reverse strand, counting down.
AGTAGCCACAGAACTTAATACTATTTCGAAACCCCCATTTCCACTTTTCCGTACGAGTTTCTGCCACAGTCAGCACCCAAACAGAGAAAGTTTTGAAATTTAAATCGAACATATAATCCGGATAGAATTTCTTCCGAAGAACAATCTACACTCTCGGTCTCCACACAGCAAATCACTCGAAAGGGAAACTTTTTCCATACAACATCCTGACCCCATACACGAATTAAAACGACCAGTGGCACCATCGACGTTATTCGCATTCATCCCCCAGCTTGAAAATAAAATTGTTAACGACGAATTCGATCGAACACTTCCTTCATTCTTCGTTTTAAATGGCATTTACTCGGAAACTTTCTTTTCGTATTCGGGTTGCACGACGACGTATATAGTGTGCGACTGCTGTACCAAACTACGCCCAAAATATGTACCAGGCCACTGTATGCCGCTCGCGATCCCAAATCCGGCTACCGAAGACCCTGTATTCGCGGCAAAAACTCGGGTTGGGAATTCAGTTCGGCCATTTTTCGCTAGCGCTAGCTGTTTCGCACCCTTCTTCGCGAGCGACTATTCTTGACAATGCACCGTGTCGCGTAAAACCACCACAGCTCATTAATCTTCGAGAATCCTCGGCCGCCTCTCTCCCCGTCTATCTTTTCATAATGGCCTACGACGCCCTTGGTCCTCAAATAGTCTCCTTCGGATTCGGAGACACCATTTGCAGTTTATAATTCACTAGGCGAAGTGCGGCTGCAATATCTCAGCGAAATCGTAATATTTCACACACCTCGATGTAAATTTGGGCACCCGCACTGTTTAGCATTGGGCTTCGACAATGCGAACACATTGCAATTAGATCAGAGCTACATCGTAGCCTGAGAGAAGTATCAATATGGATGTTTGTGATATGAAGTGTGGGCGTTACTCCAGCATCGAAATTACGCTTATTACAGGGACACTACATACATTGCATGTAATGGCTATGTTTACTTTAAAAAATTTAATTTGCAGTAAAAATTCATGACTCGGAACGAATCAGGTGCAAAAGGCAAGCAGCAGGTAAGACGGTATAGAATCTCTCTGAACTATGAAAACTTGACTTAACGCTTTTCAATTAGTCGTTACGTTATTATGTATCAACTTGGTCGTCATTTCGCGGTATTTTTTCGTATTATTTAGCCATCTTCGTGACAAATTACGACACAGAAAGAAATAGTGCAGCTGCAGCTATTCTGAATGGTTAGGGTTACCATGTACCTTTCCTGCAGGTGCATAGATACGACAGAATGTTCAGGGCTCACCCCCCCCCCCCACACACACACATTAAAAAGACTAGGTTGAATGGTTCCGCCGCAACAAGTTGGATAATCTTAAAACATGCTGGGTTGGGCAGCTCCAAAAATTGACAATAAAATTTCCATTTCCAATGAAAACAACGCTATTTTACAATATAGTCCAGGGGAATTAGCATTTTTGATGGAATTAATTGCAGCACAGCTGAAACTTGGTATAATTGTTTAGTACCCTCTTCAGAAAAGCCCCGTAATTCCCCCCTCCCCGGTGTGAGAATCACCCCCCAGAGTCCACAAAGTATCCCCGGAAACAGTCTTTGGTTTGTATCTAGCTTAAACTTGAGTTATAGGTTACAATATTCCTTACCAAAATTAAAGAGCGTAAAATTCTCTACAAAAATGATATCTATGTTTTTTTTTCGTGAATCCCATACCAACCAAGATAATTGGCGTTCAAGATCACACTAGCATGTAAATATGGAGTATCCTACAACGTACGCGGTATACGAACGCCGAACTCGTCAGCTTATTTTAGAAACCGGATTGAAGACAGACAATAGGTATGGAGCGACATGACTATTGGCGTTTGGACACTCCTGTAGGTGCGCTAGTGTAGTGGACGAAAAGAAGATCAGGGAATTTTTACCACAAAAACATGTACAGGTGAAATGAGCTCTAGCATTTTCAGTATTGAAGAGAACATCATTTACTTTCCGATGAGCCCAACTTGAGTTTTTTTGCAGAACATTTTTGTCCCTGATCATCTTTTCGTCCAACTACATCAATCAACGCGCCGCATTTCATTAGGCCGCAAGAGAGCGACTCTTTAGCGTCCAAACGCGAATCGAACAAACACTCATGCGAATTATGAAGAGTGCAGGCGGACTGACTCATCGACGGGGTGTTACCTGTAGCATTTTGCAGCAGTGGATTCTTAGCGCCCCTGTCATATACTTCGTCTTTGCCAAGGTTCGGAAAAGTTCACAAACTGTCAACCAGAAACGAGTGCTCAGCATAAAGAATTGAAGGAATCACGAGTGCAGCATGATAGAAGGGATGTTCAAACTTTTTTAATTGGCTGAGAGCCCACCATCCCTTCCTATATGTATCTGAATTACAAGAGGGGATCTACCCGGGTTTACGGAGGGGATTCATGAAGGGGATATGGAAGGGCTATACGATGGGTCTACAAAGGGGATCCATGCAAGGGGAAACAGAGGGGCTATACGACGGATCTACAAAGGACATACATAAAGGGTATAACACGGGTGTCTCAACGCCGGTGTATAGCTCGGATAGTGAGACGGCTACACGTAAATGAAGCTCTGTGATTGGCCAACCTGATGGCTCCCCTCTAATGGAGCGCTCTGATTGGCTGCTGGAGGAGAAACATACCGTGTTGAGACAGGGCTAACGAGGGTCGATTTTCCGAGAGTCTCGAGTGGGTTCACACGAACTTAAGTTTTCTGCATCCGTATCACGAGCTTGTGGTTGCCGTAAAGTGAGTATCTCTTGTAGCCACGCGTTTGTAGAGGAGGTTGTTTAAACGCAGAAAATTGTATACACGTAGATTCGGATGAAGATGAATTCTTATAATAATAAAGATAATGAATTGAAATTATATCATGTAATACATTATGCATGCAGTCATGTGTTTTCGCGATTATTTCAGCGTTTGTATACTGCGTACGTTGTAGGTTACTCCATATTTACATGCTCGTGTGATCTTGAACGCCGATTATCTTGGTTGGCATGGGATTCACAAAAAAACAACAACATAGATATAATTTTTGTAGAAAATTTTACGCTCTTTAATTTTGGTAAGGAATATTTTTACCTATAACTCAATTTTAAGCTATATACAAGCCAAAAACTGTTTCCGGGGGCACTTTTTGGACTCTGAGAGGTAATGCTCACACCGAGGGGGGGGGGGAATCACGGGGATTCTCCGAAGAGGGTACTAAACAATCGTACCAATTTTCAGCTGTGCTGCAATTAATTCCATCAAACACCATTTTTTGTAGCTAATTCTCCTGGACTAATAAATTTTATGCTGAAGGGGCAGACGATGAAAAATCCGAACCCTTTATAGAAATTCGGGTCCTCGAAGGATCCCATTTTCCTCCTCTCACTCGTCAGTGGAGTGGATCGTCATGTTTTAACCTAAACTTAAGTAATAAACCTCCTGAATCTGATCATTTATCATCTGTAGGTCTTTCTTTGCCACAAACTGGTATGATGCCTTACTGACCAATCGAATCTGCCTTTCCACTGATTGGGTATGACATGGGAAGAGGAAACGGGGGAAACACACAGATAGGTTAAACTTATCCCCCAAACAAAAATAGTTGAATTCTTTTGTTTGGCCGTTGAACTCTGCGTAGTATAGTTTATTGTTCAGTTGAGTTTATTTTTTAAAGGTCTAACCATAGTAAGCAGAATGCACCGTATGAAATTCTTTATCTTTCGTAAGAAAGCAAGCGATAACGATAAGACACAAACTCCACCCCACCAAAGGGAGCGAACGAATATTATATACAAATTTTTTGCATGGCTTGTACATGAGAGAAAGGGTTTTTTAAACATTGTCCCCGACATTAGGTCTAGTTTTGTTCCATTTGGTCCAAAAATGAACCTTTATCAATATATTGTCGTAAGGATAATCTTAACTCATACAGTTTTTCTTTCAAAGTTTTGATTTTTACCAGTACTTTTATTCAATAGTCTACCACCTTCAATATGCGAGATGGGTTAAATTTACTCATAACCTTTTCAATAGTATTAATTGTGAACTTTAAATTAGCTCATATACTAATTTTGCCTATCTGTGAAATTGAAGGCGCTATAAAGCCACAAAGTATATTAAGTGATCTAGCGCCTTCAATATTGTAGATAGGCAAAATTTGTACATAACTCATTGTGTAGATTTCCGTTATTAATGCTGTTAAGGTTGAATGTGAATTTTGCCTATCTGCCATACTGAAGGCTCTATAAAGCAACGAAGTATTGTAAGTGCTTTAGCGCCTTCAATTTCACAGATAGGCAAAATTTATATACATACTAATTTAAAGTTCGCGACGAATACTATTAAAAAAGCTACGTAAAAATCTTATATAACCGACATTTATAAGGCGCTGAGTAACATTCAATTTTCAGGCCCATATTACATAACTTCAAAGAAAAATCCCTTAGGAAAAACTTGAAATTAAAAAAAAATTTAAAACACTTCTTTTTAAGCCAAAGGCAAATCTTCACTTAGGTCGCGTTAGAAATTTCGAAAAAATTTTTTTGACGATCCACCTTACTCATCAGGAACGTAAGTATAATTTTCAATTCAAGGATGGATAAAATTGCTGATCGTCGGAGATTCACTAGAATTCTAGTAATTTTTGTTGGAATAATTTTTCTCAGACAGCGAGAGGTATACCCGTAGCTCCTTCGATGAGTGAATTTACTCATACAAAATACGTACCCGCTCATCATCCCCGCCATCATCTCCTGATGCGCTGTATCCATTGATGGAGCGTATGGCGGTGTACGTATGCCAAATTGGCTCACCAGACACTGCACCCCTGGCCCCGGAAACTACCCTTTCGAGTACCGCATCAGTGACCAAAACCTGATGTGCTGCATGTATACAGAAAACTATAATATGGAACTTATAATGTACCTCACCTCCCCAAAACACTTCATCCATTTATTGATCGATTCACATATCTCCAAGCCCATAGCGTCGGGAGGGAGGGGGTGGGGGTTAGTAGAGGTATTACTCCATGGAAGTTTTCGTTCCTTTTCCTTATTAAATAACATTTTCTCTACCAGTAGTTTGATTTGTTCTTTCACATCACTTCATGGTTTACGAGCTTAAGTTACGCGTTACTCAATTTTGAACTGAACTTTCACGTTCTGTTTGTTATACAGTCACTTCTGCACTGACCCCCTTTCACTGGTAAGTTGGCAACCTACAAGATATCCCCGTTAAGAATTATTACTTTTTAACACAGATGCACAGACAAGATAATAATCATCTTCAGCTACTTTACCACTTCACAGAGTAATATCGTTTATGGGGCTTATTCACTTCCCTCCTTTCATCTATTTACTCCATATCTGAAATTGAGGCCTATGCAATGAAATAAATTGCCAAATATTCGGGAATTAACGAAAAGCGAAGGCAAAAAATATCGGGGGGGGGGACGATCGAAATCGGAAAAAGACCGAAGGAACAAAAAGCTGCGAACGGAACACCATATCTGAAATTGAGGCCCATGCAATGAGGGGAGGGGGGTCTAGCATTTTGTAAAGTTTAATACGTGTATCCAATAACTGGTTCCAGAGGTCGCTAAACTCGGTTTTGGTAGCATTCTGGCTATATTCCCCGAACTGTGGCGTATACCAATGGGAAGGAGGTGCAAGATGACAGTTGTGGTAACCACACAAAAAAAACCTGATTTTCATAAAATAAATTTCACTTAGTACAAAATTATATTGGGAAATGTTGGTATTAATTTAGTGATGAGGAATGTTATTTATGTAGATTAAAAAATCTAGGTCCAACAAATTGCTGTTGACATGGATAGAAGAACCACCCGGTTATGGTCTTATGGTTATGAATAATGAAAAAAGTTTTCCCCCATATTCAGGTTGATTGCGATCATACGGCAGAATTATGAAATTACTGTTAACCAACCAAATTAATGTGAAAATTTCATTTATTATTGACTGACTGTTTTGATTTTATTCTTGTTCTTTTCCCTTACAGTTTGAAAGTCAGTTATCTTGTTTTGTAAAGAATTTTGCGAACTGAAATTCTAAAAAGTAAGTTGGTGTATTTATACAATGCCTGGGAGATATTCCAACTCAGATTGCACCGATATAGTGTATTACTGTATTAAAAGATGATTAGTCTCGGCCCATGTTCTGCCCACAAACAATCAAAAAATGGTAAACATTTAGGACGTAAATCCCTTGGTGGACCCAGGCCCGTAGCCAGTGCCAAGGTAGACAAGGCAGTTCCTTGTCTGACAAGTCTGCTCGCTTTGTCTAGCAAAAAATAAAAATAATGAAAAATTCGTCTTTCTTTAGTCTTAGCGCATATTTAAAGCTTAATAATGGAGGAGGGGGTTAAGAATGTTAAGGAAGAAGCCTCCAAAAAACGTTTTTGGATAATCTTAAAGTACTGCAAAAAGTTGCCTTGTGTGATATGTCACCTGCCTTGTCACAAAAACGCGACTGGCTACGGGCCTGGGTGGACCTCTTTTTCATTTAGGGACATGAAGAGGGGGTTTCCCAAGAAGTTTACGTTCATCCTGATGGTTCAGGTCTTCGGCATTATTTCGTTAGTTCATTCTAGTGGAGTATGCTGCGGGCGTAGGTTATCGTGGACTCGCCCAGACCCCCGTGGGGCTTGGCGGTGGTCTGAGGATAAACACCCTAAATAATTATGGTGATAGTAGGCTGAACGTTCTCAGCTATTGGGAGTTATTTGCCCCCTTTGTCGGCAATCTTCTATTGGCAGATCTTCATAGGTGAGAGCCGCGGAGACTGTCTATTTCGCAGTGGATTTCATTCCGAAATTCGGAGAGGGACATTCGGCTTTCGGAAGATCACGTTACACTCTAAAAAAAAACAAAAAAAAACAACAGAAAATGAAAGAGAAAAATATCTTCATTTTCCTAATTTTGCTGACTGGCTACTACAGTTCATCGAGTGCTAAACAGAAGGTACTGACCGCCCCTCCGAACACTCCGTCGCAGCAGCCCTGTTTTCAATGGGCATGGTAATCACACGGGCGAGGAAGAGGCTCATTTTTCTGTAAAAATTACTCTTAATCGATCTTAGTTGCGTTTGAAATGCTAAAAACTCTACTGAAACCTGATAACAGTTTTTGCTCAATAGCTGCGTGTAAGTTTCAGGATAGAAAAGTTTGAGGTACGAATACAGGTCTGACAGTTTGACCGCATTTGGAAGCTCATACAGCACGCATATACATTAATACTGTAAGCAAATCCATAAAATTTACAACCTCGTCAACGACCATAACGAGAATGAAGCGATCATCGAATCGCATCCACCAACTCGATATGCTCGAGAAAACGAAGCAGCAAAATACTGCAGGATGCGCCAATAAACAGGCGTATAAATGGCCATACATATACCATTAGTACGTAAATAATGGTTATCTGGAATTCGCTACTGGAACGTGTATTCTATAATCTGATGGTTATATTACATAAAGAGCGAAGAAATAAGAAAAAGAACAGAAAGACAGGAGAAAGAAAAACTACAATGAAAATATTATAACTTGTAATAAACTCGTGCGTGATTTCAGTCGCCCAGCCAAACATGGCAATTATAAACCGCGAGTACTTCCTATTTACAGTTTCGATAATACATCGAAAGGTATTATACAAATATGAAAGAACAAAGTGGGAGAAAAAATTGTGTTAACGATTCCAGTAAACGAGCGTTTAATTGAGTAAATTTTCTAGCATGCCATTAGCTGGAGTAGAATTTGCAAAAATGGTTTTACGATGTGGACGAGATGGCGTCAGTCGCCTACCCTCGAATATGCTTTGTATATGAACCAAAAAATAGTAATAATAATAAAAAATAAAAAAAATAGCACGCGTACATACACTATTTATAAATTATGCACATGATTATAGCGTTGAAATTTTATTACGTCCGTGGTGCGGGCACGCTTGTTTCGTGATTAACGCATTTGCATTTTTATTTTATTTGGCGGAAAAACACTCAAAATTATTGCATAAACAATGTACGATGCATCGCTATGTAAATAGTTAACATTATTGCTAATTTCAGCGGGCTTCAATTTTGTTTTTTGTTTTTTTTCTTTTTCTCATTCTGATGTACAAATAGATACCTGCTTAAGTATCGTTAATTAATTACGAATTTTTCGAGCGATAGGTGACGTGTGGCCCTCTTTAGTTCCCGCATTCTTTATTACATTCGATTACCACTCGATGAAGCTTAGAACAGCATCAATTACTGGTAAATGGCTAAGTGGCCACCTGGAACGCTAATAGACTGATCCAAAATAAACTTGAATTAGAAAATCTTCTGCACCAGGAGGAAACCGATGTGATGCTTGTATCAGGAACTCACTTCACCGATGAAACAATCTTCAAAATACGTGACTACAGAATTTATTCCACACACCGTCCATCCAATACAGCTCGTGGTGGAGTAGCTGTACTAATTCGTCCCTCCATCAATCATTTTGAAGCTGTTTCTCTTCCATGGTGTCAATTAAATCTTAAGGCAGTATATTGTCCTCGTCATAAGATCACTCAGCAATAATTTGTGGACTTCAGCACATTTGGCAGGCATTATAATGTGAATGGAGATTTCAATTCGAAATACATCTATTGGGGGACTCGCAATTAGTTAACCCCAGAGGTCGTCAGCTACTTCAGGCGCTCAATATCACACAATGTACTCCGATCTCGACTGACAAGCCTACTCACTGGCCGACTGACAACACACGGTTATCAGATTTACTTGACTTTCTCCTGGTCAAAGGTATCCCTGCTCGTTAACCATTAACTGAAGATTTTTCCGACCTCTCATGTGACCATATTCCAGTCCTCCTGACAGCAGCCTCTGGTCCAATCTACTCTCAATGTAAAAGCAGCCCGCAGCCAAATCAGCTACCCCAATCAGAAGCAGTAATCAATGTGTTCAATCTACAATGACCTATTCATTAGAGGTTCGTGAACTTGTAATAGAAAAAAGAAGACCTCCAGGCCTGATGAGAGGGGTGAGGGGAAGAGGGAGATTTTCCCCCAGTCCCCGGTCTCGGAAGAGGGTCCACCAAAAATACCAAAAAGGCAAAAAATATATGAAAATAATCGAAAACAATTTTCATGAAGCAAAGCAAAATAAAACCACAAAATTTTCTCTTTACGGCCCAGGAGACCTCGTCGTAAATGGCAAGAATGTCAACGGATACATCGGCTAAAGTTCAATTATACGTTCATTTCATTTTAATTTTTTTATTTTCGGAATTTGGTCTTCTTTCCATTTACCTAGCCTGTCATAATAAATTTGATGTGGAACTTTCCTCAACGTCCTCATTTTTATTAGTTGCTCGGTGAGTGTTTTTCTTTTTTTCCTTCTCCCTTCTGCATTCCCTTTGTTATAGCATTCTTAAACGAGTAATGTAATAGTACACTGATTCAAAAAAGAGCCACTCCTCTGGTTAGGGGTTTGGTTGTTTTATGTTACGTTAGGAGACTACTTTCTACAATATTCCGTGAAAACTTTTAGTATCATTTTTCTGTGCCCTCTGTCACCCATTACGACTCTTTGTTCAGTTTTTTTTTTCAGTAAGCTTAAGTGAATATTTAAAGGGCTCCTATTTTGATTTTGAAGGCCAAAGGTCAAATTGTGGTCGAGACAAACATTTGATAACTTTTTAAAATTCAGCGATCCCAAAAACCCCTATCACAACCTCATTCAATTTGTGAGCAAAGTCAAATTGGTTCATTTGAAGAATTAAAATTTAGATTTGGGGCCCCACACCGGAATCGAATCAAAACTTGGATACAATTTCGGAGAATAAGAAAAACCTATTTCAATACCTGGTTCAGTTCTTTTGGCAAAGTCAAATTTAGCCCTCTGAAGGGAAAAAAGTCGAATTTTGGGAATCAATTGGGATCAAATCAAAAACTTCATCAAATATTCGAACTGTGAAATATTCCGATGACTTGATCGAGTTTCTGTTGGGCTAATCTTAACCAACTGACGGAATAAAATTTGAACATTGGGGCACAAATCAGAGTAGCGTTAAGAATCTAGATTATTATTCAAACCCTTGTCGCTAGAATGATGGCGGACACAATCGCCCACTCATTCACAGAGCGACCTGAATCTTTTATGGCCCACTCTATATACAGATTAAATAATACTAGAGACAAGGAGCACCCCTGCCTTACACCTTTTTCTATATTAGCTCCCCCTGTATCTCCTTCTATTTCTAATGTGGCTCTCTGTCCTTTATATAAGTTTAAAATAACATATTTCTTTAAATTTTATTCCTATCTTTTTTAGAATATCAAACATTTTATCCCATTCAACATTGCCAAAAGTTTTTCCAATATCTACGAATGCCACATATATAAGTGTCCTGCTCCTTTTTGAGTCTCCCCTCTACATATAATCTCAAAAATAACACCGTTTCCCTAGTACCTCTACTTTATCTGAATCCAAACTGATCATCTCCTAGTATCTCAGTGTGTACCCTAAACTCTTCATTGCTGCTGCCCAAATTGGAAAATTGATAGTTTACAATTTTTCCTCCCCCCCCCCTCCCCGGATACAAAAATATATAATCCAATTTCATTTCAAGATTTTGAAGTTCCTTGGGCAGAATTCGCTAAAAATCTCTTTAATGCCGTTTTGTCGAATTGGTTGGCTCTGGTCATATACTTCCAGAAAAATAAAGATTCTTCTAAGGAATGTGAAGGATATTATAACTTTTTGACGCAGGAAGGAAATTTGCAACTGCTATCCTCATTGACTAATATATTGAGTGTTTTCAGTCATCATCAAAAAAATTTACAAGCTGATTCTACAACCTTTGACTACGTTATTGAAGAATCAACTCGATAGTAAAAAGTACAGGTCTTCAAGGTGGTTGGATTGCCGCATTAAACGAAAATTTGAAAAATCGCAATCCTGATGAAGGTAGTGTTCAAAAACCTAAACGAAGACAGCAGCATCATCTATACGTCACAGATCGGCGAAATTGGGATGCAATTATTAATGATACTGTAGAAGTTCTGAAAAATTTTCTAGACGAACGATTATCTTTGGACGACGATATTGTAAAACATGCTATTCGTTCGTCTCATGATCACCCGGTGATTTCTTGGAAGAAGTACATAAAGCTTGGGGTCCTGATCTCGATCTTGAAGAATTAGTGCTACAGTACTCCGATTCAGCACACCATGAGGATATTGAAATTTTCACAAGAAAATCTTTGGAGGAAGTGGTTGAATTTCTGGCCGGCAACGAAAGCTTTCAAGAATTATCAATTATTATGGCAAGAATTTTAGCTGCGAAACCACACGGCGCTGATGTGGAACGACTAATGAGTTCTATTTGTAATAATATTTTAAAAACGTCTCGAGAAGAACCAGGTTAACTCTTGAAACAGAATATTCATACTTATTTATTCGAATAAATATGCCGGTGGTTCAGAAGTGGGACCCAATACCTACTGTAGGTAATCCTACTTTTGATTTTTTTTTTTTACATTGAGTATTACATTCGTTTTCATTACGTTCATTACTTATTCTTTAATCATTTAATAAATTTTTCAAAATTATGATTTTTCACATTCGTTTTCAATTTTTTTTTGAATAAATAAAATTTTCAAAAGTATGCTTTTCCTATCTTTTTCGGAGCTGTTCAAGTTTTTTGAAGGTGCCCAACAAGTTTTTGGTTATGCCCAATATGGGCGGTACTGCTCGTTAGGGTACACACTGCTGCATCTATTCTATTCTCAGTTCTCCTATAAATTATCCTAGTTAATATTTTTGACGCATGCGAAAGAAGGCTATTTGTTCGATAATTTTCACACCTATCTGCTTCAGCTTTTTTTGATATAGTTACAATAGCACTCTTTTTAACGTCCTCTAGCATTTCCCCTTTATCATAAATATAACATACCACATAATTTGTCCAATTTATGAAGTACATATTCTCCTAAGTTCTGTAATAATTCAGCTGGTATCTCATCCGCTCCTGGAGCTTTCCCTTTCTTTAAATTTCTCAATGCTTCGTAAAATTCACCTCTTAAAATTGAGTCTCCTCTCTCATCTTCCTCCACATCTTCCTCCCTCTCCATTCTTATCTCTTCATCCCCATTTCAACATACTCTACCCACCTTTTCGCTTTTCCTTCAGCTGTGTAAATAGGCTCTACCTCCTTATTTGTTATATTGCTTTCTTTCTTCCTTCTTCTCCAAACTCCATTTTTATGGCATTTCATTACTACCAAGTTATGATCACTGTCAATATCGGCTCCTGCATAAGTTTTGCTGTCTAATATTTGATTCCTAAAACGTTGTTTTGTAATAATATTATAATCATTTTGGTATCTACCTTCGTTACCTGGACTCTCTTCCATGTATACCTTCTTCTATAATGATTTTTAAATTGAGTATTTTCTAAAACTAAGTTATACTTCGCACAATACTGTATCAAACGCTCTCCGCTTTCATTTCTCATTCCTAATCTGAAATCCTCAACTATTTTCTTTCACCAAATCTAGCATTCCAATCACCCATAATAATAAGATTCTCTTCGCCTCTAACATACTTCGTAACTCGTAAGTTCTAATTCTTCATATACCTCCTCAACTTTTTCGTCCTTGTGAGTATTAGTAGGCATTTACACTTGTATTATAGTTGTAAGTACTGGTTTGGTATGGATTTTTATCAATATGTATTAACCTTTCACTCTGTTGTTTATAATATGTAACTTTATTACCTATCTGTTAATTCATAATAACTAAGACGCCTGCTTGCCCTTTTATTCCTTTGTATTTATTGTTCTGTAGTCTCCTGACCAAAAATAATTCTCCTCTGTCCACATCACCTCACTTATTCCAACTATTCCTAGGTTAAGCCTTTTCCGAATCTTCCAACTCCATTTAAGCTTCTTACATTCCAAGTTCCTATTTTGATTGCGCATTTCTTTTTATCACTTTCCGATGATGATGCTCCCTCAAACAGCTCCCTCCCGGACATCCGAATGGGGAGCTTTTTACGTCCAAAAAAATTATTTACCTAGTGGAACGTCAGTATCATTAATTAATATTTGGAAAAGCTACACTTCCTGGAAAGAGATACTGTTGTAGTTCTTCATTGCTTTCAACAGGATTTACCTGGTTGGAGTTTGCCTTCTCCCAGGTGCTTTTGGTTGCGATTTTAACGAAGTATAACCTCATACAGAGTCTCTTTTTTATACGCTTAAGCTTCCTCACCACGGCAAGGTATCACCCAAGAGGAGGTGTGAGGGGTTTAAGGGGTTTAAGGAAGTTTTTTGACGAGCCTGAAAGAATTTCGGTTGGTCTTGGAGGGTTTAAGACAGTTTTTACAAGGCCCGAAAGAGTCTTGTAGGGTTTAAAGAAATTTTTACGAAACCTAAAAGAATTTTGGTTGGTTCTTCAGGGCTTTAAGATAGTTTTGACAAAGCCAGAAAAAGTCTTGGTTGACTTTGGAAAGTTTAAGGAAGTACATAAAAAGCCTGACAGAGTTTTGATTCGTCTTCAATGGTTTAAGGAAGTTTTTACACAGCCTGAAAAAGTCTTGGTGCGTCTCGAAGAGTTCAACAGTAGAAAACGGGTCTCTTTAAATTCTAGCCCAACTTAGAAAAAAAAAAAAAGATAAGCAACTTAGTACGAGTTTGTCCAACCAAGGATATTAATAAGAATTTTTCAGCGAAACAGAAAAGAAAACGACTAATGGCTTTGTAGACAGATCTTTGTACATATATTTCATTTTAAAATATACAAGCGGAGTCACTGACGTCGATGACAGCGTATGAAGGCAAAGTTCTAAATTTACCGCATAGAAATTACGAACACACACAACCATATGCATGTGTATTATCTCACGTAACCGTATTTATTGACACAGAAACGAAGGAGTGTTGAAAGCGAAGGGAAGAATTCCTGAAAATGGCGGCTGATTAAGCACACACAAGCTGTATATGGTACACCCTGAATACACTATGTCTAAAAGTATAAAGCTAGACTATACCAGCAAGTACGCATATACGTAGGAAAAGTCGGAGGTCCTATATTTATTAATAGAATTATACGTTGTTAATGTAAAATTAAGCTTGTATACTAAGAGTAACTAAGAGCGTATGCACGTTGAGACAGCTCAGCACATATCCAAAAATATTGTTTATTTTGGTATAGCTTTAGCTATGCTGTACTTCTGATAAACCCACGTTTTATCTTCCGGAACACGAACACGTTTTTCCCTTATTTATAAAACGACATTATTATTAGCCGGCTCTGTAAATGTATAGCCTAATACACTTTCTGTAAACTTGTTTCTCTAGTGGCGAGGCTGGGACAAAACAGTCAAATTATTTCGCGATTGTTGCATATACGACCTAGAGATACAGCCAAGCAGTAGAACTGCAGTAACTAGGACTCTTAGGGGCGAAATTATAGGGGGTGTGGAGAGTTGAAACACTCCCTATCATTTGGTAGTCGGCAAATTTTGAAACTGTTCATTTGAATTTTTCATTTTTTAAGAACTTTCGTTTGTTTGTTTTTTTTTTTTTTGTTTTTTTTCAAATAAAAATATTTCGATCGAAAAATCGGCAAATTTTCAACAAAAAATTTTGTCGGCGAATTTTTAGTTTTCAAAAAATATTTGCAAATTTTTCTTCTTTACTCCCCCTCCCCACCAACTAAAAGTAAAATTTCGTCTGTGAGGACTCTGCGTAGTTACACATATAGGCACAAGCGACCCGCCATTTTGTCTAGAGAATGCACTCATCAGCCATATGTCGATAACGAATAATTTTTTTAAACTTGGGTTACAACTTCGGATTCTGCGCTCCAACTTCACACTACAAGAAACTGTCCGGAGCGAACATGGAGGGATGCCTCCATTTTCCTCCCTCAGGTTATTGGCCTTTTCAAAATGAGCAGAACATTGTGAAATCGCTGTTAATCCGAAAATCCAATTTAGGACGCCGCGTAAGTTGTAAGTTTCAAGTCCACTCCCTCCAAATTTTCTAAAGGTAATTCGGGGGGAGGGGGTTTGGTTGGCCGAGTGAATAGCGCGCTGGTCTCCGAATCCGCGGAGTTCGGTTCAAGCCCACGTAGCAGCTCGCTACATTTCGACCTAGGCCGTGTTTTCGGCAAGATGAGAAGGAGGCTAAGATAGCCCTAACAGCCTCTCCGACATCTCTGAGGTAATTCTCGAAAGGGCGGATTTCAGGGCTCGGGTTGAGAGTAAAATTAGAAAAGTGGATTCGGAAGGGGGGGGGGCACAAAATCTGGGTTCGGCGGAATAAAACAGTATCAAATCTGAAAAACTTTCCTGAAGTCGAATCTCGAGAGGGTGCCGATAGTTTCCCAGTTCCCTCCTCCTCCCATCTCTCTTCTGCATGCCTTAACAAAAGTTAACCAGCTGGGATAAGCTACTAGATGCAATCCACGGACATTTTCTGTAATTTTATTAACCGACAATTACCACTGTACCTGAGAGGTACTTTGAAGAGGTACTTGTACTCGACGACTCTGACAATAAATTAGGCTCAATTTCTTGCACAATTATTGCGGGAGGATAGCGGGCACGAAATTCGGGATTGTTGGCACACGGTATTTCAAAATTAACATGAAATTATGACGCCATTCACGAATCTGAAAACCACTTTAGAAGGGGGCAGTAGGTCACCAGCCCTCACAATTATGGGAGAATATCTCGGGTAGGACTGGCACAACATGCGGGGTTATTAACATAAATAGCGTAGAAGTAGCACAAAATTGTGAGACCGTTTTCGACTCGAAAGGCTGTATGTTACCAGTCCTCAACCATTATTACTGAATATCTTGGTATGCCTGTGGGGGAGGGAAGGGGAAGCACAAAATTTATGGTTTGTGGCACAAAACTGCATAAAGTGAACATAAAACTATGACACCGTCATTAAGCTTTGATTCATGTTGGGGAGCGGGGAGGGGAACAGGAGGCTAGGAATACAGACCGAAAAATGATTTCAAGTTCATTTATCCGTATAATTTTTGATAACAGCGCTCAAGTCTACATCCATGTGTCCCATTTGTCCCACGCATTGTACTGTCAGCTGCGTTGTCACAACCCCGTAATTAATTATTTATACTTGATATACGCTAAGTCACCTCATTAACGATATTGCTGTACAGTCGGCGATCCAGTAAATTCTCCGAAATACCGAGTTATCTTTCAAAATTTAGCCAAAGCGTTTTTCTCATTACGTAAATGTGTATATGAGGTCCATTAAGTCTACGTCATCGCACAGAACACCTCCCTCGGTTCCTTCTCAGGGTAAAAAGGGGGAACATAAATTTTAGCGAAGTAATATTTGAAATTAAATTTAATAAATTTAAAAAAAAAAAAGGATAATGTTTTTATTCGCAAATGCTGAACGAATATTTTTATGGAGGTGTGGAAGACGAAGGGGAAACATTTCTTCGACGCAGGATTACTTCCTTATTTTTTTGTTTGCTAATTCAGTTTCACTTTCAAAGAGGGTGGCCTAGCGTTATCGTTATACTTTGGCATCGTTATGCGATATAACTAACATTCTTTTCTTTGCCTTATGAATTAATTTATATCTCGCGGCTGTAATAACTTTATCTGTTGTGCGGCAAGGGGCACATTTGTATTATGTTTTTTTGTTGAAATTATTTCATCAGAATCACCGCTGTTACGAGCTGTTTTGGTTTTACAGGGGAGTGAGATCGTGCAGGCTAGTCGGAATGTGTACAGGAAGCTTAATGTTGCCAAATGAGTGCAAGAATTTCATTTCAGTATTTCAACACTTTAGTGGCAGTTTCTACAAAAGGGGCAACTTAGTCGGTCAGATCATTTTTGAGTTAGGCACATGTTTATGTAGTAGACTCAATTCCTTACGAAATGAGACCTTTTCCAGCTTCCTGAGTGCTATATTAATTTCTCTATATCCATTAAAAAAGAGGTACCTCGCATTTTTCGAAAAACAAGATTTGAGAAAAACGCGTTCAAAGTTTTTGAACACATTTTGTTGATTTTCTTGTCAAAGACCAAACTGTTTCATAGACTATTGTACAGAGTGTCCGGACTTCGTTCAAGAACCCGCTAGGTACGCACAGTACGACAGCACTCGATAAAATACTAAAAAATTTGAGTACGAAAAGTTGCCTATGGGCGAATTGGAGAGGCTACGCCGTTTCAAAAATTACACAAAAACACAATTTTCAAGATGATATACAAGACATGATAATTGACGGAAGGCTGGTAGTACTAGCTTGAATGGAAAAAATCTTAGTACGATGTATGGCCTATTCTCCAAATTGAAGGCGTTAAAAACGTTAAAGTTAGGCAAATTTTATTTTTCGTTAAATGGTTAAAAAGACCGTTTTTCAGCCCAACCTTAGGTAAATAATTAACCGTTTCAGAGCTACTGTGACTGTGGCAACTTGTTGTACGTATCTAGTAGATGAAAAAATTACTTAATGCAGGATTAACTTTTTAAAAATTCAGAATTCGGTGAAGATGGTCGCATAATTTTTTCATTTCCTAGATACGAACAAGTTCAACGGTCGAAGATGTAGAACTACTTGCTGATATTTCTGGAGGCTGCAATCTTCTTCTCGTGAAAGAGCATCGAATTTCGTACAAGAATCCGTAATAATCTTAAAATCGATTTTTCTCGCCAAAAATTTTGCGTTTTAGTTTTTCCCGTTTTCCTTGTCTTTTTCTTACCGACAAAAGTTGTCCTTTTTTTTTTATAGAAACTGCCATGTTAGTTTCCTATAGAAAGTTCAGTCGAATATTTCAGTGAACGAATGAAATCGCAGAAGTGAATACATGGCTAAAGATGTATTGACGAGAACATTTGAGAGCTTTGGCTGCGTTTTCCATTCGGTGTTAACTTCACGGGAACTGTGTCATAAAGCAAATTACCCACCCTGACCCCATAACTTGTTTTTCCATACTTTCCAGTCAAAAGTTCAGGGAAATTATCCGTTTTCGCTCTTCTTCTGAATCCAATGCTACTTCAAACTCTTTCTGACCTTCCTGTATGGCTGCAGGCATGCAAGACCTGCATTTGGTGCGTACAATTCGATGAAAAAGCCAAGTTACCTACCATTGAGTTTTGAATTGAATTTTGCATCGATTTTGATGTAATATTCTAGCAAAAAGTTGATTTCGGTGGAATAATTTGAACTTCCATAGCCATCTTCGCCTCCCCCCCCCTCACCCAGTAAACAAGAATAAATTACTTTTCAAAAAGGTAAAGTGCATAAGCTCAGATATTTGCAACACTTTCTTGTTCGACTCCGGCAAAGGACCTAGAAAACGCACTCTCTGGTGGATAAAATCTGAACTACAAAATGTGAACATTCAGCACTCACACTCTTACCAACGCATTAGCATAAGTATATAGAATATATTTCAATGAATAACTCGTTCTCTGGTGGATGAAATCTGAACTACAAAATGTAATCATTCGGCACTTACACTTTCACCCCTGCATTCGTATACTTTGCAGCAGCCCCATAGCCATGGGGGTAAGCTGGGGCTGAGCCCCTCTAAAGGTATCTTGAGCCCCCCTAGGCAAAGATACCACAATTAAAAAATCTTCATTACGCTGAACAAGAAAAAAAAAAGAGGGATGAAGAGAATAAATATCACAGAAACTTTTTAAAATTTAGAACAGTAACTTGGTTAACTAATTTGGGACTCTTGGATTGGGAATGGGATTTTTATGTAATGGCCCCAGTACACTCTCGGTAAGTTACCCGAGACGGTTTAGATAATGAGGCGAGACAACCGAGACCCAAGACCCGAACAGCCGTGTGTACTCGCGATACATTATTGAAATAAAATATAAAACCCACGTACACTTTTCTGTTCGCTTGTTAAAAAATTGTCGGCCTCGGCCTCCCAAAAGGTTCATAAAGCCCAACACATAATCTCTGGCTACGGGGCTGCTTTAGAGAATTTATTTCAATGACAAACTCGATTTTAATGGTTGTGGCACTCGCGCCCCTCCCCCCACTTTCTTCGATAACCCATTTAATGGCAACTCGACTTTGATATCGAATTCTACGAGTATATCAAAATTTGACTATCATATCGGGTTAAAAAATCGACGGATTTTGATTGTCGACTAGAGAGCTGATTTGTATATCAGTTGTATGTATTTCAAACGATTATGGATTGCAAGCAAAAATGAAATTTAACTGACAAGAATAATAATTCATCTCGCTCACCTATTTTACAGGCAAAAAAGAGGAGAAAAATTTGCTCTGAATATTGATTTAACGAATGAAATGCGGTCTCTGGAAGATCCTAAGGGTCTGAAAGGGTAAGAAGTCTTGACATGGGCGTCGCTGGGGGGTAGACGGGTAATACTAACCCCCATCTTGGGGGGGGGTTAAAATATGATCAAAATTACCCCCTTCCCCCAATTTAAATGTCAATTATAGTTATACTTGTAGTTATAAAAAATTTGTACATAAACGAATTAGTACTATGTGATAAATGGGGGCTCGGGCCCGGCTCCAAAGCGTTCCCCCGGCCACTGATGCGATACTCGAAATGGTAGTTTCCGGTGCCAGGGGTGCGGTGTCATAGGGGCCACTTTGGTATGCGTGCATCGCCATACGTCCCACCAATGAGATAAAGCAATTAGTAGCACCATACACTTAACTCGCAATACACATACAATATACTACACCCCTCTCCCAAAAAATCCACCGACGTCGATGAATGCAGGTCAACACTGCTGAAAAAATTATCCCCCCAAATAATTTTCCAGCGACGACTCTGCTACTTAACTGGATCAATCTTAAAGAGTTTTACACAAACTTGAAGCAGGGCTATTCTTAACAGAACCTCTAGATAAGGATGGCGAATTTCACTTATTTATTTATGTATTCATTCATCGAGCTGTTGGCCGGTGATTGGCGCTCCAGTGAGTGGTTTCGTCCACGACTGCACTAGACGGAGTAAAAAGTCAATTTTAGGGGCAGTAAATGCACTACTGGAATACGGCCGGGCTAGGAAGAATTTTAGTATAAAAAATGTCTAGAAGAGTCCCAAAGAAGTCTTGAAGATCCTCTCACGAGACTGGAAATGTAAAAATCCAGCTGTATATAAGGTGCACATCACCAAAAGTATCTCTATTCTCGACTTAAAACTGATCACAAAAGCAGCTTCGGCGACCTTGGAAACCCAGCATTGCAAGATACCTCGGTTTCATTTTTCAAACAAATAGATTGTCTTTATATTAGAGACACAGTGTAGGAAGACTGGCAAACAAATTCAAAAGTTCAACATTTAGGACCGTCCAATAAAATACACTAGCGCAGAATGGAATGTTTCCTTACCTTGCCTCCATTCAGCGAACGCCCTCAATCTTCAGTCTGGTGGTGTGCTAAAATACGTCTACCAGTGTTCGTCTGTCTAAGCCGTTAATCTTTCCTGAAACAGAAAAAGAGACGATCTTATTTACAAAGATGAATATTACCAGAAATAAGATAACGAAACCGAAAACGAAACTACGCAAGGTCCCGTAACGATATCAAGATTCCGGAATATTTGTAAATAAATAATGACACGATTCGTTAAAAAAAAAGAAGTAAAACTCTATTTTCTTGGTCATAAGAACCACTGAAAATTTCATTTCAAATTTAAGCACCATTCAGAAAGAGGTATTTTATTCAAAACTGATCTACGCCGACTAACCGCGACAATATTTTAGCTGAATTTAGATATAATCAAAAAGCGTAACAGTTGAAAGAGTCACGAAACCGATTTTCATTTTTTCTGATGCACAGGTTAGCTGAATTAAAATACAGAAGAGCGATGAACATTTGCAATTCCCCCAATTCTCTCGTCTATAAATGTATACACTGCAAACGCTGGTGATGGACTGAAAAAATTCTGTAGCTTCCGGCTTTGAAGAGGGTAAAACTTTAACTTTCAAAAAATGGTACCATGAAATTGGAAACTGTTTTCCTAGACTAAAGTTTTTAGGAACACTCCTTACCACGAAGATAAGTCTTGTAAGAACATCACGATGTATGTAATTCACAAAATGGACAGACAAACAAACTTGTTACAGGGTTCAAAGCTTCTTTTCTCCGAAAGGAAGCACAGTTGCAGATTACACGTATTTAATACACGAAGAGAAGATTCTGAGAAAAATAATGTTTAGGTACGTTTTTCTGGACGGATATGATGCTCAAAGTCAGTCAAAATCATTTACGTTTTTAGGGTGTTTGCCCGCGCGCAGCGCTGCAAGCACCCTATTGCAATCGAATTTTCATCATTTTTCAATAAATACGACTGAATTGTTTACAGTTCATAGTTCAGTTTTAGTTCAGTTTTTATTATCAGTGTTTTATCAATACCAGTGTAGGAAGTTAGCGCAACAACCAACAAGCAAGTAACGAAGCAAGATGCTGGCAAATGGGAAAATCTCGATATTTTGGATTGAAACGAGTATGGTACATATGAATGAGTTGTTTTTCATCTAGTTAAATTATGTAGTGGATTATGTTTGCTAATTCTTTGAACTTTTTAAAATCATTGTTCTGTTCCAGTTTTCGAGCAGTGAAGGTACTGCTTATGTAAACTTGATTCAGGATACTCAAAAATTTATATGCTCAAACTGTGTAAACTTTGTATTTAACTGGATTTAGAAGAGGTAAGTGTATTATTTGTTAATGTATGAAATGAGCTGTCAGTTCAAATAATGTAGAATTTCTTTGAATCGAACCTCGAACCTAGTACAACTTTCTGTGATACTCTTATCAGTAAAATTTGCAAGGAACAATGCGATGTGAATTATAAAAGTATTAAAAATGGTAATTTTGGTATTCTGTTTCAGAGGTCTTTCACGAATATTTCGTTTCTCGTTTGACTATTTACTTTCCTCTTTCATTATCAGTCAGGATCAAGGAATCATCCAAAACCATCAACATGCCTTCAACCACGATTTTGAACTTCTATTATAATCGTGTAACGGAATTGATGAAAAACGTGAATAAATAATTGGCAGATCACGTTTTGTTTTTGAAATGACAAATTATTTTTCTCGCATTAACAGTTCACGAATTCACAGGAGTGGAGCATAGAGCTAAGTAATGTCTTGTAATGACTAATGAGGAGTGAGAACACATTAATATGCGTTTTCTGAAGTGAGAACACAACTTTATTTGAATCGAAACAAAATTCCTGTCTTTCTGAATTGTTATCAGCAGTTGACAGTTCATATTCGTTGAAACTCCTGACTTTTTAAATTCCTTGGATTTAGGTATTTATGTCCTGTGAATTTATTTTTTGTCTTGTAAATGTAGAGTGTTTGATTTCTGCTTGCCACTTGGAATGAATTAAACGGAAAATGGAAATGTATTCTAGTTTTCTAGTATGTTCTGTGTTGATCAAAGTCTGCTGGGTGATTGCAGTTTGCAGCTTCACAGTTCGAAGCCTGAACTTCTATGATGTGCGTGTAGCGTCCGGAGCTTTTATGTTCCCGGGTCCGGGGGGGGGGGACGAAAAGAAGACTTCACAGTCTTATTAGAGCATCATTCGCTTATCAAAACATACCAATTCTACACTAGCGCTTCTACAATTTGCATAGTCCCAATGGCAAACACCCTGTTACTACCTCGCGATCCGCGAGGTCGCTTGTTAGTTTTTAAATCATTTTAAATCTTATGTATAATAATTTTAAAGAATAAAGGGTTATGGCTCCCGTATGCCTCCCTCGATCTGACACGCTCAATGACCATTATCTGTAAACAGTAAATTTAGCTTAGACTAATCTTATTTGAATTTCAAAACGTTTATCAGGGAAAAACTTGATCAGTGAATACTTCCAAAGTTCCAATTTCAAATCATTAAGAACTGATATTCTGTATCGGAAAAGAGCACTCAGTCGACATGGGCTTATGACACATATATCTACTGAAATCTGATAACATTCCTGACAAATTAAACCATCAGTCAGTTATCCAGGTTCAAAATCAGTGGAGATAATTGTGTTTGAAAATTCAAAAAATTGATTTTAATACTTGTTCAGAATTATAGAACGCCCATAACTAATATTCCCTCTTTTAATGTCCTTACCCCTTCTCGGCTTCAACGTTATATTATCTACACGAGTATGAACATATAGATTCAAAATTCTGGAGGCACCTATACGAAAATATCAACCGAAAATTTAATGAACTTCATACAAATTTTATGTGTTGGATACTATTTCTCAAAGATCAACAAACCGAGCCACCTGCTAAATCATAGACGGCAACTTCAGCGGTACCCATCAGCTCTATAGCACCCGATAAGAGTTTTCGAGCACAACATGGGAAAATTAATATTTAAGTGGACGGAGAGGGTAAAGGTATATCAAAAGACTCTGCGAGGGGAGGAGAGTCGAGCACAACATGAGAAAAATATAAGTTGCCACCCATGTGCTGAAGAAGTATTTTAGCACAGGGTAAGCCAATCAATGCGATGGTTGAATGGCTTCCACAGACTTAGTGAAATAGTGCAAGTACATATATGTACATCACAACTTCTTCACAGTAAGGTAATTCAGATGAAGATGAGGTATCTTATGGGAACGTCCGATTATAGGCTCAGATTTAACCCTTGAGCACACTGGGTTTCTAAATTTATATTTCAGACCTCCAGGAAAACAGTAAACTGAAAAGCAAGGTCACTGCTTTGGTCGCCCTTCTTCAACCTGCTGTTAATGGAGAAAATGCAACAGGCCGTAAAAGTAGGCAACGATAACTAATAAAAATAACAGTATCGACTATTTGCTTCCAATTTTCTTGAAAAGATATGACCATTATATCTATAATATCATGTTCCATGAAGTATTTTCTCCACTTTCATGAACAGCCCATCTTCTTAAGCTAAAGTTAAGGATGCTGTGCATCCAAGAAAACAGTTATGAAATTACAACGCTTATTCTAATGCCCAGACTACACACACGCTTCGATTGTTACAGGTTTTAGAAAATTGATAACCATGTAAATAATCAAGTTACCCAGGTCAAAATATAGGAGTAGCAAAGTCTCAACATACTTTTGATGACGTAATCAACGGAAAATATTTGTATTACTTCTGCCATCATATATATTTTTAGGATAAACCATCTTCTTTAGTGGGACACCTTCATCCGAACGCACATTTATATTTTACACAATACACAATAAGATTGAGGGTAAGATTTCAAGATCCTCGGTAGGTTACAAAACGCTTTAAAATATTTCAAGACATTTTAGAACTTACTTAAGACTCGCTTAGACTCTTAGGGACTCACTTAAGCCTCGTTAAGACTATTCCAGAATTGTGTATCACTTTTTAAAACTCTTGAAGATGAGCTTTAGATGTTATAATACCTTTTAAGGTCGGTTAACGGTTCTCCGTGACGTATCCTAATCTTGAAGACTCGTTTGAGGCCCTTCAAATACTTTATTACTATGTCAGACTTCTTTAGAACTCTCACGATTCTATCAAACTTATTTAACGATCTTTAGGATTCTTCTGGACCAGTTCAAAACTAGTTTGAGTTTCTTCACGACTCCTGAAATTAAGAGCACGCTTACGTTTTTTGGAGCCTTCGCAGTTCCACATTTGGGAGCCCTGTTCTTTTGTTTTCATGAGTTTCAGGACCAAGGGTGTAACAACAGGGGGTCCCAAGGTGCCAGGGCACCAACTCAATTGTGAAAGGGCCCCTCCCAGCGAAGGATAATGTTTTGATTTAAATCATCTTTTCGAGGTCACGGGGCCTAATACACTAGGTTGAACAGGCGTAAGCACGTCCCTATCTCAAGCTTATTTTAAGACTTCAACACAATTTGCAGATCAAAGACACTTAAAAAGACCTGCAATGTGGATTTAGTTCTCCCTATTCCAAAAGCGAGGGAAGTTTGGAATGTTTTTCAGAGTAATGGGCAACGTAATTTTTCTTGAAATTGAGACTTTTGTCAAGATTTCAATGCTTGAACAACGAAGCTTCTTCGCAGCAAGGACTGAAGATTTCATCTTTCCGCAGTATTTTTTTTTTCTAGCTCCATTTCACAAACACAGTTTACTCATATGAGAGAATGTATTATTTGATTTATTTATTTGATTTATTGATAATTAACCCTCCACAACAGCCTGATGGCCAATTACAGTGGGGGGCGTATACAAAAAGTTCTTAATACATATATCTGAGTAAGTATATAAAGAAATAAAAAATAAAAGAGAAAAAAAAAAGGAAAGAAAAAGTAACTAAAAAAAAAAAAGAAAGAGGAAAAAGATAACTGAAAGAGTAATAATAAAAATAAATAAAAATAAATAAAAATAAATAAATAATAATAATAATAATAATAATAATGAGAAATAAAAAAATAGTGAAAATAAGATATATATTTTTTCGAATCACCAGCCATTCCCACGTATACATATACATATAGGCTTATGTGGGCAAAAATAAGTGGTGGAAGGCAGTGGCGTAGCCAGGGGGCGAAGGGGGCGAATCCCTCCCCTAAAGCACCTGAAATTGAATGTAAAATATGCAAAAATGACTAATGAGCAAATTTTTGCCTTTAAAATACGTTTCTTCGAGAAAAAAAATTTCAAGTAGTAATTTTACCTTCATTTTTTATAAAATAGTCCTCTAATATCGGCAATTTTTAAAAAAATACCTTAATTTTCGACATTATCTCCCTTGAAAATCTTACTTCGCCCCCTCCCCCCTGTAAAAATCCTGGCTATGCTACTGGTGAAAGGGTTCAGCAGCAGCGAATTGTAACATAGAAAGCTACAGGGAAAATGCTATCGCATTGGCTAGTTTCCCTCATCATTGCCTTTTCACCCCTACAGTGACCTTTTTACAGTACACTCGATTATCCGGACCACCGTATTATCCGGGCAGCTAAAAATAGTTCCCTATTGTCCGGACTCTCAGTTATCCGGACATTCTCTCTATTATACGAATCAGGCTGAATACATTTTATGTAATTCTCTATTTTTATCTTGAATACACATTATACACATAGGCGCAACCAGGAATTATTTCTGGGAGGGGTTAAACCATAAAAAAGTGGCGGGGTGAATTTTATACACTTAAAATTTATTACTTCGCTTAATCATCGGGAGTTTGTAAGAAATCTCAGGGCTTTAGGGGGTGGGTAAGCCTCAGGGCCACCCCCCATGGTTGCGCCTATATATAATCTGTTGTCTAAACGTTTCTTCAGAAGTTATCAACAAATTTATACTGTATTACTCGGTTTGGTTGTCAAAAAATTAATTTAATAAAATCTCCCTATTATCCGAATTTTCAGTTATCCGGATCACCCAATTTCCCGATTAGTCCGAATAATCAAGAGTATACTGTAACTCTTTAATATATCGACCTAACTCTTCCGCATTAGATCGGCCCTTCTGGAAATTTTTCGATAATTTGTACGGCCAATCCGCCTCTAATGACAGGAAGCTATTTTACGGGATTCAGAAAATTTTGGAACTTACACACTCACATATACATCTCAGAATAAACGAGACAAAACTTCTGTCGAAAAGGGTCCTTAAATTGTCAATTCCCATCCACAGCATTCACTAGGCTGTAGATGTTCTAAATTAGGTCCGTACCTTTTTAAAATTACATATCTCGGCCGATTCAAGTTCTCAGTTTTCAAAAGAACAGCTACATTCTGTTCATCTACAGGTACGAATATCTATATAGTTAGTATGAAACCCTC
Organism: Acanthococcus lagerstroemiae; assembly: GCA_031841125.1. NCBI lineage: Eukaryota > Metazoa > Arthropoda > Insecta > Hemiptera > Eriococcidae > Acanthococcus > Acanthococcus lagerstroemiae. The sequence goes on along the minus strand of CM063114.1, from coordinate 25,056,687 downwards.
AAAGCTATGGGATTCCACTTGAACTTCCCAGAGTTAACAAAACGCTGCCGGTGATACTCTTATAAGTACTTTAATTAACAGCGTGACGTTTCCTGTTCCAATTTTCCACTATCGATTATTACCAGCCTCTTATTTTTTTCTTTCTTTCTTTCTGTTCAAAACATACAAAATACAAACACGCGCACTCGCACACTTTCCAGTGACTGAATGCATCGGCCTCTTTCCTACATGCGAGTATCCAATATCACATCAACTTCAGTTTTTCATCGACCTCTACTTAGTCATTACACAAATAACGTTTGTAACAAATTCGATACATTGGTAATGGAGGCGGTACCCAGTAATTTCAACTCGAATCATGATAATAATCCGTATCGGTAAATACACATTGCATTTGAAAATTTGAATCCAGTCAACGCAAGTTCTTGCACACGTGTTTTCAAATGCATTTTGAGAAGGTTCTTCACCTTTTGATTCGTTCGTGTCAACGTAGAATGCACTGTGAGCTGAGGCACCACCAGCCAAGTGCTTGCAAATAGCTTTTCATGTCAAAAGTGCCCGATGTAGAAATCTAAATGCAGGCTGACCAGATTTTTTCAGAAAGAAAAGAGTATACTAAAATGAAGAGGGTTAGCGCAGTGGCATAGACATGGGGTAGAAGAAAAAAAGGGGCCAAAAAAATTTCTCGCGCTGTGCTCACCTTCTGCAGCCCTTAGATGAGATGTCTGCGAACCCTTGAAGTTATGATTTGTTCATCATTATCATTATATTAATTCAGACAGAGTAGGTGAACCAAATACCACAACGTCATAAAATGCAGAGGCGGATCGAAGGGGGGGGGGGCATTGGGTAAGTATTCCATGTTCTTGATAACACCTGAAAGCAGCGATGGATTTCCCAATAGGCACATTAGGCAAGTGCCTCCATGTTCTTCATAATACCTGAAAGCAACGATGGATTTCCCAATAGGCACATTAGGCAAGTGCCTAAGGCGGCAGATTTCGAGGGGTGGCAGATTTTTGAACGAAAACAGTGGAAAAGAGGAAGGAAATTCAGAAAAAGAGAAAAAGAAGAAGAGACAGAGAGAGAAAAGGAAAATATTGTAGAAGTTGCAGAAAACACAACCGGGAAATAATCATCAATTTTTGACCTGTATAGCTTATCAGGAGGATATGGAGTGGAGGGGTGAGGGGGACATTTCGTTGACCGCCTATAGCGGCTTAGCTTCTAAATCCGCCGCTGCTCGAAAGGACTCTTATGAACGAAATACTTGAAACGAAAAACTGTGGTATTTTTTCAATTAAATATAAAAACCAATTGCTTATACACCAAAAATGATTCTAAGTGTGAGTTACATAACACGCTCGATAGTGAGAGAACTTGACAGCTCGACACCTTTATCATTTATTACTTCAACCGCTGATCATGGGAAATATTTTTATTTTGCAACACAGAAAATAATTCAAATGAAACCCTCCTTGTGAAAATAACCGTAGCCAGTTTAAATTTTTTGACTTGAATTACAGACTGAGCTATATCCATTGTTCAGATGGATGAACTACCTGCTTGTTTTCATTCTCAGATGATGACTTGATAAAATGAGTTGGAATGTTTTTGCATAATGGCTGCAGATATAGCTCTGTCTGTCATTTAAATTAAAAAATCAAAATTGACTATAGCTGTTTTCAAATGTTCTCAACTTTAGACAGACTTCGCTTCAAGAATACGTTCGGTCGTTAATTATCAACCGTTCGATGAACCAGTTCTACTTGACTTACTGTTTATGTATAAATTTCTGATCAACGCTAATCAAGATTTACCCATAAGAAACGCGAAACCGAAGCAATGGCGACGCCCGTTTTATAAGCACTTCATTAGCCGCAGACCCGACTATTATATCCGCCGCTGAAAGCCAAAGATGAGTTCAGAAATTTCATTCAAGTGTCCGACGACAGAGTCGAACATGTAGGCACCAGCATCGAGTATAATGTGTATATAAATTATATTACATAAATGAATGACGCGTTCATTTTGATGGAAATCCTTCGCACCTGGACGGCTTAACGAAGACCTAATTATTATAGGCGAGATGAGAAATAACACACCTTAATCGAAGTTACGAACTCTCCAGCGGTAATCGAGTTCAAGGTGGTTCGAACGCTGATGGAAAAAATCTCGTCTAAGTGGTTCATTTTCTGAATGCAGCTGATCTTGTACCGTAAGTATGCAGAACGTAATCTGCTCGACAGTGTATCGACCTTAGCCCCCAAATTTATTGATGCAAAAGGGTGCAGAGAAAAATAAATTTCACGTTTTCACTTTTTGCAAGGTATCAAAGCCTCCGGCTAAACATTAGATAGACTACACTTCGTACTCTCTAAATCACAAACAGCGATAACCAAAAATTTAACCACTGACCATTTTCGCTTATTTTTCGGCTTATGTTTGCTGACTGAGTTAATGACACGGATTCTGATTCAATTAGTATAAATATACGCACGACAATCAGTGAAAATGGTCGCTGATTACCTCTGTGAGTCAAAGATATAGAGAGAATTAGTTAAAGTGTAATTTAATCCCACATTTACAACCCATAAAGTTCGTGCATTAGGTTTGGAGCTTGATGTTTCTGACATAAACCGAAGCAACTTTTTAAGGAATGTGAGCGAGACGGAGTAATTTTAATTTTACCAGCTGGGCAATCAAAATTTGGTCTCGATGAAAATAGCTTGATTAACTTAAAATTTATCAAAACTTTTTTATTGTTTTGTTCAACAAAGAGAGAGTTTTGTTTATTGTTAAATAACTCTAAGAGCAAAAGCATTCGGATAATGGAAAAAAGCGAGTCGGTTAACAGTGCACAAAAATTGCAGCTACTTCTCAATTAGTGTAAACGTTCAACAGACTGATAGTCTCTCTATAGCTCAATATCAAAGGAGGTAGTCCAATTCAAACACTCTCCATTTCAATATTTTTAGGTAATATACAACTGCAACTAGAAGAATGTTGACAAAAATTATTAAAATTCTAGTAAGTCACTGACGTTTAGCCATTCACGCACTTTTGAATTGTAAATAAGACAGTGCAGGGAATAAGATCCCACTTTGTTGATCCTAGTTTTCGAGATACGGCGATTTTTGTGAATTAAGGTCAAACTGTCGAAATCGGGATTCGTGACGATTTTGGTAGAATAAACCCTCCTCCTTCGAATGGCGTTATTCATTTTTCTCTGTCTGCTTTCGTTCGTCCATTACAGATGAAAATGTGAACTCACCTCCTTTCTGTTTTTACTCACTTAACTCAGTTTTGTTATCAAGAAAATTAAACTCTTTTATTTCGTATTATAGTTTTCCAAAACGAAATTTTTCATTAAATTTCCGACAAAGTGAGACCTCGCGGAGCTCTCTATTTGTCTCAGAGATTTATCACTCATAGAATTCGTAATTTTTTGTTTTTGAATTACATTTTTTTCAAAAGCAAACTTTTAAAATCTCAACTTTGGACAGCCATATCTCGGTGAATTTTGGAGCTAAAGAGCTCCGTACGGTTTCATTTCGTCAGGAATTTTATCAAGTATATGCCGGTACTCATAACACCGTATCAACGAAATGGGACCTTATTCCCTGCACTGCCACAAATTATAATAATTTTCACTAGATTCTCGTAGGTAACAATCATTGTAATTATACAAAATTTCGATAGGATTACAGTAACTGTTACTAGAATCTAAAGACAGAAATTATAATTCAAATGTCAGAGACTACTAAAATTTTATAATAATTTTTGTCATACAATTTTCTCAGCGAGCCGCTTTGTCTCAGTTTCATCAGCCGCAATTGTTCTGATTTCACAACAGGATGGTTTAGGTCATTGAAAAAATTTTACGGGAAAAATTATTAGAACTTTGTAAGTCTCTGACATTCAGTGATTTTGCACGCTACTTCATGAAATTATGGGAAATTGATGAGATAATGTCGCAATGTTTTTTTTATCAAAATTTGATTAAGTGAAGCGCGAAATGTTTTTTTTTCTCAACTTATTTTTAGAAGTGCCTACGTACAAAGCAACGAGTAAAACTTAAGACGGATGAATGCCAAATAGTTGACCTAGGTATCGAATGTTGATCCCTTTTTCAAGGTTCAATAAATCGTCATTGGAGCGCTCACAACTTTTTTTCGTTGTGAATCATACAGAATGAACCTTCACCTACCGTTCCATACAGTTTCAGCTGAAAACGGGATTTGTGTTATCGCGTGATAATTTTAAAGTTCTTTTGTTAGAAAATGTACTAAAATGCAACAATTTTCGAATTTAGGAAAAAGTAATTTAGAAATATCGAAATGGTAAATATTTTAATTCATTTTTCGACATATGTGTACGTGCATCTAAAAAGGTCCCACTTTGTCGGTATGGAGTTATGCATAGTACGTTACACTAGGAAAAATTTCCGATCAAATGAACCCGCGATCCTAAAGTCAAAATTGCCAAATATTCGCTTTAAAAGTCAAATTTCAATAACGTAGTTTAGGAAAAACGTAAAGTTTTTGTATATATTTTCGGTGATTGAAAAATTCAGTGATTTGATACGTTTGGATTCGTGGGATTTCCTTCGATTATACTTGCGTCATTCAAAAGAGCAGGATTCACTCTACCAAAAACGCTAAAAATCGCAAAATTCATATTTTTGACCTAACATCGGAGAAATCGCTGTATCTCCGTAAATAAAATCGACAAAGTGGGACCTTTTTAGATGCACGTACACATACGTGGGTGTTCATATGTAGATACTGACATGGGTTCAAATGAAGCATCATTGGAAGATTTTAACAATTTTACTTCGAACCGGCTAATTGCGGATCACATGAATCCGAGAGAAAAAATAATAATTAAAAGTGTTCCAATTCGATGTTTTTCAAAAATCTGCAGTTTTGATGAGCTAACTTACCATAGTGTTATTAATTATAATTCATATGTCCTGCGTCAAAGTTCAAAATTTCAGGGTTTGAAAAAGGGTAAACATTTGGCAAAATACTTTCATACTTGAGAGAAGTGTCAAATCTTAATTTATACATCGAATGTTGACTAGATCAATATTTGATATTTTTTTAAAAATATGCCTGGAAAGGAAACTATTGTACATTTTACAATCCGGATCGAACTCCATAATTGGGACTCAAAATTCAAGTGCTGACACCTGGTGACAGAGACGAGAACCTGTCTGGTTTGAGTGATAAGAAATGTACAGGTGATTATTCGATATTTTGAATTTTGAAAAATTTAGGGTTATTTGAGGGTAAATTCTTACTGAAATCATTTTCTACAACATTAACTACAAATTAAAAGTCGTGAAAACAAACACACAGATGGAATTTTCATAAGACAAGACGGAACTTTGCTCCTCGTGTTAAAGGGTAGAAAATACCGATTTTGATCACTCAGCCTCCTTACATATGTCTGTTGGTGTGCGTGCATATGTGTAGCGTCACAAGCGCTTTCTACATTTCGTTCCACATCCCATTCAAGAATATCACGAATGTTTGCATTACTTCAATATTTTCCACGTGTTACAGTCAGTCTTCTATCCGCTATATCAATTATTATAATTTATGCAATACAGGCCCAGCTAGTGTTGAGGAGCAAACAGGGACGACCCCCCCCCCTCCCCTCCATAGAAAGACCAAAATATTTTATTCTGATTTTTGGGCGTGAAATTTACAATATTGCCTCAAGTTGCCCCGCTTTCCCTCCCCTACAAAAGCGATCACACTACAAACCTAGCGCAGTGAAAGAGCATATAAAATTGCTGAACGTTAGAGACTCAGTTGTCTAGTAATTTTTGCCATAATATTCTTTTCAGTGTAAGTACTTAAATGATCTGGTTGTGCACCCAGAATGATATTATTATTTATAACTACGAAAAAGCGACACTTAAGAAAGATTTTCTGACACAAACTACCAGAATTCTAATGACACCCCGATGTGCAGCGATTTCACACTCTCTTTAACTGCAAATTATAGTAATTTGTTCTAGATTCTCGTATATAACAATTACTAATATAACTATTTATATCAGCGCTGTAATTTCAGATTAACAAGCGTGTAATATCATTGAACGTCGGAAACTTACTAGAATTCTAGTAATATTTGTCATGAAATGTTTCTCAGTGTGCCGTTTTCCCTCAGTTCCAAAGAATAATATCATTCTAAATGCACAACCAGGGGTCACTCAAGTACAATTGTACAAGGTATAGAAATGTCACACTGGTATGTCCGGTCTGTAACGACGGTATGTGTGTGAGAGGGTGTTACTCTCTTCTACCTTCAAACGGAGTCTGCCAGTAGCAAATTCTAGTCGCTTGTCGACAAAATTAGAAAAGTGATGACTTTCTCTAGTTTTTTTTTGTTTTGAATCAGCGGTTTCTTCCCCCCCCCCCAATATATCACCTGTTGCAATACTGTAGCTGTCTTATTTTTGCTCCTAGGTGCAAAAAAATCATAAGGGAGACCTCTAACAAGATGGAGAGACAAGTTCACAAAGCACCTACGACCACTCTGGAGGAAAATGACTGCCGATCGACAGACCTGGGCAATTAAAGAAGCATATCCCCAGTCCTGGAGTTAGCCAATACAGGAAAGGAAGCCTCCCCCTTCTTTGACCGCAGAATTATAGTAGTAAGGGAATTATGTACTGACCCGCTAACAATAATAATAACTAATAATAATAATAATAATTTTTGCTCCTATACCCCTACCCAACAAGAAAATGTACTGAGAAAAATTATTGGAATTTTACCAAGTTTCTGACTTTTAGTGATTTCACATTATAGTACTTTGCGCTAGATTCGAGTAATAATTATTGCAATTCTATTAAAATTTGTAGAATTAAAGTAACTGTCATTAGAATCCAGTAGAAATCGCTATAACTTGAAGTCAAAGGTTCGGTAAAATTGCTGAACCTCAAAGACTTACTGGAATTCCAGTAAATAATATTTGTGATATAAATTTTTTTTCAGCGCGCTCTTTCAATCTGTTCCAAATAAAATATTAGGTACCTATTCTCAAGGCCGGATTTACCTGATTTGCCGCTGGGTGCTGTTTTTTTTTGCCGTTCTCAAAAATATACAACAATTGGTGAAACAAATTTTGTCCCCATCTTATTCGTTCTCCATTTTTTGTTAAATTTCGCCGCCCTCAAAATTTTGTCGCTCTGTGTTTCAGCACACTTTAGCACAATGATAAATCTGCCATTGCCTATTCTGACGAGTGCAACTGGCAGATCACTCAGTTATGTAGATGTTTTTCAACTCGAAGTTCCACGAATAGCATGTCATACTTGTAAGTCCGAGCCACAGGGCTAATGTACGTAAGGGAGAGGGCTGTCACCCGCTCCACATTTATGAATACTGCTATCAGCAAATTCTACAATATTGTTAGTTAGCATAATGAGAAAAGTGAGGACCTTTTTTCTCTTTTCTCTTTAGGTGACAACGATTGCAATATGTTTTCTTGTCTTTTTGCACTCTACCCCCTCCTTTGTAAACCGGCACACTGAAAAAATCTTATGACAAAAATTACTGGAACATTGGTGAAAAGTCTTTGACGTTCAGCGATTTCACATTACGGTAATTTTTACTAGATTTGAGAACGACGAAGACTAGAAGTACTGGTCATAGAAAATCGCATTTTTGGCTTAGAAAAACGGTAATTTCTGAATTTTCTTGACTATACAAATATAAATCGCGGCACTTAAATTTCTGAAATTCTAACTGGTTTTTGATTATGAGAGAACGGAAGCAATAGCTTTTGGGTTCGTCCTTCTCATTTTGGTCATAAAATCGTATTTTTTCAGTATACCTTGTTCCCTACTCAATTCCTAAGAATCATTATTTGTTTTGTTTGGGAATAATGAGTTCCCATTGGAAAAGAAGTTGGTTGTTGGTGTCTTACTGTTTTTTAATCAATTCTTAGATAAAAATGATCCTGTTACTACAAAGATTATAAACAAAAAAACAAGAAAAAAATGCGCAATTTTGGAAATGCTAAGGGGCCAAAATTTTTTTCAGAAAATGTTCTCCCACATTTACATTATTCAGTTATTCGATTCTGTCTCCCATTCTTCTTGCAGATCATTATTTTGCATTTTTGTTCTTTTTGTTTACGATGGCGATGAGATGAACGTATCTTTTTGCATAAAACATTTAGCTACTATTGTTACTCGAGTTATGAGGTTAACTGAATCGAATACACTACACAACAAACTGAGATTTTTTGGAAACTACATTAAGGAAAATAGACAATTCTTAATGTATTCTTCACGCTGAATTGAAATATGATATTGAAAATGCTCAATTAGCTAATCATTTTTTACGTTTACTGGGAAATGAAATATTTGAGAAATTGTTTTATTTTATGTGACGACACTGATGGTGTATTAAATTGATATTACTGACAAGCTCCTTTGATCTTTGATATCAAATACACGACGTTCACACACCTATGTTGGTGCGTTTACCTTTCGTAATGCATGCAGTGTAGCCACATTCGTTAATATTTCAAACAAAAAAGGGAAATAAGGGGCAAAATTCGAAATGAATTTACGAAAAAAAAGCTAATTAAGGAAACCAAAGAACGGCATTGAATTTAGAGTGAAAAATACTTCTAGAATCGGCCACTCTCGTTTTTGTGGTCTTTTGGCTGTTGTGTAGTGATATTGAAAATATTCTCCCTACCCTTCCGTTTTTATATTCTTAACATCTGTTTTTTGTTCTTCTTCGAATACGAAACAGGAACCGGATAAAATATACAGTCATGTGTATACAAAAAGTGTAGCATATTGTATTCAGAGTTGAAAATCTTCGGGAACTTAATAAAGCTTTCCTGAAGCTATACAAGTTATTTTGGTGCTTAAAAAATGTTTTCTCAGCACCAAAAAGTCATTTTTGGCTCTTGGAAGGTGTTATCGGCGTCATTTTCGGCATTACCGTCCATTTCGACAATTTTCGGCGAAATAAAACGTTGCAAGAAACTTCTAAAGTACGATCGAATGACGTTCCAATAAAAAATTGTCCATCTATTGGCAAAAAAAAGTGGCTACAACTAGAACTCCGGTTTTGAGTGAACATTACTGTTACTTCACTAAATTTTGATAGATTTACGGCTATTGTTGTAGTAAAATCTATTGAACATAACCACGACCGTCGAGAAAAACTTCAGGCCCGGGGTGAAAAGAAAAAAAATTGCTTTCTTCGAAAATCACCATTTTGCACTTGAAGACCAAAACAAAGATCAACAGACGATGAAAAATTCAGGCTCCTAAAAAAGTCCAAGGCCGGGAGAATCTTTTTGTTTCTCCCCTCTTCGGTCAGGAATATACCTATAATATTCAAATCAAGGGTGCATGACATTGTTGATCGTTAGAGATATACTAGACTTCTCGTAATTTTAACTGTAAGAATTTTTCTCAGGCAGGTGACAACACCCGTTTTTCGGTAAAATTGGTTTTCATGGTGTTTTAAAGCAGAATTGGAATTTGTCTAGGGAAAATCCTATATTAAACTTCACTCCTAAGAGAAAATCCTATCTTAAACTTTACTTCAGGAGGGCGACCCCTACATATTTTTTGATTCAAAAAATAAAATTTGGCTCGAATGCTTTTGGGAGCATAACTTTCCGGAAACAGCCTTTTTGGGAACCATACTGTTAGATAGGTTCATTGACTATGCATTTACTTTAATTTTACTTATCATGCGGTTTAAAACTTTCAAGATTGAACTATTTTTAAATGGCATTTGCATAATTTATTTCGCCCCACAAATATGTGGTTTTCCCCTCCTTCTGTAAAACTGGTCCAGCTTCGTGCCTGCGCATCTCTTAGATTTTCTGACACTCTCCACTCTCGTCCGGCCACTGATGCGATACTCGAAAGGGTAGTTTCCGGGAACGTGGGGTGCGATGTCTCAGGGGCCACTTTGGCATGCGTGCATCGCCATATGTCCCACCAGACATTACACTCTCCACTCTCGATGAATCATTCGTGTACTTACCGAAGTCGCTGTAACTCCGCATTCCTCGTAATCCGCATCACTTTTCTCACCAACACGCCGCAAAATACCAAAAAGCGCAGAAGAAAATCAACCATTCTAGAAACTGTACACAAATCGACAAGCTCACGATATCGAACTGATTTCCTCTACACACTCAGGGCGAAGACGAAGCTCTCTACCTAAAATTTGTTACACAGCGAGCCGATAAAAGAGGGACCTGAACTACTCTAGCTGCAGATGTTCATAACCGAGAGCGAGAGAGTCATTTTATAGACCTATAAAACGTTTTACACTGCGGCCATATTTGTTTATCAAATGCCGGGCTAAATGATCTCATTTATCTGTCTTGTTTTGGCCTATTCGGCGTAGTCGGACCTCGAATGTACACCCCGGTAAGCCATATCGAGTACACACGACCGTAATGGTAAACTTGTTTCGCGACTTTAGAATTTCATTTCCCGCGTAAATAGCTCATTTTTGCCGGGCCGTTTTATGCGGCGCGGCGCGCCCTCACAAAACACAGCGCGATAGCTGTTGGGTCGTATCGTGGCCATTAAAGTCGGCGGCTTCTTCGCGTTTAAAAGTCGTCGTCGCTAGCGGTAACTGCAAAGATGGCCACCGCATGCGCAGCATCAACGCGCATCCGGATATCGACCCGCGTACTCCGAGGCGGAGCCAGAGCCGATGATTAATTACCTATCGGGGCTTCGCTTTGCTTTTAAAACTAATACTGATAACGTACAGAATCCGGCCCGTTCCGATTGTAATTCGATGTGCTTCTCGCTCTGTCTCCTTCGGTATAGTCTTTTTATATCGATCCGCGCCACCGTGAAACAAAAACGTTTAAAACAATTTTAATGCTGAGAAAAAAATACCGGAGAAGCTGACGGTGACGCTGAGAGAGCTGAGATGCGATATACTTTTCTGTATATTGGTATGCGAGTGCACGAGCGAATTAAAAAAATATAGAAGGAAAAAAAACCGTCCAGTCGATTAACGAGCAGCCGAACGCACATTCCGCCGATTTTATTTAACGACCCGGCTCGTAAAAGGAGATTTTATTAAAAGAAATCGCGGAGGGTTACTTTGTGCAAAACTAGGTGTACAAAGTTAGAGCACTTTGCCAGTTTTTCTTCTCCAATTTATTCACCTGATGCCGGTAATTCTAAATTGGGTGTTACAGATCCGCGCGTCAGTAATTGTTCATTACACGGTATGCGCATATAAAAGATTATAATGAGTCTGCTACGCGCCCTATATGTACAACAGTGACTGTGCTGGGTTTAACGTACGGGCTGATTGTGTTGCAGCCCAGAGCGGCAAAATTTTGGGGCAGCAAATTTGCGACCCCCAAAAAAACATTTGCGAAAGGGGGATGTAAAGAAATAAGGCGGCAGAAATACTGCAGCCCAGGGCGGCAATGTACTTAGAACCGGCCCTGATTTTCATTCCAATTTTTCAAAGTCAGGGTTAATTTTACTAAATTGAACAACTCTGGAACACGTTGTAGGAGGCACCTCTTCATCGTGGTGACAGGATTTTAATTTCGCTGAGATAAAAACGATTGAGACCAACAAGCACATAATTGATTTTTTTCACTTTTTCAATTTTGACAACTCAGACTTCGACCTAGTCAGCTAATAAACATTTTCAAACTTGACAAACAATAAGAAAAAATTTCTGAACGTAAATAATACAGGTAGTAACACCGTCTTGCTTCTGTGTCTCCACCTGCTGAGCCACTTTCCTATAAATTATCAAGGAATTTAAATTTTGAAATCCGAAAAAAAAACTATTTTGGAGAGATCTTCCCCCAACATTTTGCAGTACATTTTCTTATTTATTACTTTTGATTTATTTTAAGATTCGTTGAAACTCGTCAAAAGGTTGATTAAGGTTCGTAAAAACTCGATTACAACATTTTAAGACCCATTTTCTGCTGTGGCGAGGGAACTGCAGACCAGTTATTCAATATTTAGTGTGATAGTATACGCAGGCCCGCAGCCAGAGGGGTGCTGGGGTTGCTGAGCACCCCCTAGCGCTTGCCGGAGCCCCCTGGCAAAATTTCGTGAGTATAAAAATAACGTATTCTTTATATTTTTCTCGCTAATTTTGTTCAAATTTTTCTTTCCATTATACATTTTAATGTTTATAAACTTGGCAACACTGATTTTGCTTTGAAAGATGGACGCATTGCGTGCTTATCGTTCTTTATACATGACGGGTGATAAGAAAAGGGCGTGAGTGTCCATCCAGCAGTTTCAGACACACAGGCTTTTTTCTTGTGTCACAATTCGCAAAAACAGGGGTACACTCGCGATCCACTTCACACTGAATATCGATGGCTAAATGCCTGAATGGCTGTTTGAGAAATCCTAATAGCTTGATATAGGATTTTTTCACTTCCGAAAGTTCGAAAATTTGATCTTTGTAAAAGTGCTAACCTTTTTTCAGGCGATATATTCAATTTTTTTCAATGGGTTGTCGGTAAGTTGAATCACCAGTTTTGATTCTGAATTTTGAGACCAAATTCAATCAGTGAGTGGCCAGGATTTTCCCAAGGGGACAGGCAAAGTAAGATTTTCAAGGGAGAAAAAGTCAAAATTGAGTTTTTTCTTTTAAATCGCCAATATTAGAAGACCATTTTATGAAAATGAAGTTAAAATTACTGCTAGAGCGAACATTTTTCGAAATAAGCTAGCGAATCTTAAGGTAATTATACTTATAACTTCAAACATTGTTACTCAATCTTGGTATAATGATGATTTGAAACTGACCATTAAAAAGATCATAAGGCCAAAAATATAAACTGTTTAGGAAAGAGGAGAATAACCTAAAACCGAAGATCTGTTAGAAAGAAACAACGATTTTAGCTCACGGGTGTAGCTAGCGAGGGGCAAGGGGGCAATTACCCCACCCCCTGGATTTTGGAGAAAAAAAAATTTGTTCCAGTACTCACAAGATTATTTTCGAATATTTAAAACTAACTGAATAAAATTTGCAGAAAATAGGATGTGCCTAGAGGCCTAAACGCTAGACAACGAAAATACACACTGATAGCAAAGCAGCGACTTGCATCAACATATATATGTGTATAAAAGTGAGGCTATTGAGCTGATCCTTAACAGCAACTTGAGGAATAGTGCAATAGACTGCGAAGTCTGAGCACTCGGCGCATACGGCGCCACCTCACATACACAAAAAAATAAAAAAATAAAATTATTCTACCTTTTTGCCCCTTCCTGGAAAAAGTTCTAACTACGCCCATGTTTTAGCTTCTAAATGGACTTACAAGCCTCAAGATGGTGAACGCTTCAAATAAAGAACCCTGTCAGCGGAAATTAAGAACTCTAAAAGTCTTATCCGTGATTTCTGATGGCGATAATATGAATTCCCATAATCATATATTCTGTAACTGATGAACCTAAGATATTGTGAAATTCGGAAATTGTGAACCTTAATAGTGCCCCCTGGCATTTATGACCCTTAATGATAAATAAGAACAGAATAGTAAATACAAAATGTAAAATATATCAATAAATAAATAATTTAAAAAAATGAAGTACCTAAGAATAATGTTTAAACTTAACCCAGCAGCCCTATAACCATAAGCGCCAACTTATGGAAAATATTGGGGGAGGGGGCAGAATCAGTCGGAGCGCGGTTTTTCCTTTGATTATTTTATTGAGATGCGTCTGATATTTCGGTATTATCAATTTTATTCTCATTCGTTACCTTTCTTTTCCTTTTTTGTTAAATTTAAACATTGATGGTACTTTTTCCATTTTTGCGTTGAAAATATTGGGGGCGTCGCCCCTCCAAAGTTTCCACCCCCCACACACACACACACAAAAAAAAGGTGCCAAGTTGGCGCCTATACCTATAAACTCCATTTTTGTTACCTATATTGTATTTTTTGATTTTGGAACATTTTGGGTCTTGGATCCCCTGCACGTGATGCCACAGTTTTCAACTTGGGGACAAATTAACATGAAAAATTAATAATAAACTCATAACACGTCGCAGACGGATCTGCAACCACGGAGAGCATTTTCATGTCTCAAGTTATTAACTTTTCAGGGATGCTTTTGAAACAATATAGGTTGGAATAATAACTTTTTTATTTATTTATTCTCTTTAAATCAGAAATCAGATGTGCCTTAGGACTCGGGTGTATGTGTAAATATTTTGTGCTCCTTGTATATAAAGGATTGACTCTCAACTCACTTATCGCAGAAGTTGAAAAATTTCAGGTTCGGCTCGGACCTACTATTGGAGATTGAAATACTTTTACCGCCCTTTACTTGTGGTATGCCCCAGGAGAATGTTGGAGCCTTCCCACCAATTACGTATATTTGAATTTGCATGTAAAGACTTAAGGTGAGAGCGGAAGAAAAATATATAGTGTTTTTAAAATTTGCCGTCCCTTTGTCGCCCGAGGCTGAAACCTCATCAGCCACGAGAAATTAAGGCCTGGCTTCAACATTATTTCTAATAATCGAAAATAATTTACATGGAAAATTGTTTTATTCTAAAATTTAAGATGTTGAAGGTTTTTTTTTTTTTGATATATTTACTAGGGTAGTTTTAATTCAGTCTTGGTGGGATTCTATTTTTTCAATTTTTTCTAGGGATCCTACCACCCTTAATCAGTTTTAATAAACAATAAACACAAGACAATTCTGCAAAGTTTTAGTTTGAGCGAATTAGGGAGACATATTATGTGCTACACGTCCTTTTTGCTTCGTAAGGAAAAACACACGAAGTTTCGATATTGTTAACCGAAAATTAATTTTATTAATGCGTTGAAAATTAGTTCTTATCGATTTCAATCGGCTGTGGGACTCTGCTCGAAAACAAAATAGTTTGGCTCCGCAATCAAGGTCAATGGCCCCCAGTGAATGACTTCAGGAAGGGAGCAGGAGGCCGAGAACATACAATTGGTATTTCATGTAGCTGAATTCAACTTTGAAGAGTTCTTACATTCAGCTTCTCGGAGTGCCACTAAAGGGAGTTGCGACCAAATAACAATCACTCGATCGAGAGGGTGTCCTGGTTACTATTCAATAATATGAAAAAACATTAAATTAATTTGGATCATTTCTGGGACCACCAGATATTTTGATACAATTTTTCCACTCATTACTCCATTTCGACCTGATATTTCAATGGAACAGACTAACTATATACCCTTCCAATAAAAATACATAAGCTCAATGGAAATACACGACTAAACGGAAACGAATTTAAACACTCCAAAAGGATGAAAACGTCAGCCAAACTTACAAAAACGAGGAAAAAACTCTGTGTCGGGTTTTACTTTCGTAAAATTGAGCCATACATGAATTCAAAAGTTAACTGGGTTTACCGCAACCGATCAATATTTCTGCGGGGCCTATATACTCAGCTTAATGTTTTTATATCTATACATCGAATGTACATTTCTATACCCGCAAAGAGATAAAATGAATTTTGGTTGAGCTGTTATCGAACTCCATAAATAGTTCTGTCGTTCGCAGGTGCTCGTTTATTTATAGTATCAAGCTCACGGTCCTGGATATACTTCCTCATTGCAACCTTATACAGTTCAGTATATAATTATACACTCTATTAATTCGAATTATTGATACGTTCACTCATATTTTTCCTTGTCATTTCACTCCTTCATTCGCAGATGTACTCCAACGTGTAGTAACCACAATTACAGTAGGTAGCATTCTCGTAAACTTTCGAAAATTAAATCAAAAACTTACAAAAACGATAATACGACTTTTTGTAATAGAAATTTGTATCTACGATTTTTAAGGACAAAAATCAGATGATAATTAGGAGAATAATGATACTGAAACTGCCTGAATAAGACGTCAAGACTGCTGAGGCTTATCAAGGCATTCGATTACTTATTCAGACAAATTAAAATTCGCTTACCACTTCTTGATACATTTTTAAAAGACTCACTAATCAAGTACGTACCACCGGGAGGAGACGCAAATGAAGACAGCGCTCTCCTGAGCGAATCTTTCGCAGAACGCATCAAAGAAAATTTAAAAAAATCAATCTTCCAATACTAAGCATAATAAAATCAATGAGGACATTTTGTAAAATTTCTACTGGAAAATGTTGCGGGAATTCAGATGAATAAAAAATATTCAATTAGAGGTGAATTTGCTACTTAGATCAGAATTCCTGAGAAATACCTGATCCTTCCCTGAGGTGAGCTCCAAATATCTGAGAGCCTGAGGAATATCTGAGGAACCCAAAAATACCTGCGATCTCAGGCGAAATCCTGAAGGTGGGCCGCCCTGGCTAATCATTATAGAAGAGTTATTAATATTGGTTAACAAGAGCATAACCACAGGAGGTACTAAGGCAGCTTGCCCCTAATCATTTTTACAAGCTGGCAAACCAGCCATTTGAAGGACTCAGTTGGCAAAGTCACAAGCCTTAAAAGCCTTTTCTTTTCTTTTCTTGATTTACCAGTTGAAAGCTCTTTGATTTTCGCTTTAATCGTTGGAAAATGTTTGGTTCTCGCCTCCTCAATAAATTTTCTTCACTACGGCCCCAAATTCCGTTATGACTTTTCAAGAAGTACACAAATAGATACATGTTTTAGATGCAGAAAGCTGTAAAGAAATCAAGACCAAGAGTGAAAGGGTAGAAGAATCCACCCTGGTAGGTTCAAAAATAGGTTGTAAAGGACCAGCTAATCAATTAGAAATGATAAAAATTGACAAATTTTATATTTTAATTTGATGTCATCTTTACTCACACCATCTAAAAGCTAGTGAATGAGTGGGAGAAAGAGAGTCCATCAAGTTTGAAATTTTGGAGAAGAAACTATATTTCGATTTGCATAATTGAAAAACTTTTTAAAAATGAACTGACATATCCGCGAGAAATATCGAAGTATCTTTCTTTTTCGCCACCCAATGAATATAAAAACAATATGGTAAAAGTTTACTTGGACGAGGTACACAAAATTAAATGGTGAAAAAAATTATCAAATGAAGATTTTTTGAGCTGTCCATTTCTCTTGTTACTCATTTTGAACCTGCCGTCAAGTTTTTAATTCAATCAGGGGTAGAAAGACCACCTAGGTCGGTTCAAAACTGAGTTAAAAAGGGCCAGTTCATCAATTAGAAAAGTAAAAGTTTCTATTTTACCATTTTCTTGATTTAATGTTTCTGTATTGAACCAAATCCTGATAGAATATAAACTTCAGGATGTCCAAAAAATCAAAACAAATATTGAAAACTAGTTGGATTTCAGTTTCCAAATGAATTACTAAATATTGTTGAAAACTGATCATAGGCCCGGGTGAAAAGGCAGACTCGGCGTAAACATTCTCAGTGCAAGCAAAAAAATAAATCCCGGCAAATTTTTACATTTTGCTGACTCATGTTGAAACTGTTGACTCAATATTACAAAAAGTTTTCATCCAAACAGAAAAAAAGCTCAGCCACTTTAACATTTTATCGATTTATTGAATTAAAAAAAATGTAGAAAGTAGATGATTAAATATATTAGGTATATATTTTTGTTTCATCGACCATTCACCGAAATACCGACTAAACGGTCAAGATTCCGAGGATTCGTGGGAGGCTGTGCTACCCCTCTGACATTAGCTGATCATAATAGACAAAAATGTGTGAGGAATACTACTGAATACAACCAAATCAAACCAAATGATCAAGTAGAATTCGAAGATAGTTTTACAACAGAACGAACATATTTGATCAAATTTACCTGATTATATAAAAAATTACCTAAAAAGACCAAAAACGATTAAAAATGACTCTGACTAAAAATTGGCTTAACGGAGATAGCCAATCAAGATGGTTCATACAATCAGTAGAAAATATAGCTGAGCAAGCTAAAATCCAATAACTAAGAATGATTTCGGATTACCGAGTCTTGCTAGAGAATGGCCATGTTTGACAAAATTCACCTATTTAAGCCCAACAAAAATTACTGAAATACTGAAAACTATTAGAAATAATTAAAAACTTGCTGAACCGCCCAATAGTAATGAACTGACTGAAATAAAAAAAACGACCAGACCTGACCAAAGCCGATCGTAAAATGACCAAAAACGCCCAGAAATGAATTGCAAATACAAAATAACCACGAAACTCAATGAACAGCCCGAAATTAATCAACTACGCAAGCTGGAAAACAGCCAAAAGACAAAATAGCCCAAAATTAAAAACAAACAAATCCGTCTAAATAATCAAAAACAACTTAATGTTAGAAATAGAGGCATCTGAAGGATGAAAATATTCAGGGACGTACCGAAGAGTTTTCCTGGGGAGGAGAGGGTGTCAAAATTGTGAAAGTCCCAACTGACTCAACTCAGAATTCGCAAGTATCAAAGCAAAACAAAAAAAAAAACCTTCTGACTTGTTGGATGTTTCCAACTGACTCAACTCTAAATTCCCAAGTATCAAAGCAAAAGAAGAAAAACCTTTTGACTTGTTGGGTTTTCCCAACTTCTCAACTCAATTCCCAAGTATCAAGGCAAAAGAAAGAAAAAAAAAAAACAACAAAAAACTAAAAACAAACAAACCTTTAAACTTGTTGGATTTTTCCAACTACTGAGTGAAAAATTCCTACGGGAGAAGAGGGGGTAAGTCTCCCACCTATCGGAACGTCCCTGAAAATATTAATGGGAATATGAACTGCAACATTGAGAGGAACGAAGGGATGAATATGACATAGTCAGTTTTGAGCGATAACCTTACGCCACCAAGAACCAACTGCTTCCCGCATTTGGGTCGCAATATTTTCCGCCCCAAATTTTTATCGCTCTGAGTTGCAGCCCAGTCAGCCTATCTGGTAAAATAGTAAAACCGGTGCTGACTGTCATACTTGAACATAAGCTAGATAATCAAAAAAGAAGAAAAAAGAATGCTTTGTCTGGTGATTCTTCATAACGAAAAATTTGAAACTAGATTTTCAAATTTTCAACATTAATTTTTTCTTTACCAGATTGGTTCAATAGTTTCACGATATAGACGCTACTGAAGGAAAAAAATCGCAAAAGGGGGAAAAAAGTTAAAAGTAATAACCAAAATTAAGAAATTCGTTAAAAAAAACAACAAAAAAAACAAACAACACTTTACAGTGAAAAGATGGGTATTTCTTTATTTTCTAATATAATATCTTAGTTACTAATCAATTATTTTCATTCCTTGCAGTCAGTGGCGGGTCCAAGGGGAGCCATGGGGTACATGCCCCCCTCCCTACCTGGTTGAATATTTTTAACGCAATAATAGGAAAAAAGGAATAAAAATGATGAATTGTTCGCTCATGACACGCCACAAAGGAATAATAACGTACGAATATCTATAAAGTTTTTCCAATACAAACGTTCAGTTTTCCAAAATTTGAGCAATCCAGAATCCAATCCATACTATTTTCATTCAAAAATTTCGAATAATAATGAAAACGCAGTATTGCCAAATGAGTTTCTCGAAAATCCAGATTTTCTTAGAAAAACAAATCCGTACGCAATCCCCCAGAAATTTGCAAAAATCCGTACAAAATCCGTACGTTTGTCTCTTTCATAGTATCGTGTCTCGTGCGTCGTGTTAGAAAGGTGATAATTACAGTATATGAATCTAAACCTCACAAAATTGATCAAGATTAAACCATCTTCATTTGAACATCAAAATTGTTGAAAAAACAAAATCCGTACATAAATCGGAAAAATTTGAACTTTTTCCAAAAATCCCCCACATTGGATAAAATATTTTTCCGGGAGCACCTTTGTGCACTTCTAAATATACGGAGTTACACAATTTCACATCAAATTAGAATCTCTGATTTTTGAAAATTATCTCTATAGACTTTCATATGAGCGGTAATTGGTATGGGGCACGAATGCCGATCAGTTGAGATAGAATAAAATTAGCTCATGTAAATACATACATGGGTCAGAGGCCCTTGAAAATATGTAATTTACCCAGGACGCGGGTTTCTCAACGAGAAAATGAAATTTTTAAAACGATATTCCCATGCACAAATTGTCAATCAAAATTTGCTAAACTTTTTGATTGGAAAAAGTAAAACTAGACACATGAATACATTGCCCTGGTTAAATTTTATGCGTGTGAAATCGAATCAAGAATTTTGAAAGAATTTGAAGTCTATGCATCAATTGTCGATCAGAAAAATTATCACTTGATACCTCCATAATTTTACTCCCATTGTGCATTTCTGGCCTCCAAACCGAGCTCAATCTGTTCTTATTACAACTTTCAACTTTTCACAGTAGCCCGAGTTATCCCCTCCTATTTCCGCCCCTGACGTAGGTTAACAGGAGGCATTTAAAGAATATTTGGTTTGAATACGAAAGCATAAAAAAATATTTGGCCTGACAGCCAGAACGATTTAAGATGGAATGACCTTATAAACCGTACAACTAAACAGAAAGACTTATCTCATGAACTGATGTGTCGTGAGTTCGGCATGTGTTGTGTGTATCAGGAGGGGGAAGGGGGGTCAAGATAGATCAAAATGCGGACTCGACAGAAAAAAGTTCAACGATTTTCATATTTTGCCTACTGATGTTCACAAAGAAAGTGCTGACTCAGGACTAAAATTCTCCGTGTACAAAAAAACAACGGTCTTAACAATTTACCGATCAATATAAAATTGCCAATTAAGTGACTGAAACCGAATGAAAACTTACCGAGAAATGCCGACTCTATATACATCAATTTCCATCCAAGCAAAAAAAGAACGTAATAAAAATAGGCCATCGATTTTCTTGTTTTGCCGACTAATGCTCCAAAATGCCGACTAAATGATCGCATTTGCCAAAAAATGTCGATTCCGCAGATTGGTTTGAGGTGTCACGCTCCACCTCGCAGTGTCCCTCGATGTTGACCTCAAAACACTATTTACTGATAACAAATGAACATAAACAACTGAATTAAGCTCACATATTAGATTCCATCTGGAGTCTCCAATTTACGTCGGACAACCCACAACATCCACTATTAACATTCACATTCTCCGAAAAACCAAAAACTGACCTAACCCAACGGGGAAACGGAAATATCCTTGAATACCCACCTTCATCAGTTCCTTAAACACCGCATATTCAACGGCGACAAAAAAGACGCAGAAAAAATCTGTTTTAAAATTGTCGAAGGTTATTTGGTCCTGCATTAACGAGGTTTTTGTTCGAGAAAAGAGTTAAACTAGATGTATGGAGTTCTTTTCTCTCCGACCAGGGCTGTTGGCTTTTGTATCGCGATGATTGAAGCATTTAGGTCACTGCGATAACCCCATTGTTCGAGATTTTTTCGACGACTTGTAGGTGTTATAAATAACCCTTTTAAAAAGAATCCTATTGAACTGAATACGTAACGGTTACTTTTTTATACGTCGACCACGTATCAAGATCGGACTGTTCCAGTTCTGTTCGAGCTGACCGGGTATAACCCACACCGGCAATATACTGAAAAAAAAAAGAGAAGAAAGAAAGAAAGAAAAAAAGGTTGAAAACGGGAAAAGAGTTAACAATACGAGAGTATAGTTTATAACTTCGGGTTATTAAAAGGAATTTTCAAAACTAAAATGGGTAAGAGGGAAAAAAACGACGACGCGATTCGGATTCCGCTTTTTTCAGGATGTGTCTTTTGTTCTTGCGAAAACGTGAACACGAACAACCCGATCCACCGGGATATTGTTTGTTGTGACACCGCGAATTCTTCTATTGTTGCCGCGAGTACACGTCGATTCCAGTCACGTGATGAGATTCAGATTCACCGAACACGACAAAAAAAAAAAAAATACAGGAAACGGGCAAAAGGATTGATAATTTGAAATCCGCAATTTTTATCCGTTGCCGACTGCACTACTGCATTCTGTATCTCGAACAGAATGTCGTCCTCTTACCTCCGATACCGTCGAACGAGGGGAGCCTTTCTCAAAGGTTTGCAAATTTAAATCTCTTGGAAAATTAGTGGCCTTCAACAGAAAAATTTGAGATTTCTTGTTACATTTTTGCCTGTTTTCCCGATTCAAATTTAGCTCATCACTCTACTTGCGAAATTAGAGACTTCCACGTAGAAAAATTTATGTTTGAATCCCCCTCCTGCCACCACTTTCACAAATTTACTTAAGTAAACCCCTGGCCTGATCAGTTGTCAAGTACGCAAAAATCATGCACCGGATTTATTATAACTGTTTAGATTAACTGAAAAAACTGTCACGTAACTACGCCCAACAGCGATTTTCCGATACAGAAACCGCGAAGCTAAATTGCTGACAAGCAGGGATATTTACAAATGAAAAATTCTTGTTCCATGGAAATATAAATCTACAATTCAAAACCTATTGTGAGATCAGCAGACTGTAGTAAAGGTTTACTCAGACTATGAACTCTGGCTTCTCCCTTTGATACGCTACCTCATTTCTTCATGAGGTGCCCGCCCCTTCTCCTCCTTTTTCCGGACCCTGCCGCTCCGCGTCACTTCTTATAACGTTTTTGTTTTTTCCCCCATTAATCATGTTTTTCCCCCTTTTCATTACATATTTCATTATACGCATAAAATATTCTTTAAGTGTATTGGGAGCCCTATTTAATGGCATTTCTGTTGTGGAGCCCACTCCGTCTATAAATTAAAAAATAATAATATTGATATAAGAAGATTCATTCTGATTTTGTACTAACAAATTCAGGCACATTAACATTTCCTTGAGACTTCTACAGACTCAAGACTCTCTGAGGGACTCCCTAGGGTTCATCTATTTCATTTAAAACTCGGGGGATTTCACCTCCTGGCCGCTGCGTGCCTCACTTTTTAAATATATGTTTGTCTGTCAGTCAGTTAATCTGCCTGCCTACCTCACTCTCTGCTGATTCGTACATCCCAACTCCCTCACCGATAGTCACTTCATTCCGGTCATCTCCAAGCTCCTGATCGGCACAGCATATCTCGCATTTTATCTGCCGATTTGTCTGCCTGTTTGTCTGACTGATTACTGACTGACTTACTAACTCACTGTCTATTGTATCTGTCTTGTATCCTGAACTTTTTTCCTCAGCGAGGGTGAGAATGATGGTTCAGGCTACTATCGATCTAGAAGCTATTATGTTGGCCAGTTTTGAAGTTTTCACTTCCCAGCCCCCTGTGAACCACTGTTCGTATATAGCATAGTTAGAATAACCTTAAAAACAAATTCGAGGACGACAAAAAATCCTACCATCGATACACTTGAAGCAGTGTTAAATAATGTTAAAGTTTTCTCGTCCCTGCTTCTCGTGGACCACTACTGATAGGGGTTACAGTCCGCAAATTCAGCGACTCCAGAAACCTTCTTTTCGGAATACTTGCCGGTATTATTGCTATTACTTAAACGTACTTTGACAAGAAAAATGACAGGCACGGATCCAGACGACATTTTGGGGAGGGAAATGGCAGAAGGAAAAGCGCGCGAAGCGCATGAATATTTTTGCTGCCTCCTCGCCCATAGATTTCCCCCTGCCCCACAGATTCCCTCCTCCCAGCAGATTCTTCTCTCCTCCTCTTCCGATTTTTCCGTTTTTTTGTTGTTTTTTTGCCTCCCCCTCCATCATGGATCCGCGCCTGAATGAAGTAACGAGAACGACTCATCTTTTAAGAGTATAATAATGCAAAGTATTTACAGTTATGAATTAATTTTATCGGAATGCGTTTAATTTAAAGCGTAAAAGAGCTTTTATAGTCGTCCGAGGAGAGATCAGTCGCTTATCAGCAATTAACGTTCACTTATTGAAGTTCTAAAGTTCTCAAGAAGATGGAAATTTAGCGTATATCATGAATTTTTGTAACTGATGATTTTAGATAATTGAAAAGTATTGAAGAACAGTACTTCCATATTTGTTTTTAACTTGCTTTTGAAAGTTATACTTCAGTCTCATGTACCAATCATTAGATATTCTTCCTCAGGTTCTGTTTTGTCAGTGAAGTCTTGAAAACGGGGGATAGGACCAAAAAATTTCATAAATAGGCAGCTGTATTTTTTTTTAGATCCAGGGCACCGAACGGAGATGGATCAAAACTGTCTGATGCGATATTTAAAATCAGCGACCCAAACCTAACTTTGATACTTTTTGTATTTCTTGTTTCAAAATTTAGTGTTTTTTTAAAATAAATTTGGTGGCTCTAGAGGAGGTCGAATCGAAAATCTGATG
Organism: Acanthococcus lagerstroemiae; assembly: GCA_031841125.1. Taxonomy (NCBI): domain Eukaryota; kingdom Metazoa; phylum Arthropoda; class Insecta; order Hemiptera; family Eriococcidae; genus Acanthococcus; species Acanthococcus lagerstroemiae. The sequence goes on along the minus strand of CM063114.1, from coordinate 25,032,456 downwards.
CGATACTCGAAATCAGTTTTTGCGGAAACTTCGACACTACTCTCAAGATGAAAATACTGAAAATTGAACGATGTTAGTCTTTACTAATGAAGCGCGGACACGATCCCTTATTAAAAAGTAAATAGTGAAATTAAAAACCACGTTCAGATCAATAGTGAGGAAACTGCTGGGACTACGGTGGGTATAGATAAAATTTCAAACGCAAAATTATATAAAATGATGGGAGGGGGTGATATGGGGTACAATGTTAAAAAATTAAAATGGAAATACGCGGGGAATTTGGCGCGAGCAGATATCAGCACTAGTGTGTGTGTGTGTGTGGGGGGGGGTAAAATTACTTAACTGGACACCGTTGCAAAGAAAAGAAAAATAGGTAGGTCAGCTGTCAGATGGAAAGAAGAACTCATCAGAGAAATGGGCCTATCTGACAACGATTAGCACAAGATAAAAGAAATTGGAAAAAGGATACGTGAAAGTGTATGTGCTCAAAAATGAGTGGGGGGGGGGTAGCCCGTGCGAGCTACTGTACTAAGCGCTGAAAATAAATTAATAAATTCTGACATTTTTGTGCCCCCTTTCCTGATTTCTATGTATCTTAATTTTGAAACGAGGGTCAAATAACACCGCCGTTGAGTTCAGCAATCCCCGAAATTTAAGAAATTATATTCATATTGATTGTAGTCATGTACATTTGGTGTCCACTTTTTTCTCTTCTCGGTGGATCAATTTCGAAATGAGGGTTAAATTAAGTGAAAATCGTGAGGAGCTGGGGGAGCAAATCTTTCTAACCGAACCCTGTTCAAAAACCTGACTTCACCTGCCACAGAGAAAATATACTTTCCCCTCGTATAGAAAGACGGTGGCAAGATGTTCTCGAATGGATTCTTCTCAATTTGGAGAGGCTAATTAAGACCCTTGTTTCGAAGACGCATCCGACACGGTCATAACGCGTGTAGATGATACAGAGAACGTGGAAATTAATTTTTCTATTCTTCATAACGAGTTTGAAAGTGTCGCATGCCCTCAACCCGGCGTCTCACGCGGATCAATTACAAAGTTCCATCCCCATTCGCTTTCTTCACGAGTGTGGCAGAAAAATTACGGCGCCAGGTCGTATTCGAAACCGAATGGCGCAATTACAAGATTTAAAAACGATTAAGCGCCCCGCGAGGAGAGAGCCGAGCGCCAAGAATTTTCTATCAACATCTCTCGACTGTAAGCCGCCGCTCGATTTTCTCTCCGACTTCATTTTCTTCTATTCGCTGCGCCTTTAAGCGAAGTGGCATTTAGCGTGACAAACGACACTTTATGCACGGGGTGCCCGCACCTCAGACGCGATTTATTTCTTTAATAATTTAACCTTAATTTCTATGTGACTTCGGGTCGTAAAGCACCCGGAGTCATCGTCCTTAAGTAGGCGTTTCATTTGAAGAAAGAGAAATTTTTTTTCCTGTGTCAAAAATACAGTACGCAAGGGTCGGTCGGACACAATAGCATGTTTACATGCCTTATATGGTTCCTCGACTTATAATATCGATTACCCGGACTAAATCGCGTTCATTTTCTTCCGTCGTTCGAGAGCGAAAAATATGAAATTAATTTCGAATGGGCCTCGCCGCCTCGCTTGAATTATGCACACTAAACTAGAACGGTAATTGGCGGCCGCTTTTCGGATTTATGACGTGTAAATTGCGTCGAATGTAACGCGAATAAATGTAAATATACAGAAATTTAATTCAAACACGGGCGGCTTTCTCATTTATCCTCAAGCTGGCGGAAGAAGGTGGACAGAATTTCAGGTCTACTTCTACTGTGTATAAGTAATATTTACGTGCTTATCTGTAATTTACAGCAAGATGACAGAATTTTCATCACATGGCTGCCACAGTGATGGAGAGGGAGGATTAAGACACGTGTTCGAATTTTGGTTCGAATATGCATATTCTCGCGTTACGACATAAATAAAAAAGTTGTTAGTTTTTTATGAAAAATCAGAGCGTATTATTTCGCTGCCGGTGACATACACGCAACTGAAGGTATACATAATTTTATAATTTTCAAATTGGCTCACAATATTCTTCGTTGACTTATTTGAAAACATCCCAGTGTGAAACAGTTCTAAAATACTGAAACGTGAATCCTGGGTTAAGTAATAAGCACAATCAGCGCGCGAGTCTGAACATCTCAACAGTATGAAGTTCTTTCATTCATACGAGTGCGAAGAAAATGTGTATGTTCCACACATACGCGTAAGAAAATCTAACGGGGTGACCGTGGATGGTAAAACCCCATCGTGTGTTCACATTTTTTTCGAGAACACCGCATTCAACATGCTCTCTGTTAGGTTAATGTGAACACAGTTTCAGGTTATCGCCGGTCCCGGATAGTGATGGTTGTTCACTATCCACAACAGTCGGGAACATAAAGCTGCGTTTACACTAACCTGCTGGACAGCATATTTGTAATAAACTAGCTGAGTGGACGTTCAGCTAGAGACCTACAACCATACAAGTGCGGAAACCTGCCATTTTGTATTCAGCCGTGCCCGTGGATGCCGAATCCGACTATGCGGAGCGTACCGCGTAGTTAATTCGGCATCAACGGGCGCGGTTGAATACAAAATGGCAGGTTTCCGCACTTGTATTGTTACAGCGCTTCAGTTCAGCACGTGATGCTGCCTAAAAAAATCAAAGTTGTAAGACGTTGATAGGTGACTGGAGCTGCTGGAGAGCTGCAACTTTCTCAGAAGTTGGGTAGATGCCATCTTTATTAGCATTGATTTAATAAATCAACGAATCAGATTCCCGATAACTATCAATGCCTGCAAATTATGCTTTACACTTATCACAACACTGAGCATAGCACCACTGGTCGCCGTCCCTCTGAGCTTTTTCTGTCTCGGACTATCTCAAGTCTGACCTCGCTCGTGATGTCGATAGCAAAGATTTCGACATAAAACAGCGCTACGACCTTTACACCAGCTCCCGCAGTTTCAAGCTTGGTAATAGTGTCTTGTAGCCAGTGTTGCCAGGTGAAAGTTTTGAAAATGTGCGACAACTTAAAAATGCTAAAAGAGAAATGTGCTACTTTGTGCCACATACTTGACAGTGTTCTATATAGACGGAAAACATTGCGGGGAAAATTTTTTGGTTTGTAAGAAAGTCGCAGTTGTTGCAGTTTTATCTTCTTAGAAGACAAAAATAGCGCAATATTGCAAAAAAAAATTGGAAATATTCCGCAAAAATGGTAGAAATTGGCCAAATATTCTTGAATATGCTCTAAAAAGCAGAAAATATGCCGCCAAAATTTTATACCCAAAATATGCTAAAATATGCTCGATTAAATGTGGCTCATTCTTCCTGACATTCTATGAATCTCAAAAATAACATGGACATTCCCTATTTACTTTAACAGAAAAAAACATGCAAAAGTATATTCTTGGAATCCCTAATCATTGAGATCAGAAAATCTCTGATCCGAAATCAGTCCAAATGGGAATAGAAGAATAACGTCGGTCGATATGCAAAAGTAAAAGGACCAAAAGTAATCATGCACAAAGTCCTTTTTCGCAGACAAACACTGAATACTTCTGACAATGTTCTACATAGGCTGAAAACTTGGCGGGAAAAATTTTTTGGTTTGTAATATTTAATTTTACGAGAAAAGTCACTTACAAAAAACATAATGTGCTACAATGTGCATTCAAAAAGTTGATTTATATTCATTTTTTTAATAGTTTTGTCAAACACTGTTTGGGTAGGAGTAATCTTAGGTTACCTCGTGATACATTTCAAAACTGAATTTTGTAAAACTGTTGATGGGTCTGTGCAGAGGCGGAAATGGGGGGAATAATCTTAATACAGTAAGACTTTTTTCTTTTTCTTACAAAGAACGTATTACAGAGAAAAAAATCTTTTTTTTTTTGGGGGGGGGCTATGATTTTTGGATTTTTATAAAGTTATTTCAGGCGCTGGGGCTTCAACCCCCTCCCTCAAGTCTTCGCTTTATTTCCGCCCCAGGTCTGTGTGGGCTGAGGCTCCCCAGTGGATGACACTGTATGTCAGAGTGGATTCGTATAGTGCTGTATAGATTTTAAGCAAATGAGTGACACTGAAACACTCATCACAAAGATAGAAAATAGAAAAATAGATAGTTTAACTTTTGTACTTTCTCTTGGAGAAATAGCGAGTGTGCCCCCCCCCCATGTGAGTTTGCTATCAAGATACAGCCATAGATATTTAACATGATTTTGACATTGAAGTACGGGACAGGTTGCGCAAGCAGGTTCATTATGGGAGCAGAGGCGTAGAGTTTCAATGCTGTTTTCGAACTTTCGATATCCGTAGCTCATAAGGGTACATGTGCCCGCATTTAACCCTAAATTTATTTTAGTTGAGCCAAGAGAGTAAAATCTTCATGTCTTGGTAGTAGAAACGCTCCACCATTTCCCTTGAGAACGCGCCGTACACAAGCGAAGTGTAGTCCGCCAAGCAAGTTGCTTTTCCTATTAAAATAATAATAATAATAACAACAGCTTTTTATTGGTTTCTATTAAATTCCACTCTGAAGCCTACGTGACATCAAGTACCGATGCTGGCTGGGGTTCACCCCTTCTATCCTTTCCCCTGTGTTCTCTACCCGCCCATTTTTGAGCAGAAGCCTCTCTTCCTCCCTCTATTTTTTTTTGTCTAGGGTATGTCTCCTCCATATAGGTTCAAGCTCTCTTTGAAGCTCTTGTCTCCACCGAATTATGGGTCTATCCACCTTTCTCACTTTGTCATTAGTATCCACCCCTCCACCTTTCTTTCCCATCAGTCATTTTCTTGCTTCGTAATGTAACCTGAATACTTCCATTTCGGATTTTTGACCATCTCCCGTAAGTCTTCAGTTTCGTTTGTTTTACATTCAACCTTGTCCTTTTTGATCCCCAACATGCTCATCTCCATTGCCTGTTGCGTTGTTCTAAGTCTGTTCAAATTTACTTGTCAGTGCCCACATTTATCCCCATATGTAAGTGTTGGCTGCACGCAACTCCGCTACCCTCCGCCTTTTATTGATGAATTACTTTTGAATACATTTCTTAGTTTCCAGTAACTGCTCCAATCATTGCTAATCTTGCTTGACAGTTCTTTTTCCGGGCCCCTTTGAAAGTGACCATTTGTCCCACGTATTTGGCCATTTGACCTCTTTTTCACATTCTATTCTCCCCCCCCCCCCAGTTACTGCTGGTTCTTGCTTAGCGTTCGAAAGGAGCTTCGTTTTGCTTGTGTTCATACTTAGTCGAGCCTGTTTGCACACTTATAAACGCATTCTCCAGTAACTCATTCAGGTTGTTAGCGATTAAAACTACATCATCAGCAAATCTCAAGTTGTTCACATATTCTCCGTCTATCTTTATCCCTCTCCCCTCCCATTCTAAGGCTGAAATTTTCGCCCTCGTCCTTCCCGAGATAGTTATACATGTATTTCGGTAACCGCCCACTTTTGAATTTGGAACCGAAAATGGTCTTAATATGGTCGATGCTTCATTTGCTTCCTCGTCTCAATACAGGGAACCCATGTTGTAAAACAGCCTCTTCATGATAATATATACCCTCTTTTCTTATTTTACTTTTCAACCCCTAAAATCCGCCCTTTCGAGCATTACCTCAGAGACGTTGGGGAGGCTTTTAGGGCTATCTTAGCCCTCTTCTCATCTTGCCGAAAAACCGGCCTAGGTCGAAATGTAGCGAGTTGCTGCGGGGGCTCAAACCCGGGACCTTCAGATTCCGAGACCAGTGCGCTATCCACTCGGCTAACCCCCCCCCCCCTACCCATGATAATATATGCCCAAAAAAGGTCTTAATTGCTTTTGTACTTCATTTGTACTTCGATTTTTTTCGTTCGTGCTCCCTTCTATTTGAGGAGAGTGCATGAAGACTGAGCAAATACTCCTTCTTCAGAATTTTATGGTCTGAGCACAAAATCATGAGATCATTTACAACCGAATACTAGAATTCGGTAATTGCTATACCTCTAGCTCTCCCTCACGACTACCGTTACCATTTTAGAATATCTTGGGAAGAGCATGGGTGCATTTTTCGTGACTGATAATGCAAAACTGCAGAAAATGATCACTAAATGATGACACAGTTTGGGTATAAAGTTTGGGGTTAATAGCTTGAAATTGCCTCAAAGTTATGACACTACAGATTCCCTTAGGAGGGAGGGGCTTTTTAGGTCATAATAGAAACTGAAAGTAATTAATAACTAATCTGTGCGTTCGTCCCTTCATCTGTATTTCTTTTTGTCCTATAAACTATTTGCCTGAATGCATTTTTATCTGTTCTGTGAATTGGCTACATCCTGAGCTGGATGGCGATGGTGGCCAGAATTGTAGCTTTTATCGGGACTATCAAGGAGGACATCGCCTCCTAACGAATAAGAATTCCGTTGATTTTTCCGAGCCCCCTGTGTACCAGTTTCTCAGTTCGCCCCGTATTATCCGTGCGACCTCGAAACATCAGATTTATTTTCATTAAAAAACAAATTGTTCCAAGGTAAATACATACGTAAAAAAGGTATAAGGTCTATTGCCTACAACACCTTAAGACACAAGCAGCCTACGTACACTTACTTTGGAAATTCATTGAAAAATTCATTTTTTAGGAGCTCGTAAAATTTTATCGTATCGCAGGCAAATCGAAATGAAACGTATTTTTAACCGAGAATGCGTTGAGAGAAAAATTTATCTCTTGTAGGCCTCGAAAGCGAAAACAACGCGGAATTTTTATGGTCGATTCATGTATTCATGAAATTTTAAATTTTGATCGCATTACTATGCGACAGTTTGGTTCTTTTTTTCCCCCAAAAAAATAAACGTTTACTTTTTTCCTTTTCTGTTACCATTTCTTTCGCACTTCTTAATCGTGAGAAAAATATTAAATTTCGTCGCACAGCCAACAGACGATTTCGCCTTTTCTGTTTTCTCTGTCGTTATCTGTAGGCCTAAAGCTTTTCTTTTTAACGGCGAGAAGATCTTGCCTGTGTTTCTAAAGTGATCTCGACCCTCGACATCCGATATCTTGCAAGGTTATGAGACGACTTACCAAGGTAACTGTCTTGGAAAAATTTTATGGTAGTTTGCACAGAAATTGGAAACCCCTGGATGGAAAAACAAGTCTAAATTTGTTGGTTCTACCGTGCACATGAGTCTCAACGAAATTCAGGTAACGCTAGTAGAAGTCTAAATGAGTTCTAAAACAGAGTTTAAATCAATCTTAACTCAGTGTGAAGAAGTCTTGTCTGAGTCTCGACGAGTCTTGAAGATTGGTATTACAGAACAATGCAAGCAATCAGAAAATTACAAAAACAACTAATGAGAAGACTAAAACGAAGGAACGTTTAAATTAACACGAGAGTCTGAATGTCTGATCTTTTACGGAACCAAATTAATATGATAAAGCTCAAGTGAGTCTCAGAGAGTTATAACAGAGCTTGGGTAAGTCCAAAATCAGTCTAAATGAGGCATAGGACATCTTACCTGAGCCTGAATTGGCCTTACGTGTCTCGACAATATGTGAATGAATCCCAACAGCGTCAAGATGAGAGTTAACACCAGCTAAATAAGATCGGAAAGAGTCGAATGAGCCTTATTTGCGTTCGAGGAATCTCTTAACAAATCTGGATAAGTCTTAACAAAGTCTAAATGAGTTTAATGGGTTGGAGGAGTCTGATAGTGTCCTAAACAGGAACCCAGAGTCGAAGCTCAGACCCTCGGAACCGGCCATTTTTTAATGGAACTGGAACCTGAGCCCCGAAAAATTATTTGCTGTAGTCGGAAACCGAAATAAATTATTTGCTGGAGTCAGAGCCAAGTTGAAGCCAGTTCTAGAATCAACTTCCCTCCTCTTCCCTCTCCTTATTAGCCATCCTTGCATCTATCCACCTTTCCCCCTCTATTTAAAAATAACAAGAGCTAAGATTATATTGTTTTGGTGAAGCCAAAGAGCTAGAACTGAAACCCTGTGAAAATTATTTTTCGGACTCTCTGGAATAAATTCAAAAATTTTAGCTGGAGCCGGAGCTAAATTCGAATTTGCCAGGAAACCAGAGCTAGATTGGAGCGGCTCCAGTTTTGCTTTCAGCCATGCCGACTCCGGGTCCCTGATCTTAAGGCGTCTTTTAATGAGGCTGAATGATTTTCACGGATTCTAACGGGGTGTAAATGAGTGGTAAAATAATAAAAATGAGTTTTATCACAGACCTAATGAGCTATTGTTGGAATCTAAGGAGTCGCTAAACAAATCCTAAAACAGTTACATAAACTTAATAAATTTAATTATTAATCAAATACTTTGAATTAATAATTCTAATGTAAAAAAAAATTATTTCACGATATAAGTATGATTCTGGTAACAATTCACTATTAACTCTATCAAAATGTAATAAAATTACAATAATTATTACAGTCTGCAGAAGCGCAAATAGGGCCCTGAACTGGGGGGGGGGGCTTAAGCCCCCTTATTATGAAGCAACACTACCTCCCGGCATCATTTCCTTTGGTAATTTTTCAGTGTTGGGGGGAGGGCTATTTAGAAGTTTGGGGGGCTAAGCTCCCCAAGCCCTCACCTATTTGCGCCTATGCCAGTCTGGTAAAAATTACACAAAGTCGGAATAAGTTAAGTTCTGAAAGTGTCCGAAGGGAGTCTTTTAATGAATCTGAATGAGTCTAAACAAGAGCTGAATGAATTCTGGAAAAGTATAATGAGCTGTTAGGAGTCCAAGGAGTTCCTTAACAACTCTTAGTAGAATTCCGTGGATGAAATTACTTAAAGGGATTAATCAATTACTTAATCTTTCCAATAATAATTGGTATAGTTATGGAAAGAAATTATGAATCCCTCAGTAGTAATTTATTATGAAATATTAGATTACATTATTATTAATATTGGTTACGGGCCTTAATGAAGCATGAATCATGAATCAGCTAAATATCAGATGAGTCCGATGCGTCTGAACGTGTCCTACTGGAGTTTTTGATGATTCTCAATGTGACTTGTCGAAGTCCAAATGAGTTTTAGAAGAGTCGAATGAATTTCTATGGAGTCTGAGAACCCTCCTAACAAGTTTTAAAAATAATCTGAATTGATCTCAACAAATCCTGGATGAGTTATGCATCTAACGAGTCTGATGAGTCTAAAAGTGCCCTGAGGGAGTTTTTCAATGTTCAAATGCGTCTCATAGTTTTTTAACAGGGAGTGAATGCGTCGTGACAGAATTAGGGTAAGAGTGAATTTCGATGCAGCTTGGGAAGCCTCTTATCAAGTTCAGAAGAACAACAAATCGATTAAAATCGATAAGAAAATTTTACGATTTTTGACAGCCCTTCTCTTCTCTAATTTTGCTCTCAACCCGAACCCTAGAATCCGCCCTTTCGAGCATTTCCTCAGAGACGTCGGGGAGGCTGTTAGGGCTGTTTTCGCCCTCTTCACTTCTTGCCGAAAAACCGGCCCAGTTCGAAATGTAATGAGTTGCTACGTGGGCTCGAACCCGGGACCTACGGATTCAGAGACCAGCGCGCTATCCACTCGGCCAACCACACCCCTTTTTTGATAGCCCTACACTTCTTATTAGTTTACAGACACTTGTTACTAGCTTTATAATATTTGTTATCATTTTTACATTTGTTATTATTTTTGTTATAATTTTAATTGTTACTATCTCCGCTATTTCTGCTTTTCGTTACCGCTACCCATTTCATGGCTTTTGCAACTTTTTGGGTGTTTGATATTTTCGTTTTTTATTATTATTTACAAATATTCTTGTCCCTGCTGTCACTGTTGTTGTTACTACACATGTTTCCAATTGCTATATATTATTACTTTTCTACTTATATTACCGTATAAATATAATAATCCGCCTCCCGTAAGCGGCGAATGGCGCATAGGGCGGAGTTAACTCATGTAACCATGGAAACTGAAAAGTACTATTATTTGATGTTTTTGAATTGCATTATTATTATTATTATTATTATTATAAAAATTATTATTATATTTGCAAGATTATTTCACATCGTACAAGAGGGTGGTTATGAATATGCTGACCCGGACACAGTCCAGTTCGGTGACCAACAAGCATCCTTACTGGAAATGATTTACGCGATCTGTTCGTTAGTCTCAATCATGACCAGGGACGTACAGAAGAGTTTTTCCTAGGGGGGGGGGGATGTCAAAGTCCCAACGGATTCAACTCAAAATTCCCAAGTATCAAAGCAGAAAAAAAAAACCTTTTAACTTGTTGAATGTTTCCAACTTCTCAACTCAAAATTCCCAAGTAAGTATCAAAGCAAAAAAAAAAACCTTTTGACTCGTTGAATTTTTCTAACTCCGCTTGACTAAAATGGTAAATTTTTTCAACTGCTAGTAAAAAAATTCCTACAGGGAGAGCTTACCCCTCCCCCTATCGATACGTACCTCATCATGACAAAAAACTAGGTAAGGACTTATTCCTAAAAGCGACCTTGTTTGGTTGGATACCTTCTGGTAATGGTAACTACAATACGTGGAAATGTTCAAGTCGTAAACCATTTATCTGTCTCTAGGAACGATTATGCTGATTCTCATCAAAATATGAAGTATGGATTTAGGGCTGCAATATTACTCTGCTTTTGCATTGTTATTTCACAGTGGGTGATACATTGCGCCAGGCTAGAAACATGAAAACTGGAAAAGATGGCATAGTTCAGGTCAGTGGACTTTAAGAATTTGCTATAGCTGCGGATTCTGTTCCGTAGAATTTCTGGAAGTACGGCGATAAGTGGTAATGAGAACCTCGACCATTCACTACAGCTGAAGTTTACTGACACAAAACAGCCGCTATACTTCAAATATCCACGTCCTGCTGAAACTACCAGCAATAATAGACTCCAGCATTCATTATTCGTTCGCTCCACAAAACTATTGTATAACACCCTGAATTTATTTTTCGTCTTTCAATTAACTAATGTGAATCACGAACCAGCCGTCGTGTCCATCAGCTCAGCACGGAACTTGAGAGGCTACACGTTAATGAGGACATCACACTTACCCCCTCACGAACAATATAATACGGACCCCCTTCTCATTCCTTCGATTTCATCGAATTAAGGTATATTTACACACGCCGCGGCAAATAATTACACCTCGGCCCATTCGCAGCTGTGTGACCATTCTCTGCGATTTCCGCATTTTTACGATGCTCAAGCCGAAGCTATGACTCTGATTTATTCGATTCGATGTATACACGAAACTCCCTCTCGAAACAGATCTATTTTAAATACGTTCGCCAGGAGTGTGCCACGACTATACGTGCGCCGACCATTAAAATGTATCCCACAAAAATAAATCGCACAGAAGCGAAATCAGCCGAACAATTACAGGACAGTGAAATGGGCAAAGGTCGCGTTTAATAGCGTCGTAAAACTTTACATCAGAAATTAACCTCTCCTTGTATCCCTGTCTGTTTATATGCTTACATTAATATCTAGGTACCTATGGGATACTTCACGCGCCGGAAATGAATTGTTAATTCGCCGTCATAAACCTTACCCAGCGATTTTAATACGACTACTATCGTTACGCCTAAGTGCACCCCAGTGCTCTTCTTCGTTTTATCTATTTTGACAGCTTCTTTCGGGCTGCGCAGAGTGAATTCTTCCACCGTGAAAAAGAGAACATAAAATTGTTCGAACAGATAATGAAACGAAAAGTTACGCTTCTCAAGTAGTATAATAACAGATCATAAAATTTGATCGCCGATTACAGATTAGATAGTAATCGAGTGTCGTTGAATTTTTAACGGCTAATCAAAACGACTGAAGGGAAAATACATATATCATTGGTGATTGGTTGTGCAGTTTCTCGCTCTGCATATAGTTCAACTTTAAAGCTATTTTAAAACTATCGCCGAATGTTCAACGGGGGGGGGGGGCGTATAGTCTTAACAAAAGAGGGAGGGGATGGTAATGTTTGGTGGAGCGTATGCTGGCGATGCACGCATGCCAAAGTAGCTCCCCGGACATTGCATCCCTGGCCCCGGAAACTACCCCTCGAGAATCGCGTCGGCAATCAGAGGGAGGGGAGGGGAGTTAGAACGGGTGCTAAAAGTAAAAAACCACTACTTGACCGAGTCGCACCCCTGGCTATGCCACTGGCTATCATTCTCGGAGTGAATCGTAATCCTTTTCGGGCAAACGAAGTTGGCCATAATCGTCCTGAGGCTAGTTGTATAATAGAGCTAATTATCACGTGATAGTTAATTCGCTGTTCCGACCAATCAACTCGCCAGATTCGGCGAGTTAACGATAACTCACGATTGTAAAACTGGTACCTGATGTTTTTTTCGTTTGATCCGGATGCACGCCCGATAAAAGCAAGGATTGTAACTGAGTCAGGCAGCTAAGATTTTCATAAATTACCCGGGGTGACAAATTTAAAGGCCGAATACGAAGATGGGTTTAATTGGACCATGGCGTTTTCATGCTGGCAGTACAAGGACGAATTCAGGGAAACCCCATCAGGGGTAGGAGAAGATCGGAGCTTGTAACCCAGTGGCGTGCGGTGATTTTTCCTAGGAGGTAAGCGATGAGCGTAGAGGTGAAGTACAAAGCAGAATTAAGTATGAAACATGCTGCTACAAAACGGCACTGATGAAATTATTCAAATTGTTGTATCCCCGTGTAGGATCATCTCATACGCATTTATTATTTTCTGTGATGAATAATAGACACCGGGACGTACCACCGAAGAGTTTTCCTGGGGGAGGGGGCAAAAATTGTGGAAGTCCCAACTGAGTCAACTCAAGATTACCAAGTACCAAAGTAAAAAAAACAAAAACTTTTGGCATGTTGAATTTTTCCAACAGACTCAACTCAAAATTCCCAAACATCACAGCAAAAAAAATCTTGGACTTGTTAGATATTTCCAATTTTGCAAATCAATCCTCAAGTATCAAAGCAAAAAATCTTTTGACTTGTTGGATTTTCCCAACTCCGCCTGATTGAAATTAAATTTTCCCAACTGCTGAGTGGAAAATTCTCACAGAGGGGAGGAGGAGTTACCCCCTACGTTCCTGAATAGACATGCCCAACAAAACAGTTTTCCACCATCTTCACAACCAGTTAACCACAAAATGTTTTTATATGTGATATGTGGCAACGTCTAGTAAAACTCGAACCACCTCTCTTTGCTCAGTTTTTAAAAATGGTAATTCTGGTCAGGCCTTCCACCATTAATAATTTCTAATTGTTCATTAAGAGTAAGTCGCGAAAACGGTTTTTCAATGAAATCTCGAACACGCATTTTGGGAGCAAAAAAACACGGAGCATTCAAACATAATGCGTTGACTAGTAGAAGAACATAATCAAGTCTCACCATCAACTTTGATGTTCGTGTGGCCAGCCGAGCCGAGCCTGACTCAAAGCGCTTCCAGAACGCAACCAAACGCACGGGTTTTGTCGAGTTGAACATGCTAGTGTTTTTGTGTTGGTAATTAACAGGAAGGCGGAGGGTAAGTCGTGCAATGTGTGCAGTATGGAAAAGAAGCATTCGATCCAACGGATACCTTGCCGGCCTATACAAATATACATGTATGAGAATCGCTGAATGCCAAACAGCATACATCTCCCGTGAATTTATTGTATACGTAAGCGTTGTAAGCTTCAGTACAGTGGACGTTTTGCCCAATTCATAATCTTTTATTTGTTACAAGTTGAAGTTGATACTGTGTATGAAAAATTATTTTCTCAGGAATTTTCAGGGTAAGCGGCGCTTAAGGGTAAGCGGCGCTTACCTTGCTTGCCTGGAATGCACACCACTGTATGTAATCACAAGTTCGCCAATGAACTCTCCGTGCAAGAATCTACGTGATACGATCAGATGTGCCAGGAATCGAAGAATATAGATGTAGGTTACCTCTTGATGCAAGAGAAGCGACCAATACGATGTTGAAGGGGTACAGGGTGTCTACCATAATGGAAAATTAAAAATATATGACTTTATTATGACCTCAAAACAATTTTTTTTACCATGGACCAAAAAATACTATGATAGAAATTGGTTTGAAACTACGCCGCTGCTGCTTCATTCTAGTGGTCATGTACGCTAACACATACGCCTACTTATCAATCATTGAGATCAGTATAATGGCAATGATTCGAATCAAAAATTTTTATCCGTGAAATGTATTCGAATCAATTTGTGAAGGATTCGTGAAAGAAATGATTCGAAGGTGATTCGAATCGCATATTATTGATTCATGATTCGAAAAAATATGAGTGATTCGCGATTCGAATCTTTTTTTTGACTTAATGGTTTTTGTTTTCAATATTTCAATGTTCCAATTTTTGTTTTGGCTTTTGGCATTCGTTTTTATTTGCTCTTTATATTGCTATCTGTGTTTCTGTGAAATATGACGTGTTACAAGAAAAAGGCCCTCAGTGGTATCGAACTGTTCGAAGAAAAAAGCCCTTAGTTGTATGTCATTAAGGGCTCTTTTTTTGTAAGTTCGATGTCAGTAAAGTCTTTTCTTTTGACAGGTCACAAATATGAACTGTGGTATTCTGTGATCTGTGAAAGTATGAAATGTGCACCTGAGTTGGGCCTCAAGGCAAAAAAAAAATGAATTGGGAAAAAAATATGCCGCCTATAGGCCAAGGATTTTCATAGCGAAGATCAGAATTTCAATTGTGAACACAGATAATCACTACAGAATTCTCGAAGAAACCATCAATGTTAGAAACACTACCAGATTGATAAGAATAATGGGGAACCAGTATGCAATCTGAAGTACTGGAATTGCCCTATAGCAAAAGCAAAAATTGAAAAATCGATTTTGTGACCGATTAAATTGATAAATCGAAAATCGATTTTTGATTGACATTTCTAATCATATTTAAAATTCTATCCAACGAATACTGATATAAAAAAGTACCTATATGGTGAAAAACATTGTCCGAAGATAGTAAATTTTTACAGAAAATTGTATAATAATCCAGAAAATTCCAGTTCCAGCTCTTCCCAAAACATAAGCTAATTCAGGTAATCGAGGTATTGAACCTAAGTCTCCCTTCGTAATCAGTGATATTGAGCATATAATAAAAAAATCTAAGAAAAGTCCTGGTCGCGATAAAATTCTAAATGAGCATTTAAAAATTGAGGAAGTCAAATCTGTAGAACACTATCATCTCTATTTAACAAAATTTCATCTGAAAAAATAATACCCTAAGAATGAAAATTTTCTGATATTATACTAATCCATAAAAAAGGAAACAGACATGGTATCAATAATTACAGACCCATTAGTTCAAGCCCTATAATATCTATTAGTAAACATTATAAAATAAAATCATACACGGAGCTCCAACTCTTAATAAAACAGTGGTTTCGAAAAAAAATTTCTACATTTGTACATATTTACAAGATTTTCCAGGTAACAGAAAAATCTCAAGAATACCAATTCCTAGTTTTTATTGTATTTATAGATCTCAATAAAACTTTTGATTCAATTTATTATAATTTATGCTAAAATCCTTTGAAAATTTTGGTATTACCCAAACTTTGATAGATTTTATACAAAATATGTAATCTGGCCCGAAAGCAAGAATAAAAATGGAAGCTTATAGAGACTATTTTGAAATTCGAAATGGTGTTCGACGAGGAGATCTACTATTCCCAATCATTTTCAACTGCTGTGTTCTTGAAGAAGTGTTCGAGTTATTGAATTGGACGAATAAAATAATACGCCTTCGTGGACATAGACTAACAAATTTCAGATTTTTCAGACGATGTACTTGTAATGTTGTTTCTTCTCTTAGGGAACTCAAATAAATGCTTACTGAACTCATAGCCGCAGGAAATAGAGTGGGACTACCTACGAGTATTAATAGTATAAGGCAAAAATTCTGGAACCTGCCTCATTACTAAAAACTTTATACCGGATAGCAGAAAATTTTCAATAGAAAGGAAGTAGTTTACCTAGGACGGCTCATAGCCTGGGAAAGACAAATGGAGAAAGAGACTGCCAGGCGAATTTCTTCAGCATGGATTAAATATTGGTCCTTGAAAGAAATCTCTAGAGGACCTTCTAAACTAAAAATAGTATAGTCAACATGTGCGTAGTTTCCACATTACTCTATACGTGTCAGATCTGGATATTAAATAGCACGGAGATGATTAGACTAAAAGTTACCCAAAACTGTACGAAAAAATCAATGCTTGGTTTGAAAAAACTTGACCATATCCCTTTGAAAAACATTAAAGCTAGATTGCTTGATAATACTGAATTAATTGGGTACTACAGGAGGATGAAATTGGAGTGGGCAGGCCATGTAGCTCGAATGGACCCACACCGTCTGGTCTATAAAGCAATAAAGAGAAACGAGGGATACTAAACATTAGCTGGAAGGATGATTTCACACAATTTTTAATAAATCCCAGCTATGAAACAGTAGCTCAAAATCGTCTGGAGTAGAAGAAACTGAAGGACACCTTTGCCCATCTTGGGCCGGAGATTCATTTCAAGTAGGTACTAGTAATATTCCAGCAGACTGTATTAACTTATAGTTCTGGAAATAATTTACTTGTTAACCCTAATCAAGTTAATTGCATTGAATGTCCGACGGTAGCAGGAGTTGTAATTGAGTTAGGAAGCTAAAATTTTGATAAATTATCCGGGGTGGCCAATTGCAGCTTGGGTACGAAGATGGGCTTAATCGGACCATGGTAGGTTTCTTGAAAGTCTTAAATATGTGTGGACAATAATCGCATTAACAGCGTCCAGACCTGTTCTTGCACTTGATAGGCCGCAGCCAAATTGGGTAACCTTTTTATGATATTGCTTTAGTGGAAGGAGGGACAACAGAATAGTCAAATTAATCCTTCCTTCTTCTCGTTCAGGAAACAGTGTATAGCCTTATGTAATGGTAGAGCACCTGGAAACAACCGAGAATGGACATCCGCCATCTTGAGTCCAACAGCGCCCGTGGATGTCGAATTGACTACCCGGTACGCTTCGCTAGCTTCGCATAGTCGGATTCGGCATCGACGGGCGCGGTTGGACTCAAGATGGCGGATGTCCATACTCGGTTGTTTCCAGGTGCTCTAGTAATGGGTACTGGTCGAGATGTTTTAATGTAATCTTATGCAATGATCGGGATAATTTATTTATTTATCTATTTTTTTCTATTTTTTTTTTAATCCAAAATTTACATGTAACGATAGCGAGAGTTGTAACTGAGTTGAGAAGCTCAATTACTTATATATGTTGTTTGCGACAACAAAACAGAGGGTGACTTTGTAAACGAATCTAATCGAACCGTTTAAGGGAAACTGAGAGACCCAAAATATTCGTTCCAGGAGGAAACTGTGTTATCCAACGCTTTAGTCACCTGTAATTGATGAAGTCAGTGCCTATTCTAAGCTTTTTTCAGAACTGCCTAAATAAAAAAAAACTGTCGGTTTTATCACAATTTTCTTTGCTTCTACCCCCCCCCCCCCTCAAAAAAAGGACAACAACAAAACAATCTAATTTCAAATATGCGATATTTTTGACTCGAAAATTTTAAATAATAATTATCCACAACAGGAAAAATACCACCCCCCCCCCAAAAAAAAAAAAAGTGAGTTCCGAGTTCATGTTACTGAAGGTGAACAACAAATTTTTGTACTGCCCAATATGGGCGGCACTATCCGTTAGAACAGGGGTTGGACATATTCGTAAGCTGAAATTGTTTAATGATCTTTCACAATCCTAGTATGGTTTGAGTTTGAAGATGAGCCCAATCGATCCGCTCATTCAAGAGCCAGGGATACTTAAAGTGGGCGAAGTTGATTCTCTTTAAAACATTCTATCTCGCGAGCCGTAAGTCTGATCGGACTTTTGATGGCAAAAAGCAATATTATGTTTTTACTATCAACACACTTGGCAACGACAATTTTTTCAGTAAGATCAACGGTTGATGAGATTTTTGATATGTATAGGGTCGAGAGGCCCACTCAAAATTTGTTCAATGAATGTTACAGTATGGACTGCGATATTCTAGGAAAATAGGTTCCCTTCTATTATCTACGTTATCCAAGGCCTATTTTTCATAAAATTGGCTCTCACCGAATATTTTTTTAAATCAATCATTGAAAAAAACCGATCCGATTTTGCCAATAGACAAACACGTCCAACATCAATAAAAACCAAAAAAAAAGAGCTTTTAAAATGTTGTCACTGAAAACTCACCTTAGCCAGCTGAGGGTCTATTTTTCTGGAATATATTTGGGAGAGGATACTCCCTTCCAACTTCCGTAGGTATTTCCAGAATCGGTAATTGAAATCAAGCAGCCAGTAGCTGAAACAGAGAAAACAGTTACTGTATAGAATTTTGGATGTAATCTGTAGCTAAAACCGGAAGCCATTCACGCTCACAGGTATCGATTGCAAATGAACCAAAATTCGATGGCTTATACTGTTCCTAGATTAAAACCCACCATTTTTCAAGTTGGCATGTCCGATTAACACACTTTCGAAGTACTGTTTCACCTGTCAGTGCTTCCTTGTTGCAGAGTGCCGCTTAGCAGTTTTGAGGTTTGTCTTCCTTCCCCATCGAAAAGTTCCTCATCGTACATTTCCCACTGTCCTAGTGTGAACCACGAGGCTATGACTATTGTAAAGTATTCTCAGTCTTAACCATCTCAACTTCAGCACTTATTTTAAGCATCACTGCAGTCTCAAGTTATCCACACAGTATCCAGGATCTTGTTGTTGTTGTTTTTTTTTTCAAAAGCGAAGAAAGGGAATTTATAATTCGCTTTTCTTTTTTTTTTTGTTAAAATCGAAAAATAAGCGCAACATTCAGATTCTATAAATATTCAGCTTTTCTCGTTGCTAGATTTATGTTAAGGCTGAGATTTATTGGACTGGAATTTCTTCTGCAGCATGCACCATCCAGACTCGAATGTTATTTCTGCCAATACCGCCTCTGCTTGTGTTATGGTGGATAATACCTTTGATAAATCGAAAATAAACTAGTTTTTTTTTTCTCTCTCTCTCTCTCTCTTTGCGCGCACGCATTCATATTACCTCTCCAGTGTATACTTACCCCCCAACACGACATTTATGCGACTAATAAAGTTCGGTCTGAAGTGTTGTTAATGGAGTCCAGATTTATGCGCCTATTCTTTTCTCATTTCTTTTTAATAGTGGGAAGCTCATCCGACATAATAAAGCACCCGAGGAGAGCTTCACATGAACAGTTCTCCTGCTTGTTCGAGAAGTCTGTGAGGTAACAATTAGCCTGTTCACCGATATTGGTGTCTTTTGAAAGCTCCACAACCTACACAATGGTCAGTTCGAGGTTATAAAAAGTTGATTAGTGGCCTTTTATTCGCCCGTAATTTACGTGCTCGTTTTTTTATAGCCATTATGAGAAATACGAGATTCGAGAAAGAGGTAGAATTTTCCCATCCATAAAATCTTTTTGTCGTGTATCGAATATGTTAATAGGGTTGCTCTCGGGGAACCAGGTAACACTATGTACAACAAATTATGAAACATCATCCAGACTTATAGTCCCCGTTCACGACACCCGCAACGCTGGTAGCACACGCATGTGGCAGCTATTGGTGGACGAGGTAGTCATGCCCCATGTGGATATTAGGAACAGACATATGTGCTCAGGTTCGTGTATATGTATAAACGATGTCATGGCTGCTGCACAGAGTGTCCTACGAGTTAGTCGGAGAGCTCAGATTTCTTGAGTAGGGGGACCGATAAAAGCTGGCGCCCCAAATCCCAATTTCATAACGGTGCGACGGTGAGAGTGAGAGGTAAGCCTTCGGCTGGTCCTTAAAGGCTGGATTTACCTGATTGGCCATTGTGTGCTAACTTGTTTTGGGCCAAAAATATACGTGAAACAAATTTCAACCTCATCTTATTCGTCACTATTCGACTCAGATTAACCAGATATACACAGAGGTTGCATAGTCAACCAAATCCTCGATGCGCAATCAGTTAATCTCCAGTTAGCCGCGGAAAAGTTACCCATTTGCAACTCTCGGTCACCCTCAGCCCATCAGTTACCTTTAGTTCCCCTTTAGTTACTCAGGTAACTGGCGGGATTTTGCGCATCCCGATACGCAATCAATTACCCTCTAGTTACCCTCGGAAAAGTTAGCCATTTTCAACCCTCGGTTACCTTCAGATTATCCAGAAACCCATCAGTTACCCTTGGTTCCTCTTTAGTTACCCGGGTAACTGGCGGGATTCTGCGCATCGGGTCTAGACGCCATCCAGTTACTTGACAATAGCCAAGACCTGCGACGCCTCAAGCGCCGCAGAACTAATATAAATAACTGTAGACATTAATATAGACCGTGTTGTGTCTGGGTAAATGTACTTAATGGTATCACGGTACTTGCACAGTTCCTAATAAAGCTTTGAAACAAAAATCTTGTTTTTTTCCTTTTTCCCCGATATTTTGTTGCACTGTGCACAAGCACATTTTAGCACAATGGTAAATCGGCCATTGGCTATAGGAGCAGGTCAATAACATAAACAGCTTCTTTTTTATTATTTTATTACAGCTCTGATTTGAGGAAGTCGTCCCTCTAATCGGCCCACCGTAGGGCATGAGCCTACGTTACCCTTTTCCATTTTCTCCTATATTGTGCTATACTCACCCACTGGGATCCTACCGCTTTTATTATTTCGTCTTCCCAACGAGTCGCTGGTCGGCCTTTCCTTCTCTTCTGGTCGGATGGAATCCATACTGATGTCGCCAAATTCCATCTGTTGGGCTCCCCCTCGCTATGTGACCCGCATATTTTAGTTTTAACCATTTACTCGTGTAACCCATATCTCTAACTCCGGTATTTTTCCTTATTTTCGTTTTACTTATCTTGTCTTTCAGTTTTATACCTAGAATACTCCTTAACATAGCGGAGTGTGTGTTTTTTAGTTTTTGTGTTTCAGTTTTTGTTGTCGCCCATGACTGCGCTCCGTATAGTAGGACTGGGATGACACAGCTTTCTAGTATTTTATTTTTTACCCTGATGCTAATTTTCCTATTTTTCAGTATCGTTTTCTAGGCCCAGAAGGCTTTCTATGCGTTTGATAACCTGTACTTTTATTTCTCTATCTGTTCTATTTTCAAATGACACTAGCTATCCCAAGTATTTATACTCTTCCACTGTATCAATTTTTGTCCCTTCTATAACTATTTCTTTACTGTTCGGGTTGTTCGTCATTATTTTGGTTTTTGACAGATAGCTACTACCAGACACATATTATCGATTTGCAGAACTACTTCCTCTATACAAATCATTCTCATTTGCAGCGCCTTCCCAAAAGAAGACCCAAGGGGCCGGGGGCATGTTGACATCATAACTTCTGCCGATCTGTACAAACATGTCCTCCATAAAAATCATCTTCTTCAACAGCACCTCCCCAAGAGAAGCCCTTCAAGGACTGGGGACACGTTAATCTCAAGATGTAAAAGGTGAAAAATTAGCACCGCTTCTTTAGTAAGAGTTTCTTATCAAATTTCCTCTGCTTTTCTTTATCTCTCACCGTTCTTGAGATATTCAGAACTTTTCGGAAAATTTCGCTTTTTCCCCAAGGTTACACAAGGTCACAAAAATATTCAAAAAGAGCCGATGTCCAATTTGCGTGTTATTCAAGTTGCATAACTTGCTACTGGCAAGCATAAATCATTTTTTTTTCACTGCATTTTCTATAAAAAATCATTCTCATCAATAGGATTTCTCCAAGAAAAACCTAAGGAGGGGGGGGGGAGGAGTCAATATGATAACCAACCACAACCAACTTGGTTACGATATTGACTTGTCTCTCCCTTTAGATTTTTACACTCGACATATTTGCACAAATTGGTAATTGGTACCTGCCGCTGATAGGTTATGATGTCAACTTGCCTCCAGACCCTATTGTTGTTTTTTGGGAGGGGGGGAGGTGCTGCTGAAGAAACTTATTTTTACAGAGGACATATTTGTATAAGCTGGTAATTAGTACCAGCTGGTGGCAGGTTACGATGTCAACATGTTCCTAGCCTCTTGGGGAGGTGCTTCTGATAAAAATTATTTGTACAGAGGAAGCGGTTGTGCAAATTGGTAATTTGTGTCTGGCAGTGGTTGGTTACAAGGCCAAAGTTACCTGATTGGCCGATGGTACATACTAATTTTTTTTTGCCGATCGTGAAATTAATTTTATCCCCATGTTATTTATTTTCCATTTTCCCGTGAATTTTACCGCCCTTAAAATTTTGTCTCTCCATGCTTAAGCACATTTTAGCACAATGGTAAATCTGCCATTGGGTCCTTATTTTAAAATTTTCTCTGACAGGCGCTCTCGTACCCGAAAGTTGTTCCAAATATGTATTTCACTAAAAAATGCTTTGAACAATTTGAGCTCAACTGGACAATATTAACCTGTGTATCCAGAGAGAGGGTGGGTCAAAGTTCAACATTATTAAAAAGTCCCCCCCCCCCCCCCAAAAAAAAAAAATAAAAATAATAATAATAATAATAATAAAATAAAATAATAATAATTTACGGCTTTAATGGAAGTCGAAAAAATCATCCGAGGAGGGCAGTTCATCATGCAGGCAAAATTCTATTAATTTTTAATCACTAGCGTGGTGCGTTCGGCTTTCTACTTTTCAATCAGATACCCCAAAATCAATCCCATATTTTAGAAAAAATGTCTTAAGGTAACCCCCTGTTCAAAGGAATTGAAGTTCTTCTCAGAACTAACACTTGAGAGTTTGAGATTCTCACACAACTAGAGCCTCCCCAAATGAGAAAATATTTATTTTTCAAATGCGAGTTTTCAGGGCCGCTAAATCCATTTCTGTAGTCCGTTTCTTCCCCTCAACCCTTTAGGTGTCACAGGCGGCTAATTTTCAATTATTCTAATTTACAAGTTCGGCACGCTTATAATCTGTTTTGTTTTTGGGTCGCTGAATCCTTTTCTGGCGTCATTTTTCTTCTCTCCTCGACCTATCAAGCTTCACAGAGGGATATCATTCAGTAATTCCGTTCATATGTCGAGAGATTACTAAATTCCAGCCTCTCAATGAAGTATGAAAGGTGAAAGGAAAAGGGGAAGGACCCTAGAAATGAGTTCAAATTCCTGAAAACACTATTTCTAATGCAAAGAACTTGGAAACACGTGTGATTGGAGATTAGCTCCCTGCAGAGCCTGTAGTGTTGAGGGGAGAGAAGCAAGGAACTGGCAGTAGAAAATTGACATTTTTGAAGAATCTGTAACTCAGATATGAGTTCAAAGATACTGGAATTCTTTCATTTCTCTGAACAGTGTTTAGCTATTCCATTACATGATCCAAATTCGGGTTCCTTAACAAAGAGACTTTAGGAAAATGTGCGATAATCTATCCCTTTAATCATTACAGTTTCATTTATTTACATACCCCGTTATTATTTACTCAGTATTATTATTTGAAAGAAGAAGTAAAATTCTGTACATAATATCTCCGCCCCACCTACACACAGGAATTTGCAAGCGATGTGTGCGAATTTCTTGAATGACCTTGTTCGGTATTTCCCTTGTTTGCCTCATGAACTCACGAGGGAGGCAAGTAAGTTCTCATCTTGATACAATTATCGTATCTTACTGGTATACAAGCCGTGAGCACGGGAGGATGGAGAGGCTAGATGGAGGGGCCGAAATGGTTAGTAAGATTCTAGACTTGAATAAAACTAGAGAATTCCTTCAGACTTGACTGGAACTTAGAGAATTTTCCAGCCTTGTTAGAGGCATCTCCTAGACTAGCAGTTTCAGCACGGGCCGCCCAGGCTTTTTCAGTTGGGGTCGCGGGCCACATCTCATGTTCAGACGTAAGAAATGAAAACTGTCTTCAGTGAAAGAGCGGAGGTCTAAAGCCGTGAAATAAAAGAAGTAGGCATTTCATCGACAAAATGTCTATCTGTGCTCTATTTTCAATAGCTATCCTCCTGATAGAAATCAAACAAGGATCTGAAAATGGCCACAGGCTTCTCAAAAAGTCTTCACAGGCCTCTCCCCCCCCCCTAGGTCTACAGTTTAAGACAACTGTCCTACATTCCTTCAAATTTTATTAAGACTCGGTTAGAATCCTTGAGACTGGATCAAGACTTCCTCCAGAGAAAAATATTTCGAGACCTTGATGAGAGGACACGCCATCGTAAAGGGTAAGAAGAAGGGTGGATTGGAGGCTTAGGAATATTGACGGTGGTGGGAAAATAGAGGACAGATTAAATGCACTTCATAAACGATGGGCCCTTTAGGTCGTTAGCTGACTGGGCCTCTCACCCCAAATTCGCCACGCTCAAGGAGTTTCAAATTTAGAAAAGTCTTACTAAATCTTATTCTTGCTTACTTTGAATGGCTGTTAAAAGTCTTATATACGTTTGTCTGGAAGAGTATTACAGAGCCTTGAAAAAGTTAGGAAGAATTCAAAGCGTCTAAAATATTCTTGTATGCATTTCAAAGAATTTACTATCGAAGTCTTGAACAAGTCTGGACGAATCGTGATTCTTTAAGAATCTAAGTCATGTTTGCGCAAGAGTCTTGAGGAAGTCTGGAACAGACTTGAAAATTCTTAATAACACATGAATGCGAGGATTTCCTTCGGAATTGCATGAAAGAAGTGTTTCGTCTGGACCTCAGCAAGGGGCATTCGAAATCAAAAGAGACGAAAGCGAGTAGAAAAAGCGCGGATATTAATTACCGATAGAAAGAATAAGTCTTAATGCGAGTGCTCAAACGTAATCTATGACAGCACGGTGGCTGAACTGTAACTCGACTGTCACTAGACTGTACTAATGGTCCTGCCTGGCCAATCGAGGGAAGAAAAAAAGGATAATGATAAATAAAACGAACAGCATATTTTAGAAAAAAAGTCACATACCGGAAATGCAGGATACAAACGACGTTTGTCAGACGTTTATATCGTGCTACGCAGGAAAAAGCCCGACAGGACGAATTTTACAAAAGGTGATGGTCGCCCCAAATGTATCATAGAACAGATATTTAAATCTTCTCAAACTATCAACTCCTTGACTCAAGGGAAGTCCAGTTGTCATTATCTTTCAATGAAATTTCGTAATACTTTTTTTGCGCCGAAATGCAAATTTCAAATGGGTACTGGGCAGGAAGAGAGCACTATCAAACTCAAACAACTTTCTGTCCGCTTCACCACAATAATGTAATTCGCAACTTTTACGGACACAACCTGTACGGTTTTTGAATCAGAACTCGCTTTCCATACGACCAATAGGAATTACCTCGTGTGTGTCGCGAGTTGAAAATGAAAACCAGGTTCGTTTCACGTCCGCTGCGGGCTTTTTTAAACCCGAATTTTGATTTATTGCCGTTTTCAGATAAAATCGGTTTTAGGCGCATAGTTAATGCCTAACTTCGAGCATATCCAACTGTGAAATACGAAGATATATATGCGTGTACAGGTCACCGACCTCACACTCGGAAATAAATCAAATTTAATCCTATTCACTTCGCGCCAGTTCACCGTGCGCCTACCTGTGTACGCGTCCATGAAAACTAAGTCCACCGAAAGTGTCCACCACAAACCTGGTAAGTCCATGCCAAAATGTTCTGCTTAATGCAGACACAGAGCTATAATTTCTCAGTCTCGGATGCATTTACACCCGGAGTCGGTGCAGCGCACCAATCGGTCACATAGAAGTTATTTTTCGAGTGGTTTACTTTTCATTCAAATATTTTGTTGAGTCTATTTATTCACTCGTCATTCACGCTGCGTTTATTTTCTCGAAAATGTTCCTGCTTTACGAGCACGTTAAATGTTCGTTTTACGAGAAGGAAGAAAAATGGCGCAATAAACTTTATTGCCGGCTAGTTATTACTTCATTAAACGGTGGAGTAGGAGATAAATTAACGCAACAATGAGGAACGAAAGTTTAATCATCGGACTGTAGATGCACAATATTCGTTGAGACAGCTCGGCGTTGTGTACTTTTTGTCTTCGACTCTCCAGGGTGGCACAGTTTTGTCAAACCAGTCAGAAGAGGCTACAGGGGGTGTCTATCGATCGAACAAGTCATAGAGTCGAGCAGAAGTCATTCATATCATTAGAAGACTAAGC
This sequence comes from Acanthococcus lagerstroemiae, assembly GCA_031841125.1. NCBI lineage: Eukaryota > Metazoa > Arthropoda > Insecta > Hemiptera > Eriococcidae > Acanthococcus > Acanthococcus lagerstroemiae. Next base: position 25,006,316 of record CM063114.1, on the reverse strand, counting down.
AATGCAGCAAATGTCAAGCATTTTCAAGTTAGAACAAAAAATAAAAAAGATATTTTACTTTGAATTGCTAAACTCTTCCAATACCTTCATATACACAGCAGCAAAGTAGAAGAAATTTGCTTAGAAGAAATATCCTAATTTTTTCAAACTAAAAAACGTTAAAGTTGCGAATATTTGTTGCGCCTAAAAAACTTGTCGAAACTCACCCCATAATATATTCATTCATTTACATTTTCCGATTCAAGACTTCGTGAAAAAAAGTTAATGACGTGAAATAGTTTTCTCTAATAATTACACAACGAAGGAAGAATGTCAAAAATTCTCTTCTGTAGTCAACTCATATCCGGACTAGGAAAAATACGATGAGTCAAAATCTAGAAATGTCACGTTAAATTCTCAAACGAGACACACAGACGTGAGATTATCGATAACTGCGAACATTACTGAGGATCAGCTAGGAGTATCTATCGAGGCAGTAATGTAAGTTCGGTTTCAGTGATTCCTAAAATCATAATTAATATGTTTTATGTAAACAGCTCGAACTGTCGTAAATTCACTTGGGCAAGCAATTCGAGGGGCATGAATAAGTGGCACATGTATGTTCAGCTAGTTCAATAGAAGAACTACAGACTTTTCGGAGTCGTTTCTTAGTAAGCTATATTTCATGATTTGTGATCATCCCTCCCCACAATGAATTGTCGGAAATACATTTTGTTCGGCTAACCTGACTAATGTTCCCTTAAAAGAAATGTCAACACCAATACGTCATTTTTCGACCGATATTATGATCAAATTTGATGCAGAATTCAATACAGAAGTCAAGTAACCGTATTGACATCAACTTTAGATCGAATTGTGCATCAATTTCGATGTAGGATTCTATCTAAAAGTCGACATCGGCATGGATTTCTTTTTCACATTGAATGTCACTTTTTCAACACCACTTTGCAAGTCAAATTTGATACAGAAGTCAAGTTACAGTGTTAATGTAGACTTTAGACCACTTTCTACGTCAACATAGATGTAGAATTCTATCCAAAAGTTGACGTTGGCATAGTAACTCGACTTCTGTATGAAACATCACTTTTCAACATGATATTATGATCAACTTTGATAGAGAATTCGATACAGAAGTCAACATTGACTTTCAGGTCAAATTGTGCATTGATTTCGACGTAGGATTCCATCCAAAAGTTGATATTGATATGGTAACTCGACTTCTGTATTAAACATCTCTTTTTGACGTGATATTTTGATCAAATTTGATACAGAACAATGAATGGCAAAAGTTCAAAGGATGCAAAGTGCCAGTTTGGTCAAAACACCATGGTATACTATGTTCCTGCCTCCACACTCTGAACTTGTCATATAGTGTACTTCCGTGTAGTTCAAAATCTGCTCCAAAGATAGCGCTGTGTGTAAGTCCACAGACCTGTACATCATACAAACCTAACGTGTTCATATCAAAAACACATCTGTGGTACTTAGCACCGTTTGAACTTTTGCCACGCAATTTGATACAAAAGTCAAGTTACCATGTTCACATTCACTTTAGATAAACTTGTGCATTGACTTCAATGAGGAATTCTATCCCAAAGTCGATGTCAGCATGGTAACTCGAATTTTTTGTTGACGTTACTTTTCCGATGACATTGTGAATTTAATACGGAAGTCCAGTTATCAAGTCGCATAGGCGCCGACTTGGCATTGGGGGGGGGGGCGTCCTTTCCAATATTTTCAACTCAAAATGGAAAAAGTACATCCAATTTTACCATTAGTTTTTAAATTTAACAAAAAAGAAAGTAAAATATGCAGGGCCGTATACAAGGAGGGGGGTTAGAGGTCTGACACCCCCTTGGATACGGCCGTGCGCTTAAAAATTCAGGAAAATGCGGCTCTCTGAAACATTAGAAACCCCATATGTTAGGTCAACCCCCCTCGCCACATTCCTGGATACGGCACTGAAAATATGATAAGTAATACTATGAGAAGGGTATATGTAATTTTGGCACCAAAATAGATGGAATACGATCATTCAAATTTTCAAAGGAAGGGATTTTTGATCGCTCATAAGAGCCGTGATAACTTTGATTCTGCCCCCACCCCAATATTTTCCAAAAGTCGGCGCCTATGTCGAGTTGACATCAACTTTAGATTGAATTGTGCATTGACTTTCATGTAAAATTCTATCCAAAAGTTGACATTGGCATAGCAACTTGACTTTCATATCAAATGTTACTCTTTCAAAATGCCATTGTGCTCAAATTTGATACAGGATTCATTCAATACAGAAGTCGAGTTATTGGAATCAACTTTAGATCAAATTGTGCATCAACTTCATGTAAAATTCTATCCAAAACTCAACGTCAGCGAGGTAATTTGACTTTCGCATCGAACATCACGTTTTTGACATGGCACTGTGATCAAATTTGATACAGAAGTTACCATGTTGACATCAACTTTAGATCAACATCGACTGTGATGTAAAATTCTATCCAAAGTTGACGTCAGCAAAGTAATTTGATATTTGTATTGAAAATCACTTTTTTAACATGACACTGTGATTAAATTTCGCATAAAATTCGATATAAAACTCAAGTTAGCCTGTCGATATCAACTTTAGATTGAATTGTGCATCAATTTCAATGTAGAATTCTATCTAAAAGTAGTCAACTCATCAGCATGGTAACTTTAATTTTGAATCGAATTCTTATCAGTTTTGACTTCATTATCGTATTGGTTACTGGGTTTGAATGTCAACAGGGTCGATTTTTGTATCGTCTGTGTTTCCAAGGTCGTCTCTAAGCCAATGACTAGATTGTGCAAGCTACGGTGACTATCTTCGAGCTGAGTCTCTGGGGACTTCGGGAGCGTTACACGGCGGGGGTTTCCTTTCAATATGATGTGCTACTTCACACACGGTCATTTCGTTACCATGAACGCACCAAAAGGTCACTACACTGCTCAACAAAGAAAGTAAATTTTGCGAGTTGTGGAAAATTAGAAAGTTTTTTTTTTTTTTTGCTAGTCAATTGGGATTTCAGTAGTTGACATAGCTTCACATTCTGTAGTGAATAAAGTCAACCCTTTCCCCGAGGAAACTCGTATATTTCGCATTCTCATCACACCTTTGCTACAGAGTATCTCTTATCTCCAGGTTTTCCTATAAAACTTATAACCATAACATGGTGACATCTTCGTGAAAGCTCTGACCAATGTAGCCTTAGTACAGTCATAAGGAGAATGTCGTGGGGGGGGGGGGGTCGGGCTCTGTGTACTCTTCTCTCCAAGAGTTGATAAGTGCATTCCAAACAGCATCACTTATTGTAGATACAACATTTTTAGAAATTACGCAAGCGTATGTTCATGTGTATGTATGGCGCCTTTCGCATACCGGCAAAATTGCTGTTTTTCGCCAATTCTAAGAATTTTCATCTGCTTAACTTCGAACCACTGAGCGACGACACAAACATCGACCTTGTTGCGTGTCAACTCCGTTTTCTGTAAACCATTTTAGAGTCCCTGTTTCGGTATACGTGCGCTCAAAATTACGATTCAACTTAATCTAATTTATGGTAAGCGACCCGGCTTATCCCATTTCCAATCTATGGCGCTGACCATAGGTAGACGTGTATTCCGAACAATCGGTGAAGAGTGCGAGTGTCTCTTTTTTTTTTTTTCTAAGCTGGTATGTGTGTATTCCGTATAAGCGTATGATGTACTACGTGCTCGCTGCATACAATTATCGTAAATTTGTCCACATATCTCTCTTGCTTTTGTATTTTCACGTTTAATTTCTGGAAATGTTCACATTTTTTTTCTCCTTCCTTCTTGGCCGTCGTCTGGCGTTCTCTCCTTGTATCTTTCGTGTATCCTCCCTCGTTATATTCCTCGTTTTTCAAATAAAGACATTATTTTTCAGCCAATGGAATTCATAATTTATTACCAGATTTCGGGGCTGGGGGTAAACGACATTAAGCACCGAGAAAACAAAAAACAAATTGATGTAAACGAACTAAACGGCACCATAACCGTTTTTATCTTTCGATCTTAGAGCGAATGTAAATCCTCCGATGGCCGTAATAAATACGCCCGAACGCGTATTTTAATGCAGCCATAACTCGTGTGCAGCGGTAAGACTACAACCGCGATAAAGATGGGAGTGCAGAAGACTCAGTCTCTCGAACATGGAAACTCGCACTCACAGATATTAGGTGCGATATTCTATTCAATTTCGAAAATCAAAACCTGTTCAATGGTCTGGCGATTCCTAAAACTATAGATTGGAAAAAACAAAAAGAGAAAGTGACGCAGAAAAACTGAAAAATATTGAATCAAACGGATAAGAAATAATTTACACATAATTTGTAAGAAATAGAGAAAGGCTAAATAACCGAAAACGGTAAAAAAAAAAAGACAGAAAATGACAAAAAAGGAGGAATCTTACACAGTTTTAGCTCAGAATTATTTCAAGGGCCTTACTTACCGGCTCACAGCATGGCTCTAGTGAAGAAATATTATTCGATTTCTTCAAAGAGCACTCAGTCAAGACATGAGTGCCGAATTAAAGGACATAGCCACCCTAGGCAGTAGATATAAAATACCAGTCCTAGAACACACCACAGACTATGCTAAGCGCCATATGACGTCACGACGCATCGAGCTCGCGTAGGTAGTTCGGTACTAGGTAATTAAGGGACTATGTTTAATGTATTTCGGATGGAATTTGAAGTCGTTTTCGCGAGTGAATATTTTTAATCACGTGTTCGTGAAGTAAAGGTGGGAAGTATTAAGTGGGAGATATTTTCGTTGAATATTTTTAACTGAATATTTAAAATTTCGCGCGTGCTGTTGTTTGTATGATGTTAACGGGGTAGATGATTAAGGTGGTGATTTCTAAATGAGATCTAAGTTGTTTGAGTATTTTATTCACGGCGAGATGATTTTTAATAGTGGTGGTGGTTAAATTACTTCTTTTTCTTCGCGTTTTTCGGAATTTATTTTGCGGTATAGCGGAACTCATATGCGGTGAGACATGTGTTTTTTAACATCAAATCTGAGATTAGGATGTTTTAATGATAAAGTGGGAGATACTTGCATGAAATATTTGTACTTTACCCGAATTACTCTCAAGTATAAGGAGATAGCCTTCTGCCTGGGAGTAGGAAGTTTTGATGGAGAAAGCGTCAGCTTCTTTGTCTATGCTCCCCATCTTGCTCAAATTAACATAAATAAATTAAATGAGAGATACTTGTATTTTACCCGAATTACATTTGAGTGGAGGGGATGTCAAACGAAGGATGAATGCGGTGAACATTTACCCGAATTACTCTCGAGTATAAGGAGATAGCCTTCAGCCTGGGAGTTAGAAATTGCTGAGACAAGAGAGTCCCTCGTTAGACGCGACAGCGTCAACGATGGACCTCTCTATGTCTCCCAATTAAATTTAGAACAGTATCAACCTATCAATCCTGAATTAATTTTCGAATTTGATAGCCATCTACCAACCCGAGACAAGAGAGTCCCTCGTTAGATGCAGTAGCGTCAACGACGGACCTCTCAGTGTCTCGCAATTAAATTTGAGTATATCCAATTATTATTATTATTATTAATTTTGCAAATCTCCGAATCGAATCGAAAAATATCAGATACATGGACATGTATGCTATTTTCACTCGATGCAGTCAACGGACGAGTCAATTTCACATTTTTACCGTTAAAAGTAGCGTTAGATTCGATAAACTACCCCACCTTGGACATGCATGCTATTTTCACACACAAAGCAGTCAACAGGCGAAACATGTCTTTAGACTTTTTTCGCATAAAGTAGACTCGACCTGCAACAATTAGCGAGCGTGACACTTGACGCTTCGAGTGTGCGGCTCCAAGCCCAGGGCAATTAGTGTCAATCGACTTCTAGTGTGCTTATTGTATTCCCATTTCTCGCGGATACAGGATTCAGCCTTATTTTATCCAACCAGCCTATGATTAGAAGATTTTAACGAAAAAGTGCTGACATTAAAGCCTTAGACAATGCATTTTAGATTCAAATCTGAGATTAGAATGTTTTATCGATAAAGTGGGAGATACTTACATGAAATATCTATATTTTAACCGAATTACCTTTGTGTAGATGGGATATCGAACAACAGATGAATATGGCGAGCATTTACCCAAATTACTCTCGAGTATAAGGAGATAGCCTTCTGCCTGGGAGTTGGAAGTTTTGATGGAGAAAGCGTTAGCTTCTCTATCTATACTCCCCATCTCGCCCTAATTAATATTAATTAATTAAATGAGAGAGAGATACCTACTTGTATTTTATCCGAATTACTTTTGAGTAGGAGATTATCAAATGCCAGAGGAAATGATACCCGAATTACTTTTGAGTTGGTTATCAAAAATCAGATGAATGCGGTGGACATTGAGTACAAGGAGATATCCTTTTGCCCGGGAGATGAGAGTTTTAGCGGAAAAAGCGTCAGCTCCGTTGCCTAACTCTCCATCTCGCCCTAATTAATATTAATTAAAAGGGAGGCATTTACATGAAATATTTGTATTTTATCCAAATTACTCCCGAGTATAGTAAGGAGTTAGCCCTCAACCTGGGAGATGAGAGTCCCAATTAAGCTATTGAGCCTAATGAATATTAAAAAATGAAATAATTTTCGCAAAATCCTCGAATTTTTGAATCAGAGTCATGTTTATATTCAATTTGAAAAATCCTCTGTAATTACCTCCGAATAACGGGTTTCATCAAATATCTGTAAATTCTCAAGACTATAATGCTATGTGCACATCGTTGGTATGCAGCAAAAGTACCGTTTGATTTAGGCTTTCGCTCCCATTGTCAGCGGCTTTTTTACATAAATTACAAAATACTCGCTAGTCTTCCAAGATAGTGATTCTGTTCCAAGTACGTTTAGGGTTTCTTCAATGCTATTTCTCTTCAAAAAACGTACCTAAAATTCTCCTTATTTAAAGTCTTAAATCTCAGACAAATGGCATGTGTTTGAAAATGAATTTTGAGCATGTATACAGAGTGTCCTCGATGATTCTAGCTAGCATATAGGGCGTCCCAAAGTCAAAGTAGGGGGTGGATAAACCAGAGAGCTAAAATAGTCCTAACAGTCTCGCTGACCTCTCTCGGAGGCAATGCTCGAAAGGGTATATTCCTGAGCTCCGGGGTTGGGAGCAAAAGTGAAAAGGAGGATATTGTTAGAGTTTAAATCTCAGACAAGTGGATTTAATGGAGACAGGCGGGATGAGCAGTAGGAAAGAATCTGTAGAACTTGCTATATTATGAAGATCCATTTTTGCTCTACGTTGACTATAATAGTCAGATATCTGGGAGATGAGAAGAGTTTAGATGCCTGAATAAATGAATGATTCGTTACAAATGATGAGATATTTCGCTTCTAGATGGAGAATATTTTCGCTAATGAGATGGTCGAATAACGCAATGAAGAAAGTACCGTTGATTCGGGCTTTTGCAACAGTTACGAGTTCGAAATTGTCAGGTCTATTGATAGGTGTAGACATTCCTGGAATGTAAAATACCATTACTTTGCGCGAGTTACTAGCCATCTGATATGAATTTAGGGTTGTTCCCCAGGCTCGATAGTATTTCAACCAGTGCGCGATACTCGCTGGTCTTCCAACATACTGATTCTGTTCCAAGTATGTTTAGGGATGATTCTATGCTATTTCACCTCAAAAAACGTATCTAAAATTCTCAATATTTAAAGTCTTAAATCTCAGACAAGTGAACATGTATGTTTGAAATGAATTTTGACCATGTATACAGCGAGTATCCTCGATTATTCTAGCCAGCTTATAGGATGTCCCAAACTCAAAGTAGGAGGTGGATAAACAGAGAGCTATTAAATTGAGAGCTAAGATAGTCCAAACAGTCTACCTGACCCCTCTCTCTCTCTCTCTCTCTCTCTCTCTCTCTCTCTCTCTCTCTCTCTCTCTCTCTCTCTCTGGGGCAATGCTTGAAAGGGTATATTCCAGAGCTCAGGGTTACGAGAAAAAGTGAAAAGGAGGGCGTTGTTAGAGTTTATATCACAGACCAGTGGATTTAATGGAGACAGGCGAAATGAGCAATAGGAAAGAATCTACTGAACTTGATGCATGAAAATCCATTTCCCTTCCATATTGACCTATAATAGCCAGCTATCCGGGAGATGAGATGAGTTTAGATAGCTGAATACTTAGACCTCGAGTTTATAATAACAAAACCTAAAAGAATGAGTTGCATACATACATAATACAGACGTTTTTGAAATTTGCTCAACAATTGATTCCAACGGGCTATATGTATACCATTAAAAAGAATGTGGATGAGCAGTTATTTTTATCGTTCCATTAGAAGCTAACAGGTTATCATAACCTGACCAACCTTTCACATTTGCTTGTTCTTACTGGACAATTATAAAAATAAGAATAAATGCTTATTTCAGGAAAATTATCGCTCATTTATCGAAACAAAGATAATAAATTAAAATATTTACATTGATTCGAGTCAATAGTAGAGTCAGTTGACATTGAAAACATAACTAAAATCAGGAAAATGACTAAAAATATGAAATTTTTCGAATAAATTATCGCTTTCCATGATAGTGTGAGAATGATGGAAGTCAAGAGGAGTGTCCATCCTGTGTGAAGAGGGCTAGCGTCTTCATTAAAGTCCTCTATCTCTCCCAATTAAATTTCAAATACAACCAACTTATCAAACCTGAATTACTTTTTCCAATCAAATTCCATGACCATCCACTGAGCTGAGATAAGAGAGTACCTCATTGAACGACTGTTCAATGTTGTACCTCTCTGTGTCTCGCAATTAAATTCTGAATACAGCCAATCATTAAAAACCTAAATTAATAATAATAATAATTTGAGAAATTTTTGCAAATTGACGAATGCCTGACTACGATGAGAGGAGAGCTTCGACAATAGATGTGCCAGCTCCATCATCGGAGACTCTATCTCTCCCAGATAAGCTACTGAGCCTAACGAATAATTTAATTAAATAATTTTTGTGAAACCTTGGAATTTCTGAAAATCATAGGTGGAATTTCGACCAAAGTGTGATCCAAATTCGCTTCTAGGCAGAGAGTATGATGCTAATGAAGTAGGTAATTACCTCCAAATAACGGGTTTTCATCGAGTGTGGAGTCTGTAAATCCTCGAGACATCATTGGTATGTAGCTCTTGGAGACAAATGTTCGAAAGGGTGTATTTCAGAGCTCGGGTTGAGAGCAAAAGTAAAAAGGAGGATGTTTTGGAGTTTAAATCTCAGACAACTGGCTTAAAGGTATATGTATCTAAAAACGAGAAAATGAAGGAAAATGGAGGAAAATATGAAATTTCGAATAAGTTATTGCTTCTCATGATAGAGTGAGAATGATAAAAGAGTCAAGATGAGTGTCTAGAACATAATAAATTGTAGCCAATGAAGACATTGTCTATAAGAAAAATAGTCAAAACAGCGAAAATGGGAGGAAAATGGCATTCGAATACATGAACAGAGTGTGTCAACATACAGGAGTAAGAGACTATATATTATTTATCCCAACGAAAAAAGTAGAAAAAGCATGTGAAATGTGTTGATTTCCGAATCTATCGTTGATGATAATCAAGTTAATTTCTGTTGCATTACAGATTCATGGAGTAAGGAGACTATATTATCTAGTAATTTTAATCGTTAAGTTTTGAGTTGTTTCATGCATGAATTGAGGAGGAGAGTGACTGGACTGCATAATTATAGCTAGCTAGTAGAGCCAATATCCAATGGAAAAATAGTTAAAATGAGAGAGTCAGACCGTTAACACTCTCATTTATGTTCACATTCGGGAGACTTTATTACTAAACCTATCAAATATTTTGACAATGAGATGGCTGAGTAATGGGGGGGTAATACTCGAAAGGGTGGATTCGAGAGCTCAGGTTGAGAGTAAAAGTGAAAGGTAGAAGCTGTTCAGAGTATAAATCTCGAACATTGGGATTTAATGGTTACAGGCAGAAAGGGAATAGGTATCATTATCTGTAAACTATCGTATATGGAATATGAGGTTAGGGGTTAATATATAAAAATTTTTTATTAGAATTTCCAAGCAGAGTAAAATATGTAAAAGGAGATGTTAATATTAAATATAAGTTTGAAATATTTACCATTAGATCATAGCAAAGGTACATTAATCAGTCAAGAAACTGTTAAATTTATTGAAAGTCACAAAAATCGTTGTAGAGGGAATACATAGTATTCTGATGATAACAGGGGTTCTATTAATAAACCCGTACATTTAAAAGATCGTCGATAGATGGAAAATCATACAGACAAGATGTGAAGGCTGTCTTCCAGAAGTATTCGACCTGGAAATAGCAATGCTATAGTGTGACGGATACAAATTTAGAAAAAACAGCTGAAACTGACTAAAAGAGCACTATTTTTGAATATTTTGCATTTTGATGTAAGTAAAACAGACAATTAATCGGAATAATATTTGATTGAAAATTTGAAAGGAATAGGCATTTGCTAAAAAAGAACAAAGTGTAAAATCCATCCATTCATCCATCAATGCAGAGAGTCGGTTGATAGATGGAAAAATAAGTCGACAAGACAGGTGTCAGATGAGGAGATCGCCTTCTGAGGCGCTTGTGAGAAAATCATATATCGTAATCAAGTAGTGGTAGATGAAGAAAGGGAGGAAATTGAGTACTACTTAACGTTGTTGTTCAATCTGCTGATGAAAACATGGGAAATTGGCGAATAATCTGGAAAGGTAGGTATTAATCTGCTCAAAAGTATATAAAAATTAGCAATTTAGCGGAATAATATTAATAAAAGGATTAAAAATTTGAAAGAAGTAGACAAGTAGTATGTAAAACAGTGGGGTGAACTGGCTATCAGTGTTGAAAGTATGGGAAATAAGCAACTCTGAGAGAAGGATACGGAGAAAGTTTTAGAGGGTGTTGAAAATAAAAGACAGCGGTAGTATGTTAATTTCATCAAAAATCTGTTAAATTTGACAAAAAATGACAACCTATATCAGAAAAATTGTTTTAAAGGGAATATCTACTACTATTTTTGATAATAACATGTGTTCAGTTAAAGAGTCTGAGCATTTAAAAAGGTCAGAATACTCACAGATGAATGGAAAAATGTGTATATACTACCTGCTTCAGCTGAGAAAGACATCTTCCAAAGGAACTCAGTATAGATTGTTTTATATTGAAATTTGCTTAACTCGTAGAAAATAGCTGAGAAAACTGACAGAATGGTTAAAATGCCAATATTTGACTTGCTATCATGTGAAGTTATACCGTTAGATTGAACATTACAAGTCACTGACTCATCGGGAAGCTGAATACGATTGCCAATGACTATGAGAAAAAATGTACGTTCAAGATACTTTATATGAGAATTAGTTAACGAAAGAAAATAGGTATGTAAGAACGCCAGATTGACTATGCTATATGTATAGCCCGATGGGGCAGATATTCACTAATAGTCTGAAAAGGTAGGTATTAATTTAATCAAAAAATAGGTAATTAGGAAAACTAGCCGAATCTAGCTAAAAATACCTCCATTTTTCCTCAAAAAGTCGGTAAAACGCTCTAAATTTGAATATTTTGGCATTTTTGATGTAGGTAAAAGGTAAAACAGATACCTAGCCAATAGGTAATGGAATAAAAAAATTTTGAAAGGACAAGCTTTTGCTAAGAAAGGGAACAAGAAGTGAAACTTCTCCCTCAGATACATCTTGATATAGCTGATTGATAATAACTTGGGATTCGTAAATTGATTGAAATTATGTTAAGAAGTATCCTAACAGGTGTAGATTATTCTAAATGCATTCATATTTCAGGTGATAAAGTCCCCTCCTCTCCCCAATGAAGAGAATCAAAACAAATGGTACAACAAACCAACTTGAACCGAGAATTACATACAAACATGCGAAGAAAATTAAAAGGAGATATGCATATAGCAGAAAGAGAACAAGGAGTGGAGCCCCAGTCCCACTATTATGAGAGAATAGGGAAAACTAACTGAATCTGACTAAATTTGAATAGTTGGTATTTTTTGACAAAATAGGCAATTGATAGGAAGTTTTGCAGTTATGTTACCAATTTAGTAATAGATTAAACTTCTGAAAGGGTGAGCATATGATGGTAAGAGAACAAGAAGTAGAATCCCCACCCCTCATGAAGAGAATCAAAACTATGGAAAATAGTCAAAAGGAATTGTAATTGCATAAACCATCTAGTTATCATCAATGTCAGATCATATGAAAATATGATGTAGTATCTATACTCGCAGAGAAAGGTACCTACATTGAAAACTCATACATAGGCGACAGTTCAAAATGCAGAAATTGAGATAAAATGAGTAAAAAATCATCACCTAAACGGACAGTCCGAGGAGAAAAAATAAATAAAATATCGACCATGATAAAATACCCGCGAATATTGGGTTATATTTACTCCCATTTAGGGCATACTACACAGACACTTGTGACTCTAAAAACAAGATTTTTTAACAACAGCGATAAAAGACACTAGATACCTCGGATAAACTTAAAATTAAGCACAATTGTATACAAATTTACTTAGTTACAAGGAAATAAACACTCGCATATTTACATATAGGTACACAGATTGATCGAGAAAATATTTACAGTTTGATACATCAGCAATCATCGACATCATTGTCTGACAGTATGACATGTATATAAATGGCAAAAACGGCGTTTAAACGAATTTCCGAGTCAATTAAGTAACATATATTATAATCTAAGAGTGAATAATCGCAAGCAATGGTGTCGATGATTGCTGATGTATCAAACTGTAAAATATTTTCTCGATCAATCTGTGTACCTATATGTAAATATGCGAGTGTTTATTTCCTTGTAACTAAGTAAATTTGTATACAATTGTGCTTAATTTTAAGTTTATCCGAGGTATCTAGTGTCTTTTATCGCTGTTGTTAAAAAATCTTGTTTTTAGAGTCACAAGTGTCTGTGTAGTATGCCCTAAATGGGAGTAAATATAACCCAATATTCGCGGGTATTTTATCATGGTCGATATTTTATTTATTTTTTCTCCTCGGACTGTCCGTTTAGGTGATGATTTTTTACTCATTTTATCTCAATTTCTGCATTTTGAACTGTCGCCTATGTATGAGTTTTCAATGTAGGTACCTTTCTCTGCGAGTATAGATACTACATCATATTTTCATATGATCTGACATTGATGATAACTAGATGGTTTATGCAATTACAATTCCTTTTGACTATTTTCCATAGTTTTGATTCTCTTCATGAGGGGTGGGGATTCTACTTCTTGTTCTCTTACCATCATATGCTCACCCTTTCAGAAGTTTAATCTATTACTAAATTGGTAACATAACTGCAAAACTTCCTATCAATTGCCTATTTTGTCAAAAAATACCAACTATTCAAATTTAGTCAGATTCAGTTAGTTTTCCCTATTCTCTCATAATAGTGGGACTGGGGCTCCACTCCTTGTTCTCTTTCTGCTATATGCATATCTCCTTTTAATTTTCTTCGCATGTTTGTATGTAATTCTCGGTTCAAGTTGGTTGTTGTACCATTTGTTTTGATTCTCTTCATTGGGGAGAGGAGGGGACTTTATCACCTGAAATATGAATGCATTTAGAATAATCTACACCTGTTAGGATACTTCTTAACATAATTTCAATCAATTTACGAATCCCAAGTTATTATCAATCAGCTATATCAAGATGTATCTGAGGGAGAAGTTTCACTTCTTGTTCCCTTTCTTAGCAAAAGCTTGTCCTTTCAAAATTTTTTTATTCCATTACCTATTGGCTAGGTATCTGTTTTACCTTTTACCTACATCAAAAATGCCAAAATATTCAAATTTAGAGCGTTTTACCGACTTTTGAGGAAAAATGGAGGTATTTTTAGCTAGATTCGGCTAGTTTTCCTAATTACCTATTTTTTGATTAAATTAATACCTACCTTTTCAGACTATTAGTGAATATCTGCCCCATCGGGCTATACATATAGCATAGTCAATCTGGCGTTCTTACATACCTATTTTCTTTCGTTAACTAATTCTCATATAAAGTATCTTGATCGTATATTTTTTCTCATAGTCATTAGCAATCGTATTCAGCTTCCCGATGAGTCAGTGACTTGTAATGTTCAATCTAACGGTATAACTTCACATGATAGCAAGTCAAATATTGGCATTTTAACCATTCTGTCAGTTTTCTCAGCTATTTTCTACGAGTTTAGCAAATTTCAATAAAAAACAATCTATACTGAGTTCCTTTGGAAGATGTCTTTCTCAGCTGAAGCAGGTAGTATATACACATTTTTTCCATTCATCTGTGAGTATTCTGACCTTTTTAAATGCTCAGACTCTTTAACTGAACACATGTTATTATCAAAATAGTAGTAGATATTCCCTTTAAAACAATTTTTCTGATATAGGTTGTCATTTTTTTGTCAAATTTAACAGATTTTTGATGAAATTAACATACTACCGCTGTCTTTTATTGGCAACACCCTCCAAAACTTTCTCCTTATCCTTCTCTCAGAGTTGCTTATTTCCCATACTTTCAACACTGATAGCCAGTTCACCCCACTGTTTTACATACTACTTGTCTACTTCTTTCAAATTTTTAATCCTTTTATTAATATTATTCCGCTAAATTGCTAATTTTTATATACTTTTGAGCAGATTAATACCTACCTTTCCAGATTATTCGCCAATTTCCCATGTTTTCATCAGCAGATTGAACAACAACGTTAAGTAGTACTCAATTTCCTCCCTTTCTTCATCTACCACTACTTGATTACGATATATGATTTTCTCACAAGCGCCTCAGAAGGCGATCTCCTCATCTGACACCTGTCTTGTCGACTTATTTTTCCATCTATCAACCGACTCTCTGCATTGATGGATGAATGGATGGATTTTACACTTTGTTCTTTTTTAGCAAATGCCTATTCCTTTCAAATTTTCAATCAAATATTATTCCGATTAATTGTCTGTTTTACTTACATCAAAATGCAAAATATTCAAAAATAGTGCTCTTTTAGTCAGTTTCAGCTGTTTTTTCTAAATTTGTATCCGTCACACTATAGCATTGCTATTTCCAGGTCGAATACTTCTGGAAGACAGCCTTCACATCTTGTCTGTATGATTTTCCATCTATCGACGATCTTTTAAATGTACGGGTTTATTAATAGAACCCCTGTTATCATCAGAATACTATGTATTCCCTCTACAACGATTTTTGTGACTTTCAATAAATTTAACAGTTTCTTGACTGATTAATGTACCTTTGCTATGATCTAATGGTAAATATTTCAAACTTATATTTAATATTAACATCTCCTTTTACATATTTTACTCTGCTTGGAAATTCTAATAAAAAATTTTTATATATTAACCCCTAACCTCATATTCCATATACGATAGTTTACAGATAATGATACCTATTCCCTTTCTGCCTGTAACCATTAAATCCCAATGTTCGAGATTTATACTCTGAACAGCTTCTACCTTTCACTTTTACTCTCAACCTGAGCTCTCGAATCCACCCTTTCGAGTATTACCCCCCCATTACTCAGCCATCTCATTGTCAAAATATTTGATAGGTTTAGTAATAAAGTCTCCCGAATGTGAACATAAATGAGAGTGTTAACGGTCTGACTCTCTCATTTTAACTATTTTCCATTGGATATTGGCTCTACTAGCTAGCTATAATTATGCAGTCCAGTCACTCTCCTCCTCAATTCATGCATGAAACAACTCAAAACTTAACGATTAAAATTACTAGATAATATAGTCTCCTTACTCCATGAATCTGTAATGCAACAGAAATTAACTTGATTATCATCAACGATAGATTCGGAAATCAACACATTTCACATGCTTTTTCTACTTTTTTCGTTGGGATAAATAATATATAGTCTCTTACTCCTGTATGTTGACACACTCTGTTCATGTATTCGAATGCCATTTTCCTCCCATTTTCGCTGTTTTGACTATTTTTCTTATAGACAATGTCTTCATTGGCTACAATTTATTATGTTCTAGACACTCATCTTGACTCTTTTATCATTCTCACTCTATCATGAGAAGCAATAACTTATTCGAAATTTCATATTTTCCTCCATTTTCCTTCATTTTCTCGTTTTTAGATACATATACCTTTAAGCCAGTTGTCTGAGATTTAAACTCCAAAACATCCTCCTTTTTACTTTTGCTCTCAACCCGAGCTCTGAAATACACCCTTTCGAACATTTGTCTCCAAGAGCTACATACCAATGATGTCTCGAGGATTTACAGACTCCACACTCGATGAAAACCCGTTATTTGGAGGTAATTACCTACTTCATTAGCATCATACTCTCTGCCTAGAAGCGAATTTGGATCACACTTTGGTCGAAATTCCACCTATGATTTTCAGAAATTCCAAGGTTTCACAAAAATTATTTAATTAAATTATTCGTTAGGCTCAGTAGCTTATCTGGGAGAGATAGAGTCTCCGATGATGGAGCTGGCACATCTATTGTCGAAGCTCTCCTCTCATCGTAGTCAGGCATTCGTCAATTTGCAAAAATTTCTCAAATTATTATTATTATTAATTTAGGTTTTTAATGATTGGCTGTATTCAGAATTTAATTGCGAGACACAGAGAGGTACAACATTGAACAGTCGTTCAATGAGGTACTCTCTTATCTCAGCTCAGTGGATGGTCATGGAATTTGATTGGAAAAAGTAATTCAGGTTTGATAAGTTGGTTGTATTTGAAATTTAATTGGGAGAGATAGAGGACTTTAATGAAGACGCTAGCCCCTCTTCACACAGGATGGACACTCCTCTTGACTTCCATCATTCTCACACTATCATGGAAAGCGATAATTTATTCGAAAAATTTCATATTTTTAGTCATTTTCCTGATTTTAGTTATGTTTTCAATGTCAACTGACTCTACTATTGACTCGAATCAATGTAAATATTTTAATTTATTACTCTTTGTTTCGATAAATGAGCGATAATTTTCCTGAAATAAGCATTTATTCTTATTTTTATAATTGTCCAGTAAGAACAAGCAAATGTGAAAGGTTGGTCAGGTTATGATAACCTGTTAGCTTCTAATGGAACGATAAAAATAACTGCTCATCCACATTCTTTTTAATGGTATACATATAGCCCGTTGGAATCAATTGTTGAGCAAATTTCAAAAACGTCTGTATTATGTATGTATGCAACTCATTCTTTTAGGTTTTGTTATTATAAACTCGAGGTCTAAGTATTCAGCTATCTAAACTCATCTCATCTCCCGGATAGCTGGCTATTATAGGTCAATATGGAAGGGAAATGGATTTTCATGCATCAAGTTCAGTAGATTCTTTCCTATTGCTCATTTCGCCTGTCTCCATTAAATCCACTGGTCTGTGATATAAACTCTAACAACGCCCTCCTTTTCACTTTTTCTCGTAACCCTGAGCTCTGGAATATACCCTTTCAAGCATTGCCCCGAGAGAGAGAGAGAGAGAGAGAGAGAGAGAGAGAGAGAGAGAGAGAGAGAGAGAGAGGGGTCAGGTAGACTGTTTGGACTATCTTAGCTCTCAATTTAATAGCTCTCTGTTTATCCACCTCCTACTTTGAGTTTGGGACATCCTATAAGCTGGCTAGAATAATCGAGGATACTCGCTGTATACATGGTCAAAATTCATTTCAAACATACATGTTCACTTGTCTGAGATTTAAGACTTTAAATATTGAGAATTTTAGATACGTTTTTTGAGGTGAAATAGCATAGAATCATCCCTAAACATACTTGGAACAGAATCAGTATGTTGGAAGACCAGCGAGTATCGCGCACTGGTTGAAATACTATCGAGCCTGGGGAACAACCCTAAATTCATATCAGATGGCTAGTAACTCGCGCAAAGTAATGGTATTTTACATTCCAGGAATGTCTACACCTATCAATAGACCTGACAATTTCGAACTCGTAACTGTTGCAAAAGCCCGAATCAACGGTACTTTCTTCATTGCGTTATTCGACCATCTCATTAGCGAAAATATTCTCCATCTAGAAGCGAAATATCTCATCATTTGTAACGAATCATTCATTTATTCAGGCATCTAAACTCTTCTCATCTCCCAGATATCTGACTATTATAGATCAACGTAGAGCAAAAATGGATCTTCATATAGCAAGTTCTACAGATTCTTTCCTACTGCTCATCCCGCCTGTCTCCATTAAATCCACTTGTCTGAGATTTAAACTCTAACAATATCCTCCTTTTCACTTTTGCTCCCAACCCCGGAGCTCAGGAATATACCCTTTCGAGCATTGCCTCCGAGAGAGGTCAGCGAGACTGTTAGGACTATTTTAGCTCTCTGGTTTATCCACCCCCTACTTTGACTTTGGGACGCCCTATATGCTAGCTAGAATCATCGAGGACACTCTGTATACATGCTCAAAATTCATTTTCAAACACATGCTCATTTGTCTGAGATTTAAGACTTTAAATAAGGAGAATTTTAGGTACGTTTTTTGAAGAGAAATAGCATTGAAGCAACCCTAAACGTACTTGGAACAGAATCACTATCTTGGAAGACTAGCGAGTATTTTGTAATTTATGTAAAAAAGCCGCTGACAATGGGAGCGAAAGCCTAAATCAAACGGTACTTTTGCTGCATACCAACGATGTGCACATAGCATTATAGTCTTGAGAATTTACAGATATTTGATGAAAACCCGTTATTCGGAGGTAATTACAGAGGATTTTTCAAATTGAATATAAACATGACTCTGATTCAAAAATTCGAGGATTTTGCGAAAATTATTTCATTTTTTAATATTCATTAGGCTCAATAGCTTAATTGGGACTCTCATCTCCCAGGTTGAGGGCTAACTCCTTACTATACTCGGGAGTAATTTGGATAAAATACAAATATTTCATGTAAATGCCTCCCATTTAATTAATATTAATTAGGGCGAGATGGAGAGTATAGGCAACGGAGCTGACGCTTTTTCCGCTAAAACTCTCATCTCCCGGGCAAAAGGATATCTCCTTGTACTCAATGTCCACCGCATTCATCTGATATTTGATAACCAACTCAAAAGTAATTCGGGTATCATTTCCTCTGGCATTTGATAATCTCCTACTCAAAAGTAATTCGGATAAAATACAAGTAGGTATCTCTCTCTCATTTAATTAATTAATATTAATTAGGGCGAGATGGGGAGTATAGATAGAGAAGCTAACGCTTTCTCCATCAAAACTTCCAACTCCCAGGCAGAAGGCTATCTCCTTATACTCGAGAGTAATTTGGGTAAATGCTCGCCATATTCATCTGTTGTTCGATATCCCATCTACACAAAGGTAATTCGGTTAAAATATAGATATTTCATGTAAGTATCTCCCACTTTATCGATAAAAACATTCTAATCTCAGATTTGAATCTAAAATGCATTGTCTAAGGCTTTAATGTCAGCACTTTTTCGTTAAAATCTTCTAATCATAGGCTGGTTGGATAAAATAAGGCTGAATCCTGTATCCGCGAGAAATGGGAATACAATAAGCACACTAGAAGTCGATTGACACTAATTGCCCTGGGCTTGGAGCCGCACACTCGAAGCGTCAAGTGTCACGCTCGCTAATTGTTGCAGGTCGAGTCTACTTTATGCGAAAAAAGTCTAAAGACATGTTTCGCCTGTTGACTGCTTTGTGTGTGAAAATAGCATGCATGTCCAAGGTGGGGTAGTTTATCGAATCTAACGCTACTTTTAACGGTAAAAATGTGAAATTGACTCGTCCGTTGACTGCATCGAGTGAAAAATAGCATACATGTCCATGTATCTGATATTTTTCGATTCGATTCGGAGATTGCAAAATTAATAATAATAATAATAATTGGATATACTCAAATTTAATTGCGAGACACTGAGAGGTCCGTCGTTGACGCTACTGCATCTAACGAGGGACTCTCTTGTCTCGGGTTGGTAGATGACTATCAAATTCGTTTCGAAAAATTAATTCAGGATTGATAGGTTGATACTGTTCTAAATTTAATTGGGAGACATAGAGAGGTCCATCGTTGACGCTGTCGCGTCTAACGAGGGACTCTCTTGTCTCAGCAATTTCTAACTCCCAGGCTGAAGGCTATCTCCTTATACTCGAGAGTAATTCGGGTAAATGTTCACCGCATTCATCCTTCGTTTGACATCCCCTCCACTCAAATGTAATTCGGGTAAAATACAAGTATCTCTCATTTAATTTATTTATGTTAATTTGAGCAAGATGGGGAGCATAGACAAAGAAGCTGACGCTTTCTCCATCAAAACTTCCTACTCCCAGGCAGAAGGCTATCTCCTTATACTTGAGAGTAATTCGGGTAAAGTACAAATATTTCATGCAAGTATCTCCCACTTTATCATTAAAACATCCTAATCTCAGATTTGATGTTAAAAACACACATGTCTCACCGCATATGAGTTCCGCTATACCGCAAAATAAATTCCGAAAAACGCGAAGAAAAAGAAGTAATTTAACCACCACCACTATTAAAAATCATCTCGCCGTGAATAAAATACTCAAACAACTTAGATCTCATTTAGAAATCACCACCTTAATCATCTACCCCGTTAACATCATACAAACAACAGCACGCGCGAAATTTTAAATATTCAGTTAAAAATATTCAACGAAAATATCTCCCACTTAATACTTCCCACCTTTACTTCACGAACACGTGATTAAAAATATTCACTCGCGAAAACGACTTCAAATTCCATCCGAAATACATTAAACATAGTCCCTTAATTACCTAGTACCGAACTACCTACGCGAGCTCGATGCGTCGTGACGTCATATGGCGCTTAGCATAGTCTGTGGTGTGTTCTAGGACTGGTATTTTATATCTACTCTAGGCCAAAAAATGTTTTGCCGTCCCTACGTTTTACAAAAAAAAAAATATAATATTTTCGAAAATTTGCCGCTGTTGGCTGCCAGGGAAACATAGCGCTGCAAGAGATTCAACACTGGCAACCCGTCTCAGAGCGTTTAACAACTATTATTACATTCCTCGAGGAGCAGTGCCTCCTATTTAGAGGATCCTCTCTTTTTATAATTTGCTCTCAACCCAAGCCCTGGAATCCACCCTTTCGAGAATTACTTCGTAGACGTCAGGGAGGCTGTTAGGGCTGTCTTAGCCCTCTTCCCTTCTGGCCGAAAAACCAGCCTAGCTCCAAATCTGGCGAGTTGCTATGTGGGCTCGAACCCGGGACCTCCGGATTCCAAGTATCCACTCGGGCAACCAGATCCCTATTTAAAGGATCCTCCACTACTCTCTTTGAAAAATACAAAGGTAATTTTTTGAAATTAGTGGAATTATTTTTAAATTTTGATATTGTGATGAGGGAACATATTTGTCATATTTCAGACGAAGAAACCAAAATTCAAAATCAAGTGATAGAAATTATAACTGAAGAAATCAAACAAGAAATTTTTGAAACAATTACACGAAGCCAGTATTACTGTAGTTCAATTCAGGGAATTATTGATTGTTGATATTCTTATCACGAATAATTATCATTGATCTTCGGAAGCATCGAAGCTTCGAAGCTGTGAAGTATGAAGTTAGTGCTGAGCGTTAGCTCAGCGTTGCCCCATGATAAGGGTCTTTTTTTGGCCAGCCAGAGCAAACAGGTTGGCCAACCAGGGCAATGCAATGATTGCCTTGGCTTAGCTACGGGCTTGTCTAAAAGATGTCATTCTCAATAAGTTAGAGAAGAATGGAATTCCACTTAGATATATGAAGGGCCAGGGCTACGACCATGGCTCTCATATAAAAGAAAGGAAAATAGAGGTTCAAAAACGAATTTTGGATTTAAATCCTCGCGCCTCTTTTATTGCATGTCACATATACAAAATAAACTTAGTTGAAAATGATCCTGTGAAATCTTCCACATTGTTTCAAATTCTGATTTCATTCAAGAAAAGTATAACTTTTTGAGCGGGTCAACCCAACATAGGTGTAGATTGAAAACAAATTTAGAAAGAAAAGGAGGAAAGTTAACTATAAAGCCCTTGAGTGAAACACGTTGGGAAGCTAGAATTGATGCCATATGCCCTTTCAAATACTGTATTGAAGCAATTTACGATACTTTATTCGATATAAATGAAGACTTGGAATTGCCAACAGCAATGGTGTTCACTCAAAAAACAAGAAGTTTTGAATTTTGCCGTTTTATTACTAAGTGGTAAAATATTTTGAATCAAATCAATACTGTCAGTAAAGTCGTACAAAACACAAATATTCTGATGCTGTAAACCTCTACCATGCTGCATTGCATTATTTGAAAGAATATCGATCAGAAATACAATTTGAGAAAATGTTGAAAGAGTAGGGAAAATGACTGAGAGCCTTGAAATTGAAGATAAATTATTTTCAACAATAAAAAAATTATGTCCACGTAAAAAAAGTAAACTTTTTGCTTACGAATCTTGGTGTTTGATTCTGCATTCAATTCTATCAAAGAAAGCAGGGATGTACCGAAGAGTTTTTCGGGGGGAGGGGGGGGGGCAAATTGTGAAAATCCCAATCGACTCAACTCAAACCCAAGTATCAAAATTTTTTTACATCGGCTAAAAAGAAAAAACCTTTTGACTCGTTGGATTTTTCCAACTTTTGATCCATCTACTAAAATTTTCCAACTCCGGTGGAGGCTTCCACGCCCCCCCCTTATTTTCGTCCTAGACTGAACTGGTAAATTTTCCCAACTGCTGAGTGAAAAATTCCTACAGGGGGGGGGGACTAGATTTGAACAACTTGAGGACCACAGTGATATTTCCAACTTTTTATATGATGCTGGACAAAAAGATCGACATACAGAAGAACATCCATTGAAAATAACTATTACTACAGGCGAAAAAAGTTTTCCAAAATTGAAAAGTATAAAAAATTATTCAAGGTCAAAAGATATGGATCGAGGTTTCTTTCTTTTCTCCACAATACCTACAGGAGCCACACTCCGCCACTCCTATTTTATACCACGTATGTTTTGTGGCCCCATGACCATTAGTACTCCGACTACGGAGAGCTTCCAGGTCCTGCAGGTGCGGCAAGCCCATAGATCCATAATCCCTTTTCTTATTTTCTCTGAGACGTGATCCCTCCAGGGAAGTTTTTCCACAAGATATACTCCTTACTTCACCTTTCCTGTGAAGGAGGTCTGGTGGCCGAGTGGATAGCGCGCTGTTCTCCGAATCCGGAGGTCCCGGGTTCAAGCCCACGCAGCAACTCGCTACATTTCGAGCTGGGCCGGGTTTTCGGCAAGAAGGGAAGAGGGCTAAGACAGCCCTAATAGCCTTCCCGACGTCTCTGAAGTAATGCTCGAAAAGGCGGATTCCAGGGCTCGGGTTGAGAGCAAAAATTAGAAAAGGTACCTGTCCTGTGAGGGCTAACGGTCTTCCTTTGTATTGTACCTTGATCAACTCCTTGCTCTTCCTTTTGTGAGTGAAAAGAATGATCTCAGTTTTGTCCGGGTCTATCGATAACCCCTTTTCCGCACACCATTTTCCCACACATCGGAGTCCTCATTGCGTTAACTCCGCGACAGTTCCCGGAAATTTGCCGATTACCACCACAGCCAAGTCGTCAGCATAGCCTTGTGTGTATATTTTTTGAAAATTTAACTCATCCAGCAAACTATCCACAACTAGGCTCCACAGTGGGGGCGAGAGTACTCTCCCCAGTGGGTAGCCTCTGATGGTCGTTGCATGGATTTGTTCTTATGGGTAGGTTATTTGGATTTGCCTTTTAGCATAGATACTATCAGCTTTCCTTCACTTCCCTTTCCCTCAGGGCTGTTTCTATTGATTCATGAGAGGTCGCGCCAAACGCTCCCTATATAACATGAATGTTGCCAGGCATAATCTCCACCAGTCATCAAGCGAATGCAGTAATGACTCTACTGATCTCTCTGCCCTATATACGTACTGGTTCTAATGTAGTGGGAACGTTTTCAAGGTAACCTCTCTTAGGTGCCTGTCTATGAGCCTTCCCAAGGTTTTTAGCATGAATGATAAGAGACATATGCACCAGTAGGATTTGGCCTTACAAGGGTCTCTGTCTGGTTTAGGCAAAAACACCACTCTCACACCCCTTCACGATTTTGGGATGTGCCCTAGGGTTAATGATGCTCTGAGGACCCTAATGAAGGGTCCTATTATGGTCTCTGGTCCTGTCTGTAGGTAAGACTGGAGTACTGTCGTCACTTTTTCCTTGGGACGCAATCTGTACTATCGCCACTTTTCTGTCGGGACGCAATCAGTATGAAAAAGGACTGGTCGGGACGCAATCTGGCTGAAGCCTAGATTCCATGTGGGTCCGGTGCTCTGTATGGCAAGAATGTGTTTACTGCCCAACGTGTCCTGTCTGGTGTAACCACCTCCTTCGCCGTTTCCCAATCCGTTCCGCTTTGCGTGCGGTCGACCCCCGGCTCTGATTGTGTTTTTTCTAAGATTTTTGCTCCCGGAATGTGCGTGTCAATGAGGGGTTCTATTGCCTCTCTCGGGGCAGTGGCGTAGCCAGGATTTTTCCAAGGAGGGGAATCAACAAAATTTTGGGCGGGGGCGGGAGTACACCTAACATGAACTGTATGTTTTACATTGACGTATCAGTATGTTGTGCTTTTCAACTTCAATTATGTATCTGGATTTAAATTTCATTTTGCGCATTTACTGTGATACTTCCAGCATATAAAAAAATGCTCATCTCAAGAGGGGATTCATCCCCCTAATCCCCCTCCCCTTGGATACGCCACTGTTTCGGGGAGGTAGAAAAACCACTCGTCGAAAGTTCGAGCCCTTCCACTCTCCTACAAATTCTACTGAGAAGTGTTTGCAGGTGTGCCGTCTCCGGTATCTTTTCTATAGATTTGCAGAAACGTTTCCAGCCCTCTGTTTCGGCTCGCAACTGCCTTTTTCTACACTTTTTGGACCTCATGATCCTTCTTCGAGTATCTTTCCAACGTTTCCACAACTCTGCTGTCCACCAGATGGTTTTGTGCGATTTCATAGGATATTAAGACATAATTCACTGTTGTGTCTCATTCTATCGAATTGTATCTTTATTATTTCTTAGTGGGTTGGGCTCAGTAGCGACCAGAGAGAAGAGCCCTCAAGTTTTTTTTTCAAATTTTGAGGCCAAATTGAAGTCGAGTCGAAAATCTGATGCGATATTTGAAATCGGCGACCCAGAAAATCCCTACTCCTATTGTTCGCTCGATACGTTCCCAATTGAAATTTCAAAATTGGTGGCCTCGTGGGCCCTCTTTTTGGTAAGTGTGACCTTTAAAATATTAGATATGTCGGTGTTAGTAAAGAATACTGGGAAACGAGTGCAGTTCGTGGCACACACAGATACTGTATAATGTTGAGGATAAGAAAATGAGACTCTTAAATCAATTAATGGATAAGACCCTTACGTTGATCGATGTTTCTTTTTTCAATACTCAGAACTCAACTGTTAATCCCATATTTTTCTCTGATATAAACACTAAATCTTTTGCAGCAAGCAAAGTCTATATAGTTACATGAAAAAAGCTTTCTAGAATCTTAATCAGAATATAAAATTGCGCGTTTTCGAGAGCTTTATTCAAATTTAAATGAAGAGGAAAATCAGACTAAAAAAGACTCTCGCCATTTTCTACATTACGCAATATTTATTCTAACCGGGATAATAAAAAAGAAGTATATGGAACGGCTCGTGCGCGCGAGAGAGCGAGAGTACGGGAAAAGGCGAAAAAAGGAAGGAAAAAATGACAGAGAAAAAACCATAAAAGTTAATGCTTCGATAGGAATTAAGATTACTCAGCTCTAAGTTTTCGCAGAAAACGGCGTAAGCGGCAAGATGAAGAGAAACGAGCCAACTAAAGCGCTATATAAAAGCGGGTCAATTTAAACTTTCATACAATATAAGGTACACACCGAAGAATCTTAAAGTAAGAAAGTTATAAGATAATATGAAGTTATCTTCAAGTTTCCTCGGTATTAAAGTTAGGTAAACTTTGAGTTTCGCCTTAGGAAAGGAAGATATATGCTTATCTGTCCCTACGAAGTTGTATATCAAGGCAGCCGCGCGCGTTTCCAAAACTTTAAGCTGCGAGGGTAATTCAAAATATTTATAATGCTACATTGCGAAATTGCTTCTAGCGAAATAGAGAGAGAAAGCGCGATTCCACTCCCCCTTTTTCGAATCCGGTACCACCTTAAGCTGTCCGCGTTGTAAACGAAAACTATCCTTCTTTAAGCCCCCCGGATCTCGTTTGCTATCTTATTTCCTTCCGTTTCTATCTTTACGGTAGTTGGATATTACGTTCCAACGCGTTGTGTATTTCTCTAAGTTATACATTTTTTTCCCTCCTCCTCGAGATGTTGATAAAAACATCGTAGCCCCTAAATGTCTTTTTTCGTACATTTTAAGTAATTCGTTTTTTTCCTCTCTCTTTCTCTCTTTTTGAGCCGAATGGTCTAGAAGATCGTTTTTACAATTCATTCTCTCGTTATTCGAATAACGAGAGACATTCAATTCCACTTAACTCTGCAGATACTGCGCTATATTCATCAGTAGCCGGATACATCACTGCAGCAGTAAAAACCGTCGGCGGGCGTCTTTGCCTAACACCCAAATTTTTAACTTTGCAACATCACAGCCCCTGTTATCTTCAGAACAGACTACCTGCATTGATACTCGGGGTGTCCATGGAAAGATTGTTCTCGACTTGTGCTCTGGGCGAAGCCAGTGTCGGATCCAGAAAGACATTTTGGGAGGGAGAATTCAGAGTATGTGAGAATTGGGCTCTCTTGAGTATTTGGATCATTTTTACAATATGTAAGTCGTAGATGATTCTTTCTGCTGCTACTTTATTGTTGATTCAGGAAATGAAAAATACCTTACAAGTACCTTTCTGAGTATTTCCAATTCAGTGCATTCTCCACTGAATGATAGTGACATTTTCATGTCTTTACTTTGGCACATTGCAGCCATGAGTATAACACAAACGAGAAAAACGTTACATTTGAGGAGGGACGAAAAGGAATGATAATTTCCATGGAAATTATTTTGACATTTTTCTGTCTTTACCTTGGCACACAACGGAATTACGAAAAATAATAATAATGCGTAAGAATAAAACTACTGACTGACTAACTGGACTGACTGACTCAACACTTCATTCGCCTGCAAGTACCACACTCCTTGTATCAGCCTGTATTCCCATGCGAGTATCACGTTCCTTGTACCAGCCTGTGAGCACTATGCTCTGCTAGTGGATCATCTTGCAGACGTTTTTTGAACGGTTATCAAGTCCACCAACATACTGTTTAATCTCTTCTCTGGGAGGAGTGAAGGGAGCAGTCCTTACAACTAGCTAAGACTCTTTGATACTCGTTCAAGAATTTTTATACTCTCATTGACTTGTTAAAGTCATACCATGATCATTCAAAATCCTTTACGAATCTTTATACTTCTTCCAGACGTGTTGAAAGTTCTTCAAAGACATAATCACGACTTTTGCAACTCTTCTATACTTGTTTCAGACTCGACTCAAAGACTCCTTAAAACTAGCTTAGCTTTTTCAGTACTCATTTAAGACCAAGAGCGTGCTAATGTTTTGGGGGGTCTGAGGAATTTTACAATCTAGGGGCTTTGTTTCTTTGTTTTCACAAGTCCCAGTCCTTTTTTTTTCTTCTCTATACTTTATCATTTTTAAACTTTCAATGTTACGGGACATTCGCAATACGCTGAATTAAATTAGGTATGAGCACGCTTTCAACAATAAATTTATAAAAGGAGCCAACGGGGCAATTGGATCTGGAGCGCCAGACTTAAAGGAGACATCTGGAAAAATAAAACTCGGGAGAAAAGGAAGCAGGAAGACAAAAAATATACTTTAAGCGGTGATCAAACACTCTTTTGAAAAAAGGTTGGTTCGCAGTATGAAAAAATCTGGATTTTTTGGACGAGAGGTGCTTTCAGAGATTGGTTTACAAGGCATTGACCTCACACCCAGCACTGCACGCCTATATTCTGCTAGATTTGTTTCACTCAGTGCTTCAGTCTCGCTTAAGATTTTAATGACTTTTTCAACTTCATAAAGACTCCTCAGGACTTGATTAGTACTTTCACGATTCTTCCATACTCGATTAAGACACCTTCAAACCTGATCAAAATCTTGAATGCTCTTGGAAACTGGTTCCAAACTGACTCTAAGACTGCTTATGGCTCGCTGATCTTTCTTCACGATTCTTATAGACTTGCTTAAGATTTTTAAGTAGATTTCAGAACTGATTAAGCCTGTTTAAACCTTAATCAAAGTTTTGAAAACTCCTCGAGACTCCTTGAAATTTTTCGAGATTCTTTGAATTCTTTTTCAAACCTTCACAGGCGCGTTTAAAACAGGTTTAAGACTTCCAAAAATCTCTTGTGCTTGTTCAGGATTTCTTTTAAGATCCTAACTGACTTATTTGAGAGTCCGTTCGATTTCCACAGGGTCGTTATTTTTGTAACATTTTCTATCATTAGAATTTGTTTTTATTTTTTTTTTCAACGTTTTATTGCATTTTTTATTTTTCATTTATTTTTTCTGTTCTTTTCTTTTTTTCCACCTTTTTGATACTTTCTCCTAATTTCTTCATTTTTTTCGTTTATTTCTTTTTGTTTTTGGGGTGCTTTTGTCATTGTTCATTTTTTCTTCTTCTTTCATGTTCGGTTGTTTGTTCTTTTTTCTATTTTCTTTATTTAATTTTTTTTCTTTTTTTATACTTTTGTGTTCTGTTTATTTTTTCTAACTTTTGTAATTTATTTTCGTTTTTGAATTCTAATTTTAATTTTAATTTATTTTTCTGTTTTATTTTTGCTATTTATTGGTCCTTCATAAATTATTTTTTTCACTATTTCTTATCTTCAGTATTGCCTACTTCTAGTGTTTTTATTTGTTTTGTTTTTTTAAAACATAATTGTGTATTTATTTTGATATTAATTCTTTTTAGTGCTTTTGGTTCATTGTTTTGTTTTTCAATTTTTTTAAAAATTTATCTTGATTTTGTTTTCAATTGTTTCGTTTTTGCTTTTCAGCTTTCTGTCATTAATTTTCCCCTTCTTTCTCTTCCTCCTTTCAATTTTTTTATTCTCCTTTTTTGTTCGGTGTTTTTGTTTTTTGATGTTTGTTTGTTTGTTTGTGTTTTTTTTGATTTTTTTTCTTTTTTTTTCCTTCTTCTTCATTAGTGTAACCATTTTTGTCTTCTTCTTTTTACGCATTTTCGTGTTCCAATTACCATTGTCTTTCATTTTTAAACTTTTTATTTATTTATTTTTAATTATTTTTTCTTCTCCTGTTTTCTTTCTCCTGTATCTTTTTTTTTTTAATTTTTATTTCTTTATGCTTTTTGCTAAGCTGTATCCCACTGAGTTTTTTTCTTCTTTTTTCTTGAAAACAGAGCCAATTACAAAACAGTATTTTGTATATACAATTTACCTGTTAAACAACCGTTGTATTTTATTTTCCATTACTGTTTTTTAATTTTTTCTTCATTTTTTCGTTTTTTAATTTTGTTTTTGTTTTTGTGTGCTTTTGTTCTTGTTCATTTTTTCTTCTTTTATGTTCGTTTGTTAGTTATTTTCTTCTATTTTCTTTATTTAATATTTTTCATCTTCTTTTGTGCTTTTGTGTTCTGTTTATTTTTTCTTACTTTTTTCATTCATTTTCGTTTTTGAATTCTAATTTTCTGTTTTATTTTTTCTATTTATTGGTTCTTTATAATTATTTTTTTCACAATTTCTTGTCTTCAGTATTGCCTACTTCTGGTTGTTCTTTTTTTAAAAACATTATTGTGTATTTATTTTTGTATTAATTCTTTTTTGTGCTTTTTTGATTCATTTTTTCCTTTTTTTTTCTTTTTGTTTTCAGTTATATAGGTACATTTTTTTGTCATTTTTGTTTTTTGTTTTTATTTTCAGTTATATACATTTTTTATTGCAATTTTTAGTTTTGTTTTTTTAATTTTCTTAAATTTATCTTGTCTTTGTTTTCAATAGTTTCGTTTTTGCTTTTCAGTTTTCTGTCATAAATTGTTTCTTCTTTTCTCTTCCTCCTTTCTATTTCTTTTATTCCCTTTTTTTGTTTGGTATTTTTGTTTTTTGATTTTTTTTTGTACCTAGGTATTTTCTTTATTAATGTAACGATTTTTGTTTTATTTTCACGCATTTTCGTGTTCCAACTACCTACTATTGTCCTTCATTTTTAAACTTTTTACTCATTTATTTTTAATTATTTTTTCTTTTCCTGTTTTCTTCCTCATACATAATCAAACATCATATCCAGATTTATAATGGTTAAATATGTCGTTATGTATCAACAACTGGAGTTTTCCTCAGAGGGAGAGAGCAGGAGAGTTTCTTCTCAAATACACAGAGATAGTCAAATTTTAAGTAGAGCAAAGCGTCCAAACTAATCTTTTTGCTACATAGACTTGGATTCAATAATACAGCAGCAGAGTATTAGAGCAGCTATTTCGTGAGTCGCTGATTTCGAATATCATATCGAATTTTGGATCCACCCATTTGAAAAAAAATATGCGCATAATTGAATTGGGGCAAAGAGTTCAACAAATATCGAAATACGGATTTCTTTCTGGAGTCGCCAAGTACGAATACTGCGTCAGATTTTGGATTTGGCACGATCCGGAGCCCTAAATTTGAAAAAAATTAATAAAACTGACTTGATTTCGAAAAATTTAACCAAGTATCGATACAGAGTTATCAGATTTGTGATCCAACTCCATCCAGGGTTCAGAAATCTGATTTTCAGAAAGAATTCAGAGTCGGATCAGGAGTTCAGTTTCAAAACACGAGCCGTTTTGAATCCGACTCCGGCAATCATTGGAGTTGAAGAGTCGAAAATTAGTTGATTGTTTAGCGGAGAATCGAATCTTTACTGTCAGAGTCAAAATAGTGTAAATTCTCTGAGTCGATAGTCGATAGTCACATTGGTCCGTTTGGGAGTGAAAGAATTCAGCATTGATTACCAAACATATTAGATTATACCTTTAAAAAATGTTGAGGATAAGACCCTTAAGGGAATCACTGTCCCTTTTTGTTTCCAACATACAGTACTTAGTCCTATATTGTCCTCTCGGTGTATTTACGTTTTATAAAAAGTAACGAGATCACTCGAAAAAGTATTTTTGCGTGATTCATTGAAGCAGTAATTTCAGTTTCAAAATTAGACGTTTATTTCAAGTTTATTGATGTACGTGAAAAATGGATAAAGTAACCGAAGCTCGATTTAAGTGCTACAGAAATCGGTCTCATACTTTCAGCACTATCGGACGGAGGGAGGAAAGGCTGCGCGTGAACTCGGCCAGCACGAATAGAAAAGCTGAACGGAGAAAAAATGCTAGAAAGGGAGAAATCCACGAAACAACAGGAAGTAGCTAGAAAGTTTTTCATTGATCCGGATATAGTAGGGTGCATTTTTCGCTCCATAAAGAAGTGACATAACGTCCATGATGATTGTGTTCTGTTAGTCTGGGTGACGACTAGTGGTCATTTCGTGAATGTAGTACGAAGCTGGTTGAGCAGGGCACACAAATCGCTGTATAGTGTATACATACAGTCTACTAGGGTGTTCCATATTCGCTGTACGTATCCCCATGTTTGCCTCGGGTGGTAAAGACGCCTACAAAATTTCACGTGGTGCAAAATTTTACGTGCGGATAGGATACAATAGTTCTGGACTACATAAAAGGGCATATAGAACAGCGGTCGCGAAGGAATTCCAGCGATGAAATGTAACAGCTTTTTCGGTCATCTATCTAAGAATCGCGAATTTTGGTTTTACCAAGTCATCGAATTTCAACGAGTGTGGAAATTTAGTTTCTATATTTCAGTGACTTCCAAAAGATTTAGGTCAGGGTATTTCTTAAGATTAAAGAATAAAAATCTGATTTTTCCACGATCTCATAAGAGGCAATTTTCGTCACCTCGCGTGAGACGGATTAAAAATATGTAGAATCCTGGCAAAATTCAATTCCATTACGTTCGTGCAAAAAGCTGTTCCCTTCGGCGTTACATTCAATTAATGGATCCGACTCGACTCAGCAAGGAAGAGCAGAAACGACGACGGAAGAACGTTTATAACAGAAATGTTCATTAGAAAATTCCAGTTCCTGATTAATTTACGTTCAACACGCTGCTCTGTGTAAACTATTATAATAATTAGATGTAGAATGCGGCATCACGCTTTCAAGGCTTCCTCGTCTCGTCACTCACACCACCATTCATTCTGCAGCAACTTTTCCTATATATTTACACCCTATATCACGAACTCCCACACCGTCGCGTCACCCTTCTTATTTTATGTTTACTATTATCTAACCATTAGTATTCATCTCGCAGCTTCCAGCGGAAGAGTGCAAAATTGTTGCGAGTTGAAAAATTAAAATCTATATGTATTGTAATTTATGCTCTTATAGAAATGGGCATTCACGAAATCGGCTGTAAAGAGAGCTTTCGAGGAAAAGTTTCCAAATCAGTTGTACCGAGAGACCTGATTTGATTTTTTGTTGGGGGAAGCGGGCGAACAATACGCCGCCGAGATGGATAAAACTTAGGAAAGAAGTCGCTCTGTGGCTGAGGGTATCCTTTCCACTCGCATTATTGTGGCGTGGGTTAGTGATAGGGATTTAGTAAATCGGTTCCGAGGACTGGAAAACATGTTATAATAAACAGGTTTTCCGGCATTCGACCGAGAGAGGGAAGAAGCGGGGGCTGCCTTTCGAAACGCGGGCATTGAGCCGCTTACATCGAAGAACCTGGTCCCGACAATGTTGAAGAGTAGAGCGACGTGGGATCAGGTAGCTGCCTTTGTCAAGAAGACACTGGGCCGCAAGATGGAACTGGAGTGACAGAGACAAAGGCAGCGGACACAGTACCCTATGCTGGTACCATCACACCAACATCGACGACAATGACGATGAAGACGACGATGTCGCTACTGCCACCGACTGAAGAAGAAGACGATCCGGCGCAACTCCAACTCGACAGCGAAGAAGAAGAAGGCGAATAAGACGCCGTAGATTCGCCGCCGTGAAGAGGCGAAAAGAGAAATGGGGGTAGCAGGGTCGACTACCTCAACGCGTTTCCCCTATTGACGCAGGCCAATCGGGGTATTTCCGCGATAGAGGGTACGGTGTCCCGGGGCCAATTTGGCATGCGTGCATCGCCATACGCCTCCCTATTATCGATAATAAACAGGTCTTGTACCTCCACAAACATCCTAGCGAACAGAGCGATCGCAGTATCAATCAAGGTGAATAGATAGCGTACTCGGCAGTTCCCCACCACTCATCAGGAACAAGGAATAATTATAATCCCAAACAGTTGTTACCTTCAGTAACTGAAGGATTGGTGCTGTATTGTGCGTGCGTGTGTGTGTATGCGCGCGCGGTGTCACATTTGGTTAGTAAGGATTCTCACACAGGCACGTCCTTGGCATGAAAGTAAAGAAAGAAAAAAAAAACAATGTCATTGGAGGGGTTTCAAACTCTATTGCTGAAAAATGTAGAAGAAGGAAGATAGGAAACGAAATCCTGTAAGTACATATTATTAAAAGCCCTTTCACATCAAATATTTATACACGTGTCATACAGCGAATGCAGCTTGAAGCCTTAAAATATAATGTTCAAGGTTTAACTGATACATGCGGCCAAATTATGTTGGCAAAATAGAAATAATATAAGCATTTTCTCCTTTTATGTCAATCGACATATTGATCTAATTCATGTACATCATACAAACCAGGCGAGGGCGCAAGCGCAATGGGAGCCCTCGTATTGAATTTTGGGATGAAAAGTATACCAATTTTTAGTATACATCTATACATATACATTCATTTCGTTAGTATACACACTTACTTCATTAGTATACACATTCATTTCCTTGGTACATGTGGTGACCCTCTCTTCTTCAACGTACATTTTTGTGAAAATTGTCCTGTCTGGCTACTTCCTGCATAGCACGATGCGAGCATTTAGTAAAGGTCTTTTGTCTCCTGCATTCCTATACTTCCAGTATGTGATCTTTTCCAAACCACATTCTTCTTCTTCTTCTTACTCCCATGACTCACTCTCCTTTTTCTACCTCAATTGGCCAGGTAGGACATCCGTTTAGCTCAGACACAGTTTGAGACACAGATCTGCTTTTACTATCAAGTAATACACGTACATCCTACATGTTTCCTTTTTTTTTTTTTTTTTTTTTTTTTGACTGCCCTCACTGCAATCCAAACTAAGCACGTTTCTTACAAATCTTTACAAATCCCGCATAAATACATTTTCCCAACAAATCAAGAGAGAGGGCTTACAGATGAAGTGATGAACTATCATGTCCCTTATTTGATCAACATTCACTTTTTTGTCTGAAAAATTTAGCCCAATCGGATAATATTAACTGGCATCTTACCCCCTCCACCCTCTGCTTAGAGTAAGACACACAGTGTTTGGACATTTCTCTCTATATGTATACTAAAAAAGTAAAATCTGCCACCACCACCGCCTCCGGGGAAAACCGCACTGCGGGTTGCCTACCTAAAATCAGAAAAATTGCAGGGGCAGATCAGCTACTTTCAAGGACATAATCTGTTCTAACATAAAAGATCTCCAAGTTTTAAGACATAACAAGGACATAATGACATAATTACCCATAATCTTCAAGATCTCAAGTCACTGCGGTTTGCCTACCCTGCCCCTAAAATTGCTCAATTTTCCAGGGGTAGCCTACCCTCAGAAGGGGGTTCATGATTAAGGAGGGAGCTCGTGAAGGGGGAGGAGGGCCTCTGTGAGGGCGTGGGCTGTGGATGGAGATGAAGGCCCTGTTTGGGGCGGGAGTAAGAGGACCTGGTGGAGGAGAAAGTCCTTGGTGAGAGAGGGGACCAGGGAGAGAAATGGCCGTGGTGCGGGAGGGGCTGGTGGCGGGGTGGGGTTTTGAAGGGGAAGTGCTCTCTGGGGGAGGCGTGGTCATGGTTGTGAGAGCTCCTGAGTGGATGGCCAGGGATCTTCAAGTGGGTTGGAGGACCATAGTGAGGACAGGGCTCTGAAGGGAGATAAAGCCCAGGGGGTAGTGGTGGGTGAGAAGTCCTTGTAGCGGAGGAAATCCTTGGTAGGAGAGGGTGGCTATTGAGGAAGGAGGAGGTAGTGGCGGGTGAGGGTCCTGGAGGGGCAGTAAAATCTTGGTAGATAAAGGCCCGGGGAGGGCTGTCTTAATCGAACAGCTGAGTAATGTGCTGCTTGAATTTTGATATGTCATTTGAATCCTGGATATCGAGTTGGTCGTGAATTCTACTAGTGTCATAGTGTCATTATACAGTTTCATGACTCTATTGAAGGGTCCGTTTAAGAAGTAATTTGTGCTGGAGCGCTCTGGTTCAAATAAATTAGTTTTCCTGCAATGAAAACTTGGTACCCGAATTTTGATTTTTCCTAGTAAGGTTGGTTCACATATTTTTTTTATTGATTATGCCGTGCAGGAAATTTATTGAGGTAATATCCCTTCTTCCATGTAACCTTTTCATTTCATACCCTTGGAGTAATTCAGTATAAGTAATTGAGTTTGAGTAGAACGAAAATTGTTTATAATACAGATATTTTAGAGATCGTTTTTGTAATCTCTCTATTACTTTTATTGTGTCAACTGCGGCCAGATTCCACACAACAGAAGCAAATTCCAAATGTGATCTTACGAGTGAATGATACAGCTTTTTTAAAGTCTCTGTTTTTGTAAAATTTTTCGAATTTCGTATAACAAATCCCAGCATTCTACGGGCGGTGTTCTCTTTTTGGTTTATAGGACTTTTGAACGTCAATCTATAATCAAGTAAGACCCCTAGTAAACATAACAGTATAATAGGGAGGGTGACGTGTTGTATGTCTGTATTGAGTCATTCTTGGTTCTGAAAAGGATATCAGTATTACAGAACAACCATCCTGCTTCAGGTTTAGCTTTGAATACTTAACCAGACTACTCTTGTAAGGCTAACGTGTCTGGGTATTTTCCAGCTTCGTCCATAATTCAAATTCGAGCTTATTAGCAGGAATTCTCCGAGCACAATCTGGTATATAAGAATTACATTATAAGTCACACTAGTATTTGAGAAAATCAATTTTCTCTGCATAAGTAACACCCGATTATAGAATAATTATAATCGCGAATACGTGTATCGTTTTCACATTATACACGTACGTAAATAGCTTCGGGTATCCCAGGTAAGCCCCGCCGGTCGAAGGTATACGCCGATTTATGTTCTTCGATTTCGAAGCGTAAATATGTCTGAAATTCAACATGGCCGGTAACAAAGTTTATTCGAGGCAGGGCGAGCACCGAGCAGCGCGAACACGAATGTAATCCGATATCACAGGTGGTCCGCGCGCGGATTCGATTCAAACCAGATCTTATATAAAAGCAACTTGACAGTAGAGAAGCTGGAGAAGATGAATTGGTACACGTGCAAGGAGCCAGTTCTGTGAGCAGTAGTTTATTGTACCCAATGTCAGGGTCACGGCTCGGCTGCACCCTACAGGTAAGAAACAAGACTCGTTCTGCATTAGACTTACCTATTACCTTGCAGTATGCCATAGGTATTATAAGTATAGGCAATAGATACACACCATTTTAGTACATGTATCTGGCTATATACGAGTCCGCACTGGGGACTAAAACGAACGTATATTTTTTTTACATTTCTCGGGAAAATGGACTGAGCAGCTAGCGAATGCTAAATCCTGTAGCTATACTTCAGAATATGAAATACTTTGCGCATGAGGAAGCACATGAATAATGGTCTTGAATTACGACAAATGTTATGGATACTGCGGTTACTTGATCTTGTATATAATTTTATTTCAGGTTGGACCAGTACGCAGCGTGATTTAACGGCATTTTTATAGAAAAAACACGAAACACACGTTATTTGAATCGATTGAGAAGCAAGCTTAAGGGATAATCCACGATATTCTTTGGTGGCGTACGCAGGAGTTATCAAGAGGGACAGCATTTGGATACGAGTTCATGAGGCAAATGAAAAGGATACCGAACAGTGTTACTCAGGAAATTCACTCACGTCGATTGCGTATCCCTTGTGTAGTAAGAAGTCTCTCAAGAGCTATCCTAATGAAGAATAACATCTAAGTTACAGGATTTTATTATCCTTTCAAAAAATAATATTGCGTAAATGATATCAAAGTATATAGATGAATGAAACAGCATTGATCTCCAGAAATAAAGAGAAAGATGGAAACAAAAAAAAGGGCTGAAAGAACCAAAAAGTACGCTCGGGGATCAAACACATCACCGTCCACACTCTGCCATCTGTTGGGACCTGAACCCAAGTTTAGGCCCGTAGCTACGATTTCTTTCATGTAGGGCAAATGGAATCTCTACCAGGGCATAAAAATTAAGGGTCCCTCAGCACAGTTTTCAGGCTCTACAAATGTTTTGAAATACACGTATAATAAGTTTATTTACTAAAAATTTGAAAAATTTATTAAAAAAGAGTATTGGAATATTCATAAGTCGGATCAGCATAAGGATATATTGAAAATTGTACGTAAAATAGGGAGTATTACTGCTACCTCAGTACCCAGTGAACAGCTCTTTTCAGCTGCTGGTTATATTGTAAGCAAACGACGAAATAAACTAAGACCTGATATGGTAAATATATTTACATTTTTAAATCATAATTTGAATTTGAAACATTAATAATTTTTTTTCTCAATAAGAATTAAATTTTTAGTTTTATCTTTGTTTATTATTATTCAATATTAAATTAAAGTTGATCTGTTGGCGTATATTGTAAGCAAACGAAATAAACTAAGACGTGATATGGTAAAAAAATATACTGAAGTACATTTTTAAATCATAATTTGAATTTGGAACATTAATAATATTTTTCAAAATAAGAATTGAATTTTCAGTGTTATCTTTGCTTATTATTAATCAATATTAAATTAAGGTTGATCTGTTGACGTACTGCAATATTCATAGGTTAAATCAACATGAAGATTAAATGGAAATTATATACAAAAAAGCTGCTATTCCAACTAAGCTCTAGCTAGTAGCTACCTCAGTGCACTAGTGCAGAGCAATTTCTGTTATTTATTTCATATTAAATAACTCGAGTCTCAAATGCAGAATAAAAAAGAATTATTAGTCGTTTAATCAGTATGGCCCTAAATAAAATTCTGCAAAAATGTGACCATGGATAACTAAAGGGACACGAGGAGTCAAAAACGAATTTCCAGGTTTTTTGAAATTTGGGTATTCGGGGACCAGTAGTTTCGCGTGAGCCCCTTGAGAAAATGTGAAATGGTGAGGAACACCTCTGGATGACAAAAGGGACCTGAGAGGCTTGAGAGGATAATTGTATCAATATAAGTTATAAAAACAGGTCATGACAAAAAGACTGTGACGATATTCTACGAGTCTACGACTACCCAATAATACACAATACACACCTTCCAAATTTCACGGCGCGATTTTTAGCAATGAATCAACCAAATTTTCTTTCCGCTGTTTCTGCAAAATTGATTTTTACCTCTAATTTCCCTTTCATTACCCATTCTAAAAATATCGATGTATCGATGTATTTTTGATATCAGTATCGATACATCGATACTAGATTTTCATGTATCGAAGAACATCGATGTATAAACGTATCGATAGTGGCCACCACTTTGGTAAGGCTGCAGAAACTATCGAAAGTACTATGACAGTATCGATAGTGACGAATTTCGCTGTACTATCGGTACCATCGATAGTTCGATATACTTGCTCAAGAATTAGAACTTGGAAAGTGGACCTAACAAACCCTGCGGACTAGGTTTTTTTTTTTCTGGAGCGATGGAGCATATAACGTAATATAACGCCGTCGAATGATAAGAAAATCGCTGGTTGGTGGTTCACTAAGAAGAGTAGCATAAGGAAAAGGACCATATTTTCTTCATAACTATGGGTCTTTCTCCCAGATTACAATTCTTATTTGCTTTAGGACAGTCCATAAGGAGCGTTAATGTAACTGACTGGTCCAGTCTTGAATAAATTCAATTTTTTAGGGTCGGCTAGACCCTATTGCAATCGCTTTTTTTTTAAAATTTTTTTTTTATTCTTCAAGTTGTTCAGTACTCAGACGTTGCCAAGTGGTAATATGGATGGCGATTCTGTCGTAGTTCGTAGTTTTGTAGGATGTTTATTATTGATGAATATAGAGTGCGTTAATGTTTAGCAGAATTTATACGATAGGAATTGCAGCATTTGCCGATCCTAGTCGTGCAGCATTGCTGCTTGTTATGTACTGTTTGCGATTTTACAAGAATATTTTTTGAAGAAAATATATAAAAAATAATTGATTCTGAAACTTTTTGATGAGAAATCTACCAATTCTCTCAGCCAGGGCAAAGCATCAAAGCCCTGGTTGCCCTGACGCTAGCTACGGGCCTGCCTAAGTTGCATGTGTTGGCAGCACTGTCAGTATGTTCATTGTATTCTTATCACTTTGGGGTGAATACTGATAACAATACCCACAGAACGTTTGCCTATGGTAGCGATATCTAAGTGAGTTTAAACCCTAATACCTGTAACTGTAACCACTACGCCATATTGGTAAGCAGATACATGCAGGGTGTTTCACAAACTGGTCCTCCCCCACCTTTTTTTAACCACGTAGTCGAGTCGCCACGGAACGAAAGTAAATCTTCAAGCGATAAGGTCTAGTTCTTTTCTGGGCACACAATTTTTTTTTTTCGCCAAAAGAGGAGCTCGAACAAAATATCGAAAGAAGGGTATCCTTAGGTCGCTGATTTTAATATCGCATAAGATTTTTGATCCGACCTCGCTTTAGGACCGAAAATCCAAGTTTGGGACCAAAAAGGGTCAAAAGTCAAAAACAATTGGCTTGAGGAACTGAACGATGTTTACAAGAAATTGGAGCGCCAGAATATGTCATATGTCTAATCAAGAATTTCTATGTGGACTCCAGAGCTACTGCAAAGGCTCGCCGTTATTAAACTAGTTCCAGCCTACAAAAGTGGTTAAGATGCATCTTTTCTTCAATCCTCCTTAACATATACAGTGAGGCACTAATGAGAGAAGCTTTATGCAACTAGAGGAGAGGCGTAACAATTGAAGGAGAAAAACAACTTACGCTTTGCAGATGACGCCGACTGATAAAACGAGTGGACAGGAAAAGTGAAAAGAATGGGTTGTCCATTAGCAAGAGGACACCAAAATCGTGGTCTCAGACTAGGATCAAATTTCACCCAGCACAAATGTATTGAAGAACTCTGAGAAGGTGGATGAATCTAGGAAGCTTATTGTTAAAATTGTTATATTTCAAAAAGAAGATTCTACAGTTGATTCCAAATGAATAATTTGCTTCGTAATATATTCAACAATAAACAAAATCTCAAACTTCAATCAAGTATTTTAAATTTTATTTGAATTAAGAAACCAAATAATTTCAAAGTAATGTTTCCCTTAAATAGTTTTTATGACATTTTATTGTTACCTACGCCTAGATTAGCGGAAATTTCTAATCAATAATGATTATGATAATTATTTCGTTTTTCAGTTATTGTCACTTTTTTTTTTTGGGGGGGGGGAGGGTGTTTGTGATATTAGAGATAGGGTGAATGGGGTGGAGAGAGTAAGTCCTAAACTGCGTTGACCCCCAAAAATTCCATTTGCCCCCTGGACATCTGACCATAGCTACATGCAATTTTTCACATTCTGAATTACTCCTCCCAAGAATCCTTTTTAGATTCGCCGCGGAATGTGACACTCTTTTATGACTTGAATCAGACAACTTATCCTTTTGTACGGCGGAATCGTTTGAAAACAAATAAGAAAAGAAAAAGAACGGGATGAAATCAGTTCTGAAGTGGAATGACGGTGTAAAGTTTCAGGGTGTATCGAATAATCGAGTACCACATCTGAATCTGGAACAGATATTTCTATCGGCGGGTTATGTGCAAATAACGAGTGTTCGCAAACTGCGTGAAAGTCGTAAAAGAGCAGCTTTAAATTCACTCCGACGAATACGAACGTATTTTCGGTATAAATAGTGATATCTGGTTATCTAATGAGGTTAATTCGCCTTATACCGATCTGGGTATCCATAATATATTCAACTTCGAACAGCAGTTGGGGTGGAAACTTCGGGAAGTGGAATAAGAACGTACATAGTCGAACTTGGGGAACTATACACGGGCTATCAAATGCGAAACGATCGGTTTTCGAAAATCGGGGGTGAAGATGAAACATGGTATACGGTTACGTATCTGTAGGCAACCC
Source organism: Acanthococcus lagerstroemiae (assembly GCA_031841125.1). NCBI lineage: Eukaryota > Metazoa > Arthropoda > Insecta > Hemiptera > Eriococcidae > Acanthococcus > Acanthococcus lagerstroemiae. Next base: position 24,964,886 of record CM063114.1, on the reverse strand, counting down.
GCGCCGCAAGATCGTGCGATTGCGGAAAACTCGAGTACGCCCATTTTCATTTGGCAAATGTGTAATACTCTTCGGATTTAAATCCCGCGTAAATTATTCTGACACTAATATACGCCGTAAGAACAACAACTTTTCTAAGATGATGGCGATGGAGGGAGGGGAGAGGAGAGAGAGAGAGAGAAGACAGAGAGAAGGAAACATGAATAGGTATTCATATATCTCGTTATCGATTAACTTCCAAATAATAATTTCTAAATATACGAGCCTATTAAAATGAACGTTTAATAGTTATAACTTAATTCACGCAGAGATTTCAGAAAGATTAACAGCACACCGAGACACCGAGTTCGTTATATTTCACCTCAGATATAATTCCATGATATCGCTACACCCAGGAGTAGTTAATGCCACAGTGGCTCTCAGCCAACGCGATATCACTTATGAAAAGGGAGGGAATTATTTATTTCAAGCAAAATGTCTGCACCCATTAGAAGCACTTTTATTTTCGCAATTCAAGTTTACACGTTAATTTGTCATCGATCGAATATTTACCGGGTAGAACTTGAACCCAGTGGCAGATTTAAGGCAAAAGATGATCTACGGGATTACCATTTTTAAAGTTTAAAAAAAGTCGAAATTCAATAGCCCCCCCCCCTGAGATAAAAGGTACGACGATTTCGTGGAGGCCATTATGTGCAAAAAAAGGAGATCGCATGATTCTAACAGGGACCACTAGAAGAGGCCAGACAGTTTAAGAAAACATCATATGTACGATTTTGCTAGGGGCTTCTTGTGTGCAAAAAAATATGGCAAGATTCCGGCTGGGGCCTCTAAAAGTGTCCGAAGATCCAAAAAAGATCAGACGGTTTTGTTAGAGGGCCCTTGTACGCTGAAGTTCGCTCATATGCGACCGGCTTCGAAGAAAGGGCCGTTAGTGACTATTTCATTCTTTCATAACAAGTTTGGAACTTCGGTAACACTGTCTGCACCTCACTCCAGCGCCGTGATAAAGTGCCTTGAGTCGGCAACACTGTGAACAGTGTACAGAACACAAATCATGACTTCAGGGCACCTATAACAATGTATCCACCAGCCATTCCGGTTTTTTTGATTTCATCTCTCACCAATCTGAACACTACAATCACTTCACGATCATTGCTCGGAAAATGAGACTAGAAAGAAACAAAATGGCTGACGGAATACCCTCTTTCATAGACCACTTGAGCAGAATCTCAGATTGGGCCCCCTGTTCTAAGGACCATGCCGCATTGAAATTCGCACGTGACATCAGTACTGTTATTGTTGCTGAAAACGCAACTTCAATGCCGGATTAAAAAGCAGATCATCAGGCTACTGGAGCTTGAAATTTTGGAAGGTAGCATGCAAAATTTTAGAAATTCAGAAGGATATAATAATGTTTCAAAACATATTTTTCATGCTAATTTTAAATGAAGCTTCAAAACTTCACTGAAACCATTTTCCCACTCCGCTGATTTTCAAAGCTTATTAATGATACCTATCACTGGTTAGCTCTGAAAATCACCTGATAGCAATGGCGTGCATTCCAGGTAAGCGAGGTAATCGCCTCTTACTCTGAAAAATCCCAAGAAAATAAGTTTTTATATAATTTATATTAACTTGTGACAAATAAAAGCAGGGACGTACCGAAGAGTTTTCCAGGCGGGGGGGGGGGGGGTAAAATTGTGAAAGTCCCAACTGACTTAACTCAGAATTCCCAAGTATCAAAGCAAAAAAAAAAAAACCTTTTGACCAGTAAGATTTTTTCAACTGACCCAACTCAAAATTCCCAATTATCAAAGCAACAGAAGAAAAACTTTTTGAATGGTTGGGTTTTCCCAACTTCTCAACTCAATTCCCAAGTATCAAAGTAAAAAGAAAAAAACCTGTTAACTTGTTGGATTTTCCCAACTTGCCTGAGTGGAATAGTAAATTTTTCCAATTGCTGAGTGAAAAATTCCTACATGAAAAACACAACACATTTTTGCAAAAATAATCTAGATAAAATTTAAGATAGATTGAGACGCTATGGATCCTTCTAAGTGCAAAATTCTTCGAGATACTTACATTTGAAGTTGAAAAATTCGTTCTTCGTTCTAACCAAAACTTTAAACGCGTTTATCTCAAAACCATATTTTTTGAAAGTTCAACTTCAAATGCGAATATCTCGTCAAATTTTGCACTTACAAGGCTCCGCGGGGTCTCAAACGATCCGAAATTTTATCTAGTATTACGAGGTAGGCTTAACTCAATACCTCAAAAGTGGGACATTTTTAGAAAAAACATACAATTACCACAACGTGATAGTTCGTTCCAATCTACAAAAACGATACGGTATACCAAGTACACGGGACTAAAACTTATAAATATTTACTCCTAGCTTCTCCAGTCTCGCGTGTTCTCCTTCGCTCGTCTCTCGTACTCCCGCTTATCCATCTCGTTTTCCAACTCCGATACAATTTTTCGATATAGCGAAAACTAGCAATTTAACCCCATCTCCGGGGGCCTTCGGCGGAAGCCGAGCATAAACTAGAATACCTATTTTCGCAGAAGTGAAAAGGAAAACGCTCCGGCAGATAATTCACGGTTCATGAAGCAACAATGGCTCCGGGCTACGAACGGAAAAGCGGCGGCGGGTCGGGAAAACGTGTTTTCCTGATCTCCGAACAAAATGGCGGCGGATCTCTGATGTATGTTTTTCTTTCGCCGCGCGCATTTACGCGTCATTAAATTTCCAATTTCACCTTAATGGCTTAATGTTGTTTCACCTATCCGCTGTGCTTCTGCTCGGCAGATATACGAAACAGATGCCAGCAGTCGAGTTTAATTAACTCTCAAAATTGCTTTTGTTGCACTAAAAAATGATCGTAAGTTCGAGAGCGAAAAAAAAGAAGGAATTTCGGGATTCGTTTGAAAATTTTTTCCCCGCTTAATTCTCCCAGCGGTACAGATTCGTTCAAAGGTCGCGTACGCTATTACATTTTATTTAAAATAACTCCAGCTCGTCCCTTTAGGCTTTTGCGACATTCTGCAGTAATTTGTACAGCAGATTTGCCGAATCCCGGGAAACCGTGAATCGCCATAACGTTGAAGAAAATGTGACTGTAAGTAAAACCGTCATAATATCGGCTGTCGGTCGCTGTACCTATATTATGCCTTAACGGCCATTAGCGTGTTAATGGCCGATTCCCACGTAATTCTCGGTATCCAAGTATAGCGACCATAGAAGAACCTCGATCGTACATCAGAAAACTGGTATATTTATGTATACAAGAATGCGTGAATCACGGTTGCTCACCATTGATAATTTATTAGAGTTATAAAGTTTCCAGATTTCGTCCATCCCAGAATATTAAATTCACCGTGGTGCGGATTAAGGAAACTAACCACTAGGAAGTACGCGGTAGGTATGGAATTGTATGCAAATGCACACATATCTTAGACACATTCTAAACTCACTCTGGAAAGCATAATGTATTTCATGTTTCACAAACACTGAAATAATTCCTAAGCCAGGGTGTCTGACAGAAATAAAAAATAAAAATAGTTGATTTTAGTTGACCTTTTTCAAATTTTTTCTGACAAAGCAGTCTCCATGCATCGGAGGAACAGTTCAAGCTTTGGGGGAAAAATTGTGTCCAACATTTGTAAAAAATTGCGAGACCTTGGACAATAGTTAAGTGAATCCCGGGACTTTTCTAGGGTTCCATGACCTACTTTTAGCCTCCGGGACCAGTAGACACCCTGAAATTGGAAATTCACCAAAAATTAAAAGTGTACCATGAAATTAAAAAATCACATAAGTTTTTAATTTATGCATAAACATATATCTGAAATTCCCATTCAAATTATTTTCAAAAATTTGTCCAAAATTCAAAAATTCAAGTATTTACGTATAATTTACTATAAATTGAAAAATGTTCATGGATTAGCTATTTAAATTTTAAAAGAAATTTAAAATCCAAAAATTACAATGCAAGTATAAAATATCTGAACTCCGAACAAATAATTTAAAAAAATGGAAATTAGTATCAATTTCAGAAATATAATTCGTAAAATTTGAAATTCAGAAATGAAAACTTGGAAATTTACTAACAACTGAGGTGTTCGTAAGTTTGCAAGATATTATAAATAAAAGAAAATTTCCGACAAAATTTGAGAATACATTAACTTGGAAATTACAAATAATTTGAAATGTACCAAAATGAAATCAAATGAACGAAACTCCAAAATATATATATTTTTTTATTGTAATCACAACAAAACATTTCGAGCCATTACTGATAAACACAAGGTAAAGTAGAGGAGGCTTTTCGCTGGGGGAAGTAGCTGCCAGGGAATATAATTTTACCTACAACAAAATAACATCACATAACCTTCCAAGGTTTACAACCACCCAGCTGGAGCCTTTTTCAAATTTGCAAGCTATTTGTAACAGGAGCAGGCTTTTTGTTACCGTATTTGAGTAAGGTTTCTCTCAGCTGAGTTTGAGACACGTGTCACGAGCGTGGTCGGTACCAGTGAGGAGGAGCCTAGCCGTGCTATTATCTAGCAGACGTAAATTTCGAAATTACTTTTTCCTCCGGGATACAAAATTCACGCGGGATTTATAGGTTGGTGAAGCCCGGTGTGGGCAATTTATAACAAATTCAACAAAATTAAGACAATGGGAACTACTCCGCATGTAGAAACCTCGGGGAGGTTCCTTACTCCAGTTGACCTGTTTTGGGAGGTACAGTCAAAATTAGTGTCCTGAGTGATCATTTCGAAATAGATCGGGACGGAACGGAACCGTCACCGAATTTGCGGAATGTGGGAGGTGCAGTTCAGAGTAGTTCAGCCCTCCGTAGCTTTCGACCTTTGAATCTAAGTTCCGGAGTCTCGAAATTTATATCGTTATTGTTGCTCTAAGAGTGACGGACTCCCTGTGTTTTCAAATGTTTCGGGTATCTCAAAATTTTCATTACTATTCATGTGGTGCGAGAAGCTACTGAACATTCGTTACTTGGCATCTGCCATTTCATTTTGAAATTTTGTATTTTTAGAGAGCGAGAGGACACTACTCAGTAGTACCATCTGATTTATAATTGTCATCGCTCAAAGCAGCCATAATAGAAATTTGATTTAATTTGAACTCATATTATTAGTTTATTCTTTGATCAAGTTTCGACTTGAATGCCAAAACAGGAATTTTACCCCTCAAATGGGCGAAGTAGACTCGAAAAATGAATAAAATATCAAAGTATACTATAAGAGAGTTTGTGCCGAATGACATGAGCTCGACAGGCTAGAACTTTTCTCTCACAGATGTACTCTGAATAAAATGAAAAAGGTATTTTGTAGAGGTGACATCTGGACTTGATATTTTCTTACCTATCCTAAACTGATTGGTCTATTCCAGAATTATTAGCCGATCTTTTTTTCGCTTATAAAGAGCCCTGGCAAAGTCATCTGATCTTTTAATGGATTGTCTGACTTTTCCTTTTGGATGGCCTTGACCAGGATCGTGCGATCGTCTTCTGCACATAAGAAGCCATGCAAGATTGTCTGATCTTTCTTGAGCATCTCCGACTACAATTGTGCGATCTTTGTATCTCAGCATAATTAATATTTTTTTTTCTTTCTTTGTGGGTGGGGGGGGGGAGGAGGCCTTAAATTTAAAAACAATAGACCCTGTGGAAGTTTTTTGACTGTACCTTCTCCCCTAAATCCACTTAAATCAACCACTGTTGAAAACACCAACTTTCCAAATTACGAATCCTACCGAAAATTTTTGAAATCAACAAGCAAACAACACTTTGAACTTGGCTAGCCACAGATTCGATTATTGCCAATTCTGAGGAATAGTTTGCCAAATTGGAAGGGTTTCCTCCCTCGTGTATTATGTTCCTGTTGAAATGTCTCTCCAGTTTTCTCAGCCTTTTGGCAATTCTGGTGGTCTTTTTATTCATTTTAGTCTTCTTCAGTCTTATTCAATCTTCTTCCTATTCTCAGTCTTAGTACGTTCACTGGAGTCATCCTTATTTACATTCACTGAAAACAATTTATTCTTCGGTCAAAGTGCCTCCCAAATTAGTTTTACATATTAAAAAGAAAATTCTGCAAAAATTGAGGAAAATCAATTAACGAAGGCTGACGTTCTTACGGGAATGAAATCAACATTGATCTTACGAATTTGAGATTTTCAAGCAACGGGAGCTTCCTATACGGGCTAATTTTCGAATTAGTATTTTGAAGGTCGCTGAATCCATTTCTAGGGTCCTTTCACCCTCTTCCAACTTTCAGGTGCTGCGAAAGGCTAATTTTCAATTATCCAAATTTCCAAGTTCTTTAGGTTTATAACAGGTTTTTTTTTTCAGATCGCTGAATCTTTCTCTGGGATCCTTTTCCAATCCACTCAACTCTTCAGGCGCCATGGAAAACTCATCTTCAGTCACTCAAATTTCCAAGTTTTTTACTTTGAAAACAACGTTTTGTGGGTAATGGACGCCTGAAATTTGTTTCTCTGTTCAAGGCGATACAAGGCTTTTCTGTGGACTTGTTTTAGACTTTCTGACTCTTCCAAATTTATTTAAAATCACCAATTTTTCCAAGGCTGAGTAAGACTCTTCGAAACCCTTTCAAGAGAACTCCAGACTAGAACAAAACTCCAAATGACTGTTCCAGACTTGAACAAGAATCTTTTGGACACTTTTCTGCCTACTGAAGACTCTTCCAAACAAGTTTTACTATAACTCTTCGGGACTTAACATCTGATACGTACTCCATTGGAGTGCCAGAATATTAAAACTTATTTTTGGACCTCGGCGGAGTTTGTGGGGCTTGCTCCCACTCTGCCACGAGTCGACCTGGTACTGCAGTGCCTCCAGGACCGGCCTACTTAATTACCTAGTGCATTTACAATGAATTGTGTGTTCAAGACTTTTCAGAGCCTCATCAAGTCTCACGAAATTTCTTTCTGATTGGTTCAAGATTCATTTCTCATTCTAACTTGTTTAAAACTCTTAAAGATTTTTTCGCACTATTTAAAATTGTTTCAGACATATTTCTGATTGTTTTCACGTGAGGTACTTTTCCTCCTCCCGTTAATCCTTCAGACCCCATAAGGGGCAAGCACTGACGTGTCTTAAGGGTCGACGGAAGGGGGTAAATGACCTCAGAAATGGATTCGATGACCCTTAGAATATCTCAATTAAAAAAACAAAAAAAAACATAAAACATAAGGTTTTTCTTTTTTACGAGTATGTTCATAGGGAAAGCTCCAGTTCTATGATAATATAAAATTCCTACAATGATTGTTAATTTGTATAGGACATTCAACCTCGCTGTGGCTTGAGCTGCTTTTAACAAACTTTGCAGAACAGTCTTCTTGAATATATATAACCGATTAGGGGAGGGAGAGGGTTCTATCAAGAAAAAAAAAAAATGTTTACTGTTCAGTATTTTCATCAGTACTAGACAGTATCCCATTTTTATTTCCTCACGTTTCATTTAATTCCTTTATTTCCCGGTTGTCTGTTTTCATCTGAGGGTCCCGACTTCTAATGCATTCCTGCTTTTCTGCCCCCTCCCCTTTCTCCCAAAGTAAATCTAACCCTAGAATCACTGAAACCTCATAATCGAGATCAGTCGTCAGCAGCTCGCCGAATTATTGTCTACTGACTGCGATTCGTCTGCGGTCTATTTAGTAATACGCTGATCGGTCGTACTAAGAACCCGCACTTGAGAACCATCGCGGTGATCGGAGACCTTAATCGTAAACGATTAAATCTGAATACCGCGGGGCACGGGTCACAAAATGAATTAATGAACTGTTTATGGGCTCGAAGGCATCATCATTACCAGCGTGTACAACCATCTCGATCGACGAACAAGTGGATTAACATGCATCCAGCTAATTTCCAGCAGTCGAAAAATTACCATGAAACTGCAATAGCGACGCCTGGATATGGTCGAAGCGAAAACCGTTATCGCGCTTGTTGAGACAATTATAGAAAAAACGGGACAATTATACGCCAAAAATGTGTGCGCGATTTTTAAAAGTTGGCGCGCGAACTTCAATCTCATTCACTTTAGGTGACGCGAATTAACCGAAACAAATTTATGGTAACGTGGTGCGCTTTTAAAGAAATGAGCTGTAAAAGGCGCGTTAAAGGTAAAAACCCACGGGCGAGGTTAAACACTAAACTGTTTAAGATAGCGGCATTAGGTGACATAAAATAAACATCAGTAATAAACATTCAGTTATAGCGAGTAAACGTTTGCTTTGATTACCACTCAAACGATCATAAAAACTATTCAGAGGGTTAAAACAGCGTTGTACAGCTCTTCCAGCTTTCCCTTCTTCGTTGGATGTACACAGTAAACGCTATAAACCAAAGAACCTTTACCTATTCGAAAAGGCTACCGCAAAAATGCTGTACACATTTAGTAATATCTTTTTTTTTTGCCTTCCTGCATGCACCGGCTACCGCACGGCATCCAGGTTCGCATGCTATTTTATGACTATTTCGCTTTCTTTAAATCTCTGGTCAATTTTGATTTATTAATGGCTTCCTTTGAAGTGATTGCATCAGACCCGTGGTGCTACTACTTTTCCAGGAGGAAAGGAGACAATTTGGGACAGAATTGCAAATTTCAACCTCTAAAATCAGAAAAAAGGTCTTGGCCCCTCAGGGTAAGGGGGGAAGCTCACGTAAAAGAACAATGCCTTTATTGACCGACCCCCTGACGTTATACGGGTCTGTATTACAATGAACATTCGAAAAAGGCACCGAAAGAAAATCGCGAGTGGCGCCGATTAAGATGCCGATTTTTTTTTTTTTCAATTCAAACATTCAAAGGGTCAGATTCAGAAGCCGAGAGGTATGAGTGTCCATGTTCGAATTTGAGTGAACTTGGTAACATTCTGTTTTTAGGGTGTGCCAAGTTACTATTTTGTTTCTGTTGTCCATAGCGCTTTCGACTGTTAGGCCATCTTCAGTGGAGTTCCCTACCATTTCTTTCTGTGGGTCCTATATTTATAGTAATATGTAGTACCGTATGGTAAACCTATTGCTGTGTGTTCCTATTGGTTGTCTGTGGTTGTGTAGTCTGTCCAACCAGGGAGTGTCACATCGATATGTGACCTGAATTGATGGAATGGGATTACGTTGTTCAGGAATCAATTTTCATTTTTTAATCGATTCTCCATGATAAATGTCCGCTCTTTCCAATGGAAGCGGTCCTAAATCCCGATTCCACTTTTTTTTCTTCTCTGAAGGCCGACAGAATAACCCCTTCCCTTTTCCCCCGTCCAGTGATGTAGCCAGCCTAATTTTCGAGTGGGGGTCTTGACCCGAGGGAGAGGGGTGCTAAAATTAGAGAAACACCATTTGACGAAACCACAGGAGGTCCAGGCCCCCTTGACGTTCCCCGTGAGATGCACATAAATGTTATTTAGGATGATTGTAACTATGGCAACAAAGAATCACGTTTTTCTTGATTTCAACTTTTCGCACCCCACCCCTTTTCATCAGTCCAGGTTACATAATACGGCATTTTTAAACAATATTAATGTATCGATATTTCAAAAAAATAGTAATAATAATAATAATAAAGGGGTCTGGTTGGCCGAGTGAAGTCTCGAAGTCTCGGAATCCGGAGGTCCCGGGTTCGAGCCTACGTAGAAACTCGCCAGATTTCGATCTAGGCCGGTTTTTCGGTCAGAAGGGAAGAGGGCTAAGACAGCCCTAACAGCCTCCCCGACGTCTCTGAAGTAATGCTCGAAAGGGCGGATTCCAGGGCTCGAGTTGAGAGCAAATTACAAAAAGAGAAGAATAATAATAAACTGAAAAAAAAATTATCAATATTTTCGACCTATAAGATGGAATGTGGACTGATGAGAGGATTATGATAGTCTATGCCAGCGGTTCTCAAACTTTTTACTTCGAGCCCCCTGCATAATCCAGCTGTAAGCCGCCCCCCCCCCCACATGTAAGCGTACTATATATTATAAAGTGAGTCGCTTTTGACATTTTACAGTCAATTTTTATCTACACCAAGCTTTGGGCCCCCTTGAGTCTTCATTGCGCCCCCTTGGGGGTCGCGCCCCACACTTTGAGAACCGCTGGTCTATGCCACATGAAACTTTATCTGGAAAAGATTTCAATATATTTTTGTTCTAAAAAATCGAATAAACATATCAATTTATTGATATCATTTTTTAGATATACCAATGTATCGATACTCAAAAAATCCGATTATCGCCCATTACTAGTTACTGTTAGACAAACTGGATAAGGAAACTATAGAAAGACAGAGAACTACTGCGATTCCAAGGTAACTGGTATAGAAGCTAGTTGGCGTTAGTTTTGTGACGTTAATCAGGAATGCTCTGTAAATAACTGTCTTGGATTCCAAGTCAACTAGATGGCCCCTGCTGTATTTATGGAGTAGGCAACCTGTCGTGTACTTCTTCACTCACATTTTGCTCACATGTCTTATGTCTGTCTGTATAATATGTAGGTGAGCGGTCAATAATAGTACTGATGAGAGCAAGGCGGTATACAGTTCCGTTATAGTGGAGGATAAACAATTTTTTTTTCTCCTGTCTGACCCTTTACGCCCTCCCCCTCAATGATTTGCCTCACATAAGCCTTGAAACCCCTATTTTTCACCCCGGGGGATGTCTAGACCCCAGGACCCCTCCTTATCGGCGCCCTTAAATGTGACATAAACGTTTCAAGTCACGTGCTTCTCTTCATGTCTTATTAGAACTGTCAGTATGTAATGCATATTTAAATCGACTACGTCCTAAGTCTCTTGTCTTAATGTCTTATTAGTAATACATAGACAAGTCTCCTGCTTGTCTTTATGTTGTATCAGTGGGGAGGGAGACGGCTGCTCACCGAAATCTCATGTCTGTCTTACATCTGTCTCCATGTACTGACGAGCTATCAGTAATACGTATGTATACTAATGAGAGATAAATGTCTCAAGTCTCGTGTTTCTTTTTATACCTTAAAGTAGCCATGCCTCATGTCTTTATGCCTTGTCAGCAATGCTTTATTGGTTGGGAAAAAGACGGTTACAATCAGTAATATTTATGAACATCCGGTCTCATGTGTGTCTTACATCTGCATCCATATACAGGTGAACTATCATGTATTAATGAGAAGTAAACGTCTCAAGTCACGTGTCTCTGTTCGTGTCTTATCAGTAGAGAAGGAGACGGTAGCTTTCAGTGATATTTGAATCAGGTACATCCCTTGTCTCATGTCTTTATGTCTCATCAGCAGTATATAGACGTCTCCTGCTTGTCCTTATGTCTTACTGGGGAAGGAGAAAATAGCTATCAGTAATATTTATATTGGCTACGTCTTAATTTTCGTGTCTGTCTTATCTTTGTATTTATATCTTATTAACAATATGTTCATCTTTAAGCGCTACAGACAACAGAAACAAAAAAGTCAACTGGCACACCCTAAAAACAGAATACAGGTACAAGTCACACGTTACACTAATCGGTGATAAATCTTATTCTACACACATGCCATGCCATTTGCAATTTTCACCACAATTTCTTTCCGCGACAAGAACTTCAAAGCAGCTGAGAAGAGAACCAAGGAAGATTTGGAAACAGTGAGATACTACCACGAGCGTAACCACTTTTCCAGGGAATACAACACTGTTTCAGCGGAAAACTTGAAAAGGTGAGGCAAAATTGTAACAAACTTCACACCCAATAAGCAAAAGAAAAGTCGTGTCCTTCCTGGTGAACAGTCGGTTCAGGAAGAGGGAGGCTATCCTCCCATTTTTCTCTTGACGCTACTGTCCTAGATCTTGTAACCTGGAGGATTCAAAAATTCTTCCTCAAAACGAGAGCTGGGGGACCACAAACGTTAAAATTTTCTAATTTCGATTGAGACTATATCACAATAATGTAAAATTGATCAGATACTCACAATGTCACGTTTAACAATATTGTTCCCAATAATTAGATGTCATACACCATGATACGAATAAGGTTGGTAAGCTTACCTGCAACACAAATAAAACGCAGAAATTAGAAATATTATTGTTCAATAACAAACGATCAAAATTATTCAATTTTAGAGACGCTGCCTGCGAATATCCAGTCACAGGCTTGATTCATCCTCGATTCACATTCCAAAACGAAAGTTTGACCTTTCAAATTGGCGAAACTAGCTTGGCTTTAAACGTTGAGCAAAATATCAAAATGAGGGATCTGTGTCATTGATATTGAAAAGAATGCCATAGATATTCGAAACGGTCACAGTCCTGATATTACACTCAAGATTAAAAGCTTTTGGAAAAAGTATCACCGACCTGCTGTGGAAAATCAAATGAACTATCAAAACAGAGGTTTCGGGTCATTTATTTCAAATATTCTGTCAGATTTTGGATCCAGGGGTCCAAAATGTAAACATAGTAAAAAATGACGATTGTTGTTACTCACAAAACAAGAGGAAAACCAATTACGGCATAATATACGAAATAAATAAAATTTCACCCTAAATAATTACAGTTGAGGTATCAGGGTTCAAAATTATAACATAAGTTTGAACCAAAGGTATAGTCCTCCACCACAATTGCAACATTTAAAAGGCAACTTTAAGAAAAGCTGCTATATTTTTTATCCACTATACATTTATCGTTCAATCTATTATTAGAATTTGATGCGAAATATTGTAGAAAAAAGAATCGGGAAAAAATCTGCGCCTACCTCAAACTCTAATCTTGGCCGACTGAATAAAATAGTCACGAAGGTGTTTTGCAATATAAATAATAATAATTATTATTATTTAATCAACCACAAGGAACCCTGTTGGGGCTGAAAGACCTACTGTAATCTTACTTGAATACGCAGATTTATAGAATGAAAAACATGTAATTTCATATACATTTTTGAGAAGGCGATATCACATAAGATACACATCTATAAAAATACTAAATTCCCCTCCACTATCCTCATTAACACAAAGGGGGGTTTGTAATCACGATGACAAAAGATTTCGAAAAATTAATTCAGCGATCCTAAAACCCGAAGGCACGATAGACGATGTAACTTATGAATAATTCGAATTTGAGTTTATGGACATTTTGAACTTTACTTTCTTCAGTAAGTACTTCAATTTTCAAGTTGTGATCAGAATAGTCACGTGTTGTATCTTCGAAAACCCTGAAATGTATATTGCATCTTCATTTACAGTAGAATCCCAATTATCCGCCCTAATTGGGGCTGAAGGTGGAGCGGGTAACGAACAGGGCGAATAACCCGAAAATATGTAATTTTGGTCAAAAAACATGGAGGAATGGGGAAAACAAATTTTATTTAATCAGGTACGTTAGGTGGTAAGTTATGTATTTTATACTAAAAATCTTCAATATTTAGAGAAAAAATTGGCAATTTTGGCTTCTGTGATCAATAAAAGGGAAAAAAGACAATACTATTAAAAAAAAACTGATAAGAAAAGTCTTTTCTTTAAAAAATCTGTAATTTTTGTTTGCTTCGTCATGATAAGCCGCTCTTCAACAACATATATTTCTTCACTTTCTGAATTTCATGATACCTTGAGCAGATCAGCTGTGCTAAGCATTAAAGTTGTGATTTAGTAAGATTTCAGATTATCCGCAGTTGGTCAGGTGGATAATCCGGAAGGGCGGGCGGATAAATTCGAGGCGGATATCTGGAGGGAAGATGAACCGATGGCGGATAATCGGGAGGCCTACTGTAATAATAGCACGTCAAATGCATTACAAGAAGTCCTTAAACAAGAAACATTTAAAAAAAAAAAGAAGTGTAAATGAGTTGTTTTGGAGGGACGGGGCAAGAGAACGGAAAAGATTCTCAAGGATGAGAAATATGAAGGTAGGAACCCGCTCCGTTGGTCCCTCTTCTACTCATGGAAAGCGGTGAAAGAAGTTCACAATTTTAAATCTCTGCTCATAAGAACTGCGTCAACGCATAATACTGTGAAGGGCTATTTTGAACCCCCTCGCCCGTTCCACAGTTAGGGTTGAAACAAACACACTCTATGTGTGGTGTCATTTTGTCAAAGATTCTCAGAACACATTTTACCACTGAGCTATTTGTGCTCTGGTATGCTCAGTTTCCCCCAGCTAAACTCAAGAAACTGATTTAAGGGATTGCACCACAATTGGGGGAGACGTAAGCGTTGGGCAAACGGGGAGTTTCTTTCGCTTATTCAGAGGTGCATTCTGAATGGGATTAAAAAAATCCGATAAATTTATGTCTAGATTCAAACCTGATCTGACCAGAGTGTAGGGGCCACCTAAAAGGTCAGACGGTTAACAGCAGATCCCTTAGGTGCAGTACAAGATCGCACAATTTTTGTAGCCCTCTCCCTCAAGGAAAAAAATTTAAATATGACATCTGGCTTCCTTATGGACTTAGGGAATTCTTCTTGTCTTCCAATAATCGCAAATAGCCGGGGGGCAAGGTTCTTTTCTCCTTTGTTTTTGATAAGAGCCCAATCAGCAAGGATTCGCATCCTAGGTCAAGTCTGTAACTGGTTTCAGCTGTAAAAATCAGCATGCGACGATACGGAAATATTTTAGTGATAATACGTTGCCTAATCCAAAAAGCTGAAGGAGAAACTTTTTTATGTAAGCATTTATTTATAGGAAGAACCAACCAGGGCAGTGCGGGCCTGCCAAGGTACAGGGTTTTGATACGGCCTGGCCGATTTTGGACCTTTGAAGCCGGTTGTCGATCAGAAGTCTTAACTTGAAAAAGGCGGTTTTCAGTTTTCACATGTCGTTTTCTTTTTAACCGGATTCCACACGAAAATGACGTAAACAGACTCAGAATGATCAGAAAAAGTCAGTTTTCATACAACAATCATCAAAAATACGCAGAATTAATAATACTGTTGACCTAGTGCAAAAAGAGAAGGAGTGAGGGTAGGGGTGGGGGCGGGGGCGGGAGGGAAGGAGAGAGAGAGAGAGAGAGAGAGAGAGAGAGAGAGAAAGCAGTAAGAGTCAGCAGCACAAAATCTTTTTTCAAACATCAGTGGGCGGTGTTATCATGGACAAGAGTTAGTAGCCATGGGACCGTAGGTATCTGTTTTAGCATTTTATATTCTTTTACTGAGTGGCGTAGCGTTGGGAGGGGCACGAAGGGGAACGTGCTCCCTCCCCCAATATTTTTGTATAGTCCTCTAATATTGGTGATTTTTAAAAAAGTACCTCAATTTTCGAATTTTTCTTCCTTGAAGATCTTAGGGAGAATCCTGGCTACGCCACTGCTTTTACTACTGCTGGGTATACTATACCACCAAGAGTGAATAAGAACCACCTTAATGTGCATAGGAAGTTGTGTGTTCCTCTCAAGTATTTGGTTCGTTTTGTTATACCTGGTAAAATCTTGAAAAATTTTCATGCTGGTATATTTTTCCACTTTCCATCTGGCAACACTGGTGTTTCACGAGGTTCTTTCTCCGTTTTACCATTTATCGCGCTATTCACGCAGAACTGGAACAATTTTACAACTTCATAGCCTAATACAAAGGCTACCCCAGAGAAGGCGAGACTAAGCTCAGTGTGGGTTGGTAACACTGCGTACAGCTTGGGTAACTATCACATTTTATAGAGGGGAGTTTTCTACCTATCCAGATCTTTCTAAGTCATCTCGTTGCCACATGGCACAGGATTCAGTATTACCAGACCGGCAGTTTCGCAGCTAGATTCAGCAGAATTTTTCATTCTTAGCAGCGAAAATTTTATTTTAGCATCGCAATTCTCGTTGGAAAACTCATTTTGAATGGACTTCAAAAGAACTTTTTTGTAATCTAGCAAAACCTGACAGAATTTGTGTTTTTCAAAATCAGTTTTGAAAAAAAAAAGTTGATGCCGATGGCCTGATGCGGTTACGTTGCGTTGTAGGTTCGTATAAATTTACAGCTCATGAAAATAGGTAGGTACCAAATCGATCTTTCACCCCTGCTCAAGTTTTTTTTTTCTTCTAAATTCTAGCCCTCGCCGAAAAAAGTTCTGGTTGCGCCCCTGCAAAGAAGCAGTCCTGAATAAAAATTCGTTTCAAAATTTAGAAATTTTTCATAAAATTTTACAAAATCAAAGAATTTTTGAATGAATGTTTACCGAGCAAAAATGTCATTCTTCATCATAGGTGGCTAATCACGGCTATTTCGAAAGGGATACTAAAATTATTGCGACCATTTACTGCTCATCTTGAAAACTGAAGCAGCAACAAAAATTGGAAATTGGAAACTTCAATAATTTAATCAAATTTTATGGTTGGAATTTAACACTGACCAGAACCCCACCAATATCGTTAGGCAATTCAGTTCGATAAATGTTCTTCAATGTGCTAAACACTGATTATTTTCGATAAAAAAAAAATCGAAATTAAAACGAGTAATAAGACTCCCAATGAAAGTTCTCTACTTTCAATTTTGAAAACACGTAGCCCCTTCAATTGTGAATACATGCTACACTTGTACGGAACGTTCATTTACCTCACCGAGTATTATCGCCTTCTACCGGTTTGGCATACTAAGCTGGAAAGCAGTCCACTGCTTTGTTTACAGCCTCTAGGAACTTCCAACAACCTCACAGTTTTGTTGGGGCGGGGGAGTGGAGGGTAACATTGTAGACATCAAAAATGCCGACCAAAACCTGAAAAATTTCTATTGGAGACTAAAGAAAAAAATACATTAAAAAATGTATCACTCCTCCAGTTTTGCGGACAGGCTTCTAGAATTGGCTGAGCGCCGTCTATTCAAACGACACTGTGGATGTTACACTCCCCCTCCCCTCACTATGACCGTATTACCAACTCATGGCTAAACTAACTACTATGTAAACTGAAGTAGTTGGGTGTGTGAATCATGAGATTTCGATTTTCTGGAATAGTCCGGCAAAATCTTGAACAAGTCTTAAAGAACGTGTTTTGAATCAGTTTAAAAACGTCTTAAAGTGGTTTAAAAGGTCTCACACAAATCATAAAACTCCTAACGAATCTCGATTTTCCCTGGAACTTACAAAAAATCATAGAGCTGGCTGAAAATAATGAAATACAGTTCTTTGAGGGAGCGGGTTGTTCCTTAATTACGTGTTCCGGGACGTATTTCACCTAAATCCGGCTCTGGTCGGCCTCAGCGAATTTACTGATATAACATCGAATCAGTACAGTAGAGGAACACTTTAAAACAGTGATAACGCAGTGACGTAATATTTCAGGAGCACGTTACGGTCGGGGTCATAAAAACGTCCAAAAATGGAGTTTTTCAGGCGATACACTCGAAATCGAGAACACAGATACGCCATTACAATTATTAATCGTGCGCCTAGACGCCGTCCTCTGGTTGCAAATTCATTTTCCATTCGATGAAAGCTGCTCTTGCTCGTGTGCCTCGGTTCCCCTCTCGAATTCCGAACAAACGATAAAATCATTACAGAAAACGCATTTATCATCAATGCGAAATTTGTTGAGTTGTAATAGGACGTTTTATTTACTCAGCGTGAGGCTGAAATTTTTGGCAGAAAAAAAAAGTACAGGAAGGGTCGTCCGTCGCGTCAACGTCTCGCCATTAATAAAAACTTATAACGTGTATGCGCGACAATTTAATTTTATTTTCTTGTTTTCCGGTAGCTTCGACGAACTGGAATACGCGTGTCCTTTTTTTTTTCTTTTTCCAAAATGAAAGAGGGAGCTGACACTTCGGAACGCTTTTCCCACGTCTCGGGGTGGAGACAATACAACGTACTCACTGTTCAAGTGGAAATCGTTTGTTTTTCAATTTTTTTTTCTCTCTCCGCATACGTCCCTCCATTGTTCGAAAAATACAAAACAATAATATTTTATTATCTCTCCGTATATTTACGCGTAATGAAATAAGCGTTTAAACGACAAGCGTGAAAGCTGAGAACTTGCATTCCCGAAACAAGAGGAATGGCGGCTGACCGGTCCATTTTCAGCGATGTTTCCTAATTCCACATATTGTTCGTGAAAACACTGGCGGAAAGCAGCTCTGTGATTTACTTATAATACTCGTTTTATGATTGTGCCGAGTGCGTACCCAAAGCCACATGAAATATGATCTCAAAAACTAGTTTTTTTTTGGAGTTTTTGCACCTTGCCTTCACCCTACATATAAGTTACTAAAAGCAAAAAAAAAAAAATTATCGGTTATTTAATAACTGACGAGATTCATTTCTCTATTCCAGTTGCACACGAACAATACGCCAGTTAGGGAGTTCATTATGTGGTACTTTTTTGCCTGCAGCCAATTATTTATTTCGTCTTCTCAGAGACTCACAGAAAGAGTGAAAAAAATCTTATTATTCGCATTTGGACGCTAGAGTCTCTCTCTAGCAGCCTAATAAAACGCGGTACGTTGATGATTGATGTATTTAGACAAAAAGATGATCAATGACAAAAATGTTCTGCAAAAAAAAAAAAAAACTGAAGTTGGGCTCACCTGAAAGGAAATGATAAGGGACACTTCAGTTCTCTTCAGTTTTCCATAAAAAACAATATTGAAGATGCTAGAGCTTATTTTACTTGTACATGTTTTCATGGTAAAAATACACCACAACACTAGCGCACCTACCGGAGCGTCCAAACGCCAATAGGTACCTACACAGACATACTTTTTCAAGGCGAATAAGTTCAAAATGGAGCAACCTCTAGTCTTATAAAATGGTTGGTTTGTACGTATTTACGTTCCAGGTTGGCGTGTGAACTATGAGATCTGGACGGTTAAAAGTTTTAGGATGTGTTTATGTGACCCCCAGAAGGCTTTACACTAAAAATCATGTCCGTGTCTTAATTAAAATGAGGCTAAAAGACCCCCCCCCCCCAGTGACACTCCTTATTTTATTTTTGCCCTAATACTTCAGGAAACGTGTCAAATCGACCTTCTTCATACATCCCTATTATTTAGTGATTGTAAGTGCCACCCTTCAGAAATTACCGAATTCACAAAGAACATAGAAAATACATTTTTTTTACAACTCAAGTCAGTTACGCGAAGAATGTATTATTTATTGACCAAATACATACATGACAGTGTACCGAGTTTCAACTCCATAATAGTTCCACAGGCCGCAAGGTGTAACTTTTTTCAGAGAATTTGAAGTGCCGGTTATATTGGTTACATAACTGAGTTTTTGAAAACGTCCGTATTAGCCCTCATATAGCACACGAAGAATTTCACATAAATGGCACACATCGGCGAATTTCGCCGATCATTAAGTTACAAAACCTATCATACCAATCTTCTCAGATTATGATAAAATAAGCATGCAGAAAAAGTCTGAACTGGTTGAGAGGGAATAATAATTTTTTCAAGAGAACAAGTTATTACTACGATTATAGGCTAAAATAATAAGAAAATTGGTAAATATTACAACATTAGCTATATCAATTCGTTTTGGTGTAAACCCCCTGTGGAACTCCAAAGGGGGGGGGGTTGATAATTTTTCATATAAAAATAAGGCTCATTGACATAAACATCAAAACAAAATATACTACACAAACAATTACAGAGATAAAAACACATTAAAAAAATTTAGCATCTGAAAAAGACTCGAATTCCCCCCTCCTTCAAAAATTTCCAAATATTGTGCAGTTAAAATTAAGTTTAGATCATGCTGCATTTGTAACTTGCAAGGATAAACCAGTTAAGCGCCCTCGCATTCGTGTGTATACCACCATTCATACACATATGGTCAGCGTTGTTCCGAAAGGGTATACTCCGTATACGCCGTATACTCTCAGAAAATTTCAGGATCCCCCACACACCCTGCAAAACTGTTTGTGGTTCCGCTTATGATGGTAGAGTATACCCTCAAAAAGTTCCTTCAGAACAGCGCTGCATATGGTGGGAATTAAAGGGCTAGATTAGTCAATTTTTCGTTTTGAAATCAGTCAACTAGTTTGTGGAATTGTAACTGGTTAACTAAAAAATCAGAGTCCGGAAAATTTCTAAGCCAACCACGGAAACGGACGAGGAAAAAAAGGGTCCAAACCCAATTTTAAAAAGCTGGTGAGACATTCATTTCAAAAACAATCTGTTAAAACGTAAGAAACCTGATTTTAAATAGCCGGTCAAACCCCAATTTGAAATAATTGATTAGAACCCAATTTCAAATAACCAGTTACAACTCGATTTTAAATAACCAATTAAAACCCAATTTCAAATAACTGGTTAAAACCTGATTTCAAATCACAGGTTAAAACCTGATTTCAAATAACCAATTACAACCCAATTTAAAATAACTGGTTAGAATCTACTGTTAAACAACCAGTTAAAACCTGATTTAAAATAACAAGTTGAAGCCCAATATCAAACAGCTGATGAAAACCTAACTTCAAATAACCAGTTGAACCCCGATTTCAGATAACCAATTAAAACCTCATTTCAAACAGCAGGTTAAAACCTGATTTCAAATTACCACATAAAACCCGATTTAAAATTACTACTTAAAACCTGATTTAAAATAACCAATTAAAACCCAATTTCACATAATCAATTACAACCTAATTTAAAATAACTGGTTTGACTCCAATATCAAATAACCAGTTAAAATTTGATTTAAAATAACTGGTTAAAGCCCAATTTCAAATAACTGGTTAAAACTGGATTTCAAATAACCAGTTAAAACCTGATTTCAAATAACTAGTTAAAATCCGATTTTTAAAAAAGTGTGAGTCGTTGGAGACACCTGAAAGAAGCGAGACTTCTTTCTCACTGTGTTAGCTGCTACATCAGTTGATAGGCCTGTCCCTGGCTGAATGTGATCTGATGTGGAGGGGAAGCGGTCTGGTTTCACATATGCGCGCTGGCTCTCTCTCTTTTACTGTCTCACTAAATGTGGGTGGAGTGTTATTATGTCGCTTCCCTTACATGTTTTCGCGTTCGTTTCACTTTTTATATGTTAACTACCCATCCTGAGCCTGCATAAAGAGACTTTGCTTTAATAACTGGATAAAACCCGATTTCAAATAACCAGTTAAACCCAATTTCAGATAGTCAGTTAAACCCCGATTTCAGATAATCGATTAGAACCAAATATCAAATAACTGGTTAAAAAGAATTGAAACACATTACAGAAATACATCGAACAGATAATGGAAAAGATCTACCAAGGGCTTCAGGATAGGAAGGTGTTAGTTTTGTATTAACACCTGCAAAGTTTTCTACAAATATCTCCAGTCAAAATTTAAGTTTTGAACTTTCAAACGTGGAACTCGAGAAATGAAATGATAAATGTTTATAATCTTTTACATATTATGTAGAGAAAAAGTGATGTTTCTTTGGACAGGAACTGGTGGAGGATAATGAAGAGGGGGGCCTGTGTTCTGCACGTCTGAATTTTCACAAACAGATTTCTGATTAAGTTAAAATGGCGGCGGAGACATTCGAATATTTTTTTTGAGAAGGGGAGGGGGTTCACTTGATGGAGCGAATAGCGATGCACGCATGCCAAAGTGACTCCCCAGACACCGCACCCCTATTCTCAGAAACTATCCTTTCGAGTATCGCATCAGTGACCAGAGGGACGCATTGAGGCTGGCCCGAGCCCGCCAGGGCCACTATGGGATACTCTACTAACCGAGGCAACGCTCACCCAGCATTAACCTGGGATTCGGGTGCACCACAGACGAACGCGTTACCTTCCTTCACCCCCTCACTTCCTCGTTGTGGTACGTGCGACAACGCAGAAAGGTGGTAACGGCGGGGTGAGCCCTGCCAGGGGACTCGCAGCAGCTTGAGGATGGTATACAGAGTCGTTGTGTCTGGTGTGGGCCGAGCTTTGTCCGTCGACTCTTTGCCTTAATCACTCTGTCTGTATCTTCTTCTTTAGGGGAGGAGATCACCATGTATTATTTATTCTTGGTATCTTGGTCACAATCTTCCAACACTACTGAGCATGACAGAGTGTATACTGTATACTTTCAATTTGCCTTTCGTGGTATGAAGCTGGATGAGGTAAATTTAAAAATGTCTTAAAGGGTGAAAGGAGACCAAATTTTCATAAGAACTGGAATTGTTCTTCAAATTATTTAATTTTTCAGGTAACTGACTTTCAAAATCGGTGCTAAACGGGGTAGTAAATATTTGTATGACTACAATTCAGAAAAAATGAAATGTGAGAAAAATCAGAAGAATGGAATTGGGTTAGCTTGCTATCACTAGGAATGGGATTTTTATGTTTTTACATATTTGTTTTGGTTGATTGCCGGTAAGAATATTTACAATACCTTTGTGAATCATAAAATTCCGAGTAAAATGACCCCAATTTGTAGGAGCATATTTTTACATATTTTTCGTAAAAAGCATAAATTTACATCTTTTTGGTGTTTTTACTCGTTTTTCGACATATTTTGAGCATATTTTATCCTTTTTTCCATTTTTTCACGACATTTTTTGCAAAATACTCGAAAATCCACTTTTTCAAAGACATTGAAAAATTGACTTTTTCCCGAAATCTGCTCCTGGGAGAAAGAAATCGATTTTTTGTGATTTTTTGTTGTCTCTTGCGAAGTGGAACGATCATTTAGTGTGTATAAGGGTTTTCTACAAGAAAATCGCCAGCGTATGACCGTCGAGACAATTATGGTGATCGCTTATTTTACAATATTGAAATAATATTTTTCAAACTTTTTTCTTTACGTTTTTCTAATAAACGAATGAAGTTTTTGTTTTGATTTTGTCGTAGTATTGTTCTTTTTTAAAACCCCTGAATTTTGATACCCATATTGCCCACCTTTCATTGAACATATTTTGGCATATTGTCGAATTTTTAGGAATATTTTTGACATATTTCAGACCGCGAAAAACATAAATTATGCGCATATAAAACGATTTTTATAACATAAAAATCCCATCCCTAGTTATCATCAGTCAGATCAAGTAAGATATAATTAATGTCCTGGTGATTTACTGCTTCATTTATTTCTTGCCTGTCATAGTTTTTTTCATTTTCATCATTTGTGGGCTGACAGGAAAAAAGGGACCTCAGGACAAAAAAAAAAAAATTTTGTGTTAAAAACCGTTTTTGACTAATTTTTGGCCGCTCTTTTGCCTGGTGTTGTCGAAAAAATTCTAAAAAATTTTCCCAAACGGCTGTAAGTCTTCAAAGTTGAGTGTCTCCGTAACGTGAAAACGTTATCAATTTTCTTTATCCGCTCTCCTAAAATTTACATTTTTGCGCTGAGGTCCCTTTCTTCCTGTCAGCCCACATTTACTAGGTATTTTATCCAGCCTCTCCCTAAGCATAGGGATTGTTATGCTTTTTGTACTTTTTGTTATCTCCAAAATAATTTGAGTGTCCAGTATTATATTTCCATAGTTAAATTTCTATTTTACAGAGTAAATTTAATTTAGTTTTTTCGCGAAGTGTTTTATCTCTTTTCCTTCTCAGCAATTTTCGGTTTGCTATTAGGGATCCTCACCTTTCTACTGTCGTTGACTACAATTTATTGTAGTTTTCCTTGCAGCTTCTTCAACTGCTTTCGTAATTTCCCAAGCCCTGGGCCATTATACTCTCAAGTTATAGAATTTTATTCAGTATTTTGCCAATTTCAAGTTCGTACTCCTTCTTTTCTTTACTGATTATTTTTATTATTATTATTTTGTAGTGGTTTTGCTGCCTTATTTGGGAGGTTCAGTTTAATTTAAATTGGGCGATAATCTCAGTAGAATTTAAATTTATTCACAACGTTAAAATTTTGAATGGTATTTTGATCTATTGCCATGTTTGGTGATAACCGTGTCCAATATTTGCTTTTTCTTTTTTTGGAAAAAGTATTGACAATTTTTAAATATTGTTATCTTGACAAGAACTCCTTCATTTTTCTCTTCTTTCTTTCCTTCCCTCCGTAATTATAAGGAACCACCGTTTTATATTCTTCGTTACATTTTTTCCCAAATTGCGAGTGTTAAAGTCTACCATTATTATTACCAAATTTTTTCCATTTACTTTTCGATCGCTGAGACGAGAGCATCTAAAGGGTCTTCATAGGCTTTGTCATACTCTCCTTCTTCCGAGGCTATTGCAAGTGCGTATATTTGGATCAGTGTTAAGATCATATTTTGTTTTAATTTAAATTTAGCTAATGCAATTCGGTCAGTTATTCCCTTAAATTCCGTAAAGTGTTTAATTTTTCATCAATCCAGAGCCCGACCCTCTTTTGGCTATATGGTTATCACCAATATAATAGAAAATATTACCTTCTTTCATACTTATATTTTCATCCGCCCTTCTTATTTCTAATAACCCTATTATATTTTTTTATTGTTGTCTGTTTTAGAGCCATATTTAGTTCAGTTAAGTTTTTCCTGGTCTTTTGAAGAACGAACATCAAAGCTGGTAATTACTAACAGGTTGTTAGGTCGTAATTGCCCTCGCTGATCAGACTTACCTAGGAAATATTGAAAAATATCCGTACACAAACTAATTCAGCTTATCCACTAGTTTTTACTTTTAAAGGCCAAGCCTCCTCTTCAGATGTCCAAACTGGGGAACCATCGTCAGAATACCGTCCTGCGCTCTCCTAATCTCTCTCTCTTACATTCAAATCAACTCACGAATAGGTTGTTATTTTCGATCCTCAGATGCCGAGAATGTCGGGAACAGCTTTGTCTTCCTCCTGTTTTGGAATTTGCGAAAGAAAAGAAATTTCAAAAAACGTATACGCGCCAATGCTGGCGCGAAATTTTGAAATATGCTGCCGGTATAATCTCATAAGAAATGCAAAGAAACGAAGATAAACTGCCGGAGATGAGTACGAAATGGGATTCGGGTACGCCCGGGCTGCGTACTCGATTCCACAATGGCGTATTACTTCTTTCGTTGACGGGGTGAAGAAGTCGTTACAATAAACTTTGGCTTAGTTCCGAACTTTCCTCCTTTTGAATATTTTATCCTTTTCAAACAGTGCTCGCTTCTGTTCAAGTTTATGCGGCTCCAGGGGCATCTTAAGGCTGTTTTCAAGACGATGCAATATAACCCGTTCCCGCCCCCGCCCCATCGCCCGACGCCTTCGCTCGCAGTCGCCGCCGCCGCCCGCGTCTTTCCGCCGGCGCGCTCTCTTGTACTTTTAATCCCTCGACCGTGGAGCGCCCCCGACGCCCGCGCCACCCGGGGCGCGCGGAATGTTCTCTGCCGGGCGATTCCCAACGGGTACCCAACTTCTACTTTCAGTTTGTATAACTGCCTTCCCCGAGACTTATGAGCGTAATCATAAAAGCAATTTCGAATCGCTACTTTTCCGCGCACGCGGCGCGGGGGAAGGGGGAGCGCTCGCGTTACCGCCGCGTTTTCTAATAAACAATTACCGCGGAATCGCGCGCGCCTTCCTCTTTTCGAATTAATTAAGTCAAAACGTCTTATTCACCGCGAAATTAAAAATTTACATTTCGGCTATTTCGAAATGCTCTGCAATGCCGCAGATAACTCAGGCGGCTGGAAAAAGGTTGTGGGCGCGAAGAAGCGGCACCGGTGTTCGGAGGCGAAGTTTGACGGTATTAATTTTTGGTAGCGTACATAAGCCAACCAGCCTGAAATGAATAAAATAACAAGAAATTCATTTTTCCAAATAGGCCAGAGGGCTACAAACGAAAAGGTCAAGGATTAGTTGTCTAAAAATTGAGGAATGATTAGGTATGTATTTTCCGTTAGCATGGTAAGTGAAAGTTCAGAGTAGTCAATTTTGAAATGACAAGGCAAGATACCTCATCGTTCAATAGTTATTGGTCTACAAAGTTGGAAAACTTTCCATTTTGAAAACCCGAACACCAATTTTCAATTTTTAGTTTAAAAATTAGGCAAAAAAAAAGAGAAATTGGGAAAAGGTCTCAGATTAGTTGATGGCTAAAAACAGAGGAATGATAAGGCATGTATTTTCCGTTGGCATGGTAAGTGGAAGTTCAGAGTATTCAATCCTGAAAGGACAAGTCAAGATACCTCATCGTTCAATAGTTATTCGTCTACAAAGTTGGAAAACTTTCCATTTTGAGAACCCGAACACCAATTTTCAATCTTTAGTTCAAGAATTAGGCAAAAAAAGAGAAATTGGGAAAAGGTCTCAGATTAGTTGGCTAAAAACAGAGGAATGATAAGGTTTTTTTTGTTGGCATTATTATATGTGGAAGTTCAGAGTAATCGATTTTGAAATGACAAGACAAGATACCTCATCGTTCAGTAGTTATTGGCCAACAAAGTTGAGAAACTTTCCATTTAAAAAACCCGAACTAGTTCGCATAAGTTAGCCCAAATAAGAATACAAAGAGGGAAAAAATCATAGAAAGCTGAAACTTGGTACATTGATCTAATTAAGTGTCCTGAACAACATACTAAAAGTCCCAATGAATCCGGTGCTAGCATTGTTCCCTAGGGGGCAAAAATGGGGACCTAAAACAGTTTTTTTGCTTATATCTCGCTAAAATTTGAGTTTAGAAAAAAAAATGTTCAAACAAATGTGATAGAGAATGAAAAGATACACAAGAAATGATTTCACACATTTTTCCATGGAGAGCGTATTTGTCGAATCAATTAATATCAAACGTTGAGAAGTTTCCTCCAGGTTTACATTTAATGCAACTTATTATAATCGATACAATGGGAACTCGCGCATGTATGATTACATTAATATCTAGGTATTTACTTTGTCAAACAATTTATATGTCTGAGGTCGATGAATCGGTGGCTGAAAAGGAAATAAGAAAAAGAAAAAAAAAAAAAAAAGAGAAAGAAAGAAAGAAAAGAGGAGTAAGTAATGTACAACTCTAGGGCAACAGCTGATGAAATCGCTGCCGTTGGAAAACATATTATCGCCGTAATTTATGGAGCGTCGTCATTAAATGTCTCACTGAACGATTTTCGCTTTGAATGTTTTCAAAAAGGTAGAAGGAAACTCTCAGGGCCGCATACAAGGGGCTGGGTTTAGGGGTCTGACCCCCCGGGTACGGCCATGCGCTTAAAAATTCAGGAAAATGCGGATCTCAAAAACATTAAAAACCCCATATGTTAGGTCACCCCCCCTCGCCATATTCCTGGATACGGCACTGAAAACTCTAGTTTGAATTATGTTTCTTTGAGCTCTTGTTGGACAATTTTTGCTTTATATGTTCCTAAAATAGTATACGAAAGAAGACATTTAACTTGTGTTCGATTCCCCCAGCACCACTGCGGCTGCGCGTCAACATTTCCTGCGAGCGTATTACCAGGTGCGAACTTGGCTTGGTCTGAGACTGAATCCAGAGGAGTGGGGCTAAAGAAAGACGGAAAATGGACTAACGCCTATTCCACCTACCGCTACTGCAGCTTCCGAAGATACTTTAAAAATGACTTTTTGTTTATATAAGAAGGGCGCTTGCGGCAAAAAGTACAGTTGCAGTAAAATGGGACTGGCCTGCTCTGGGGCCTGCCTCTGTTCAGATTGTTCAAATCATAAACTGGACCTGAATTTTGAAGAGTCTGAATAATTAAATTTTACATTTACTTATATGTGACTTGGAATCATGAAATATGCCTCTGGTGTCAAAAAATCATTTTTCACTTTCTTTACAATTCTTATGAAAAAAAAAAAAATATATCACGCTAATCGTAGCTTCCTATCTTTAATAGTTTTTCTACAAATTGCTTTTAATAGTTATGTCAAAAGTTTAAAAACATCCATTTACATGGTGTTGTGTGAAACAGGTCTACAGGAATGACAGAGAACAAGAATTCGAAACCTGTGCGCACCACTACCACCATCCCATCTTCACACTCGTTTATCTCGAAAACCTGTTATTGCACGAGAGGCACATTTCATGATTCCAGGTCACATATAATTTCTGTGTATTATGTACATCCAATGTTATACGAGGAGTTATCTGTCAAAAGGGCCCCTGTGAGCAATGATGATTTTGAGAAAAACAACTTCAAAGTTTTCAAGCTGAAATACTCCTTTCAGACTGATTTAACTGAAAAATATGTTTCATATAAAAAGTATTTACGGTGACTCCATTAACAGAAATGACTGATTAATTGTTTAATTCGTTCAGAAACAAACGCGGACGAATTAAGAAAGAAGGAAGAAGATAGGAGCCCTTTTTATAGCGATGGGAAGATTAGTGTGGTGGGACGTGTCGTGGTTTATCAGTAGCTGTCTTCCCATGATAATATTGGTGAATGTTGTGCATTTACTCTTCTACTTTGCTAGTTACCATACATTGATACAACTTATGAAACAATACAATTATTCTTAACTTGCTGTATGATGAGTTATTGTCCATTCTTGTGATTGAAAAGCTAATGTAGTTGCGAAGAAGTCTCTCCCTGCTCATAATGCAACCAAAATGTGTAATTTGCTAATTTCTGAGGTATATTATCCTGGATGGAGTCACTCGCTTTTCACTCTATGATATAATGTAATGTATGCTTGGTTTCATTGATTATGTATATGATGCGTTCCCACCAATGCGTTTGTAGTCATTTATTGGCGCCAATTTTGCTGAATATCATATGTTGTTACATAGAGCGGGGGTTTCCTAATAAAGTAGGACATGGAGAATTCGAAAATCAGCATCTCCGCAAAAAGGGCCTCTGCTCGACAGGAGCCCTTGTGACAGATAACTCCTATGTATTTTCGATTTTTTTCAGTTTAACTCTAATTTATGTATGGAATGGAAGTAATTTGACGCTTCAGGCAATGTGGGGGGGGGGGATTCTCTTCATTCCATCACGGGTGCGAGTATTTGAAATAAATTTTCTCGTGTGCGTACAAGGCTAATGAAAAATTTACGCCGCTGACGAGATATTTTTTGGAAAAAAAGAGTAAAAATGTTTTCGCTCGCTTTGCTTGCAATTATCTTATAGCACTGAAACAATTTTTCTTCTTTATTGTTTCTTTTTTCTTTCTTTCTTTCTCTTTTCCCCCAAAATTTTGCGCCGAGGCTTCGGCCTAGTCAGCCGTATAGGAAATCTGGCTCTGAATACAATAAGTTGTATTAAATGTACGCATACAGGAAACATCTCAACGTTTGATATTAATTGATTCAACAAATAGGCACTCCATGGAAAAATATGTAAAACCATTTTTTGTGTATCTTTTCATTCTCTATCACATTTGTTGGAACATTTTTTTTCTGAACTCAAATTTTAGCGAGATATAAGCAAAAAACTGTTTTACGCCCCCATTTTTGACAGGGAACAATGCCGGCACCGGATTCATTAGGACTTTTAGTATGTTGTTCAGGACACTTAATTAGACCAATGTATGAAGTTTCAGCTTTCTATGATTTTTTTCTTAATTAGAACCTGATTTATGTGGACTAAACACCAGTTTTCAACTTTTAGTTTAAAAATTAAAAAAAAGAAAAAGAAGAGTAATTGGTTACTGATGAAGCTCTCCCCCGTAAGCCACTACAGTTGTCAATTATTATTTACGGCAGCACACGCTGATGGAGATAGTAACCCCGAAGTTTTCCTCCAGTTATCACCCATCGATTTCTCTAAAACGTCAATTGGCTTTCGAATCGCCGTAATCCAGGTGTCGATGAGTTCATTATAAACCTCTCTTCGTTTTCTCAGAATCTGAAGGTAATTTAAAAATTAGTCGCAGCTACCATAGTTCGCTGGAATCATCCGATTTGAAAAAAATCACTTAAAATTTACGGCGCGGTCATATTAATAACGAGTGTTAGTACATTTTCGCCGGTATCAACTAAATTAGTCGATTGGAAATGCAAACATCTGTCTAAAACGATATATTTCTTAATCGACTTTCGCTGTCCCCGGTCCCCTCTTCGCGCAATGGCGAACTTATTCACAGGGTCCTTTTCTTCCACGCGTACATGTATAAATTCAATAATAAAATTTTTCCGGTGCAATTTTGGATAAACACTCTGGATTTGTATATTCGTGGTAAAAGCGCGCGTGTAACAATGCAGTCTATTTGATAATGACCCCCGATACGAGCGCGCATATACATATAGCGAAAATGGAGAAGAAACTCGCATTTATCATTTTCAGAGAAAAATGGACAAGCGCCGTCCTCTTCGGAAGATGGTGAATGGAATTAATGTGGCGAAAACATAGAACATGGTGGAAGCGTTTCTCGATTCAATGGTATGGAAACGGTCTCCCCGTCTTCCCCTCTACCCCCACTCGTTCTTTCGGCATATCGTATACCAATACATCATACATATTTGCTCCTGTGTATTGTATATCTACATAATACGCGAAGCGCAGACAATGCGATTTAAATAACACTTCTGCGCTTATGGAATCGCCATCATTCGGGGTGTACGATGGGTTTTTGGCTGGGCTTAGTAGACCTATTTGAAGTACGTATAGAGATGCAGCGAAGCGATCACGGTCGCCCCCGATTCAAATATATCTAAAATGGAAATCGTCTGGGGCTGCTCATCCGAACCAAGGATGATGGTATCCTTAGCAGTAATGGCATCAACGCTCGCAGAATTTACGAGAAAACTGCTCTCGCTCGAGCTGATCAGGTTCAATGTGATGCGAAGGCCTCTCAAGTAAATTGCCCAACAAGTATTTCAGATAATCAGTTCAGGATAGTGGGACTAAATACACAGAGGTTTGTGTCACTGTGTGAAAGTCTTTTTCTCATAAATTGCATTTCTCAAGATCAGGCACGAGAAATCAACTGGTCTTTTTCATTCAGGCATTCATTCGTCGAAAACAAAAGTCTATATCTGTATTGATTACTAGGGCGGCCAGTTATTCTTACGCAGAGGTATCATTGAGGAGGCTCCCGGGTCATTCTACCGAAACCTTGTTACTTTTGTCCCAGCTAGATATATGGAAATGTATAAACAATAGGGTCCTTTATTACTGTATAGGCTCAGAAGATAACTTATTGTACCTTTTTCATTAATTTGAAGTATCGTGCCCTCGCCCCTATTGTGGAAATTTCATTTAAATTCTCAAAAATTCCTTCATCGTGGCTGTCCCTCACCGTGAACTGGACTACAACTTTTTTTTTTAAATTTTATCGCGGCGTGTTTGGATAAACTGATGCGCGTGTATTAGTTTTTGTGAGTACAGTGAACATGTCGGCAATGCAGTACGTGTTTCAGACTCGATCAGAATCAGTGCAGCCATATTTGAAAACGCGTCCCTCGCTTTTTTTTTTTTCTTTCTTTCACCGTGGTCAAATTTGAACCAGTCATAAAACAGACTCAGAGCAAATATTTTTGAATTTAGAATAGCCCACCTGAAGTATTTTTATCAGTCAAGTGGTGTGCGCATATGATTTTTGGCGAATTCTGAATGGATTGCCGCTTAATTTAAGAAAAGTGCTGGAAACAAGAGATTTTACCAACAGAAATTCCTGAAAAGGTGGTGCTTTGAGATGAGTGCCGCAAGCGACTCAAATTTTTGATAATCGCAATTAAATATATGGGTAAGTACAACAGATCACATTTCATCGTTTCATCACTTTTTAAAATACCTATGGTCAAAATCGAGAAATCCAATGAACCTTTATCAATTTTGTGAAAATTTTTTCCCATTTCCATCACCGTGGCAACAGGAATTATAAAAGCCACGATGAAGGAATCCGATACCACTATGAAAGAATTTTAATATCACGTACAGAGACCGGCAATATGTGAATACGAGTCAGTGCTGCCAGATTTATTTTGCCAAAATCTGGAGAACAGCCCAGGAAGAGAAATCCGGAAAAACCCGGACACAAATGTGATGTCCAAAGAGAAGGGACCCAGGGTGAAAAATGAAACATATTTTTTTCAGCTTTTCTGGCATAGAATCAAGTGTAGAATGATAATCTATCTTCAGTTTTACCAATAGACCGATTTCCCGTGACGTCACACCGTGAGTTACTGTTAGCAAAAGTACCCAACTTTGGGCCAACAAGCGTTTTGACTCCCATAAGAAAAACACACGGAGCAAAGATCATTATGTTGCTACCTGTGAATCAGAAATTTGTTAGAAAACAAAGGTATATATTTTTATTCCAGAAGGTTTTTAGCATTTGGTAATAAACTTCTGGTTTCTAACAAATTTCTTATTCACAGGTAGCAACATAATGATCTTTGCTCCGTGTGTTTTTCTTATGGGAGTCAAAACGCTTGTTGGCCCAAAGTTGGGTACTTTTGCTAACAGTAACTCACGGTGTGACGTCACGGGAAATCAGTCTATTATTCTAAAAAAATTAATTGCCCCGAGTTTCGTAAGTTGAAAAAAAATACATTACCACTATTAAAAAACGTAATGATCCAAAATTAAATTAACAGAGAAAGGAAATGCCCTATTAAAAATCACTCAAATATCTCACACAACAAATTACTATAGATCAAATTGAATCTTTACACTTGGGAAACTGAAAATTCTTTTACTATTTCATTTTCATTTTGGAACCATGCATAAATCGATGGCCCATAGGAGCATTTTCCTCCATTATATTGAATTTGAACAGGATCTGAGAAATTAAGAATGGATTCGTATCAATAATTCGATCTAATAAACGTTCGTGAAATTTATTCGAATCTTTTTAGTAGATTCGTCGGATTTGTACTTTCTTTTTGTCTCTTTGTGAA
This sequence comes from Acanthococcus lagerstroemiae, assembly GCA_031841125.1. Classification (NCBI taxonomy): domain Eukaryota; kingdom Metazoa; phylum Arthropoda; class Insecta; order Hemiptera; family Eriococcidae; genus Acanthococcus; species Acanthococcus lagerstroemiae. Next base: position 24,932,295 of record CM063114.1, on the reverse strand, counting down.
TCTCACACTGAAAGCCCATAATTTTCGGGAGGGAGGTGGGGGCGAAAAAGAGAATAACCCAAAAACGCGCTAGAAAAAGATGATTATTTTCAAATTTTTTTTGAATTAATTACAAATGGCGGATCCGAAAGAAATGGAAGATGACCCTGGAAAAGTTGATTAGGATGCCAGAACCGGTCAGTTCGTGTATTCGAATCCACAAATGCACTCCATTTATTCGAATCCGATTTGAATCACAGCAAACGTGAATCATCCTCGAATCATATTCGAATCAAAAAAAAAAAAATAGTTATTCCTGGATTCTGATTTGAATCTAATTTTAGTGGATTTGTTTTTAACCTTGGTTTCTGAAAAAGGATGCTTTGGGTGAAACGAAAACTGAGTAATTGTTAAGGTAAGAAAACGAGAAAACATTTTTTCTAGTCCAATTTAGTGCAGTCAAAATGCAGTCAGCCACAGAAAAATATTTCAAACTATAACCAGAAGTTGAATAAACCCACAAAACGAGAAAAAATAACGAAAATCCGGATTTTCCCAAACATTTCCTGACCTTATTCAGAAATTCGGACATTTTTTGCCTAAGGTTGAAAAATTCGGAGATTTACTGGAAAATCCGGACACCTGGCAGCACTGATACGAGTACGTTGATGTACGGGTGGAAAAGTATGTGCGTATTCATAGTACACGACACTGCTGCCAACCTCAAGATAAATCTTGAGATCTCAGGATTTTGAGATTTTTCTCAAGATTTTAAGATCTTGAGACAAAAGCTCAAGACTTTCAAGAAAATCTCAAGAGTTCTCAAGAATTTACATAAAACTAAGTAAATATGCTTTGCTTCTTCAAATTCTTCAATTTCAAAATTTAGAAATGGAAAATTTATCGCCTTATGGGAGTAATAAGTCCTCAGATTTTACACAGCAATGAAAATTTAAAATACATCTGTGACCTGTTACAAGAAAAGGGCTCTTAGGGGCTTCGAAATGTTCTAAAAAAAGGGCCTTTAGTGGCATAAAGATCATAAAAATTTTTAAGAGCCTCTCTCTTGGAACAATTTGATGCTACTAAGTTTGCAGTATTCAAGAACAAACGTGAAAAAAAAAAAATTTTTAAATAAGGAAATTTTTAGGATTGTCGACGGAACGGAGTGTGGAGGGGGTAAAACAACAAATGTGATGAGTCAGTAAACATTTTATTGTTGAACAACGTAGAAAAGACAAACATTTTTGTCTCAAGATTTCTTGGGAAATCTCAAGATTTTTCACGAAGAATCTTAGGATTTTTCAAGAGGCTTGGATGGCAGCACTGGCTACACGGGCGCGCGTGCGCGTAGGAATTTCTTTCTATGGCCAACAATTCCTTTAGCGGGGTCCTAATCATTTGAAGCCCCCTCTATCTCCTACCATAGAAAGTATGCTGTTGGTTCAACCTCATAAATATGTTCTATTATATGAATATAAATGATTTCTACGAAAAAAAGTAATAATGTTTAAGAAAAAAAAAACAAGAAAAAAAAAACATGAATAATCAAGGTTTTGGTAGAATGACCCTACCCTATCTCTTCGTATTTTCTTTACTCTCGTGAGTCAGCTGTGAAGCATAGGAGGGACGATTCGCAGTCCGCGTAGAAAAAATGAAATTCCAACTATGTAGAAGTAGAATAGATAGACTAGAACTAACCCAAATCATATTACATTTTGTTTCTCTTCATGAAATGACCAGCATACAGCTTAGGAGGATGTGAACTCACCCTCTTGTCGATGTTCCTTAATAAGTTGATACTTGGCAAATGTGTGAACTTGAGCGCGCCCTGACGGCGTTGTTTTCAACTCTACGGGAATTTCACAAGATATCTTTTTTATGTAAATTTTAACGGGGAATAACTTTTGTTCGAAACATTTTGCCCTAAAATATTGTCTACGCGAGATATTTCTGAAAAATTAAATTTTGGAGTCTTTGAAGCCCCCTGGGGGGCTTGGCTTCACCGGGATCGCTGTGGACTTTTAGTATGTTAATTAGGGAGTCATTCCGAAGACATTCCAAAGAAAAAATTTTGATATCATCTATGTCCATTTCAAAGCCTAATTTTTCCTGGACTAACACGTGAAACCCATGCTGCGTGATGCCTCAGTGCTATTCGTTATCCTCATGAGACAGACAGCTAGTCAGTCCATCAGCTAGTTATAAGGGTAAGCAAGCCGTTAGACAAACTGACAGGCAGATAGAATGAAGTGATCAGAATGATAGAAAAAGAGGACAGAAAAGATACGGATGGAAGGTATTTAGAAACGTCATTCAACTTACCGAAACAGACATCGAAAACTCCAACGAGCTATATCAGTCAGCTGTCCATCCATCCTTCCGTCTTTCATCAGCAGTTAGAGAAGAATGCATCATTAGAATCAGATCCACGCGAAGCTCAAACTCAACTAGAAGGCCACTCGGGCTCTTGTAACTCAAAAAGGAATTTTATAATCCCACCTCGTTAAATCGCTCTTATTCATTCGAGTACCAGCGACAAACCAAACGGCAACTGACTTAAAAAATCTGTTCGTGAAAGAGTTTACCAAAAATCCAGCCACAACGACTGATTTTCGTACACAGGTACGAGTGCATGTTCATATTATAGTTTCCCGTCGTTCATCGGTACTGTAATTAAGCGTGACCGTGTGCAAAAAATTTCCGCAAGCATTCACCCTTTTCGCAGCTTGCAGCCAAACCCTTTCAACAAAAGGGTTTGACCATCATCGCCCAAACAAGAGGTATTATTTATTTACCTTTACCAAAATAACTGTATACAGTAATCGAGTCAAGGTTAACGGTACCGCTGGATTGCATTGTCCAGTACACGGAACACCAACCCGACTAAAGAATAATCCTTTATTTGTGATGAGAACCGGTCAACAATTGTCGCAAGACCTTCGATTCCAACCTTTTTTACCTTTTTTTTATTCTTCTTCTAATTCTCAATCGCGGCGGTCTGCTTTTATTCGTCTTTTTTACTTATTTCCATTAAACGAGCGTAATTCCAGGTACGCTTTTTTACACGTTTCATCAGACAGTCGATAAGAATCAACAGCCTCGAGTTACAACGTTCTTCACTTTCTGTAGCAAATTCATGTCACTCGTCGAGACCTCGCGATTATTCCGAGCCCTGCGTGGCAGAATGTAACTCCGTGCTAGGCCACCCCAAGTCCTCTCATTATTCTGATAATCGCTGAATACCTTTATCCACCATCACGCCGGGTCGTATCAAGAACCATGATTATACGCGTAAGCACCAACCCGCAACCCTAACAGGATTAAGGCGACATGAAGCAACTGGAATCGCTCGGCTCGACCCCGTATGAATAATACATAAAACAAGTCCGTAAATGAAAACACACGGTTGCAGTTGACCAACCACACCGAGGAGGAGTTAATACTCGAAGATTAAACAGTTTTTGGAGCCGCCGGAGTCACATTGCTGTACTGCGAATGACAATTTAAAGACAGATAAAAAGACGAGTTCAATGTCCGCAGTTCAGCGCAGCTAAGCCGTTTAAATGGCTCGAGCGAGGCTGACCGAAAAGGACTCTCACACTCGGCCATTTTACGCGGAACAAAGCTTGAGATTAGAGTTCAAACTGTTCGACATCGTTTTCGTGCGTAGCTAACTCAGCTTTTGAGAAATTTATGACATCGAATCAAATACATGAACAAAAAAGTCCTCTGAAGTTCGTATCTCGAATGGTGGTATGACGTAACATAGGACATACGTTTTGGAGTTGCTTCATTCTTCCTTTGAAATATGTACTTTTAAACAGAATTTCAACCGTTTTTTTAAAGGACATTTTTCACTGGCGAAGTTGCAGGGTTTTGAATCGGATTAATGATTAGCTAAATTCACTCCTGCCCCACCGCATGCTCAAACCAGTTAACATTCTTCTTCTTCGTTCTTCCGGTTTCGGTCATCGTGATCAAGTAACCGAGTCGACCAGGCTTCTACAGTTATCTCTGTCCTCGGCTGTCCTAGTACATGATTCCATCGTCTTGCCAGTGATTTTCCGTATTAAATCTACGTATCGTGTGGGTGACCCGCCGCGCGACCTGGTCCCTTCTAATCTTCCCTGCACAGTCAGTTTCTCCAGATTGTCCCTTCCGATTACGTGACCAAAGTAACTGAAGATGCGTCTCCTAATGACTGCGCCGACCCTGTCTTTCACGCCGAGTTCTTCGCGTATCGACGTATTCGTCCTTTTCTTGGTCCATGGGATTCTCAGCATACGTCTATAGCAGTACATGTCGAAAGCCACAATTCGCTGTATGTCAGCGTTTTTCACTGTCCAGCACGCTGCTGCATACAAAAATACTGGAAAAATCAGGGACTTGATTCTTGGTGTGTTTTGTGACATCGTGACTTTTCCAGGTTCGACTGAGATTTCTTACTGCTGTTTTGGCGATTGCCGCTCTTCTTATTTCTCCTTCTGAGCCGCCTTTGTTAGACATGGAACCCAAGTATGTGAAGTCTTCCACTATTTATATTCTATCCACATCTGTGATTCCTGGTTGGTTGTCATTCGTGCGGTCGACGATCATAATTTTAGTTTTGGACTTATTTATTCTCAGACCCGCGGCGGCACTAGCTGCCACTACTCTCTTCAGTAGTTCCCTCAGTTCTTCTATCGTTGGGGCTAGCAGAGTAGTAAGCGAATACTCCTCCTTCTCATTCATCCAGGGCTTCTCTCATACCCACTCTCCATAGGCATTGAAAAGGATGGGGCTCCTGTGTCGTACTCCTTTGGCGGTTTTGAAGTGCTCCGTGAGTTCTCCTCCTACTCTCACTTGAGCGGAGTTTTCTTCGTATACGCTCTTAAGCCGAGCAGTGAGGTGCTGTGATACTCCTAGTTCTTCTAAACAACTCCAGAGTAACCGCTAGTTGACTTTATTGAACGCCTTTTCGTAGTCGATGAATCATACACTGGCTTGTTGAAGCTTTTTTTATCACCAGAGGCGAAACTTGACTTTCAGTTTGGGGGGGGGGGTTGTGGAGAAGGAAAATTTGCCGAAAAATATTTTCTTTTAGCTAAAAATTTGCCGACAAAATTTTCTAAAAATTAGAAATTTCGCCGATTTTTCAATCAAAATATTTTTGAATTGAAAAATAATAATAATAATAATAAACAAATAAACGTTCTTGGAAAATGAAAAATTCAAATAAACTGTTTCGAAATTTGCTGATTGCCTAATTATTGGGGGTGTTTCAACCCCTCCCCATAGTTTCGTATCTGCAAATACAGATTGGAACCTTATCCCCAAAGCACTCACAAGTGCGCACATGAGCATACCTTATTCTGGGAGGGTAAGGTGGAAAGATGTTAGGAATACTTGAGAGGAACACACAACTTTCTTTACACATTGAGGTGGTCGTTGTTTACTCTTGGTGATATTTTTTTCTGAATTTCCTCTGATTCTTCTCCTAAATTGATTCCAATAAAAACAAATCAAATCAAATCAAATAAAAAAAAAACCTACAAGTTTCTTGTCGATCGGATTAGGGGAATCCGTGCCAAAAGTTCCCTTTCGTTCTTATGGGAAAAATTCATGGAGTTTTGACTTTTGTTCTAGACTAAATTTCCCTCCTATTCGGGCCGTACAGCGCTAGTATTTTCTACTCATATCAGCGACCAAAAGATGAAATTCTTGACACATGTAGCAAAATTTTGGAATCTCGGATGTACGGCCCAAATATTCACCAGGACCAAAGACCGTAAATTAAACAATAGAACATTTGCTATTGGATTCAACTTGTGACATTGGAAGATAAGTCTTTTGTTTTTCAACTTTTAAATTTTAATAAAATGTTCAACTTTCTCAAATTTTAGGCTTTAGGTCAAACTGAGAATGTAGTAACAACAGATTTTGGGCTGCTCAAAGCGGTGGCGCGCTGTAGTCGTTTACGAGTGATTGAATGAGTGAGTGAATCACAGAATCACTGAGTGAGTGACTGAGTAACTGAATGAATAACTCAATGAGTAAGCGGGTGACTGAGTGAGTGAGTGAATCACGAGTCACTGAGTAAGTGATTGAGTAACTTTGTGAATAACTGAATAAGTAGGCGAATGCCTTGAGTGAATGAGCGAATCACTGATTCACTGGGAGAGTGACAGAGTGAGGAAGTTAATGAATAACTGAATTAGAGAATGAATGAATAACTGAATTAGAGAATGAATGAATAACTGAATTAGAGAATGAATGATTAACTGAGTAAGTGAGTGAATCACTAAATAAGTAAGCGAGTGACTGAGTGAATCACTGACTTATTGAGTGAGTGATGGAGCGAGGAAGTGAATGAATAACTAAATTAGAGAATGAGTGAATGACCAAGTGAGCGAGTAAATCACTAAGTCACGGAGTATGTGAGTGAGTAACTTAGTGAATCACTAAATGAAGCGAGTGACTGAGTGAGTCACTGAGTAAGTGATTAAGTAACTGAGTGAATGACTAAATAAGTCAGCAAGTGACTGAGTGAGTCAGTGAATCACTGACTTATTGAGTGAGTGGAGTAGTGAGGAAGTGAATGAATAACTATGTTACAGAATGAGTAAATAACTAAGTGAGTGCGTGAATCACTGAGACACTGAGTAAGTGAGTGAATAACTCCGTGAATCACTAATTGAGTAAGTTAGTGACGTAGTAACTGATTGAATCACTAAATGAGTAAGCTAGTCACTGCGTGAGTCACCAAGTGAGTGATTAAGTAACTGAGTGAATCACTAAATAAGTCAGCAAGTGACTGGGTGAGTCAGTGAATCACTGACTTATTGAGTGAGTGGCAGAGTGAGGAAGTGAATGAATAACTACATTATAGAATGAGTGAATAACTAAGTGAGTGAGTGAATCACTGAGTAGTGAGTGAATCACTCAATGAATCACTAAATGAGTAAGTGAGTGATGGAGTAACTGAGTGAACTTAATAAAAAAGCGAGTGGCTGAGTGAATCACTGAGTCACTGAGTAAGTGATTGAGTAACTGTGTACTGAATAAGTAAACGAGTGACTGAGTGAATCACTAAATAAGTAAGCGAATGAGTGAGTGAGTGAGTGAATCACTGACTCAGTGAGTGACAGAGTGACGAAGTGAACAGATTTCGGGCTGCTCAAAGCTTTGGCGCGCTGTAGTCGTTTACCTTGTAACCCTGATCAAGGGGAATATTTAATTTACAGACATACGAAGAAATCTCAAAATATTATGAAAACGAAAGCGTTTATCGAAAAAATGATTAGGACAAAATTTATAGAACATAAAATTTTCCTTCCATTGAGACCATTTTCATTTCAATCTGATGAATTTTTCTAAAATATGTAGGGTTTTAATAGTTCCTCTTTTTCACGCTCCTAAAATGATAGAGGGTGACTCTTTCGCGCTGGCAGTCCGAATAATCATTGAAATTTGAAATTCAACGTGTAATACCGACTTTCAGATTTTCGAAATGTCTTCCACATTTCAGCTTTGTTTCAACCTTCCAAATAACATTCGATACTCAGCTTGAAACCTTCTGCTTTTGACTGACCAGTCTCTAACAGGAGTCCAGGGTACTCAATTTTCAGAAACGAAATTTGACTTTCAGTTTGGAAAGGTGGGCAAGAAAAATTTGCCGACAAATATTTTTTATACACTACAAATTCGCCGACAAAATGTTTAAAAAATTAAAAATTTGCCAATATTTTAATCGAAATATTTTTTAATTGAAAAAGAAAATAAATAAATAAACATGAATAAAAAATGAAAATTCAAATGAACAGTTTCAAAATTTGCCGACTGTCAAATTATTGATGGGGGGGGGTGTCAAATGAATAGTCTTAAAATTTGCCGACTGCCAAATTATTAGGGGGAGTGGATGTTTCAACCCCCACACTTCTATATTTTCGCCCCTGTCTATCACCTGGCGAATATTCTGAATTTGCTCTCTCGTGCCTCTTCCAGGGACAAAACCAGCCTATTCTAGCGGTATCTGTGGGAAGATGTACGTCTTAATCCATTCGTGCAGGATGTTGAGTAAAACTTTGCTCGCGTGTGATATTAGCGAAACTGTTCTGTAGTTTGAGCAGTCCGATTTTGATCCGTTTTTGTGGAGAGGGATGTACACTGAAGCAGTCCGGTCCTTCGGCCATTTCTGCTCTTTCCAAATTTTGCTGCATATGAGGTGTTGTAATTTGGTGCTTTCCTCCGGTGCTGCTATCAGCGTTTCCGAAACTATGCCATCTGCACCTGCTGATTTACCCTTTTTCAGTTTTTTGACTGCTGCTTCGACCTCGGATAGTAGGATATCTGGCTCTGCCTCGCCGCCTGGCCCTTCGTCTCTCTGTCCAACATTTCCGGTTTCGTCCGCCATCATATTCTCACAGTATTCACGCAATCTCATTTTGACTTCCTCCGAGCTTGTCAGCATTTTCCCGTCGCGATCTTTCAGAGGTAGAGCTTTCGCTTCGAAAGTCCGTGTGATCCTTCAGATTTTCTGAAACATGTCTTCAATCTCGTTTTTGAGCCGATGTTTTCTTCGATTTGTTCGCAGATCCCTTCTATACCTATACCTGTTTCTATCTTCTCGGCATTTTTTCCCGACTTCCTTACTTTTCTATTCGTACAGCTTCCTCTTCCTTTCATCCTGCAGTTCTCCCCTCAGGGTTTTCCGCTCCTCGATTGTCCTCCATGTGTCATCCGTGATCCATTCTTTCCTCGTTTTGGCTGGTTTTGGTACCATCCTTGCCGCTGTTTCCAGGCTATTTTTCATTCTGAGCCATACGTGCAAACAGGGTACCATGCAGCCACCTAGGGACTACATGAATATGTGTTTCCGAGTTCTAAAGAAGTCTGAAATATATTTACCTCAGCTGGTACTCCGGTCACTCTGTTCGCTAGGATGTTTGCGGTTGCAGCGTCAGGGGGAGGGCAGTTTAGTGCTCTCCGGCACGGAGTAACACCAAATTACCTACCAGGGTTACTTTTACTTGTCAGGTGATGAGAAGGACTTCAAACCTCAGTTTTTGTAGCTTCTTTTAGTCCTCAATTTGCCAACTACAATTTGCAAATTTACGAACTCCGAGCAGTTTTAGTTTACTGACGGGAGGCAAGTTTATCCCCTCTTATCCTATGGCTATGGCTCTGAGTGAGCGTCCTCGGGAACAATTTTTCAATTAAAATTCTACAAAATTAAACGTTTAGTATTATGCGCAGCTCATTCGCCGGTCAAATTAACTCATTTACGTAAATTAACTTTCAAGTTTGGGCTGGGCGTTGAAACGCTGTAAAGGTGCAGAGCGTAGCACGGCCATTTCGGGTGTACGCAGCAATCTTCGCAGTTAGAGCCGCTAAAACGTTATCTGGGGAATATGTATAGCGTTATTTAGGAAGATATGAAATGGCTGTAGAGGCGATAAAGTCGCGTGCAATATCATATTATTAGCGAGAACAGGCGGTTTAATAGATTTTATCAAGATACGAGATATGTTTTCTTACATGGCAACACATGTTACAGACATCTTTCGAAAAGTGAACGTACTAGACGTTCACAGACCTGACACCGTTGCGTATACGTAATATTTTCGTGAACTCGTATACTGTATACTCGGGTATAACGAATAAATTAAATAATTCGGGAGTTTGCGGGGGAGTGTTCGTGCGTAGTTGGTACCACCTGTTAAGGTACCAACGTGTACTGAACTCTGTGACTGTGGAGTCGAAGAGGCGGTGTCAACTATATGTTTCGAATACACGTATACAAGATCCGGAAAAGGAAGTCGAAGATGTGTTGTTTAGGCAGCGTGAACAACGAAAATGAAAATTTTAATTGGACTTTGAGCGAGCTTGTCAAACTTGTTATTGGATTAGCTTCGGTACGCGGCTCGGCGGGTGTGTAGAAATGGACGGGTGTACTGGGCGCTGGAACGCCGGATGTCTCTGCGCTACGGATAGTTACCGCGAGTTTTTTTGGTACAGAAATTATACCGCTATACATGAAAGCAGCTAGGTCAAGGATGTTTTCAGTTTCAAATCAACTTCACGGTATGCAGAGCGAAGCAGAAGAATCACAAGAACCAGTGCGCTAAAGAACTTCTGGTTTGTGGCTGAGGGAAAGGACGATTCGATCCGAAAAACTAATTCTTCACGACGTCAAGCAACGAGCTTAGTTTACGCTCAGGGTGGATCGTCATACATAGACTAAAAATTTTTTCGAATTTTCGAGCACAACCTAGTTAAAAAGTTGCCTTTGGTGAAAAAAGTGTTCAAATTTGTAAATTTTCCGCAAGGGATTTGTCATTAGAGGTTATATACCACAGGGCTGAAAAATGAATGTTACGCAGCGCCTTTAAAATGCCGGTTATGCAAAATTTTTACATAACCTTTTCAATAGTATTCATCGCGAACTTTAAATTGGTTTATACAAAAATGTTGACTATCTGTGAAATTGAAGGCGCTAAAGCACTTGCAATATTTTGTTGCTTCATAGCGCCTTCAGTATGGTAGATAGGCAAAATTCATATATAACCTTAACAGTAGTAATGATTAAGATCTACAAAATGAGTTGTGTACAAATTTCGACTATCTGCAACATTGAAGGCGCTAAAGCACTTGCAATACTTTGTAGTTTTATAGCGTATTCAATTTCACAAATAGGTAAAATTTGAATATGACCTTTTTTGTTACTCTTAATTAGTAGAACTAAAAAAAAAAAATTATGTGCAAATTTGATCCATCTCACATACTGAAGGCGGTAGACCATTGAATAAAAGAACTGGTAAAAATCAAAACTTTGCAAGAAAACATGTGCGGGGTGAAGAAATATAACATATATGAACATCAGTAAAATTAAACAAGTTTTATTTAAAATTAAAAAAGAAATAATAATAAAAAAAAATAATAAAAAAATAATAATAATAATAATAAGGCTAAATTACCCGAAAAATATATTCTTTTAAATTTGACGAATGATTTTTCCTGTCAGTGAAACTGAACATGTATTATGAGGGGGGGGGGGAGAAGGAAAAAAAAGAAGACGAAATTATTCGCAGAAATCTCTTTCCGACTTGAATTCTGGAAGATTCTTCCTATTTTTTAAAGTAGCATTTATATAAAATAAACCCATTATGTCTTTCTTCGCCACAAACTGTTACTGATGCCTCACTGACCAATCGAATCTGTCTTTCTACTGATTGGTTATGTTATGAGAGGGGAAATGGGGAAAATGTTGGACCTATCCCCGAGGCAAAAATACTTGAATTATTTGTTTGACCGTTGAATTGATCAAAAATACTGCCTAGTACAGTTTGTTGTATAGTTGAATTTATCAAATACGACGCCAAACATAACTTTTGTAAGGTCTAGCATAGTAAACAGAATGCATCGTATGAAATTTTTTATCTTTCGTAAGAAAGCGAGAGATAACGATAAGACACTTTTACTCACCACTAGGACTCGGATTTTCAAGTACTTAAAAACTTGTCTTATGCGCATAAAACATGCATTTATTTTCGTCAAAATATGACAAAATATGCACTTTTATGCAACATTGATATGGGTATCTTTTGAGAGGATTTTTTAATTTGAAGGTCACTTTTTAAAACAGAAGTGTGCAGAAAATTAAACAAATCAAAAGAAAGAGGTTAAATGTTTTCGATTTTATTGCGTTCTGGAATCAGTCACTTTCGTATTGATTTTCAGATTTAAAATGTAGTACTTTCGATGTATCAGTATGAAATTTTTTAAAAGAATTTCTTGATTTTTTCAGGTTTGCCATTTTTAGTGAAAAAAAATTTTTGGCCAAAATTTCCAAAATATGACACTGAAAAATGGAAAAAAAAAGGTCAAAATATGACAAATTTGTGCTTAAAACGTCTAAAATATGCAAAAACATGCATTTATACCCAAAATAAGCAAAATATGCACTATCAAATTGGGCTCATTTTACTCAGAATGTTATGATTCGCAAAGATCTACACGATATGTGCGATCTTCTCCAATGTAGGAAAACATGACAAATCATAAAAATCCGAGCTCTACTCATCACTTACACATACGAGGTATTGGGAGCCAGGTTTGGAAACTCATGCACATAGGAGGTGTTATATAGCGTCCTCTGCGGACAAAATTGTAACTAAGCACATAGGAGGAATTTTATTCGATGCGCCCGTCAGAGACGAATCCAACAATTCTAATATGTGGTTTTGGCCAAAAATGTCATATACAAGGTATCAAAACGCGCCACCGACGATATTTTAATTCCACCAAAAGGAGCGAGCGAATATTCTATACAAATTTTTTGCATAGCCTGTGAATGAGAAAAAGTGTTTTTTTCCCCAAACATTTTCCCCAACATTGGGTCTAATTTTGATCCATTTAGTCCAAAAATGAACCTCTATCAATATTTTGTCGTGAGAATACGAAAGCTTAACCCATACCGCTTTTCTTTCAATATTTTGGTTTTTACCAGTACTTTTATTCAATGGTCTACCGCCTTCAATATGCGACATGGATCAAGTTTGCACACAACCTTTTTAATAGTATTCATCGCGAACTTTAAATTAGTTCATATAGAAATTGTACCTGTCTGTGAAATTGAAGACGCTATAAAGCAACAAATTATTGTAAGTGCTTTAACACCTTCAGTGTTGCAGATCGGTTAAATTTGTGCATAACTCATTTTGTAGATCTTAATCATTACTACTGTTAAGGTTATATGTGAATTTTGCCTATCTGCCATACTGAAGGCGCTATAAAGCAACAAAGTATTGTAAGTGCTGTATAGCGCCTTCAATTTCACAGATAGGCAAAATTTGTATATGAACTAATTAAAAGTTTGCGATGAATAGCTTAAACATTTTGCATAACTGGAATTTTTAAGACGTTGCGTAACATTCAATTTTCAGACCTATAGTATATAACTTCAAGGACAAATCCCTTACGGAAAATTTACAAATTTAAAAAAAAATTAACTTTTTTTTCCCTCACCAAAGGCAATTTTTTATCTGAGTTGCGTTAGAAACTTCGAAAAAAAAATTTTGACGATCCACCCTAATGCTCTGGTTGATCATGTTGAGTCTCACGAATGTAGTAACCTCAAGGATGAGTAAGATCATTCGGCAGAAAAGATCAAAAGATCACGACCTAAAGATCATTCAGATCGCTGTCTCTCATTTTTTTTCTGACTTCTACATGAACTAAAGCTTGGTGACTGAAGGGAGAGGCGACATTTCCTCAGAACAGGTGAACCTATGTTTATTCTGCATTTTTTAGCAAACTCAGAAGTCATTTAGCAAAATTATACGAATGGGAATTTTTTTCTTTGCACGATGTTTTTTGACTTCCGTTGGATTGAGCCAATTTCAAATTTTGCGCAGACGAGGCCAAATCGGCCTTTCCAACTCCCGTCACACTTTCTTTCCAACTCCTGCACCCCTGGAACTCTTTCCTCATACACCCTACTTCTAAAATAACCGAAACTGGAAACAAAATCATATTTTACGCGGATCCGGATCCGAGGCATAAATCACATTCTTGGTGGAGCCGGAGCAGAAGCCAAAGTGGTCCTTTAACATTTCACCCTTAACCACTCACTTCTCTCGACCTAAAATGTGAGCTCTACAATCCAAACTCGAGTACTGCAAATCGACCCATATGATCTTGCTGAAAACATTGAACAAGGGATCGGAATGGAGGTTTATGTAATTGCTGATTTAGAGAACTCACTTAGATTACTAATACAATTACGATTCGGGCCCCTCAATCCAAATTTGACTCTTCAAAATCTGATTCTGATTCGGGCCTCAAAATCCAAATTTTAATTCTTCAAATGGATAAAATTGATTAAGGAGTTCGAATATTCAATTAGGTTTCCTGGTTAAATTGACTCTCGTGCAAGCACTGAAACAAGTACCAAAGGAGAGGTCTTTTGGACCACCGATTTATAAATTCAGATAAATATTGGAGGATGTAATCTTCCATTCCAATCAATTTTCCTATTGTGTCCACCATCCAGTGTGTTCAAATAACAAACATATCACAAGCTTCTACTCAAGCCTCTAAAAATATAGCCGCCACCGGAGCAAAAGTCACATTTTGGATGAAGCCAAAACTAAATTCAAATTTGCTGGGAGCCGGAGCCAGCTTGGAGCTATCCCGCTTTCTACGTCGATTCTGGGTTCCGCTGTATTATTATCATTATTGATTTTAACCATCCGGAGTATAGAGGGAATGCTTCGAATACATTTTTTCTGGATTAAAAAAAGCTGACTTTTGGCTTTTTGATGGAAAATTTTGCTGAGTACGGCTTTTAGCTTTTGGCTTTTGGATGGCTGCAATACACTGTTACTAAGTAGTAAGTACTATTTCGATTCTAATTTATTTTATTATCTTTTGAAAATGTTCAACACGCTAGCTTCAGATTGTTTTCATTTTTAAAATTCTTTGGAAGCATTTTAAAGAAAAAAGGTGTCTTCTTACATAAAAAGTAAATTATTTTGATTTTTAGAATTCTTTGGAAGGATTTTAAAGAAAAAAATGTGACTTCTTGCATAAAAAGTGACTTTAGTGACCAAATTTTTGAAAGGTGACCTACGTCACAAAAGGTTGAAAAAGTGACTAAGTGGCCGCCCTGTAAATCTGAATGAATTCAAGCATCCGCTTTTACACAAAAGTCACTCTGGTTTTTTTTTTCGTTTTTTTTTTCTTTCCTCCAACTGAAGTTGAAGCAAAACATCATAACCGATGTATGTTCGAGGGAAGAGATTTAAAACTACTCGGCATTTTTCAGAATGTTTCGCCGTATTGATAACACTGTTCTACCGAGAAGGCGCCGATGTATCAGCAGTGGCGTAACGGCCTTTTAACCCGAAAAAGCGAAGCCATTCCTTCTCGTGGGCCCCCGGAATCTAAAATTATGAAGACATTTTTCTCATCCAATTTCCAAGTCAGCGAAGCTCTTTAATGGGGGCCCGTTACATTTTTGCCTCTCCGTTCAGTTCTATTACCAGTAATTCTGACAGCAGTGGCGTAGCCAGGGGGTCGAGGGTTCTGGACCCCTCTGCGATTTTGTCAAATAACGGTTTTTCTAATTTTAGAATCCCCTTTAACACCTCCCCCTCGCGAATTTTTAGACAAGACCAGAACCCCTTCTGTCCCTGATAGTTAGCAAAATAGGCAGGGTAAAAATTTAACTGCAACAATATTATATGGCTGATGTCTGATAAACTCGTTATTTGACCCCGGTACGCTCGCTGTTATTTCATTGTAGGTTTGTTTCGAAAAAACGTAAAAACGTGACCGCAGATAGAAATCTGCTGCTGGTTCGTTGGTTCGGCGACTCATCTTACGCGGCTGATGAATTTCGATTTTTCCAAAATTGCTACCATTTTTCAGCGCACGTCTCTTCCCTCGCGTCTCTGTCTCTCGAATGAAAATAAAAACGTTTACAACACTTCTACGTCTCTCTTTATGGCTATAATTTTCAGAAGATAAACAATAGCGACGGGGGAGGAAAGAAGAAAGAAAAAAAGTGAATTTGACGATGCTCGGCGAATCCAATCCATTTTCAGAGAAGAAAAATAGGAGAGAAAAAAAAAAGGAAGAAAAAGAAGAGCTATCGAGAACGACGCGCATTAAAACGAAAAATACAACTGGAGCGCAAAAATTTCGAAATTGCTTCGCTCTTTTTAGAGAAGCTGCTGCTGGTGCAGGATTTAAGCAAAGTCTCTAATTTATTGTTGTTAAAGCAGCGAAAATATAAATCTAAGGGTGTGTTAACATTCAAACCGAGCCGGCGCGATAGGCATCCGCGGCGGGGTGAACGTTCTCGGTGTGCGTGTGTGGGAGTGTGTCGAGGGCAAAAGAAGGGTTATACGGCGGATGAGGAAATACGAGGCCGAGGCGCACAGTAGGAGAATACATATATATGTGCAAAAGGCTCCTTTCTCCAAAGCTCCTCCGTTTTCTCTTTCTCTCTCGCAGTCGCTCTTTCCGCAAGTATACGGCGGACGAAGAAAAGCGACAAGCTTAGCGCGCAGCATTAGCAACGTAAAATATCATTTCGCCTCGAATATAAACTCACCCTTTTTGTTAAAGCCTCATGAATTTAGCGAGATTAAAGCCGAAAAATACCTCCACTGGCTTACCCCCGCGACGCGATAACTAACTTCAGCCCGGATCCGAATACGGACGGCACGGCTTCTTGATTTTTGGCTGTTAATTTCGGCGCGCCTAACGCCTGTATAAATATTCGAGCTGGGGATTTGCATTTTAACGAAATCCGGCTATGGCGAGTTTTAACCCTTTCATGGCGTCTGGTGGTAATCAAAAAGTGTGAATTTTTCGCTCCGCATTATCATTGTTCCGATGTGGGTGCGTGGTGAAATGTTATATTGTTCTCGAGTTTTTAATGTTAATTAGCTCACGCTACCCTTAGGTGGAAAATAATCAACAAGTTTACACGTTATATAATTATCGTGATAAAATATAGTAAAAGAAAACTATGAAACCGGAACGTACACAGGAGATAGGCTCGTGTAATTTTCAGAAAAGTGTGAGCAACCTCAGCATGACTTCACATTTCTACCAGATTTGCGGACAAAATCACAGTGAGACGTCTTCATACTTATACTTTTCCTTCAAATTTGGTTTGACTCACTCAAACTCCTTCAGAACTCGGAAACACATCAATTAACTTAGTCTCTGTGGGGCTGTATGGTATCCTGTCTACTCCGCATCCTTGTAACGATGTTTTGATTAATCAGATCACCCGAAAAACTAGAGCTCTATAACTTCGTGTGAGTACAATCGTCCGCCATTTTGACGTCAACCTTACCGGTAGATGCCGAATCCGACAATGCGGAGCGTATCTGGTAATCAATTCGGCATCCACGGGTAAGGTTGACGTCAAAATGGCGGACGATTGTACTCACACGAAGTTATAGAGCTCTAGAAAAACTAGCAACCCGGTTTTATCTCTCTTCCCGCAAACATCCTAGTGCACAGAGCAACCATAGTACCAGCCGAGGAGGATAGATAGCGCGCTCTGCAGCCCCTTGCCAGTTCCCTTGAACAAGGCATTATACTCGGAGAACACATTACCACCTGTATCTGAAGGATTGGTTCTGTGTTATATGTCTCACAAGTCGCTTAACTCATTGCTGTGAGATACGTGGCTAGCAATGATTTCAAGCTCGCACACCTCTTCCCCATAGAGATGGGCACATGCAGGCAATAAACTGTGGGGAGGTTTCCTGTCCTTAGCTAGCCGAGCAACATGATCATTATGGTCGCCAACATCCCAATATGGATTCGCGAATAATAGAAGGCACATACGGGAAATGAATTCGCATGGAAAACGGTTACACAGGCAAATAATCTGAAGTAATAAGATTTTTGGCAAAAAACGCGGAAATACGAGAAAACGGAAATTTATATGCTTGCGAACAGAAATTAAATATTATCGCATCTTCCAGGGACAAGGTCTAGTTTCCACAAGGTTCCAAACATACCACTTTGGAATGTTAAATGGAAAGGTGTTATGCTGATGCCGATATCAGTCCTACCGACTGCGCCAGTTGTTACGGGTCGACACGACTTTTTCGAAGAAAACAGTGAAAGACAACTATCAATGTATAATGCGAATATTCTTCTTCACAACTCATAAATTTACAGAGTTTGGTGGAAATGTAACGTATTTTACAGACTTCAATGAATCAAAAGCCCAACCAAATGCGAATAACCTAAACTTAAACATAGCTTTTATAACTGTGTGAGGAGAAATCAGTCATTATTTCGGCATGAAGTCCGACTGAAGTTTGATTGAAGTTCGGCCATTCTGTGTGGCTTTGTCTTAACATTTATTTTAGATATTTCAAAAGTGTTTGTGAATGTACTTAATGTTTGTTTTAATGTCATGAACCTGAACGTTGTACTTCAGATGTGTGCAAGGTACATTACCTTAACAAAGGTACCGAACAAAATATCGAAATAGGGGTTTGCAGTGACCCTCTCTTTTCCACTGTATATTTTTGTACAAATCGTCCTGCCTGTCTATTTTCTGCGTAGCACAATGCAAGCGTCTTAAGAATGTCTTTTGTCATCTGTATACCTGCACTTCCAGTACATCTTATTTTTTCTAAACCCTGCTCTTCTTCTTTTTATTCTCATGACTCACTCTCCTTTTTCTCCTCGATCGGCCAGGCAGGACATCCGTGCAGTTTAGTTTATGTTGTAGCACTCTTGGCCATATCTACTTTTGCTATCGATCGTTCAATACATAAGCTTTTTCTAAAGTCTTGTTCCTTCGAGTTCGAATGCTTTGCTGCAGTTTAGACTAATCACTTCCCGTGAAAAACTCAAAAAGATCCTTGGGTCCCTTATCGCATCAGATTTCTTATTCGGTCCCGAAATTGTTCCTCTAGGCGTGAAAAGAAAGCGAGGTAGACCCACTAAAGTTAAACGTGCCCTTATTTGTAGTTTACCGACCATTTTATGTACGCGCAGATTGATTTAAATTATGTGTAACTCCTTCTCTTCCGCTCAATTCTCAATATTTTCCGAGCGAATTTTATTTTTTCCTGTTATTTTCTTTGCGCGAAATGTTTATAAACCGCTTCAGGGCCGTACCGATAGGGAGGAGGGGGAATGGCAACTTACCCCATGTAGGAATTTTTCACTCAGCAGTTGGGAAAATTTACCATTTCAGTCAGGCGAGTTGGAAAAATCCAACCAGTTAACCTTTTTTTTTTTTGCTTTGATACTTGGAAATTGATTTGAGAAGTTGAGAAAACCCAAGAAGTCAAAAGGTTTTCCTCTTCTTGTTTTCTTTGATACTTGGGAATTTTGAGTTGAGTCAGTTGGAAAAGTCCAACAGGTCAAACGTTTTTTTTTGTGTGCTTTGATACATACTTGGGAATTCTTAGTTGAGTCAGTTGGGACTTTCACAATCCCCCCCCCCCCCCCAGGAAAAAATACTTCGGTACGTCACTGAACCTCTTGTAGTTTATTAATTCCGTACACACTCCATTTTCTTTCCGTGATGTAGCTTTTTTTCTTTTCGTGCTGGAAAATCACACCCATATGGATTTAGGAGACGGAGATCCGAAAAGCGGCATATTAGAATAGATCAACAGAGGTTCTTTAGAGGTTACTATAATTCCAGATGAAGGGTATCTTAATATCTGATTCGAAGTCCAACCACAATTTTGGCTTTCAAAATTCAAATTTTACAGTAAAAATGAATTAATGGGATGCTCGTGTCACGGAGTTTTCCAGCAGAACAAGCTTAGGCTATTGATTTAGTTTGAATTTTGCCAAATTTGTAGTTTTACTTGAAAAGGTTCCTACTTAAAATCTGGACAATGGCTGGCGCCGAGCCAGCCCTTTCCAGTTCCCCGGAATAAGGCTCAATACTCCCCCCCCCTCAGTATCTAAGGATTGGTTCCATGTTGTGTGTCTCATGAGGGTAGTGAGACACCTGGTTAGTAACAATTCATGTACCCCTAGTATTTGGTATGTAGAAGGTAATACTCTAACGCAACAGACTATAGAGAAAGCAATGGCAAACTACCCTAACCACCTTCGCAATACCTGTGTTTGTGTGCATGTTCTCTACAGTGGCGTGAATACGGGGGGGGATTTGAGGACAACTCCCCCCAGAACCCTTTAAAAGTAGGTAAAGTTTTTTTCGGAAAATATTTGTGATCTCAAAATTGACTATTCGAATTGTTTTTGCTTATCTGAACGATTCTTTTTACTTAACCAGTTTGTTTCTTTTTTTGAACTTGGTGAAAAAATATACCTACTTTTTATTCTATGATTTCAATCCTCCTCCCCCCCCCCAAGAAGGAATGAGTAGTTATGCTACTGGTTCTCTACAATTGCTGATAGGATCATTCTCACTAAAAATTTCAAATTCGTGCTTCAAAACTGCGATTTCGGCATTTCAAATTGATTACGGAATTATGTTATCAACTTTTTCCATCTAAGATAAAGTTTATAGATAAATGATCCATGTGATTATAAATAGTTCCAATCAGCATGGGTCGGCATATGAGAAATTAAATGGGAGAAGTAGAATGCGTAAGCAATAACGCATATGAGGAACACTCAAGCAGTAGAGCATGTGAGGAATCAATTTCAAAATTAAATATTGCAAAAAGAAAGGGGGGAAAAAAAAGGCTGGGAGTAAAAATGAAACAACCTGTGGGAGTTATCCAGAAACGCTCAGTATCCAGTGAGAAAAAAAATTTACATAATAAAAATGTATGAAAAAATGTGGTTAATATGGGTGTAACCGCTATATTATTTTGGAAAAAATAAAACACTGCCAACCAATTGAAAACCGTGTAACTAAGTCAAGAGAAATGATCCAGGGACGTACCGAAGAATTTTGCCAAGGGGGGGGGGGGTAAAAATTGTGAAAGTTTCAACTGACTCAACTAGGAATTCCCAGTATCAAAGCAAAAAAAACCTAACCTATTGGATTTTTCCAACTCAATTCAAAATTCCCAAGTATCAAAGCAAAAGAAGAAAAATGTTTTGACTTGTTGAGTTTTCTCAACTTCTCAACTCAATTCCTAAGTATCAAAGCAAAAGAAAAAGCTTTTAAACTTGTTGGATTTTTCCAACTCGCCTGACTGAAATGGTAAATTTTTCCAACTGCTGAGTGAAAAATTCCTACGGTGGTGGGGGGGGGTTAAAGTTGCCTCCTCTTCTCCCCTATCGGTACGTCCCTGGAATAATCAGTATCATATCTATTGGCATCAAAATGGCAACTACCTCCATCTAGAACTTATTCAGCTTGCCAGCTCATACAGTAACACCCATATAAGTCCAGTTATGCATCAAAATGGAAGACTGAAGTTTTGTAAAAAATTTGACCTCAATCTAGAAAAATGATCGTACCTTCATCTCATCAATCGAAATGTGATGCTTTCAATTTCAAATTTCTGTAAAAATTGCCCATATCCGGAACAGTATAATGGCTTTAAACAAAGACCATCACTTAAGATGCTTTTAAATTATTTCTTGACTGCCTTAAAGACTCGTTAAGACTTATTCCAATTCGCTTCGGACCCGTTAGAACTACAGTTTCAAACTGCCTTAAGACTCGTTGAGACTCATGCAGGCTTTCTTCAGACTTGTTAAGACTCATTCAAACCACCCATTAAGACTCCTTATAATTTTTCAAGAATCATATTTAGATTCTACTGAGACTCATCCGCTGTGCTCAGGATTCATTTAGACTCATTCAGACTGTTTTGTAGCCTGTTAAGACTCACTCTTCTATTAGGATTTGTTAAGGCCTATTCAAACTCCTTTAGGACACCTTAAGACCAAGCCCGTGCCCAGGGCAAAACAAACTCTTGAGGGGCGGAAAAATTTTCAATTATAATATACAAGAATTCAGTCCCAACTCGCCAACTCCCAAGTTCAAAACCAATACAAGTAAAACAACAACAAATGGAGGTTTTTACAACTTGAAATTGCTCGAGGGGGGGGGGGTGCTTCTAAGCGAGTGCCCAGGGGCGCTCACGATCTTAATCCGGCCCTGCTTAAGACTCATTCAGACCACCTGGAGACTTATAACTGTCTTGAAACTCCTTTAGAATTTCTCAGGATTTGTTAAAACCAATTCAAACTACCTTACAGCTGGTCAAGACTCATTCATATTTTTTCAAACTTTTTAAATTATGACTTATTTAGACTATCCTGGGATTCATATAGACTCTTCCAGACTCTAGCAAATAATTTATATAATTTTTCCAGTTAGAAAACGAGTTTTTTTTTTGACATTGGGGAAGGGCTACTAATTTATATCAGCAATATATAAGTAAGTCTCATGACTGTCTTCATTCCTTATCAGTAGTGACGGTAGAGCACCTGCAACACCCGAGGACATTATACCATATTTGGTCTTTTCGTGCCCGATGATTCGAAACTCATTATGCGGAACACTCCGCGTATCGAATTGTGAATCGTCGGGCACCAAAGGGATAGAAAATGGCCGATGTCAATACTCGGGTGTTTCTAGATGCCCTAACGAAAAAGATGGTAGCTGGTCTCTGCCCTGTAATTTTTTGGATTTCTCAGGTGGGCAACTGGCGTTTTTTCTCACAGAGCAGGCGGAGGTAGATATTATTATCATTATTATTATCAATAATAAGTGTTTGAATGACCTTTTTATCCGCCTCCCTCACAAAATGGAATGAATGATTGTTACCCTTCCGCCCAGCCTTATGCAGATGCCTATGATTCGGTAAGGAGACCGTGAAATAATTTTATTCTGATGAAAAATTCACAAATTTCTGTTATTTATTTATCTTTTGTTAGCCGCTGAACCTATAAATCTGAAATTTTGCACGTGCATTTGATAAACTTTTTTTCACTTTAATGGGTGGATTTTTAACTAATACTAAAAGTTGTCCCCCTTACTCCCAATAAAATGATTTCCAATTATCAGTTTTTTCTTTACTTGAACTGTTCCTCAAATTTTAAAAATACTAATTATAAGATAATTCATCTTTTTACCCGGGGCCAGTCATTAAACCACTTCAATATATTATGGTCATTAAAGTTGAGCTCCATTTGTAAGAAAAAAACAACAACAAAAATTGTTGAATTTCTGATGCGAAACACAAATTGATTTCAGTGTCTATAAGATCCACATTCAACTTCTTTTAACATTCGCTATTTGGCAAAGGCTGATTCGGCTGCCTTAAGACTCATTCACACGCCTTCGGAAACTTTTAAGATAGTTAAAACTTTTTTAGACTGTTTTACAACTCATGTATACTGAGGACTAGTTAAGTTCTATTAGATTTTTCTGCAACTCATTCAGAGAAAGAATACCGTAAGATAAACATGCTAGTACTATACACTATGCCAGTAGTAGGGTACTATAGTTTTCAGACAGGTATACTGGACCGCCATTTTGATTCCCAAGTTGGTCCGAGCATTCTCGGACGCGCTCGCACCCGTTCGCGAACGGGTGATCACTTGATCCAGGATGTTCGGGCTAGTTGGGAATCAAAATGGCGGTCTATTATACCCGTGTGAAACTACAAAACCTTATACAGTAGTAAGCACTCTTCTCTCCATTTGTCAATATTAAAGCTTGAAACGATGGTGTTGGCAACACTGTTAAGACGCAATGAACGTCATGACAGTGTTGCCAACACCATTGTTTTAAGCCTTAATATTGGCAGTTGGTGAGAATAGTGTTTAGTATTGGTGAAGTACTTAGTACTAGTCTGTTTAACTTAGGTAAATCCTAAACTACCCAAGTAAGTACATGTATGCTGTAAGTACGAAATGTAGTCTGTATTTATACGAGTTGTAATAACTTACTGTTCTAGCAGATCAATACAGGGTAATATAGCATCATCATGGTATTTGTACCTGAAAACAGAAATTAAAGCCAATTAAATCACTGTCACATTGGATTCATCTATTTTTTATGAAATACAAGTGAAAAATACGTTATATGCCATCCTTCCACTAAGCACTCATGTATGCTAAATATTTTCGTATTGTAAATGTAGTCGAAATAATTTTTGTAAATATATTTGTCATACTGGACCAAATCTGGATTAGCTTTGATACCCTCCTCCACTCTCCACAGTACACACGTCAATTTGTAATTCAAGATCGATTTGATACAACAGAACAGCTTTGGAAGCTCTTGAGTAGGTATCTCAATTTCATTGCTTTATGGTTTTAAGGTAGACTCGGAGGAACGAATGAATGAAACGGCAGTATGTATCTTCGATTCATCCAATAATGAACCGATGAGGTTCTATGAACATCGAACTATTACGTAGTTTGGGAAACACTCATTCAAGTTTTCCGCCGGTGTTAAATATTATGCCAAACCCCAGGGAACACGTATCAACCTTCCTCGTTAGATTCGCAGACTGGACTCCTAAGTCCACTTTTTTCTGAACGGCGACACCGGCCAATGACCAAGCCTCTATTGTACTCGTCAAAATGTGCGATATCGAGCAGACATCGTGCCAAAGCAAAAAAGGCAAAAAGGCTAGCAATGCGGATTAATTTCTATTTCTCGACACGGATTCGCCAAACACACAGTTCGAGGACTTGTTTTCTTCTTTTCTCGCATAGATTTTTCTTTCTTTTTTCGAGATTTACAGCAGCGTATAAAGGAAAGCCATAAAGAACATTTAAGGTTATTTCACGTTTGAACCGTTTATCACGCAAGTAACGCGTATAAGGCGAAAGAATGAAACACAGGCATCGCCGCTTATATTATATTATAATGTATTCAAAGATAAAAAACTTTTCTCTCTACTCCGCATAGTGCTTCGTTACTTTTGCTGTGGGATCTCGCTCAGAATACCAATATAGAAGCAATATATATGTTTCCCCGAGGAGGAATTGCGCGCTGAAATTCAAATGTGCCAAGTTTTTCCCACTATCTTATAACTCACCGAATGGTAACAATACTCCTTATACACATTCGCTACTTTTATGCTTTCCACTTTTTCTTTGTTTCTTTTTCCTCTCCTCTTCTATCCTTCGGTTCGCGAAATTTTTCCTGGAATGTTTACACACTGGAACGGGCGGTGCATACATCATGAGAGATGATCATCGGATATAGATGTGGATTAATGACCTCAATTTGAGAGGGGTGGTAGGGTGAGAAACCTTCAAGGCCAACTTGCGAGTCTCTCGCCAACCCTTGCCGGCTTTGTGTTCTACGGCCTGATTCAAAAGGTTCATCAGCTCTATACCTCAGCTCAGTGATCAGTGTTTTGGAATAGCGGAGGGCGGTGTTTAGTACATTGAAACACGAGTTAAGGCATTCAGAATCACGCAAGGATGTTATAGACAGAACATAAGCCCGTGAGAAGCACTTTAGGCGGATTAAAGTGCGAGTTTTCCCGCAGTATAATACCTCAGACCAAATATCCAGTCATCCAGATTCCTTATTTTCACTTTCGCTCCTAGAATCAGGGTTACCAGATTGGGCGATAAATCGCCAACTGGGCGACTTGGAAGACCCGTTCGCGAAGAAAAATTTACTTAGGCGACTAGTCGCAAATTGGGTGACTTTTTTCTTGGCGCACATACACAAAATATTTTTTTCTAGAAATGTTCATTTTTTCTACTCGAACTTCACTTTTGAAATGCCGACAGTGTTACCCATTTTCATGCCGTGATACGCGACAGCTGATAAGTTTGCAAGATGATCGGATTGAATAAATACAATCTCTTCTGTCCACCGGTAAGCTGCGAGGGAAAATTCTGGGCGACTTTGGGGTACACTGCGTGTTGAAAATGGCGACTTCGCTTCACCAGCATCTGGTCACCCTGCCGCTATATTCCAGTCAAAAATATAAGAAAGTACCAGGGATTGTCAGTGAGAAGAGGGGGGGGGGTTACCTTACACAAATGACACAAAATCAGGTACTCGTAAGAAAAAATAGGAGACATTTCTCCAATTATAAGGAAAAAATTTAATGGAAAATGTAATTTCTTAACCTGCAAGGACCCTACCTCTGTTAGGAGCGCTCGGTAAATTTTACTTCTCTTCTAAATATTATAATATGTAATGTAAGAGCTTGATAGCTTGGGGAGGGGGGGAGATGCTAAAGCCCCTCAGACTTCAACTCCAGTAAATAATTTTTATCGAGCTCTGGCTCCGAAAATTCTTGACGGTTTGACTCCACCGAAAATGTGGGTTTTTGCTCCATCTCCGGTTATTTTTAGGGGAAAGGAGAAGGATGGACAGATGGGGAGAGAGGTCAAGAGAGCGAGGAAGGGGGAGGTTGAAGGGCCACACCCAAATCCGATCGGAAGGTGGCGGCAAATAATTTTTTCAGGCTCTGGATCAGGTTCTCCACTAAAATAGTAAGTTCGAACTCTGGCTGCGGACCCCTGCTTTATTTACTCTTTCTAGGCTCATTCCGGATCATTTGAAAGCTCTATCATTTCTTATCTACCAGTGGCATTAGTTTTTTTTTTAGAGGGTACCAAAATTATAAAGTTCAAGGAGATGAAGGTAAAGAACAAAAAGAAGATTAAAGGTTTTTTGTTTTTTTGGATGTAAAAAGCAAAAAGCCTTTTAAATCTCCAAGAATCTCATTGAATTATTTTACGATTTCCACCAAGTTTTTTTCCGGGGGGATGGGGACAAATAATACTTTGTAGCTTCAATTTTTAAGGGGTATAACGTACTTCTCTATTTCCTTGTTCCGACGCCGCTGCTACCCATTTCCTACCTCGAAGATAATCACTAACAATCACCACTGAGGTCAGTCAAAGGAGGATATTCTGCGATAACACTTAGTGCTGAAACTATCCAATAGGAATACAGCCAGCCATATTTGTGGCTGGAAATATTCTAAAAGGAATACAAGGAACAATCGCTAAACAAAAAATCCAACCCAGGGTCGCCAGCAGTAGTAATGGACAATTTCTATTGCGACACAGAATGAAATGGCATCTGAGGAAGACTTCATGTAAGACTGACATGAAAACTAAAAATTTGCTAGATATTTTTGAAAGAAGTTTTCCACAAGAAATCTTACATGACGACGCAGAATGAAATCCATCTAATGAAGCCTCAACATGATGGCAACGACAATTAAAAATCTGGTAGACATTCTCGACAAGATTTTCCACAACAACCTGGCGAAAGCTAATGGTAAATGAAAGTAAAAATTAACCCTGCTCGACTGTAGTTTTAATTTTTTCTTCTTTTTTAAAGGGGCAACAGTGAAGGTGACAAACAAAAAGTCTTATGAATCTCCAAAAATCTTGTACATCTAATAGAACATCGGAAATCTCGTCTTTCAAATCGTTCAAAGCGCTATTTTACGACTTTCTGAATAACTTTTGTGTTTCCTCTATTTTTTAATTAGGGGGTGGGGGGGAGAGAGGTGGTCAAATTATATTCTGTACCATCCACCTCCAATTTTTTAGGAGGTGCAATCTACTTCTGTTTTCCTGGCCCAACGCCACTGTTATCTCCTCTCTTAACCCTTTCAGTCCCAGCGGGACAAAATGTCGCAAAGATTTTCAAAAAATCCTATCTGGGTCACTAACAGTGTTCAAATCCGTTTAAATTGTCCCACTGAGAGTATTTGAGCTGCTGAACAACATCCCAGTCGTACTTTTCCGCTAGAGCGCGCCTCAGAGTGACTATCCGCCGCTGTATTTGTGGGTTTGTGTTTTTCAATACCAGTGGGACAATATATCCTATACTAGGTCATATTGTCCCATTCACTGGGAGGGAGGTTTGAGGTTCAAGAAATCCATTCTAACGAGTTTTGTGTTTAAGGGACCTACTAAACAAGTTTCACTACAAATTTGATTTCAAAAAAATTTCCCCGTTCTTGGGACCGAAAGGGTTAATATTTCTTTTCTGACTCATATGGACTGTCAACTATCAAGATTTGTAAAAACTTATTAGTTGTTCAGATTTGGAACAACTTCATGTACTATTAATTCTTCGGAGAAATGTCCAATCCCGAGTGATGCTATTTTTGTGAAGGAAATGCAATATTATTTCCTTGCCAAGGTCTTTGCAAAGGGACACGAAAGTTACATGTTGAAAAGAGAGGGGAGCGCTACAGTGGGCCATCCACAAAGTAGGTATTTTTCATTTTCCTTTTTTCTTAGCAAATAAATGGAAAATTATGCGAGATAAGGGAAACATTTACCTCGCCAAAAAGATTTTGTTTACAATTGCCTACGAAATAATACCAAATATGATGCTCCTAACATCATGGAAACCACCACAGGGGGCCATCAAGAAAGAACTATTTGCTGAAATACTTCATAATTTGTAAGATATTAACATAAACGTGGAGAAAACAGGAAGTCTTCTTTTTGCTTCAAGTCCAGGAGTGCATAATGGTTAGAAAAAGTCATAATTTAGGAAGCATTGGATAATTTCATTCAATGTCCAACCACGATTGCGATGGTAATTTAACTATTTATGGGTTATCATATAATAAGAGAAGAGGAAAATAATCTTTTACCAAACTGTTCATAGCCATTAACTATACGACTAATATCTCAACAAATGAATCAAATAGGAGACAGTGTTGGACAGCAACTATAATACGAAGGGGTGACACTGAGACCATTCTTTCTACCCCACCATCCTCACACCAACATCTCGGGAATCATTTCACGGCGCGACAATACAAGCCAATCGATTTCTATGTACCGCTATACGAACTCCTCCCAACATAGACGAGATGCTGTATGTAAATTACACCGGTTGATTCATCGCCTTCGGACAAGGTACACGAACAGCGTTGTATGTGTACTCGCGGTCTATTCTAGATAGATATTATGTGTAAACAAAACCCAATTACAAAAAATACATTAACGATGACACAACTATTTCTCTTCTATTTCTAAGTGCCTTAATTACGAGAGTCACTTACCTCTCCCCCTTCGCTCTTTGCACAGCCGATAAAACCAGTCTATAAAGGTCAGCACTATTACAGCGTGCACTTTCGGAAACCTCAGCGCGGTACAGATAATAAGGGACTTGATACTCGACACTCGAGATCGGGAGATCGTCTAACCGGTTATATGCCAAGCCACCCGACAATCTGGATGTTCAAGTTTCGGGAACTTTCGAGGGAGTGCTTACAATGCACGCTGAAAAGACGATAAGGCGAAGCGGAGCCGAAACCGAGAGCCAGAGTCGGTATAACGAAAGTTCGTACACCAGAACGGGGAATTAAACGCCATTGCGAAAGAATTATCGACTCAGTTAAGGTTGCGCCGGTATAATATCGCGCGAATAGGGTTGCCCAGTAATGTGCGAAATGGACCCTAGGGTTACACAGCATCGTCGGCGACTTTACATTAACCGGGAGTTAGGTATATCCGGCTCATATATCTGCGATAATTGCTTCGTTCGCTTCTAAAGCTTGTTAATACGAGTTTTAGTTCATTATACAGCCGTTATCGGGGCCATTATGCTCGTATTAAAAAAGTTCTCTTCGCGCCACAATTTCGGCCGCTTTATAACACACACACACACAAGGTAGTGTATAAAAGCGTCGATTTCGTCGGTAAATATCGGGGCTCGTAAATTTCGCCTTTGCTGGTAATTGGAACCGTATCGTATATACGGCTTTTGAATGGCTACATGCCTTTCGCAGGTTGTGCAGGTTCATTTCGGTCGTTTCGCACGTTCAGACACGACTTTACGTAGGCGGCAGTGAAGGCGTAGAATAGCTATAATGAAACTTTTCATTCCAAGGGCGACAATATCCACTTTTTTTTGTTGGAAATTCCGTTTTGATGGAAATGATTTCAGAGTCCACATTCATGGTCTTAGCGTGAACAGTACAATCAAATAGCCGGGGATATTGATGACCTTTCTGAAAAAAGGGTTTGCAAGCCCAGTCCTTTTTTTAGTAAAATACATATGTCAATTATTCATACACTCCTACACCACACTACACGAAATTATCTCTCTATAGGGGAATGTGTCCTCAGACGGCGCACCCCCAGACTTCTCGCAACTGGCAATACTGATGTTACAACCGACTTCGCACCGCCTTAGTACTTCGTGTCTTGGCCTTTTTAACAAAGAAACACCCGCTCATAGGATTGCCTTGCCATAACTTCTCGTTTTTATGAATGTAAATTTGATTTTTTTCTATTTTATACCGGAAGCGTTTTCTCGAATTTGTATTTTCATCACAAAAAAAAAAAATAAGTGTGAATATCGCATTACATTCGGAACTTCATCTACTATTTTTCAGTTTGAGCTGCTGTTTATTAAAAATATTTAAATTTCGAATTGATTTAACTCATTCTCAGTAAAGCGGCTCTAAGGGGAGGTATAACGGACAGCCATTTTGACTGCAAGAAATAAACAAACGCGTGTTGATAATGAATAATGAGAAATCATATACAAGCTTTTCTTTCAAAATGGCTGTCCGTTATACCTCCCCTTAGAGCCACGTACTTTCAGAGTCCCAGATGGCGGAGCAACAGTCGCCAAAAATGGATGCTATGTAATGATGAAAATTATATTAACCGAAGCATAAAGAAAAATAAAAAGAGTTGAACGAGGTGAAAGTCAAAGAAGTGTAGCTCGAGCAGTGGCGTAGCTAGGGATTTCCTAAAGGGGGGGGGGGGGCACAATAAGGTTTTCAAGGGAGAAAAAGTCGAAAATTGAGGTATTTTTTTAAAAGTCGGCGATATTTCTTAAAGGACTATGTAAAAATATGGGGGCACGTGCCCCCTCGTGCCCACCCGACGCTACGCCACTGAGCTCGAGTGCGTTTTTATACTTTGTACTCGAGATTTGAAGGTGCACGATCTCAGGAACACGTTCTTAAAATGGCGCCCTTAACTTTTCTTCACCATTTTAATTACGGGGGGCAGAGTTTGGGAACGAATGACATTTGGTAATAAGTAATAGACAATCCAAAGAGTTTCCCATCAAATTTTGATACATTCTAGTCCCCATACATTTCGAGAAATCTATATTCGAAAATTCCGAAATTATTTTCGAAAATAACTAAAGAAAAATGTTCGTACCCACAGAAATCATCGACAATCTCACAAAAATTATTTCGATAGTAAACGAAACTCCAATAATAATTGTATTTATATTATTATTTTATTTTA
Organism: Acanthococcus lagerstroemiae; assembly: GCA_031841125.1. NCBI lineage: Eukaryota > Metazoa > Arthropoda > Insecta > Hemiptera > Eriococcidae > Acanthococcus > Acanthococcus lagerstroemiae. The sequence continues at coordinate 24,901,659 of CM063114.1, read as the reverse complement.
ATTGTTTGTTTGTCTTTTGCTGTTTATAGCCAAGGAGTCCTGACGGAGGTACCCCTCCCATCCCAGGGAGGTGGTTTGAACCGCAGTTAGGTATTAGATCAATGGGAGTCTGCACCGGGGGCGCCGGAGGGGTGCCTCGTTTTGCGACGGGTTCGTGCCCCTGCTCTTTATGAGGTTAGTTTGTTTCCCAAATTAGCGTGTGAAATTTTATAATTAACTGGTGATATCTTATTTATAATATTTTATCGTCGCTTTCGTCTTATCGTTCTAACATACAGAAATGTGCTGCTCGAGAGATTTCCACTTTTGCGCAAATTCTATGAAGTTCTTGCCGTGCGTGGTATGTTGTATATATGGCATAACTGACCCCTAGTGCTAATATTACGCGAATAAAAATTGGAGAGCTGGGGGGCGGGATACGGAAGACGCCCAGAAGTAAAAGGTTCTCAACGCATAGGACCTTTATTACTAAAATTTTTTTCCGTGAAGCGTTTTCATCATTACGTTTTGAGCAGCCCTCGTAGCAAATTCTGTAAAAATCAGCATTAAACTGATGACGAGTATTTACACTGCATGCAGATACATTGGTACATGGATATGTCTTATAGTTACTGAACATATTCTACGCATTAAGAATGTCGATCTCGATCAAATTAACAACACGGCTGCAGACTGCAGTCGCGCAGCTAAGATCAAGATCAATGAACACATGGCTGGAAGAATGTCGGGTGAAGCATTACAGTTTTCGCTTAAGTATACCCATGAGCCATGGCTGTAAGAAGAAAACATGGCTGCAGACTGCAGTCGCGCAGGAAAGATCAAGATTAATGAGCATAATGGCTGGAAGAATGTTGGGTGAAGCGTTGAGCGTGTCGGGGGGGGGGTCCTTCAGTTTTCGGCATCCTCATGGCTGTCAGGTGCCAAACTTTTAAGCATAGCAAATTAATCGGCTGCAAATTGCAGCCACGCAGCAAAGATCAAGATCAATGAGCACATGGCTAGAATAAAAAATAATTTTGAACCGAAGCCATGAAGAGCTAAATCATACTGCACTCTGATTGGCTTCCTCAACAGTTGATCGTTTGACATCACAGCCAAACAACTTGGTCGGAAGTATAAGCTACAAGTATAACATGGAGAAATACCGTTTCAATGCATTTTTCTCGAAAATCGTGAGTTAAAATGAAAATATCCCCAAAACATAATTTGTATAATTTAAGTTGGTTTTTTTTTTTTTTTTTTATATATGACACCAATCGTGACCGAGTCCGATGAGAACTATTTTTTACGTGTATTCTTATGTAGTTCCGACCATCTTGAATGTAAACAAACAACGGATGCGAAACGATCAATATGTACAACTGAACTGGAATCAAGTTCCGTGTCGGTCGGAAATAGGATAGGAGGGCCACCCAATAGACATATCCATGTCAAAATAATTTCCATGGAAATGTGAACCACTGAACTGGAACCATGAAGAGCTAAAATCATACTGATTGGCTTCACGCAATACTCACAACTGAACTGAACTATAGCCAACAGACATATCCATGTCAAAACATGCGCCATCTTAGGACAATCTCCCCTACATTGAAATAATATCCGTCTCGGTCTCTTCCGCCTCCACTGTAAGAAAAATTGCCAGATGCGCTGCCTACCTGAAAAATTTAATAATTGTAGGGGCAGACCAGCTACCTTCTCATTCCCAACTGATAAGACATAAACATGGACATATTGCTGATAAGATATAAAGACAAGCAAAAGACAGACATGAGACTTAAGACATACCCAATATAAATATACTGATAGTTACTTTCTCCTTCCCCATTAAGACATAAAGACAAGCAGGAGACGTGTCTGTGTACTGCTGGTGAGACATAAAAATATGAAACAAGGGATGTACCTGATTCAAATATCACTGACTCTACCTTCTCCTGACATCAGGACAATGTTGATTTGATGGTTAAGACGTCAATTTAACGGTTACAACAACATTGACTTGATAGTTTTACAAAACCACGTTGATTTGACAGTTACTACAATGCTGATTTGATGGTAAAATCACCAATGTCGATTTAATGGTTACAATAACGTTAATTTGACAGGTTGAAATGATGTTGATTTGATTACACTGACGTCAATTTGACAGTAACAACGGCATAGATTTGACGGTCAAAAGGATGTGAATTTAATGGTTACAATGATGTCAATTTAGTGGTTACAATAACGTAAAGTAACCTAATATGGACCACTTTTCTTTGCGACGCTATAATTCGATCCCTATGACTCCTAAAATGTTGAAATTTACACTGAATTGTAGCTCAACTATTCTAGTATCGCCTCCTAAAAGGATTTTTCGGGAAATTGAAAATTGAATTTTTTCCGAGTTTTCTTGTGGAAGGTACCATTCCGGGTAGATCGAAATTTGGGCTCCTAATATGGACCACCTATGGTACCTTCCACAAAAAATTCGGGAAAAATTCAATTTTCATTTTCCTAAAAAATCATTTTAGGAGGTGATACTAGAATAGTTGGGCTACAGTTCAGTGCAAATTTCAACATTTTAGGGGTCATAGGGGTCGAGTTATAACGCCGCAAACAAGTGGTCCATATTAGGCTATCTTTCCTTATTTTTGCCATCTGATGAAAAAAAAAAACACATTCTCATGGTAGTCCGTATTGGGAACACAAATAGAAATTTATTTGAGTCGACTTACCACTGCTCTCCTCAAGTTGAGATCAAAAAAAAGTACACGAATGAATAACTTAAAAGATACACTTTTGATAATTATACATCAAACTTTTCGAAGAAACCGATTTTTATACCATTTTTGTACCAAAATGTACTTACACAAAAAAAAAAGTGCAAACATCAATTTTCATTTTTCATGCATAACTTTTGTTTTTATCTAGCGAGATCTAACTTTTTCAACCATATCTTTTTTCAGCCTCCATGGAATGTAGTAATATTTTTTTTCAGCCAGAGCGCGCCATAAACAGACGAGATATGATGGGGGTCCATATTAGGCTACTTTACCTTAATGTTGATTTGAGAAAGTGTTGATTTGACAATCACACCGAAGTCGATTTGATGACAATTTTCACTTTCACATCAACGTCAATTTGACAGAAACTTTTCCCGTCACATTGACGCCTTGATCGCCGTCAAAATACGTTCATTTCTACATTAATCTGATGGTCAATATAAGTTCACTATGTTTCAAGTTGGCAGACTGAGCTGGAAGGATAAAGTGAGGGAACTGGGGGAGGCTCATACCCAATAATGGGTGGGTAGAGAAGGCTGAGGGCAGGGAGGGGCCCGCTTCCCTGTCTTACCCATGGCACAGTAAGTGCAAAGAGAAGTGTGGAATAGAACGGAATACCCAACAAGAGCTGTAAATAAATAAAATGTTTCAAGTTGACAGTATTTCAACCAGCGGCGTAACTAGGATTTTTTAACGGGGGGGGGGGGCAGAAAGGGCCACGAATTTTTGAAGGGGGGCCCAGTTTTAAAAACTTTTGCTTTATTTTATCTAATACTATAAATTTTACAAAATTTTCAAATTCAGCGGGTGGCCACAGGGGGGCAAGATTTTTAGGGGGGCCTGGCCCCTTGCCCCCTGGTTACGCGCCTGATTTCAACGCATCAAACTGACGTCAATTTTGAGTTCCAAAGGCGAAAATCAATGTCAAACTGTAGTGATTTTACTCGTCAAATCTGTGTCAGAATGGTTCCGTAGTAGATTGGAAACGCAAAAACCCTTCATGAGGATGAATGCGTTGCAAAAAAGGAGACGTGAAAAATCATGACCGCGGATGATTTTACATCAAAATTACTATCATTAATAAATCGCTGTTGCACATGACGTAACATGACACGAGTTTTTAGTATTTTGCGTACCCAGTTCGCATTCAGATTTCATCCTGCAGCAGATAGGTAGTGTATAATGCTGAGGAAATGAACAGGTACCCAGTCCGGTTAATTGAATTTGGATAGGATGAGTGTATCTTCGTCACAACCTTATTCTAATATTGCTAATATCCGGTATTCTTTGTGCTACTGGAAAATCAGCCAACCGTTGCCACAGAAGATCATCGGCTATCGCCTGGGCACCTTGAAAATAGATTAGGAAATCCGAGCAGCGTGAAATAATCTCCCCAAGACGGGCCAACGCACTGGCATTCGTTTTCCAATTTGATTTTCCATACATGCACCAGTGTATCACGAATGCTGCGTAAACCATACCTGACGTCCTTTTATGTTCTGCTCCCAAAAATGATTAAAATTGCTCATTACAAGCATATAGTCGTGTTGCACGGAAGCATATACAACACGAGTCGACGTAGTTCGTGTTTCATCCACGTGCTTAAGGATATTAAATTTTGGAATATATAAAGTTCACGTACGTTCTCACTTATCCGCATCTGTGTGCCGTAGTTAAACTCACAGGCAAGGTTATAAGTTAGTAATTTCGTTAAGATACAGCTGCACACGGAGAGGAACACGAAAAGGGTCCGGAGAAAACGGCCTTCTCGCGACGAAAATTCAAAAAAGAAAACGGAAACGAGAAGAAAAAACTCGTTGTTTTCAATAAGGGATGTACAGGTCGTTAGGAACATCGGGTGACCTTTGTTTCGAATTAAACATCTAAAAAAGAAGAAGAAAAAAGGGTGCTTGTAATGGAGCGTAAGGAACATTACAACCCGTACCGTACATTAATGACTTCGTGAGATGGGTGTACGCTGGGTCTAAAAGAAAAAAGGAATAGAGAAAAAAAAAAGGCGAAGAAGACGAGAGGATACTTCGGGTATATAGGCCAGGATTAAAAACACAGCTAAGAAATTGAAAACGAAAAGATGGCTCTAATGAAAAACTGCTGGTAATGAAACGGCTTCGAAAAATTAATTTTTTCACGAAATATTAAATTTTTCTTTTGCTCTCGGTTGTTTATTTTTTCGAGGCGCAACCAACGCGAATCGTGTAGACGTTTTGGGCCTAAGTTCCGGGCGCACTCGTTCTTCATAACGCCGGCTCGTTTGAGTAAATTACTTTCGTTTAATTTTATTCCTCCGCGAAGTCTGGAGGAAGAGGAAAACGAGCGATCTCGGGTGATAAGAAAATCGAACGCGAAATGACTATTTAAGTGGCCAGAAACGACAGAGCGAGGAGAGAAAATCAACGCGAACGTGATAATTATATTTTCCATAAAAATTTCATTCAAGAATAAAAAAAAAATGTTTTTGTAAACGAGAATATCGCACTACAAGTTAACATGTCATTTCACGTAGTCGATATGGCATAACGGTAATGTTAATGGAGTAATATCGTTGATGGTTATGTTGGGAAGTTCATTCAAAATGACTCAATTGAACCTCAAGTATGACAACTATTGGCTCTAAAAGTTATTTACATGCCTCTCGAAATATTCCCTCTCTCGTCTTTTCACATTCGACCCGACTGAATCATTTCTAGATCTTATGGTTGCTCGTCTGGCTAGCTACCGCCAAAGAAAGCGCTTTTTTAATACGACAGTGGTTCTCAAACTTTCACAATTCTGCTCTTTCGCGAATTTCACGTTCATTTCCGAACACACCGAGCACGGCATTATCGGCCGTAATTAAATAGAAATTCCATTATCTGCTTGTGTTCGAATTGATGAAAGAAGTTCTTAAATGAAGTTGGATGAAAACGGTCTTAAATATGCAAGCGAGAGCGATAATGAAGATATGTGTATAGTTGGATATATTCTTTTGAAAAACACTTGAAAATGTAAACCACTTTTTCTCTGAACGAATAAATTTAATGCCTATTGGAATTGAATGGAGTTTCGTGTTGTCCACTTGTCCACGCTCTTTGTTTTTATCCTTGATTTTTATTTGCTAAATTATTTTTCTTGGTATTTATTCTCAATTTTTTGCTGAATCATTTCCGAGGGACAACGATTTTTCAATACATCCCCCCCCCCCAAGAAAATGGTGAGATTAAAATGCCTTTTTCAAGCCTTGCCACAGACTACAACGATTTTGTAGACTTTTCCGGACCTGTTCAAATTATAATCATAGAAATGATTCCAGACTTCTTTGAGATTCATTGAGACTTTACAAGATTTCATGCATAAGACCCGCTAGGACTTGTTTAACCAGGTCACTAATTGAGGGGCTAAGGCAGGGAACCCCCTGACTAATCTGAGCCCCCTTCCGACGATATTTTCAATCGATTTTTTAGACGTCAAAATAAAATGTTGAAAAATCCGAAGAAACTGAACTGACTGACTGACTTAACACTTCATTCGCCTGCGAGTACCACACTCCTTGTATTAGCACATATTCCCGTACAAACATCACGTTCCTTGTACCAGCCTGAGAGCACTACGCTCTGCTAGTACATCATCCTGCAGACGAGTCTGCAACCACGGGAGAGCATTTTCATGTCTGCTTCGCGGACTGTACCGACATGAGAATGTCGTCGACCGCTACGCTCCGCAGAGCACGTTGGCGCGCTCATTCTTTGGACGCTATGTTCGCTAGACGATGGCATTCTCCTGTCGGTACAGTCTGCGAAGCAGACATGAAAAAAATGCTCTTACGTGGTTGCAGACTCGTCTGCAAGATGATGCACTAGCAGAGCGTAGTACTTGCAGGCTGGTACAAGGAACGTGATGCTCGCACGGGAATACAGGCTGATACAAGGGGTGTGGTACTCGCAGGCGAATGAAGTGTTGAGTCAGTTATCAGTCAGTCAGTCCAGTCCAGTCCAGTCCAGGCTAAACAGTCAGACAGTCAGACAGACATTTCCGTTGCTAGCCAGCTTGTAACGCTATTTTCGTAACGCTCCAGAGTAACGCTTTTTTTCGTTGCCAGCTAGCCTACCCAGCCAGCCAGTCTAGCCAGCCCGTAACGCGATTTTCGTCATGCTCGAAGATAACGCTTTTTAGCATTTTATATGCTTTTATTATTGGGTATACTTGAACGAAAACTGTAACGCTCCCCCCGTAACGGCGGACATTCTAAGATTTATTTAAAACATTTTCGGACTCGCCGATAGTTGAAGAATCTCTGTCTTCGAATCCTTTTCAGACTTGCTTCTAACTTTTCACCTCTTTTCAAACCGTTCTCATAACTTATCAAACTTCTTGAGAAATCTTCAATACTCGTTTAAAACTTTTCCAGACCTATTTAGGGATTTTTGAATGTATCCCAGACTTGTTCAAGACTTATATGTGGTAATCAGTCCAACAGACTACTACTTGTTAGTAGATAAGCTAAATAACAAACTTTTTTTTTATTAGCTATACTCACCCACTGGGGTCCTACCGCTTTCATTATTTCGTCTACCCATCGAGTCGCTAGTCGGCCTTTCCTTCTCTTCTAGTCGTACGGAATCCATACCGATGTCGCCAAATTCCATCTGCCCCCCCCCTCGTTATATGACCCGCATATTTTAGTTTCAACCATTTGCTCGTGTAACCCGTATCTTTAGCCCCGGTTTTTCCCCTTATTTTTGCATTACTTATCTTGTCTTTCAGTTTTATACCTAGAATACGCCTTAACATGGCGAAGCGTGCGTTTTTTAGTTTTTGTATTTGAGTTTTTGTTGTTGCCCATAACTGTGCTCCGTATAGTAGGACTGGGAAGACACAGCTTTCTAGTATTTTATTTTTTACCCTCATGCTAATTTTGCTATTTTTCAGTATCGTTTATTGGGCCCAGAAAGCTTTCCATGCGTTTGATATCCATGCTTTTATTTCCATATCTGTTCTATTTTCAAATGACACTAGCTGTCCCAAGCATTTATTCTCTTCTACTTTTTCTATTTTTGTCCCCTCTATAACTATTTCTTCGCTCTTCGGGTCGTTCGTCATTATTTTGGTTTTTGACAGATTCATTCTTGGTCCCGCCTTTTCGCTTTCCACCATTACGGACACAATTATGAAAAAAAGTGTCCTAGTGCGAAAAATCATTATGGTAGAGTACGATATAGCACAAATAAAAAGTTGTCATTTAGTTTAGTCTGTCATCTGATTTTCATTGCATTTGAACATGTTTTTCGTAATAACGTCCATATTATCCAGTATGCAGCCAGGGCCGTATTTACGTACAGGCAACATAGGCACGTGCCTAGGGCGAAAGAGTTTGGGGAGCGACAAATTTTCGACACTTTTTTTTAAAAATCTATGTATTTATTTTTTAAAAAAATTTGAGGGGGTGTGAGCAAAAATCTGAGGGAGGCGATAATTTTTATTCTGCCTAGAGGCACGAGAATGCTAAATCCGGCCCTGTATGCAGCTTATACAGTTGCGGCCTCGTGAATATCTTCAAATACATCTCATCACGAGAATCTGAAATAATCCTCCCACTTACTCTTCAGAATAAGTGAAGCTTCAGATTTGAATTTCGGATTTGGTTTCGCAAATAGAACGATGAAACAAAGCAATTCCAAACAACCGCACTTTTAATTCAACTTTTCCCCATTAAACCTCATTCAGACTTGACTATTGTTATTGGGGGCTAAAGGTACTGCAGTAAATTGGCTTTTCAAACGTATAAAATTATTCCAAAATTGAAAATGCTACATAGACCGAGCAAAAAAAAAAATATTTAAAAAAAAAAACACAAAGAAGAGGAAAAAGAAAAAATAGAAAAGCTAGATCCGAGCACCATTATACAAGACGATAGAACCAAAAAATTTCAGCAGTCGAATCACGTGACGGTCTCATAAAAACGTGAAATCCTTCGGTTTTAATACAAACGGAAAGAACAACATCTCAGCATCTCAGCAGACGGGTTGATCTACTCGACGAGAATTTTAAATTGCTCTTTATCGTTCGTTGTAGCGAACGAGAAAAACTTTTATTATACAAAAAACCTCTGGTCGCTTTCGTCACCGGTATGTACGTTTTTCTTATTCAGGTTCTTCGTACGTCGTTACAGGCTTAGTTCGGCTTCGTCGTAATTTGCACGCAGTTCGAAATTTTCGAAATTAAAACGAAAAAGAAAGTGGAAAAAAGAAAATCTCGCACGTGCCGACGGAATAAGCGAGCACACGTTCTCATTTCGACTCCGAATGCAACTCCATGTAGCGACATAGAATACTCGAATGAAATTTCGGAATATTGTCAATCTGGTGGAACTATTCGACTTACCCAATAAAAATAACAACTCTGCCTGCAGACGAATACCGCAAATCTCCACGATTTTTCAAAATCTGTCTACACCGATAGCCACGAGCCTGCGAGGATCAAATTTTTGCCAGCCCTAGCCAGTACTGTTTGGCGGTGGATCAAGGAGGGAGGTAAGGAAGGCGCCCCTAATGTTTCGATTTTGTATTTGAATACGTAAGTCTTCTGACAAAGTCTGAATTGGTTTTGACAGAAGATGAATGTGCTTTAATAATGTTTTACCACCGAGTGGAGGAGCTTTTACAGCGCCCTAATGAAGCTTGTGGTGTCTGAACATAGTCCAGGAACCGAATGAGTCAGAATGAAGTTGAGAAGTCAGAACGAGCCTTGATAAACTCTGCATACGAAGGTTAAGCCTGAGCATATCACGTGAATCTCAACACTGAGTCCCAGTGGCGTAGCCAAGGGGAGACAAGAGCCATGACCCCTCATGAGCATCCTAACTTGGCTACTTTTTTTTTCCTACAGTAAATTTAGGACAACTTGATATAAAAAGCCATATTTATTTTTTTAAACCATTTATTTTTTGCTTGGCCTCCCTTGCAAAAATCCTGGCTCCTGCGGAGTCCAAATGAGTCTTACAAGAACTTTGAAAGAATCCAAATAAGTTTTAAGAATCTGGAGTCTTTTGAGCAGTCTTAAAAGGAAGTCGGAATGTGTCTTAACACAGTCCTAATGAGACTGAAAGAATCTCAACAGAGTCTGAATTCACTTGGTCCTCAGGGAAATATGAATGTATCTGAACGGTGCATAAAATTCAATAATTTTGTCAGAGTCAGAGGCTGGAGTCTAAACGAGTCAGAATAAGAGTAATCGGATAATTGTACCTACTGATGATGGAGTGCCCTTGCAATAACTCTGTACTATTTCAGTGAAATACAGGCACTTTTTCTCAAAATGAGTCAGAATAAGACAGCCAAGTTTTATGAGCCCTAATTGAGTGAAAAATAATTTCAACTTAGTCTTATAATGAGTCCGACAAGTTTTAGCTGATTTGAATGGATTTTGCCAAGTCTTGACAAAGTCTGAATGAGTTTTATGAATTGGACCCGAGGTTGTCCGAAAGAGTCTTTACAGAGTCCGCACGAGCCTTAATGAATCTTAATAGAATAATTTAAATCCATTACAACAATCTGAATGCGTCATGAGGACTCTTTAACAGGGAGGTACCGATAGAGGGGCAGGGGACAACTCCTACCGCAGAAATTTTTCACTCAGCAGTTCAGCAGTTGGGAAAATTTACCATTTCAGTCAGACGGTGTTGGAAAAATCCAAGTCAAAACTTTGTTTTTTTGCTGAAATACTTGGGAATTTTGAGTTGAGTCAGTTGGGACTTTGACAATTTTTGCCTCCCCAGGAAAAACTCTTCCATACGTCCCTGCCCCTTAGAAATTTAAATGAGCGTTAACAACGTCAGGATGATTTTTAGAAATTCGAATACATCTGAAAACAGTCTAAATAAGTTTTAGGGTCATTACACAAAAACTGAGAATATTAAGTTTATTTAAGATTTTTTTTTTTTTAATAGCCCCTAGTTTATGTGTAGTAGAGAATATTTAACAAGTTTACAAAGCAGAATCATCAAAATTTAGTGGGGTGGAGACTACTTCTGTCCACGACGATAGACACACTGCCCATGGCGAAAGCACTGATATCCACGACTACGGATAAAACAGCTTCAAAAATTTCCTTTTTCAGGGAATTCCTGAAGATTCTATCACATGCGCCAGTGACTACGACCTGGCACCTGGATCGTGTTCTGGGATCAAAACTGTATCAGTGTTGTCATTTGTTGCGCTGCAAGATGTATAAAAGGCGTTTATCTTTGCACCAGTTAAAGATTGCCCAAGATTCACTGAAACCTTGGTAACAGAACTTCACTCCGTCCCTACTGGAAATATGAAGTCACTGACACCAAATCGAACTTTCTAACATATTATTATACTTCAACCTTACTGAATAATAATATCACTTTATGGGGAAAGAACAACTATAAACAAAAATTTAAAAAAATATAACAAGTGTTGAAATAAGATGGTAACATCCACGACAATAGACAGCTCCCTATGTTTTTTTCACTCAGAAGATGGTAATTGCCCTGTCTGATAAATTGGATTGGAGGAATTTGTTGCGAATGTTATAGTGTAACCCCCCCCCCATCCCTCTTCAAAACAATATTAATAAACATGGTAAATAATTTAAAAAAAAAAAACACAAAAAAAACCGAAAGTTAGGGTTAAAAAATATACTGGTAATGAGAATAAGGTCCCACTTTATCGATACGGAGTTATGAGTACCGGCATAAGCTACATAAAATTTCTGACAAAATAAGATCTTGCCGAGCTCTTTACTCCAAAATTCGCCGAGATATGATTGTTTAAAGTTGAGATTCCCAAAAACCTGATTTTGATATTTTAAAAAAGGTTAAAAAAAAACGAAAAATTACAAATCCAAAGTGACATATCTCTGAGACACATAAAGCTAGAAAGCTCCACAAGGTCTGATTGTGTCAGAAATTTTACAAAAAATTTTTCAAGAAAATGGAACCTTTTCAGAGAATTAATACGAAATGAAAGAGTTCAATTTTCAGTGATAACAAAACAGAGTTGGGTGGGGGGCACCAAAGAGGTGATGGGTTCACGTTTTCGTTTGTAATGAACGAACAAAGACGGACAGGGGAAAACAAAACGGATAACGCCATTCGAAAGAGGAGGATTTATTCTACCGAAATTGTCACGCATCCTGATTTTGACAGCTTGACCTTGATTCATAAAAATCGCCGTATCTCAAAAACTAGGATGGACAAAGTCGGACCTTAATTCCTGCACTGCCACATATTTTCAGTTTCCGGAGAATGACCCCTCAATGATAGAGAAACTTCTATGAGTCAAAACATGGTCTAGACGAGTCTTACAGGGGTTAGAAAATGCAGTACCCAAGATTGGGTACATCACCGAAAAAATGATTCAAATCATGGATCGTGGACCGATGATGAAAAAATGATTCTAATCACGGAGCACAGACGTTGATGAACAGGGGTTGGAAAATGTTGTAACCAAGATTGGGCACATTACCGAAAAAATGATTTAAATCACGGAACACAGACGTTGATGAAAAAAAAAAAAAGTGAATCAGATTACGAATCAGCCAGAAAAAAGATTCAGATCAATTTCTTATTTCTTCGAATAATTTTTCATACCATAGATTTTTTTAGAATAAATTTTAATGAATTTCAGCAACAAAGTGACATTTACGATTCACCGATTCACTTAAGAGAAGAAAACTCAAGTGTAATGTTGTTCTATGCCTTTTTATACACTTGGCGTAATACCGTCAAAATAAAAATTAAAAAATTGGAAAATGATCTGAAAATTTTGAATTTAGAGCAAGGAACATTAATCCGGATTATGGATCGAATCACAAATGTAATGAACAATGATTCATAAGAAGAATCAGAGTTCTGAAAGAATCAAATGATTTCTGAGTCTGAAAAAATCTTTCACGTGGCGTATCAGGAATTTGAATGAATCAGGCATTAGATCTGAATGAATCCTACAGAATCCTCTTACTGATGCCACTCGGTTTAGCTCATTCGAACCGGAGTGTTGGTGATCCAAGTCCAAATCTCGTCATCTCTTTACGAACTAACCACCAGCATCCTGTCTTGGAGAAAAATAGAGTAGAGAGCAAAGATGAAGAGCTCAATGTACGATTTGAAATAAAAGCAAAGTTCTGAGAATGGCCGCCTCGAGAGCGAAGAACGTATCGGGTGGTCCGAAAGGGCACCCCATCACATCACCATTTCACAATTTCGCCCTCAATTTTTCTTATAATGCTCGAATTCTCGAAAAGTCCTCGGATGATTGTGCGATGCTTCGTTCCAATTTCTTTAAAATGCAGTGGCGTAGGCAAGGAGGTGGCTTGCGGGGCTGAAGCCATCCCCAAAAGGTCTTATTTTTGTCTATCAGTACTGTTTCACACAAAATTCCAAATAATGAAAAAAATCGAAATGTTTACACTTCAATGTGCATTCGTATCGTGCGGTATAAATCATCAGAGTCAAAATACGTACACTGAATGATGATGCAACCTTCTTTTAAACTCTGGTTTGAATATTCTCTAATAAAAAATGTTGTGGCATCCAATTAAATTTCTTCCTTAAATCTATTTTTATCGGTTCGCTTCTGTTCCCAAAACAGAGGTAACTGAATTGATAGATACATGCAGTAGGTGGGTAATACAGGAGGTTCAAAAATATCGAGTACCCGTACCCCAACGAGATATTTTTGTTAAATTGGTAACACTGAACCAATGTAAACATTACAATTCAAGGTTTGCAACCTACCGAAAATGTCTCATTGGGGCCAGCGGTGACAGCCTAGATTTTTTTAAGGTATAGCAAAACAACATTTTGACGAGAGTAAAAAATTGATGATTTTCCGGGGTATAGCAAAAATTTCAAGGTAATTTCAGGGGCTCCTATCACAAAAATCACCCCCCCTCCCCCCGCCCACCAAAAAAAAGGAAGAAAAGTTGTCCTCAACGCAAAAATTCTCTACTCATTTAACAACAACTGCAAAACCTGTCTGTACTCTGTCCTCTTAGATGAAGATGATTCTGGATTAAAAAGTTCTGAAGAAAGGGAGATTTTTCGGGGTGTAGCAAACATTAATTTTTGAGCAAGCTGTTTTGAGGTGTAGCAAATTGCTACACACGCTATACAAAGACTGTCACCGCTGATTGGGGCAATCAATGTTCCTGAACACCCTGTACGTATACTAAGTATAGGAAAAACCTGAAGTTCAGCCCACCCCATTACTGTCAAAATGCGATACTCTTACACTGCTTCGAAACTATTTCCAAATAAAGGTTATTTATCCTCCTCTGGTACTTCGTATGCATTCTTGCTGTTGATCAGTAATTTAGTAATTACTACAATAGGAATACTTTTTCGAGTCCCTGGAGGGGGTTCTTACACGCTGTATGAAAGTGCTAGCCTTGAGATTTCATTTGCCGGCTTTTCAAGGTGAACTTGGCTAGAGCAGGGCAGGGATCTGCCCACAAAATTCGGATTCGGTGGTGGTGGTGCGATCTCTACTTCACGTAGATGAAAGTGAAATAAGCAAATGTACACCTTTTTTAACTATAGCGATAAACCTCAGGTAAATAAGATTTCAATTATCGCCCGTTATATATTGGTCATTATTCACAGTGGTTAGAGATCTCGTGCTCTTGTAATCTATGTCTAATAAATATTCTAACCGGCGTCGTACAGCTAACAGGGGTTCTTAAAGCAGTTCTCCTATATAGCTGGGTGATCAAGACATATATCTGATGTTATTTAACCTATTCCACACCGTTTGCGTAATTGATTAACTGCCTCGAAAATTTTCATTTTCCAGAATGCACCTGGCTGCAATGTTTTCAACTATGAAGTCAGAAAATGATGAGCGATGGTGCAAATACGGACGAAGGCAGACGCCGAATTGAAAAACAGCTCATGGAGTTTGAATGCACTTATAATTGGGAACCATTATATGCATCGACTCGCCATTTCATCAACTCCTCACTCCTCAACTAGACTGCTAACAGCAGAAATCGCTTAATAATTCTGGCTCTGATTTGTGTGCCATAATTCAGAAAAAAAAAACAACTACAAAAAACGATTATACAACCCATCCATGTTGGCCGGATAATCCTTACCTATCTCGGTTATAGCGCCGGGCAGACTACGGACCATATAAATCGACATTTATAAGAGAAAGAAGTGGAAGAAAAAAGTACACAGAAAAGTAAATCTACATTCATAAATACGAACCCCATTATACGTGCACTGGATTCTGCGCCAACCGAATGCGATTTTCCAATGAAAATAAAGTAAAACTTTTTCCTTATCTCCGTTGCCACTTATTTACGGCCGGGTAATGCTCGCAAATGAACGATTTTCACGAAGTCCGAAAAAATTGAACTGCCTCGGCTCAGACTTTAAATCTGTTACGTGATCGGAATTCGCAACGCGATTTCCCCAAATATTTTTATACCCGTTTCGCAACATTAAAGTTATTTATTTTGCCTTTCGAAGGCACATCGGAAACGTCCATATTATCGTGGGATTTGGGGGTGGAAACGCCTCTCCTACACCTTATAACCGATAGAGTAGGTATTATAAGTATACCTCAAAGTGGATGATGCTCTAATGGCGTCATCTATTCATTTTGGATCGATTTTTCTTCATAACCAATACCGGTATGTTTCACTGCTGGGTAATTCGATTTTCAGAGGGCAAGATCTAGTTTCCCTTCCGCCAACATTTCTCTCCAAAACCGGAGCTGGGGCGTTTCATCAGGTTTCCAACTTAAAATGGGTACGTCTCGAGTGAACTGTCAAAAGAAGAACCATTTCAGCAATCGATCTCGAATATTTGTTTAGTTTTTGTATGAGGTCTGAATCGGCCCTCAAAACTCTATAACCCTGGACTTGAGATACGCAAAATTGACTAACTCAGACAATCGATCAAACTATCAAAAGAGGATTTCATAGCTAGAATACTTCACATTTTCGATTCCACCTCAATTTGGACCGAAATCTGAAATTCAAGTATAAAATTTGGTTCTTGAGGACCGAGCGAAGTTAGATTCAAAACTTGATGGAATATTTGAAATTGTAGGCACCCCAGAACCCCAGAATTTAGAGACTTTGTTCAACTTTTCCAGTCGAGCCGATTTTTTGCCCTCCTCAAGTGTGATATTTCGATTTTGGAAGCTGAAATTAAGACGGATTCAAAATCTATAAAGCATTCAAAATCAGCAATCTGAGAAACTTCTATTTCTGTACACTTGCTTCCTATATGAATTCTAGTTAAGAGTCTTTTAAGTGTGAAATTTCGAATGTGGAGATTCAAACAGTATCGAATTCAGAAAAGAAGCCCTCCGGGGTCAATCCTTGAAAGCATCCCTCTTAAAAGTCAGTTTTCAGATTTTCGCATACTTTAAACTATAGTTTTTCTTTATTATTATTATTATTATTCATTTTCTTTTGTAGGGGGGAGGGAGTTAATTTACCTCATAAAATTACTGCATCTTATTGTCTTATTTTTTGATTGTGAAGCCAAATCGACGCGAGAAAAAGGGGGATCTTCAAGTACCAGGTTTCCTTTATTTTACGTTGAAAAATTTCCCCTATCCGAAAAGTGGAGCTGTCACGTTTCACTAACTTCGGAATTTCAAATGGAATCATATGGGATAAGGTATCAAAACAGGCTCATTTTGTACTGTGAATTTCAAAAATTCAAACAGATTTTCGACCTAACTTTGATTTACTTTCAAAATTCGACTTCATCTTTTTTCAAGGGACCAAAGACTGACTTTATAAAATTTTTTAGAAGTACCGGAATATAGTCCTCCCGGGTCGTTGATTTACAGATCCAATTATACCTTGGATCCGACCCCAGCGTCAGCTCGAAAATTCAAATTTGGTCCTTCAAATAGGCGCAATCGACTGGACTCGAAAAACTGAACCAACTATCGGAACAGGAGTGCTTTTGGTCAATGAAACTTTTAACCTAGCTCCGATATAAGCCGCTAGAATTGATATTTTACAATTGAGAGGGGGCTTAACTGACTCGTCGTGGTCCATTATTGATAACAATACACATAGTATTCAGTGTAAAACCCGATTTCGGACTCCCATTTTGTCCCTTACAGACAAAACATCACTCAGACTAATGAAGACTGTTATATGTTAATCTGTACAACAAAGCTCGACCAATTACGTTAATCTTTAGCTTCATGATATTTGGGGGGTCTGATTGGCCGAGTGAATACGGAATCCGGAGGCCCTGGGTTCGAGCCCACGTAGCAACTCGCTATATTTCGACCTAGGCCGGGTTTTCGGCCACAAGGGGAGAGGGCTAAGACAGTCCTAACAGCCTCCCCGACGTCTCTGAGGAAATGCTCGAAAGAGCGGATTCCAGGGCTCGGGTTGAGAGCAAATGCAAATGCTGACAAAGCTTTCGACTACAATCTGTGAAAAATTTGTACAAATCAAAATTTGGGTATTCTGGAGATTCAAATGTAAGACTTTTCCAAATTAAAAATTTAAAAAAAAACAACAACTAAAAAACTGGAAAAATATGAAATTTTAAAATATTATTTTGGGTATCTGGATTGATACACCAGGGTATCGTGCATCTTTGAAACCATTTTCTAATCGATCGAGTATTTCGAAAGTAGCCATTTCTGAAAGAAATAGAAGGTTTAAGTCCGGCACCACAGCGAAAAGCAAATTTATTGAGGGGGTGAGAAACAAAAATTTGAAGCGGAAACATTTTCAACTGTTGAGCAGAAAAACATGGACACATGAGATTGCTAAATTGACAACTCTGAAAGACTATTGACCGGGGAGGGGGTAACCGTCTCCTCCCATGGCTACAACCCTATTCGAGACCAAAGGAATACATTGTATTAAGCGGTTTCATGGGTATACAACTGGGATATACTGAAACCTTACTCATCAGTTCGGCCAAAATTAAAGGAGTTGAGGGCAAAATCTGTCATTTCTCGCTCAAACTGACTTGGGACAACCAAACGAACTCAGAATCTTCTTAAAGTTTTAGCATCTTGGAAGAATCTTGAAAATTCGTTTTAACCAATAAAATTTTACAGAAGTTATTTTTCTACCAATTAAAATGCAACTTTCTATTTGCATGGTACATATCATGATCAAAAATAATTTTTTCCTAGCCCTAATGAATACGGTAGACGTTGCCATTATGCAAGGCCTAATCAGGCGCAGATCCACGGGGGGAGGGGACCCTCTTTAAGAAAAAAACAAAAAGGAAAAATCTGTGGGGGAAGGAGGAAAAGTCTGTCGGAATCTGTAGGGTAGAGGGAAATTTGCGGGGAGGGGGCAGCAAAATATTTCTGCGCGTTTTCCTTCTGTCATTTCCCTCCCCAAAATAGTCGTCTGGATCCGCGCCTGGGCCGAACATTTTTTTTTTTTCATTATGCGAGTCTTTCTGCAGCCGCATATTTTGGCAGCTCTTGAGGTCAGCTCTGTCTCCTCTCACCAACAGGGCATCATTGTAAAAGTTTTATCTACATCATTCTTTTTTTCGAGTATAATAATACGACAGTAAATTAATTGGCGATAGGTTGAATATGCCATCATATAAGGACAAGCTCTATCATGCATTGGTATGTCATATTATAGAAAAATAACAATACGTTGCACTATTGAAAAAACAAACGCTGAGTACGTATACGTACATATAATCACTTAAGGGGCGCCAGAGGCGTCCATTTTCGCCCGCATGAGTGAAAGAACCCTCGCGGGCAATTTTTTGACGCAGGGCAACCAAATGGCAACCTTTTTCTGTTCTCAGTTTCAGTAGACACAATATTTTTTGAATCAGGTGTGGCAGTTGCTCCGACTTTCTTGACTTACTCAAAAGAACGTAAAATCAAAACTACGTGAAATGAATCGATGAAACACACATTATATCACTGTACTTAAACTGACAAAGTGTAACAAAACCTGTGTTATGAGAAGTGTCGCATGATAAAGCTAAACACCCTTCAAAAGTAGGATGAGGTAACCGAATTCACACACTAGCACGCCTCAAAAGTAGGATTAGGTAACCAAATCCACACGTTGCCAGGATAAGTTGCTAACGCATCCGGTTGAAAGAGGATCATTCACTTTGAAACACCCTGAACAGTATTCGGAGATTTTGTTCTTTATTTTTGTTTTGACACGTGATGAAGTATTCATTGGATCCCAGCAGCCACGATGCATTCTAGTAAAATTAGTCTCTAGCCGCGTGTGGTGTAGACCCGGGAAATGACCTGCTGAGTGTACTTATTGTACTACATACAAATACATGATATACAGTCTGCTCTTCGTGCTCAGAAAGCGCCAGAAAGAACCAGCGTAGTATGGGCACCGCATATCGGGTAAATGATTGCAGTTCTTCCATAGACGGATGGTTGTGGAGCTTCGGCGCCACCATAGCGTGTTGCCATAAAGTTCGCCGACTGACGTTTTGTGTTTCCAACTAACTAAATTACGGGCCGCATTATACGTGTTATTTATTTTCAATTATCCGCGCCCAAACTGAGGAGTCTGCTTGAATAAACACGCGCGTGATAATTATTCGATTATACGCGGCAAAACGTGTTAAATTTCGAATTAAAATCCGGCGTCGCGAGTGGGCGCAGCGACGGCGGCAGCTCTGGTTGCCCCGGCTGGAAGTGGAAAAGCGAATATACGTACCTATATATATGTACAATAAAGAACGGGGAGAAGAAAAACGAAAAACTCGTTGCCAGTATCCAAAAAGGTATTATAAAATGGAAAATGCGGCAATTAGGATACCGTGTAGTTTAATGTACCGTTAACTGCGTCGTATTTTCCTGCCCCGGTTTTCCTTTTCTGCGAGCTTTTCTTGGTTTCGCAAAAAGCGCTCGGGTAGCTTCGAAAACCCATTAAGATAGCGGAAATGAATGCTATATTCTTTTGGGAAGGTTTCAACCCCAAAGGGTCAATGATGTGTGATACGGATTGACATAGTTCACGAAATAGCGAAAAAAGGTTCCCTTCTTTATTTCTTTTTTCATCGTTTCCTCTCTCTGTCGCACGCTTTTTTTTTTTCTTATCATATCGCCGCCGGTCCTTCATTCAATCAATTTAACGACCTTTTCGGACATTTTAACGATTCTGTCTTTCTCGCGCTTACGGACAAAAAAAAAAAAAGAAGAGAAAAAGCGATATCGTTACACTTAATAGGTTTTAGTTTTTTACCTAATTAAATCGATATTAAAAAGGAACAGAGAAAGAAGAAAAAAGTTTCAATCGCTGTAGGAGCCTATATAGTGAACAGACGAATAATCAGAGTTCGTTGGGCCGAATAATTTATTTATAAGGTTGCGAGTACGGAGCGTATACAAATTGTTTCATAATATAGATATGAGGCGCTGTATGAAAAGGTACTATATGTCGGGGAACTCGTTCTTGGTAGAATCTGATATAGCACTGTACCTGCATTTTACACCAAAAAAATGTCTCTAGCTTCAATACAGACTGAAATGAAAGTAGCTCAAGTTTGATGATGGGAAATCTTAAGTTTAAGAAAACTGTGTTAAAGTTGTGAAACAGAAAAATACACGAAAAATCGATGTCTCAGCATTTCGCTCGAATATCGAATTAAATTAACTACTCCACGTTCTCTCGTACCTAGGACCATACATGTAGTTTTACGCGGGCATTATGGACCGCCATTTTCTTGGAAGCTCAGTCCGTGAAACGAGAACTGGTCATGCAGTGTTTACCGCTCAGCCGATTTTCATTCAACGGACCGAACTTGCAAGAAAATGGCGGTCCATTATGCCCGTGTGAAACTATACAGTCCTATTGTACCTTACGACGTAACACGATAGTTATTACGCGCAGAGCTGTAGTGATAACGAAATAAGATCGACGCGACTTATGGTACCTTTTCTCGAACACCAGTCTGTAGATAGTAATTCGTTTGTAAACTTGAAATATCACGTCGTAGAATACTATTTTGTACTGTATATTACTGTCAGGTCTGTCTCAAAGCAGTTTCCATTCAAATCCAAAAAACGGAATTTCCGACTTGAAAACATGTTCTGTGCTGTAGGCCAAAATTTACTTTTCCGACATATGGTATCTTTTCATAGAGCGCCTTACAGATACGGATACAAATTTCTATCCTGAGTTACTGGGAGAACAGTCACCAATACAAGTGGAAAACTTGGAACTTGTACAACAAAGGAGCAGATTCGATACTAGCTTAGCGCTTATTTTGAAAACATTCACGGAAAATTGCTCTACTCCCGGAAGTTGTTCCAAGTAACATTTTGAATTTTATTTTTCTTTATTATTTCTTAATAATTTTATTAATATATTTATTTTATATTTAATTTCCAATTTTAAAGAATAATAAAATTAATTTTCAATTAATAAATTAAATTATTTTTAATTTTTAACATTTTAATTATGGGTAAAAATTTAACTAAGAATTTTTATAATGAAAACTCTTTAAATTCTATTGAATGTGCACCATTGGGATCAAAATTCAGCTTTTTCAGTCGAAATTGCCCATTTGAAAGAAAAATATGTAAAAATAAAATGATGCGTTGATTTTGATGAACTCACGTAAGTTTTTATTTGAGATCAAAAATATTATTAATTTATATTCGCCAATGTTGCTACGGCACGGATTCAAATTAATGTTGAAAAACATGAGTTTTGTAGCTAAACAGAATTCTGGAATTACGATGCCACTCACCCTAATTCACGTTGGAAGTCGGGCTTCGCAGCACTGAATAGAGAAAAGAATGTAGCATCCAAAAACACTTACATTTTCAAGAAATATATTTTGAAGGGAAGTAATTCGAGACAAACTAGGGGAATACGTAATCTGAAAATGAAGAACTGATCTAAAAATGAATGTGTGCATTATGTATGAACAATTTTAATTTGCTGGCTTCATTTGTATTCTTATGGCATGGGATTATATATCGAGAAATGTGGTCTTCATTTTTTTGTTTACAGTTTAGGATCCTCTCTTGCTTCTCCCGATCAGTTTAGGGATAAGGGCGGGGCAGTGTTAAAAGCACAGAATATAAAATCGAGAAAATTTTGAAAATTCAAGAAATTGTATTCTAAACGACAATTCGCGAAAAAAATATTTTTTTTTAAATGTGATCTACAATTCAGATTGAAAAATTTAATACCGCTTTATTTCTAGAGGGTATATATTTTAACCTGATTTTTCATTTTTTTAGACCACATTTTTTCAGTGTTTTCCCCAAGTTACTGTTTTTCAAGATGCAACAAACCAAGTTTTCAAAATTTTTCTGAAATCTGCCAGACTTTCTTTGTTAGGAGGGGGGGGGGCACTTTGAAATCCATGATTTTGAATACCTACAACAATTATATGGTACACGGACATGTATAAAATTTCTAATTGTCAGCAATCATTTGATATAGGTACCCTGTTAAAAATGTACTAATTTTGACAAAAACCTACCTACATTTGCAACTATTTATCTCAAAAGCTGAAATGCCCTCGAATGAAGGATTAAGGTATGCGAACAGAGCTAAAAAGAGCGTAAAATAAATACTCAGCGACTGGGGGGGTGGCGACGCTCTTAAGAAAACAAAACTCTTTGTTAACTTTAATTAAGGCAGTTAATAAATGCGTTGAAAGTTACAGTATTTGTTTTAATTTCAACTTAAATTGGTTAGTTCATTCGTGTTCGCGAGAAGTGTAAACGAATAATAATTGTCGCATTAACTAAATGACGCTTGTTTTTGTTGGCAAATGCTTCCTCACTCGGCGAAGAAAAGCGTCTCGAAGCACGTTCACTTTTTAATTCGTTTCCCCTTCGTTTTGTGACTTGTGAGATGCACCAACCGCGAACACCTTGTTCAAGTGTATACTGACTTCTGAGAATCTTAACACATGATATCAAACAGCCAGAAATTACTGACAGAAATACACGAAATAATTATGATAGGCTGGCCATCAAAACAGGAATGTTAAAAAAAAAAGAAGCGAGGGCTTGGATACACAGTGTTACATTTGCCACCTGACAACTATTCACATGACACATTTGTCGCGTATAATATGTTGCGCAATAATGTACTTACTGCGCAATAACTTAATAAGTTGCAAATGTATCACTTTAGCCAAGTGTCCTGACTGAGCTAAGCTATGCGAGCAGAGTTACGAAGTCACACTCCGACTGTGTTTATTAAGCTGAAAAATCCGAGAAAAGGTTGATTTCCTCCCGGCCAGATGCAATTCATAATGGACAACTACTATTTTCTAACAACGCGATCTCCATGAAAAGCATAACTGGAACGAAACAAATTACCTAAGTATAGAACTAACTGAGCCGACAAGCAAAAACAAAAAAAACTTGTCAACTGAAAACATTTTTTGAAGTTTATTCAATCCTGTCTCATCTCAGATCTTGTCAGTGCCACTGGCCATTGGCCAAGTCAATATAGGTGTAACCGGCTAGATTAACAAATTAAACTTCTCGACAGATCCATCAACATACACGAACAAGATTACTACCACACTATATTGGCATTCAGTGGGGAGGGGGGATTAGGGGGATGAATCCCCCTTGAGATGAGAATGGCTGGCAGTATCACAGTAAATGCACGAAATGAAATTTAAATTCAGATGCATTATTGAAGTTGAAAAACACAACATGCTGATACGTCAATGTAAAAACATACAGTTCACATTAGGTGTACCCACCAAAAAATTTTGCTGATCCTCCCACCTTGGAAAAATCCTGGCTCCGCCACTGTTCGCATTGTAGCACGTGACACTTTCAGAATGATTTGTACGTAGATAGCCATTTTTCGGCAGTTATTGATTTACATTAGGGTAAGGTACCGAAAGTGGATCAGCGCGATGACCCGTGCCCTTTCTTTAGTACATATGAGTATCATAGAACGAAGTTGTAAAATGGTTTCTATCATGTTTGGGGGGCATAATACGAGATTAAACATGAAGCACCCCGAAAAACACTGAAATCCAGTTGTGTATAAAGAGCATCCTTTTGTCAACTCTATCATAGTGGGGAGGCTTGGTTTACTTTCTTCTGCAGTTGTTGAGTTGATAGGGATCTGATTAAACGTATTCTGTCCGGGTTGTTTTCGTGTTTCCCACATTTTCATAGTTTGCGGACTCAAAGATCCCAATTCGACATATGGGTCCCGAATGCTGATAATGTGAGATCACTAAAAATGGTCATAAGTTTCAGTGGGGGGTGGTGAGTTTTTCTATGGGTAAGCGATAAGCGTAGAAGTGAAGTAAAAATCAGAATAAAAGTATGAAACATACTATTACAAAACAGCATTCATCAAATTGTTCAAGTTGTCACATCCCTGTGTAGGGTCATTAAATATGCATTTATTCTTTTTTGTGATGAATAATAGACACAGTGACGTACGGAAGAGTTTTTCCAGGGGCGGAGGGGGGGGGGGGGTAAAATCGTGGAAGTCCGAACTGACTCAACTCAAAATTACCAGGTATTAAAACAAAACAAAAACCTCTTGACTGTTTGGATTTTTCCAACTGACTCAACTCAGAATTCCCAAACATCAAAGTAAAAAAAGAAAAAAAGAACCCTTCACTTGTTCGATTTTTCTAACTTCTCAACTCAATTCCCAAGCATCACAGCACTCCCCTCGGCCCTGATGCGATGCCCGAAAGGGTAGTTTCCGGTGCCAGGGGTGCGGTGTCTCAGAGGCCACTTTGGCATGCGTGCATCGTCATACGTCCCACCACACCAAGCATCAAAGCAAGGGAAAAAACCTTCTGACTTGTTGGATTCTCCCAACTCCGCCTGACTCAAATGATAAATTTTCCAAACTGCTAAGCGAAAAGTTCCTACAGGGGGAGGGGGAGTTTCCCCCTCTATCGGTACGTCCCTGAATAGACATAGCCAACAAAATAGTTTTCCACCATCTTCACAATTAGTTAGCCACAAAAGGTTTTCATATTGCAATATGTGGAAATGTCTAGTAAAAATCAAACCATATCTTTCTTTTGCTCAGTTTTCAAAAACGGTAATTCTGGTTTCGGCTCACCACCATTAGTCAAGCCGAGCCAAGCCTGACTCAAAGCGCTTCCAGAACGCAATCAAACGCACAGGTTTCATCGCGTTGAACATGCTAGTGTGTTTTTGTGCTGGTAATTAACACGGAG
Organism: Acanthococcus lagerstroemiae; assembly: GCA_031841125.1. Lineage (NCBI taxonomy): Eukaryota > Metazoa > Arthropoda > Insecta > Hemiptera > Eriococcidae > Acanthococcus > Acanthococcus lagerstroemiae. The sequence continues at coordinate 24,876,723 of CM063114.1, read as the reverse complement.
GCGGAGCATAAATCTTAGTATGGAAAAGAAGCGTTAGATCCAACGCATACATCGCTGGCCTACACGAATATACAAGTATGTTATTTGACCGTTAATGTGTATAATCAGTTGAAGTATACAATGTCATTAAAATGCTCGCTAGTTTCTAGCCCCTGATTCTTCCCCTTATGGAGTAATTGGCTGGAAATTTTAGAGGTCTTTAACTGTCATCTGTTTACACAATTCAAGTTTTAGCCTGGTTGCTTTGGAAGATCGCCTGCCAAGGGCTAAGTATATGAATTGTGAGAAATCAGGAGTTTTGATTGTTTTGGCCTCTGTATAATGCTCTTTGAAGTCGACAGGGCTCGTTCGTCAATAAGACAGGGAATGAAGGGCAGCAGATGCGTAAGTATTTTATAAAATTATACACTTTAACTGATTATACACATGAACGGTAACATATACGAGGATTGTCGAACACCAAGCAGTATACCAGTATACGCTTCTATTTCAACTGTCTCCTCACTCTCCCGTGACTTTATTATATACTTAAGCATATGCTAAGCGTAAGCGTTGTAAGCGTCAATATGGTCACTACGCGTTTTGCTCAATATTTCATTATCTTTTATTTGTTACAAGTTGAAGTTCATATTGTACATGAAAACTTATTTTCTCGGGAATTTTCAGGGCAAGCGGCGCTTACCTTGCTTGCCTGGAATGCACGCCACTGATAAGTTTCGAAATCACTGCTGATTTTGTTTTATTCTTGTATAAATATGTTAGAGTCTTATGTGGGAAGTACCTCTCAATACAAAAAATAATCGTTTTCAGCAATTTGACAAGGAGATAAGAAGGTCCAAAACAATTGATATAAGTTCGGTATTTCACTTTACAATTTTGCGTGTACCATTCAGCTTAAATTCGTTCATAAAGCGGATCTGTTAAAATGTTAGTTCAAACTGACCTCGCCGAGGGTATCTACGCATGCACGCATAGACAGAGGTACAGTTTGTTCAACCGGTTGTGTAATTGCGACTGACGCGTTCTTTTTAAAATCAATTTTCTTTCCAATGAATCTAAAATATGACATGTTTAATATAACAAATGCACTCGCTCAGTATATAACGCGTAATTGAATATAAATTATATGTAGGCAGAATTGTAATTCATATTCTGCATTAGCAGCACAGAAATACGTCTTGTTCGCCTAGTGGAGTTGTCAGGTGCATTTGGACCAATAACGTGTTTGTATGTAAACGAAACCTCCAATTAAGCTTGCTCAAAAAAATGAGCAGAATGAAGATAAACTCATGCTAGTGTTTCAAAGGAATATTTTCCATGCCTGTATGGCCGATTTTAATATATGTACTATGCAGCTCTAGTGATTCAAAATGGTAGGTTCAATATGAATTAAAAATAGCTGAATATTTGATAGTTGGTACCAGCGAGACAAGAAGAAAGGTGGAGCAAAAAAGTCTCGGAGTGGTCACCCCGTAGTAAAAGAGCAAGAGGAAGACAGTAACAATAAAACAAGAAGCTGGAAGAAACTGGGAATAAACTGCACAAAATAGAAAGATATGGCGTGTATGTAAGGAGACATTTGCCCCCAAAAATGAGCTGTGGACAGCATAGGGAAATTAGAGTGCATTCACGACTTTGTATCACTGTGCTGGCCGGGGATTCTGAAGTACACTCTGATTTTTATTTTATGGAACTTTATTTTGTTCCGTCAACTGGAGTAATATCAGACACTCATGACTTGTTGCAGGAGCGCTAGTATCGTTATCAGTAAAATCAACTGGGGTAATATCGGACACCAGTGATAATATCAGTCACTCATGACTTATTGTAGGAGCGCTAGTATCATTATCAGTAAGCAAGTCATAAGTGACCGATATTACCCCAGTTGACGGCAGTTCTCTTTTGACATTTTCATGTTTTACTTTGGCACATACTGGAAAAACGTTACTTTCACGCGCCACGTTTTCTGGACTGTCTAACTGGACGGGTTGACTGACTGACTGACTGACTCAACGCTCTTCATTCGCCTGCGAGTACCACACTCTTTGTATCAGCCTATATTCCCTTGCGAGCATTACGATCCTTATACCAGCCTGCAAGCACTACTCTCTGCTAGTGCATCATCTTGCAGACGAGTCCTGCAACCACGGGAGAACATTCTCATGTCGGCGCAGTCCGCGAATCAGACATGAAAATGCTCTCCCATGGTGGCACACTCGTCTGCAAGATGATGCACTAGCAGAGAGTAGTGCTTGCAGGCTGGTACAAGGAACGTGATGTTCGCAAGGGAATACAGGCTGATACAAAGAGTGTGGTACTCGCAGGCGAATGAAGAGTGTTGAGTCAGTCAGTTTTAAATCCCTTTGTTCAAAATTAGAGAAATTAAGATAACGTACAACAAATGTATATGTAGTTGAAATGGCCTAGCGAAAGTTGGAAATACAATATTGTTACAGTGTAAACTGCCTACGTGTGTGAATAAAAAACCAGCTGGTAGCTGAGCCCACAAATTCTTAGTCAAGCTTATTCTGCAAGGCTGCTGGAAGCTGTGCTATCTCGCGAAAGTTCACATACGAGTATCTACGATGTTTCACAAAAAGGGCCAGTCAGCTGATTCATGAATCTACTTGACTGCATGTTGATATTCCCTATACATAGTAGTGGAGATAGTCATATTTCTAGAGGAAGGAGCGTAGGCCCCAGAATACTAGCTCTTCTAGAATGAGGGATATGGGTAAACATTGAATTCGCTAGCGGAACTTCATGAGGTTTCAGGGAGCTCAAGTACCTCCCCAACTCCGCCACTGCTTATGAGCGTGTCCTTTAAGGACTGATTTGCAGATTCATCGACATAATGCAGAGATTTGCTCTTTCTGTCCAGTAACCATCGATGTATACGAACCACTTTTGTACACAGTATCCCATCCCAGATCTTGTATCACGGCTGCGCGATAATTTGAGCGAGCCGAGGCAAATTCTCGAAATTAAATTCGAGCGTTCCTCCGGCTTCGCGGCGCGCTACCGACGTTATAATCCGTTTAACAAGATTAAATCCGTGAGTAAACTGATTAGCAGGTGCTTTAAGCGAGAGGCGATTTCCTGTTACTCTCCGGTTTCCGAAAAAGCTTACAAAGTGTATATATACATTCTCATTAAAATTATACGCTCCCTCAGCGAATTTAGAGCGAAAGGCTTAATGGCGTCCTTATCAGAATTTATACAGGTCCCCTGCCTCGGCGGGTTGCCGGCTTTAATACTCGAAGTAAAGCTGCGAAAATTATATAACCGACGCGGCGTTGAGTTATTAATTCGAGTTAGATATTACTTTCATCGGGTACGACCCCACCTTCTCCCCGGCCCATTTGGACCTCGGACGGACGTTTTCTCTTCGAAGCTCGTATGTATATACGGAATTAAACCTTCGCACTTTTCGCTAATTTAAAACGCTTCGCTCGGATGCAAAGTTTACATTGGGCGGCGAATTTCACGTATAAATTCGAGAATTTAATGAAACGTTTCGCAAGGAACTAGCTTTGCGAATGAAACTTATGTATTCAGGGCTGCAGCGTCGAAATGAGGGCCAAATTAGGTTCTGACTTGGGACTACGCAGAGGATGAGAAAAACTGACAAGGAAGTAAGGATAAAAGTCAAAATCTAAAATGAAGATGCCTGTGTTTCGGACAATGATCCGGGTACATCAGTCCTATAGCTGCTACATCAAGGTAAATTAGGGTTAAATGGACACATGTGGAAGGTGGCCAGTTTACTACATCTCGCAAATCGATTATCTCGAGGCTCAATAAACGATTCCTATATTGTAGTCTTTGAAAATTGTCAAATAAGAATAAGTGATTCTCCTTTTGAATTACCGTTGTGTTACGTTACATTTTATTTTGGCATCCCTGGTGAGGAACTCTCACAATTCTGTTTTTAGGGTATGCCAATGCACTTTTTTGTTTCTGTTGTACGTAGTGCTTTCGGCTGTTACGCCATCTTCAGTGGAGTTCCCTACCGTTTCTTTTTGTTGGTTCTGGGTAGTACCGTATGGTAAACCTATGGTGAGTGTTCCTATTGGTTGTCTGTGGTTGTGTCGTCTGTCCAATCAGGGAGTGTTGAGTTGTTAATTTGAATAGGTTCTCGCTTTAGAAGTTAGTTGTTGTATTTATTAGGTTGTTTTGTTTCTAGTTTTTATAATATTCTTTTCCTTGTGTTGTTTTCTATGTGTGGTATTTTGTACTTTTTTTTTTTTTTTTTGTCAATTGGTGATTGTTGTGTCCCTGATTGTTGCAGTGTTTTCCAAAAAGTGATTTGTCATCCTTTAGCTTCTCTCTGAAGTAATGCTCGAAAGGGCGGATTCCAGAGCTTGGCTTGAGAGTCAATTAGAAAAAGAGATCCTTCAACTTCTGTGATTTTTTATGCTCTTTGATTCTAGTTGTGAATTTTCTGCCTGTTTCTCCTATGTATGTCATATCACAGTGTTCGTAGTCCAGTCTGTATACTCCGTTGCTGTTGTTCATGTCCTTTGTTTCTATTTTGTCGTTATTTATTAGTTTGATCAGGGGTGGTATGCATCTGATTCCGAGTTTTATGTTGTATTGGTTGAAGATTTTCTGTATTTTGTATGTGTGTGTCACTGTGAATGGTATTTCTCTTATGTATTTGTCTGTTTTTGTGGTTGTTGGTTCAATGTCTGTACTTTTTTGTTGCATTAGTTTGTTAATTATTCTGTCTACTGGGACGGTTCCAAATTGAGTCACATATTTCTACCCCCCTCCCCGAACTGAGTCCGTAACGGTCGGACGTTTAAAAAAAATTACCGGATTGAATCATCTACTGGCGGGAGATGTGATAAAATCACCGCATTGAGTCCCATAGTAGCGGCGGTTGAAGTTGATTTGGAATGGGCAAAATGAATTGAGATTCTCACACAACTATTATCTCTCCATATGAACGTAAATATAGCTATTTTTTACGCGATGGGGTTATAAGGGTCGTCGGATTCATTTTTGAAGTCCCTTTTTTCTTCCCATCAATCCTTAAGGTGCCACAGCGGGTTAATTTTCAAGTATCCCGGTTTTCAAGTTTTCTACATTCATTATTGGATATCGCTGGAACAATTTCTGGAATCCGGGGCCTCAACCTTTTAAGGAACACAGAGGATAATCTTCAATTACTTCAATTTCCAAGTTATTCAGAATGAAACCTGTGTTTTATGGGCTTCTGAATTCATTTCTGGTGTAATTTTCCTACTACCTCTAACCCTTCAGGCTCCATAAGGCGTCAGCATTCAATGATGGTAAATAAAATATAAAATAACATCGTAGGGTTGAAGGAAGGAGGAAAGGGACCCGTATAAATTCGGCGACTTACAAAATTCTGTTTTCAATGTAAGAAACTAGAATTTGGTGCAGTTGGAGGTTAGTCCCCAGCAGCGCCAGAAGGGTTAGGGGAAAATGAGCAAGGACACCAGAAGCGGATTAAGGGCAAGGGCGGGACCATAGTGGGTGGGTGGGGCTGAAACCCCCTCCGCCCACAATAATTTGGCTTTCGGCAAATTTTGAAACTGTTCGTCTGAACTTTGCATTTTTTATGAATGTTTGTTCATTTATTTCTTTTTCAATTAAAAAATATTTCGATGAAACATCGGCTAATTTTTAACTTTTTAAAAATGTTGTCGTCGAATTTTTAGTTTTCAAAAAATATGTATTTGTCGGTAGATTTTTCTTCTCCACCTCCCCGAACTCAAAGTCAAATTTCGTTTCTGAAAATGGAGTACCCTGGACTCCTGTCGGAGACTAGTCAGTCAAAAGCCGAAGGTTTCAAGCCGAGTATCGAAAGTTATCTGAAAGGTTTAAACAAAACTGAAATGTGGAAGACGTTTCGAAAATCTGAAAATCGGTAGCAAACGTTGAATTTCGAAATTTAATGACTATTCTGGTTTTACTAGATTCTCTATTTGACCTAGAGCCTGAAATTTCAGAAAGTTGAACATTTTATTAAAATCTTAAAGCTGAAAGCAAAAGACTTATTTTCCAATGTCACAAGCTGAATCCGATGGCAAATGTTCAATTGTTTAATTTACGGGCTTTGGTCCTGGTGCATATAGGACGGAAATTTAGTCTGGAACAAAAGTCAAAACTCCATGTGTTTTTTCCATAAGAATGAAAGGAAGCTTCTGGCACGGATTCTCCTAATTCGATCAGCCTAAAACTTTGTAGGTTTTTTTTTTAAATTTTATTGGAACCAATTTAGGAGACGAATCTGAGGAAATTCAGAAAAAAAAATCACCAAGAGTAAATAACGACCACCTTAATGTGTAAAGGAAGTTGTGTGTTCCTCTCAAGTATTCCTAACATTCCTCCAGCTTACCCTCCCAGACTAGGGTATGCTCAAGTGCGCAAATATGAGTGCTTGGAGGATAAGGTTCCAATCTGCATTTGCAGGGACGAAACTATAGAGGGAGGAGGGTGAAACGCCCCCAATAATTTGGCAGTTGGCAAATTTTGAAACTGTTCTTTTGAATTTTTCATTTTTTAAGACCGTTAGTTAGTTAGTTATTTTTTTTATTTTTTTTATTTTTTCAAATAAAAAATATTTTGATTAAGAAATCGGCAAATTTTCAAATTAAAAAAAAATTTTGTCGGCGAATTTTTAGTTTTCAAAAATATTTTTCGGCAAATTTTCCTTCTCCACCCCGTCAAACTGATAGTCAAGTGCCGCCTCTAATTAACGGACCCACACTGGGCGAAATGCTGGTTTTAGGCAGTCAACACTCCATAAAATGAAGCGAACCAAGTTTACATAAAAATTGTAGAAATAATTATTCATTAATACCAGATGACGTGAAAACAGGCCAAATTATCTCCCCAAAAATATTATTTTAATGCAGAGCTGGATATCAATTTGAACATTTTAAAATTTAAGTACACTGTTTTAAGAGATGATGAAATGAAGTGTAGTTTCAAATGACGATACTGAAGCCAGAACTTGACGTTAAATTTTTTTAACTGTTTTCTATTCATTGATAAATACAGTTCAATTTGAATGAATACTTTATAAAAGAAACTCCACGTTTCTAACTTCAAAATACATATTAAGTTCAACATTACTATCCATTTTGCCCTACCAAATACCTTCACTTTATGGACTGGAAAAACCCTGATCCAACTCGACCCTAATATATGCTGAGTGAGTTTTATTCTTTGAACATTCATCTAACGATCATACCCAGTGGCGTAGCGTCGGGGGACACGGGGGGCACATGCCCCCATATTTTCACATAGTCCTCTAATATCGGCGATTTTTAGAAAGTACCTCAATTTTCGACTTTTCCTCCCTTGAAAACTTTATTGTGCCCCCCCCCGTGGGAAACCCCTCGCTACGCTACTGATCACACCATCATTCAGCTGCGATCGTTTGCGACCTTCAGAGATATTTTTAAGGGTATTAGGTAGCCTACTCAAAGTAGTCAAGGTGAAAAAATAATCTCTAATTATTAAAATGTTTCTATATTTTTTATTTATTTTAATGATTACTACTCAGTTTTTGCTTCAGTTTTAATTTTGAAACAATCTTTCAAACTTGTATAGTTATATTATTGAGATGTTGATCTGAAAATTACGTTGTAAATATAGTCCTATTTGTATTTTACGGTCAAATGCCTGCTTTTTTTACTGATTCATCCAACTCTATATTCCTGCTCATGTTTTAAAGCATGCAAGTAGCTATTTAGTCTCAAATGACCGTATCAAACATATTTTTCCTCATAGGTAAAATTTTGGCAATCTTTTGATAAATCAAGTAATATTGACCACAAGGAAGTAAAGTTGTAAAAAAACATTATCCATTTAAACGAGTCCCATTTAAATTTGTTGGATTTTTGATTCAGGTTGTGACACCCTGTATGTTACTTGTGAAGAGGACCAAGAGGATATCTTGTATATAGGGACTGACCACTGGAAGGAAAGGAAGTGTTTCTACGTACAAGTTAATATAAAATTTTGATTTGGAACCAAGCATTGAAAAAGCCATGTAGTTAGGTTTTGGCCGCTTAGAATCACGATTTCGCCCAGTGTGGGACCCAAACAACTCTAAGAATAAAAAGAATTTGGAATTGGGATACCTGGAAATCAGTTTCTATGACACTCGAAGAGTTGAAAGGGGAAGGAGAAAGGACCTCAAAAATGGATTCACTGACCCTTAAAATCTCAATCCAAAAAACTGGGCGCATATGAGGATGCTCCATTCGTGTGACAAACTCAAATTCTCAGAATCAATGTTAATACCTTTAAGAACTTCAAACACCTTGAAGCATGGGTTACCAATTTAAAAGTCGAGAATGAGAACCATCCTAGTCTTGCCATCCTCTGGTAAAGTCTCCCGTACCGATTTTTCCCAGTCGTGAATTTTCTCTCCGTTTCCATTTACTCGTTAGTTTTAGATTTTTCTCTTTGATTGTGCGAATGCATTTCGTATGTTTTCAAAAAACACCTCGGCTCTCAATCAGCAATCAAGATTGCAATTAAGACGTCCTGTTCTTGGTGATTCGTTTTCATCTATCTTTTTTGCGATCTCCGTTCGTCGACCGTATGTCGAGTGTCCAAGGTCCTGTCTGCAGAATATTTCTCTCCCCGTACGAGAGTATCACTTTTCACAATCTCGGGTGTTTTTCTCAGTATAACTAATGCTTCTGGTACCCTCCTCTTTAAAGACCCACCAATTTATCTCACGTACTTCAGCATTCAATAAGCACAGTAAAGCAGCCGATATCAGTCGTCCAACTTTTGTATACAAACATTCCTTTCGAATACTATACAAATTTTCGCGTCTGTGTGGTGTACTCACGAGCACAATACATCGTAAACAATAACCTCAGACAAGCAGACAAAACGAAAATCTCAAATCACACTTCCCTCTATCACAGACCGCGTAACGGATACCCACTGGTTGATTTCTGCGGTTAGGGACGATCAAGGAATTGACTTTTGAAAAAAAAAGAAAGAAAAAAAAAGGAATGTAAGAAGCCATTAAATTTAACGCTCAATGTATTTTCGAATATCGATGTTACCTGACACATTTGGTTAATTCTTCGAGACCCGGACCAAAACCAAAATGCGATCACCTCAGCACCCTTTTCCCTTTCAGAAGAATCGTGTCATTATTTGGCGATATTAATACAGCCAAGAGGCGACTGTTATTTACGATAATTACCCTTCGACATAGCCGACAATATTTTCGTTTGTTTACCGGCGTAAATGTATGCGATGCCGATTGCGGTAATGCATTTTCTCATCGTGTTTCATTTATACAATTTTTTTTTTTTTGATAATACGTACGACTAAATTGTGTACGTGTACTTCGAATATAACGGATCTACCGACACGTACACATACGTACTCTGAACACGGCTCTCGGTAATTTTTGAAATTATATCGTGAGAGTGAGCTCGTCAATTTCCAGATGGTGCTAACGGTTCGCGATTTACAAGATGGTGAAAATTCGAAAACTAAAAGCTCGGAGCGAGATACAAAGTATCCTCGGAATATCGGGGCGAAGAACCCGTCAATTATAATATTAATAGGTTAGAACGTGTCGGACCTCGTGGTCTATTTCGTAATCGCATTCGAAGAACGGAAAATCCAGTGTGAAGTTGCACTCCGAAAGACACTCGTGCATCTGGCCGGCCTCCGGCCAAATGCACCTTTCCACAAGTGCACAAACTATACGCATTTATATTACGCTCAGTTCCTAACCGCTAACGATGATCGACGATTAAATTAGAAGAAATTGGGTATTCAAGAAATTCAGGTTCCATGGGGCACGTTAACCCGAGAGATTATAGGGATTGGATGCGGCGTGGTATCATTAGACACGCTGAACTCTAATTTTCTCACTACCATCGGAAACAAATATGCGGATACGAAGATTGGAAATAAATTTTTCAAATCAATCGGTGTTGCATAACTGCCTACGAAAGAAACATGTCTGACAAACTGGCCTGAAAAACTTTAGCGCACAGCTTTGTTTCATATTGATAGAGAATAAAGTTAAATTTGATTTCTATTTCAACTTTTCGAACTGAACCATGAATTAGTGCACATTTACATATTTCGGGTACGACTATCATTCATTATTTTTATTACGTGTTCTGCTAATGAATGTTCTAGCCCCGGAAAATGAAACACACACACGCAAAAAACTGGCTAGAAATGTTAATCGCAAGTGTTCAGCTCATGACTGTTTTGGTCCCGGCAAATAGACGTACAGAATATTGTTAACTGCAAATAGTTTGCAGACTGAAGCCGAGAGAAGTGCCACGAAAATACAAATTAATACGACTGGATGGGCCCATAGAGGATGAAAGGATAGGGCAGTGATTTCGCGTTTAAACCCTCAAACACATGGTATAGACTTACATTGCTTAAGAACTATACAGAATTTAAGTAAACATCTTACTTTATACTAAAAGCTCGGCATTTGACCCCTCCCCCTCCCCCCTAGAGACGAGATCAAGAACTGAGATCGAACTCTCTCGAGTCACGGCGTATTGGTGTCTAGTTTTTCGAATATCGAAGTTTTAACAGAGTCCATTTGAGATCCAGTAGAATCCAAATGAGCCCTATGAGAATCTAACCGAGTCTTCCCTGAGTCTGAATGAGGTTCAGAACACTGCATTAGACTTAAAAGTGAGTCCAGTAAGTCTTCAAATCATCTGAATGAATCCGAGCTAGTTTTGATCAGAGCCTAAAGAGGACGGAATGGGTCTCAGTAGAGTCCAAATGATTTTAAAAATGTTGGCGAATCTGAATGAATTGTAACGAGTCTGATGTGGAGGCCTGTAGCTCTGGGGAAGGACCAGTTCAAACCTTTCTCTTAGCCTCTTAAAATACATCATGTAACCCTAGAGGATAAAATCATCTAATGTGTATTAATTGTATATTTGATTTTACGAGCACACTGTTTCAACGTGCTCTCTGTCAGGTTAGTGTGAACCCAACTTCACGCTCTCGACAGTTCTGTATAGTGAAAAACTATCATTAGATGCTAAAGCAGGGCCGTATCCAGGATTTAAGTAAGGGGGAGGGAGGTTTGCAATTAAGATGATTTTTTCTTGGTGGGGGAGGGGGGCTCAGTCACAGATCCGCCCTTCTCTCCGTCTCAACACATTGTTTTTTCGTGTTTTTTGGCCAATGGAGGGGGTTGCCCTCCTGTCGGTACGGCTCTGCGCTAAAGTAAACAACTATGCAGGAAGGCAGAAGGAGGGAGAATTTGGAGCCAAACTAGTCCAATGGTGCAGGATTCAACTGATTCCATATAGTCGAATCCTGCATCACTGGACTAGTTTGGCTCCAAATTCACAATCCAGCATATCCATTGTTTACTATGGCGCTTTAGTGATAGCCCATCACAATCTAGAACCATCTAGAACAGTCGCGAATATAAAGCTGCGTTCACACTAATCTGACAGGAAATATGTTGAACGTGATGTTCTCTGAAAATATGTAAATACGCACTTAGGTAATTTTATCATCCACCATTGCAATTCGTTTTTGCTTAGATTTCCAAAAATATTCGCCCTTTTATGCTTGTTAATCATCCAGAGAACTCGGCAAGATAATCAGTTTAATCAATAATCAATACCCGTTCATGCTGCTTAATTCTGCGATGACTCCCTAAAACAGGACTTGTTATTAATTCCCTTATGGATGTTTTAAGATTCGTTAAGACTCTACAAGACTATACAAGGGCTTATTAAAACTCGTTCAGACTCCTCGGAGCCTGTATCAAGATTTTTCAGGACCCCTCATGACTGCGTTAATCTTGCAGACTGCCCGTGTTAAGATCCCTGAACAGTGTTAATAAGACCCAATAAGACGTTTCAATATCATGTTAATCCTCACTAGAACTGCTTCAAGACACATACAGGCTCCGTACAACTGTGATGAGACACTATAAGAGTGAGTTGAGACTGTTAAAATTTCCTAAGGCATTTTATGACTTGTTAATAATGCTACGTATTGATAAGATACATTAAAACTTGGCAAAACTCTACCAGAACTCATTAAGACTTCTTAGGATCGTTGAAATATCGTTAAAACAGTAAATGAGCTCGTTAAGATTATTACTCTGTAAACCTGTATTAAGATCTTTGGACTATGTTAAGGGATGTGTTACAGCTCTCGCAAGATAGTATAAGTACTCCTTTGGGTGTTTTACGACTCTTAGACAATGTTAAGGCTTGTTCAGATTAGTGTAATAAATTTTGAAGATGGTAATAACGACCTAGAGAAATTGACGTTATTTTTTCTGAACACTGGAAACCCCCACTCGGTCGACCACCCACCTCCGACCACAAAAGTTCTCAGCATCTACCGGAAACTTACCCTATAGTGGGCATTATCACTGCAATTTTTCACCAGTCCGGCTGAATTTTCGTATTCCAGTTAATTAAAAACCTGTAGTATGAAACCATGTTTTTTTTTTAAATTATTTTCTTTTTAAGAATTAAATTACTTACTAATTTTTCCTATTATTGCTGAACGCTAAGATTTTTCTAGGATGACTACATTTTTTCACGAAACAAACAGAATTTTTTTATTTAAATGTTTGAAAATGCTTGAATATCAAATCAATTTAAATTTTCAGATTTATCGAATTTATTTGAATTTTGAGTTTTCTTTCCTCCGAAATCGTTGTCATTGCCCTTTAATCATGTTTCTGGAGTTACTAACAATGTTCCATGAGTTTTTTGAAGACTTATGACCCCGCATTGAGATCAATTTCTAATTTTATCGAATTTTTTTATTTATTATTTATTTTTAAATCATAACTTTTTGATTTTTTTCTTTTTGCCTTGTGTGAAAACAATTTTCCACAAATCTTACTGAAATTTCTTTTACGATTTTTTCGAGGACTTTCGATACTACATGAAGTTTAATTTTCTATTTTATCGAATGCATTCCCTTCCAAATTCTAGTCTCAACTTATTGTGGTTTCCACGAAACAGGCTGAATTTCTCTTTCAAGTGGTTTGAAAATTCTTGACATCGAATTCATTGAAATTTCCAGATATATCGAGTTTGTTCGAATTTTGAGTTTTCTTTCCTCCAAAATCGTTGCCATTGTCCCCTTTGATCACATTTCTAGAATGTTACTATATTTTTCCATGAATCTTACCAGAATTTTCGTGCACGAGTTTTCTGAAAACTTATGATCTTCAATTAAGATCAATCATTTCTAATTTCGTCGATTTTTTTTTTTACTTTTTTAATCAAAACATCTTTATTATAATCCTTTGACTATTTTTTTCCTACGTGAAAACAATTTTTCACGAACTTTATACTGAAATTTTGTGCTTGACTTTTTCGAAGACTTTCGATATTGCATCAAATTCAATATAATTCGAACGAATTTCAAAATATTTGCCTTTCCAAATTCTGTGTCTCAGCTCATTGTGGTTTTCTTAGGGTGAATGCAATTTTCCACGAAGTAGGCTGAATTTTTTTATTTGAATTACTGGAAAACTTTGGCTATCTATTTAACTGAAATTTTCATACTAATCGAATTTGTTCAAATTTTGAGTAGTCTTTCCCGAAGAATCTCTGCCATAATTCTTCAATCAATTTTCTAGAATATGACTACAGGTTTCCACAAATCTTACAAAATTTTTGTAAAGGAGTTTTTTGAAGAGTTCTGATCCCAAATTAAATTTGATTTCCAATTTTATCACATTTTTCAATTTAAAAAAAATCATTTTCATCATAACCTTTTGATTACTTTTTTCTACGTGATATCAGCACCCAAATTACATAAATGAGTTGTTTGAAGACTCCCGAGATTGAATCAAGTTTAACCTACCATTTTATCAAATTATTCGAATTTTCGAACTTTTTATTTCTTTAAGCTTTTTGTCAAAACTCATTGATGATTTTCATAGCAGAATCGCAATTCAGTCTTCCGGAGAAACCCACCCAGCCTCTTTATTCTTTACCCCCAGAAATTTAATTTTTCAGCTTTTATGCTTCTCTGAAATTTTTCCTGAACATTGAACCCTCCTCCCCTCACCATCCACTTCATAGGTTCCCGGCACCTACCGAAAACTTAGGGGAGAGGGAGAATGTTTCGGAACGTTACCAGATTTTTCAATATTTTTCTTAAATTATGCGTTCAAGGAGAAAAACTATTACACGGTCGTGGAGAGCTGATTTTCTTTTACCCATATGGTGAAAAAATACATTTTTTATCGAGTAGATTTGCAGAAATTAATTTTTGAATTTTTTGGATTTTTTGTCCTGAATCTCCATCTTAGTAGGAGGTTTTGGACAGTATTAGGTGAAATTTTGGACACACTTGCAATAGGCAACTATTCTAAAAAAGCAAAGCAAAAAAAAAAATATGCCATCAAAAGTTTTTTTAAGTAAGATGTTCATAAATGAAATAATAACTATTAGGAGGAAAGAGAATTAACATCTTCATTAACACACACTTCTAATGGCCGTTTATGAACGTAATAACGAGGCATTTCCACACCGAAATACAATTTAAAAATGATTCAAACTACGATATTCCAATTTCATGGATGCTGTAAATCAAGAAAATACTACTCGCTTTATCATAAATAACGTACCCATGTTAAATCCGCACGCCTAATAATGTGCCCCCCCCGTTATTTCACTATCCAAAACATCCCCTTGTTTCACTATCCAAAACATCCTCATAGTCATTTTTTTGTTTGTTTAAAATTATCGAAAAATAATTGGAGTAGTCCACAACAAACACACTTGCAATATATTCTGAAATGTTTGCTTTATCTGGTGACCAATTCAGAAACTTATACAGTTTCACTGTCAAAAGATATTCCTAGTTTTATAAACCCCAAAGTCAAGTCGTTTCTTAAGAAAAATACTTTTTTCTTTCTTCCAGGATCAAGGTGATCTAGGTAAATTTTTTTTGTGGAATACTTAGTTATCAGTGTTGCCAATATACTGTCCAAGAATGATCGATTTTGAGTCAGTATAAATAAGGTCGACTATCCAAAACCTGGCCCTGTCCAAAACATCCTCGCTCTCCCCTACATTGTAATGAGCGCTACTGGTTACTCAGGTTCTTGCGTTTTACAGAATATTGGTACTTTTTGAGAACAATATTATTAAAATGATGCCGTCACTTCAAAAATGGCATATACGAAGACAGTTACTTTCTTGAAAACAAAGGTTTAAGTTTGTAGACGCTAGGTGACAACTCATAGTGGACAGTTCTCCTTTTTTTTTTTTTTTTTTTGTTTTTAATGAGAACTAGGTTTGCAGATGGTGAAAACAATAATACTATAACAGAGAAACGTACTCTTTTTTTGTGTTGATATCTTGTCGTATTTGGAAGCGTATTGATGTATGAGTAATTTCAATCGAGTACAAATAATTATTTTGCGATTGAAATGAACGTACAGTCGCAGAAATCAGAAATCTCTTGACAAGCTCTCTTTCTACAAAAATGTTGTTGGCTTGCCAACTAAACCACATAGTTCAGAAACAATGTAAGTCCCAAAATTTCGAAAATCGGTTTTTTACAGAAAAATATTTCTTAACCCTAGGCACAGCTGGTACGGTGAAAAAATGAGAATTTTCTCTGATGAATAAAGAACGCGGCAGCTCTGAGAAATTCACGTGTAATGCTAAAACCACGGAACTCCGGGACTTACGTTGTATTTGCAAAACATGAAAAGTTGAAAAAATTCCGAACGAGTTCCGAATTGTTCCATCCTGTTCCACTGTTACTGGTAGTGAACGCAAATATCGATAATGTCAGTATCAAAACCAAGTGATATCAATATAATCAATATCAGTGTTAAACAAAAAATATCAATAATAGGGCACAGAGCTGCGCGACTGCAGTCTGCAGCTTAGCAGTTTGAAGCCTCCTTTAGTAAACAGGAACGTACCAATGGGGGGGGGGGCAACTCACCCATAGGAATTTTTCACTCTGCAGTTTGGAAAATCTACCACTTCATTAATAAGTTAGGAAAATTGGACAGTTCTATGTTTTTTACAGAGATGAAAATAAGGGAGCACGGGGACAGCTTGCCCCCAAGCCTTCACACCGGAGTTGGAAAATTTTAGTAAATGGATCAAAAGTTGGGAAAGTCAACAAATACGTTTTTTTTATGCCAATACAAAAAATTTTTGACTTGGGAATTTCGATTTGAATTAGTTGGGACTGTAACAGTTCTACCCCCTCCCTCCCCCCGGAAATACTCTTTCGTACGTAAGTAGAGACGTTACTTTTTTTTTGGTTACAAAACGTTTTTAAACTTTTTTCTTTCTTCCTATTACGAGTCAATGTTTTCTTACAAGGATGAAACGCAAAATAGCCGTATTCGGTATTTATTATTTTTTTAAAGCCAGTACTTGTTTGTGTTGAGTCAGTTAAGACTTCAACAATCCCCCCCCCCCCACAGAAAAAACTCTTTGGTACGTCCGCGCGTCCCTGCAAGTGGAGAGGTTAATTGTTTTATTTTTGTTAAAAAAATTTCAATTTTTTTTCTCCTTAACACGAGTTGATTTTTTTTTTTTTTTGCAAGGATGAAACGCAAAAATAGCCGAATTTTGACAATTTTTATAAATTTGGAAAAATATGTAAAAATATGTTTAGAAAAAGAACATGTACAAATGTGAATTTTTATCTCAGTTATGTAAAATGCGCAAAATGAAATGAGGCTCAAAATGTAGGGATTTTCTTGAAATGTAAACATTTTTTATCACTTTTGGGATTCTTTTTCTAATTTTTGCACTCAATCCGAGCTCTGGAATCCGCCCTTTCGAGCATCACTTCAGAGACGTCGGGGAGGCTGTCAGAGCTGTCTTCGCCCTCTTTTCTTCTTGCCGAAAAAACGGCCAAGGTCGAAATGTAGCGAGTTGCTACGTAGGCTCGAACCAGGGACCTCCGGATTCTGAGACCAGCGCGCTATCCACTCGGCCAACCAGACCCATCATTTTCGGGATTAAAGATGGCCTAAAAATATGAATTTGCATAAAATATTGATGAGCCAAGTTGGTTTCGCAAACTGAATTGGATCTAAATATTTCATGTTTTTAATTTTTAGACTAACTCCGCTCCTTTTTGAATGAGTTGAAATAAATTTAATGAAATCATTAACAATTAGTTCCTTTTTAAGGCCTCTAGAACCCTGAATTTTGAGTTATTACGAAATAAAACACGTATTTACGCGAGATACCAACAAATTAATGCAAGTCCAGGCGATGAACATTAGCTACGGTGCGAATTAACCATGTAGTGCAGAAACCACGTAAGTCCAGCACACTGGAACTCCGCCCACAACGATAGATATTGCGTAAATGTGCGGAAATTTGTGTGACATTGTCCATTCATTACTAATGCATCGAGTGCCATGTAATTTTCTCAGCAGAGACCACGTTAAAAGGCTGGAAACTATTTTATTTTGTTCCAGAAAAGTTTAGCTTTTTGGACTTACGTGGTTTCTGAAATATACGACTCAACTGTGAAACGCGATTCTGAGCTGTGTAATCAAGGTATGAGACTCGGCAAGGTCTCATTTACAAGATACTGATGCGCTAAATCCGATTTTAATAAAAGTGTAAAAATGGCATATGCTAGATATATTCCCTTTTTGAAGTGACAGAGTAAATTCATTAATATTTGAGTAAGAAATGTGTGACCTATTTAATTTTGTAATATACATGTTAATGTTTCCCATATGTGGCCCATACGAGGCATGAACTGACTCCTCTCTCCTGTATGGTAGGTGAGCTTATTTCCGATTTGGAGACTTGTTACATAATAGAGAAGAGGCAGAATAATTCTGCCAAGTTTCGTCTCTTCCCCGATAATCACCTTTTTTAACAAATTTTGCGTTTGCTTAATGGACTGTGAATGTTCCCACATCTCTGAGGCGCAAAAGCAAAATTAGTAGTTAATTTGTTTACAGTGTGCATTTTATTGAAATTCACACCTTATAATCGATCTACGTTTTTATTTTTCTGCCGACCACCCGCATCAAAAATTGGTGCAAATTGCATGTACTCAAAAATTGCCGCCATTTAGTTACCCACACGAGTGTCTGCATTACACGCTATGTATGTTCAGGTGACTATATGGAAGAGTGCGAAAAGCTATATAGCCCTGTTATTACGCTATTACACCATTTTTAAATGACGACTGGAGCGCATAAATTAAGCTAGTTATACGCGCATCCACTTCCATATTGGTATTATGCATGCATGTATAATATATACTTAGCGGTCAATTTATTCACATATCAGCGTCACCATTACAGAGATTTTACTTTAAAAAAAAACCGATCGGCTTGGCTATAGGTGTATTCAAATAATCCGGTAACTTCTGAACGAAACTTGGAGATTGGTCTGGATTAAAAATTACTTAATTCGTTTATCGTGTTTTCAGCACAAAAACCGAGCGAGAGAGACGGAGAAGGAGACAGCAAGAAGTGATCGCGTAGTAATTCAATTAATTTAAACGTTATTCCAGGCTGGCAGGAGATGTAATATCATAATGGATACACACAAGAAAAGTGTATAATATAGAGAGGTAATATCGTCGGCGTCCTCTGACCGGGAATTCTCTCTTTTTCGGCGTGAAATTAAATGAAGCCATCAGGAAGATATACGAGACCGTTAAAGAAAGAAAGAAAACAGCACGATGGAAAGAAGAGGAAAGAAAAAAAAAGGGGAAAAAACACGAAATATTTGTTGACACAACTATAAATGAAGCGTTATCATGCGACTCGACGTGATTGATGACACAGTCTAAGGAAGTCCAGGGCGTTTCGGAACCATTTTCGAACCCTCTCTTATTGGCGGTTGCCATAGGAACCTGGATTCCAGCCGCGTAGAGTAACATCTATCTGTATACCAGGCTCTCACTGTATAAATTGTAAATCCTACGCAGATAGGTATTAGATGTAGATCTTATTATTTGTTATACTCGGTTTCAGCCTTTCACAGAATATTCGTGCTCTCGTCTTTTTTTTTTTTTTTTTTTCTTACAGAGAACAAGAGTTTTCGAGAAAGAAAGAAAAAAATTACGTATTGTTAAAGTACATGGTAGGTTTATCGTTAGGTAGGGCTATGTGGATAGAACATGCTAATGAAGTGAAAGAAAGCTTTATCGTTGACCAGTTTATGGTTAAGTCACGTGGACGTGACTCACACGACAGAGAAATCGTGATGTTGGCGTATGACAAAGCAATGACCACGAAAATTCTACGTGAATACACATGGCAGTTTCTGTGAAAAGGGTCATCTTTGTCGGTCTGATCATTTTCGAGTTGAGCACATGTTTATATAGTATACTCAATTCCTGACTAAATGAGACCTTCCCAGCTTCCTATTTGCTATATTCATCTCCCTATATCCATTAAAAAAGAGGTACCTCGCAATTTTCGAAAAACAAGATTTTGAGAAAAACGCGTTCAAAGTTTTTGAAAACCATTTTGTTAATTTTCTTGTCAAAGATCAAACTGTTTCATAAACTACTATACAAAGTGTCCGGACTTCGTTCAAGAACCCGCTAGGTACGCATAGTACTCGATAAAACTAAAAAATACGAAAAGTTGCCTATGAGGAAATTGAAAGGGCTACATCCAAAAAACACAATTTTCAAAACGATATACATGTCATGATAACAGCCGGAATAAATAATCTGACTATGGGGGCTGGTAATACTAAGGCGGCTCTAAAGGGGGGGGGGGTATAACGGACAGCCATTTTGATTGCCAGAAACAAACAAACCTCGTGTTGAGAATGAGAAATCGTATACATGTTTTTCTTGCACCTTAGTAATACAGGCTTGGATGGGAAAAATCTTAGTACGATGTATTGCCTATTCTCAAAATTGAAGGCGTTAGAAAATATTGAAAGTTAGGAAAATTTCATTTTTTGTTAAATGGTCAAAAAGACCGTTTTTCAGCCCAGCTCTAGGTAAATAATTAATGGTTTGAGAGCTATTGTGACTATGGGAACTTGTACGTATCTAGGAGATGAAAAAATAACTTAATGGAGGATAACTTTTTGAAAATTCAGAATTCGGCGAAGATGGTCGTATAATTTTTTCATCTCCTAGATACGTACAACAAGTTCGATGGTCAAAGACGTAGAACTACTTGCTGACAGGCGCGTCGCTACATAATTTTTTCCAGGGGGCAGACTTTTTATATGGACAAAATGACATATTAAAAGGGGGAGGCTGATTCCGCTGTAAGAAAAACTAAGCTGACATTTCTTTTTCGAAGTTTTATTAGATAATTTTTAAATTTTACCAAACACAGCTTTTCTGTCAAAACGTGATACAAATTCTCGAGCGATATCTACTGAATTTAAATTTTTTGTTAAATCTTTATGAATATGCAATATTAGCACGTGAGTCAAGCGTTTTTGGGTCATGGTGGCTCGGAGGTAAGTTTTTAATTGCCTTAGAGTACTGAACGACCGTTCGGCCGTTGCTGCTGATGCTGGAATTGTCATAATCAAAATCAGTAATTTTTCAACTTCATTGAGTAGAACTCTCAGGGTGGACGAATTTTCAACAAATATGCTTCTAATTTCTTTCACACACGTTGGTACACTGGAACCATAATATACTTCTGCAGTGGTGTGAGCTGCGCATGGAGCATGTTTATATCAAAATCTTCTGCATATATTCCGAGTTTTGACGGCAACTCCTCTACTGAAGGCACATTTCCACTGCATGCACCGATCAACAAAACTTCCAGAGATGCAAGTGTTTTTAGATTTTCTTGATCAAATCGGCCCCGTAATTCTTGAGCAAGAAGATCGAGAATTGAATAATATTTATTATTTTTTATTCGTCCGTTTTTGTTCTTCCCATGTGTGCATTATTTGCAATTTTTACATTCATTAAGAAAAAATTTGTCTGTCCCTCATCATTAACAGATACTCAGGTCAGGCAAAAGAGGCTCTTCTGCCCAATGAAGACATAGCTAACCATATACCGCAACACAAAATGAAATCGCATCTGAGGGAAGACTCAGTACAAGATTGACCCAGAAACCAAAAATCTGCCAGATATATCCTCGAAAAAACTTAGGAAGTGCCTGGCAAAACCTAATGGAAAATGGAAGCTAAATAGACCCTGTCCGTGTCGGGAGGTTTTTTAGGGCGGGACAAAAATTATAAAAGTTGAAGACAAAAAGCAAAGCAAAAAAAAACAAAACATTGAAAGGCTTCTTGGCTCTTGAAAGTGGAGGTAACAAGCAAATCACCAAAAATTTAGTAAATCTCCTAAATCTCGTGAATCTCGTTTCTTAAATCTCTCAGGGCACCTTTTTACGATTTTCCGAATAATTTTTTCCAATTTTCCTCAATTTTTTTGGGGTGGGGGGGAATAGTGTACTTCTGTTTCCCCTTATTCCGACGCCACTGTTCCCACTGCCTTAAATTAAATAGCAATTACTACGAGACAACTTTTCCTCAACTTCCCCAAACTGATGTAAATTTGCCATCCTTTGTCTGGTCTTCTCTTCTCCCGTGGCAGTGGCCTAGTCTCGGCCACTGCACACAAAAATTTCTCAGGAACTGGTAAGAGAGTTTCAGTTACTCTTCTTGTCAGCTCCCCTACATCGAACATAAATTCCGACGCCAAGACGAGGCCTCGGTTTTCAAAGCCATCTTGACGTCTCAATACACCATACTGGTCCAATATCAACCCCAAAATCAACATTATAATCGCTTGAAGCCATCAGTACCTTCGGAAACCCTTTCTATTGTAATCCCATAAACACAATGCGAGCCGTTTGTGAAAAACTAGACTATACCTAGGTATACATATTATACACAGAAACCAGTCCCAAGAACTGAAAATTATGAAGGATCACCCAAAGGGGCTGTGCCGGCGCACGAAGACGTAGCGCACGAATTTACATAAAATGTATCGCAAGTCAAAAATAAAACATCATGAGAAACGACTACATCCTAATAAAGATGTCCCGAAATAATGAACGAGGTTGACAGAATTTTAATTAAAAACTAACGCGTTTGGGGCGGGAGGGAAAATCCTAGTTTTATGACCCGTGTCAGACATAGTTTTTAAAGGGTTCGTTGTTTGTATACAGGAATGAAGGAAGAAAGGAAAAAAAGGCCTCAGAAGGGGTATCCAATTAAAACAGACTTTTAAGATACTGGAACGATCGTAAACAAGATTTAATGTCTTTCAAAGTACGCAATTTATTCGACGATATTCTAGTGTGATTTTCAATGGTTTATCGCCTTGTAATTCTCCTTGTTGCAGGCTTAAAAAACAGTTGTAAGCTCGTGTTTACCTTCGCCGAGGGGATTATTTGCGCGAATTAAAATTGTCAACTCGTCGACTGGTTTAATTACAATGGGACATCACGTTTCCAGCAAAA
Organism: Acanthococcus lagerstroemiae; assembly: GCA_031841125.1. Lineage (NCBI taxonomy): Eukaryota > Metazoa > Arthropoda > Insecta > Hemiptera > Eriococcidae > Acanthococcus > Acanthococcus lagerstroemiae. The sequence continues at coordinate 24,854,306 of CM063114.1, read as the reverse complement.
TCAAGTTACATTTATCGTGTTGGAAGATTTATCGAGTAAATTCATACCAATCCTGCATCGAGTATACTTGAGCGGATACTCGAGTAATCTGAGTGATGACTTACCAGTAAGGCTTAACATAGACAGTTTACACCATCTTCAGTTGCCATAGGCGGGCACTTTAAGGAACTACGGGGGCAAAAGTATCGTTTGTCGCCCCCCCCCCGGAAATTGTTGCCCTGTTTATTCATGTATTAATGTTCTTCCATGATTATACTTTACCTGTCAAGTGCTACCTCTATCCCCCGCTCAAACGTATTTTTGAACCCTTTTCAAATCTTGTCCCCGTACAAAGATGACCTATCGCTGCCTGTGTCAACTGCCAGTGTTGAACCTCATAGAATTCACCAGTCGAATGATTAAATTATTGGTTACAAAACTCAATGCAGGAGGACTCGGGCATCAAGTCTTTTTGACCGAAGAATTTTTCATATCTATTCTCAATTATAATTCTATCCGAGATTCTAGATTCTAACCTCTAACACCCCCCCCTCCCTTCTAGGAAAAAATACAGAATGAGTTGCCGATTTGAAATCAGGAAAACCACAGGGGCAGATATGTTACATCAAACCTTCTGAGTATTGGAAGATTGTCGATTGAGTCTCAACAGTTCTTGAAAGATTGAATCAGTTTTACCTAGCGTTAATGAATCTCGACGAATCTTAGAGTGACTCTCGAAGTCTCGGTGAATTTTGACAGAATCTTAACGCATATCAACCTAGTCTTGAACAAAGCCCTCATGAATTTAAATCCGTTTTATGGATTTTAAACAAATTATTGACGAGTCTTGATGTGATTTTACGGACAAAATTATAACTAGTCTTGGCAGATTTTCAACATGGTCTTAACGAGTTTGAATTAGGTTTATCGAGTTATCATGAATTGTGACGAGCTGTAAGAGCTCTCATTAAGTCTCACAGGCAGAGATAAGTAATAGAAAGGGATCTCTGAAGCTTCGAGGATTTAATTTTCATCAAATTCTTCCCCCCTTTTCGGAAAAAACCTGCTTCAAAGGTATACTGTATGATTCTGAATCTGCGGTAAGTAAATCAAAGAATCTGTTAGCGACAGTGGCGTTAATAACTGAAGGAAAATGTGAGGATAGGAGAGAAATAAAATTTTGAAGGTTGTAAAATAACATTTTATAGACGTGAGACTTTTTTTTTTTGCTCAAGTCAAAATTTGGGCAATAGTTTGGAGGGTCGCCCTCGTTTTACCTACACGATTCTTAACATACTCTTACCCTCTCCCTCCTCTCAAGAGGACGTCTTATTTGAGCGCAGCTGATCAAAAACCATTCACTGATTTTTCAACTTATTGTTTCTCATTGAGTCAGTTTAAAGTAAATTCGTTGATGAATCACGAAGAATCGAAGCGAGTTTTCAATAAATTTAGATAAGTCTCACAGAGACTTACAAAAGTTTTCAAGAATCTTGAACAACTTCTGATATGTCTTAGCGAATTTGGAAGAGTCTCAAAAATTCGTACTCGAGTCTTGAAGAGTCCTAATCAAGTCTAGATGAGCCTAGTCATTTTAGGAAAATTATAGAAACATTCACTATCGGCCTAGGAAATATTTAAAATGACTATAGGTATTATATAAAATGACGGACAGGTGTCCGGCGAACTGTATAATTATACCAAATTTCAGTAAAATGGACAATTTGAAATTAAAGTAAAAACATAAAACGAAATGAGAGGTTCACGAATCAGAAAAGTAGGTGTGAGTATTGAAAAAATAAAATGGACAATTTTAGCAGTTCTAATCCCGATACAAGAAAATTGCTAATGACAGTTTTTAATGGGAAATTTAGTGTACAATCAATTGCAAATAACAAAGCAGCAGCTTAAGAGGGCAAGTTTCACGGGAAACTGAAAAAATGTGAAGATCTTCTGATATAATTTGTACTAATATTGATTTTATGAACTCCCTGTTGAACCGATTCTGACAATTTTTTTCTGTGATTACTACAAATGCCCTCTACTATCACCAACGGGTATCACTTTTTTGTCTGCCTCCAGTCGTGAGAAGAAAAAAATTTCAAAGATAGAAAACTTTTCAAAATTTGATCATAACTTAGCCCCTTCAAAAGTAAGAGCATGCAAACATATTTACATATTGCCGGGGTAGGTTGCCTACTCATCAGGTGGAAGGGGGTCATTGCAAAAAAGACACCCTGTATTGCCGAAGTGGGTTTAGTCACTTTATAAAATGACTCGCCTTTTACGAGTCACTTTATAAATTGACGGTTTTCGCACTGCGTATCCAACAATTAACATAATGCATCGGCATTTCATTGAATGACGGATTTCACAATTTGCCGCTAACATACATAAAAATAAATGCATGAATGCAAAAGGTGACTCCTGAACCAGTAGACATAGACGGTAACTCATCATTTTCGCAGGACACAAGATTTCAAAAAATGAACAAATTCCCAAAATGAACGGCTAGGCGGTTAAAAAGATTTTTAAGATGGGTCGGGGGGCGGTAATATACGACAGTTCAAGTACTACTCATATATCACGATTTGATGTAGAAAACTTTTGTTTTAAAATTGAACAAAAAACACAAAACACAAGTAATTTTAGCGTGGATAAACAAAATTTATCATGTTTTCGAGTTCGAAGAATTACTGGTAACGTGCAAACAACAACAAACGAACAAATGAGACCAACATTTTTAGCGGTAGGCCCCTTTAGCTGAATCCCGCCGTCTTCCTTCCGGCTTTCTTATGGTCACCGCCTATGCTAGAGGAAGTTCAAGAAGGCAGCTTTCATCAGGATTTGTACAGGTCCAGAATAGAGTTTGTGACCGAAACAGAGTTTTGTCATCAGCTATTTGTCACCTGATGATAACTTAAATTATATTATAAAAGGAGGGAGAACGCTCCGAGTTTACATTTCCCATTCGTGATTAAATTATCAGGAAGAATGATCTTATCGACTACGTCAATAAATTAATTAGTGTCGATTAAAATGAATGGCCCAGAAGTTGATTTAAACGACATTTATTTTCCTTGATAAAGATCAAGCAATCATTCATTTCTCTCAAGCCAGGCCCCTGTGTTACCCAGCTCGGTTTGAAGAACGGTTTTCATTTTCTCGTTCAATGAATAACACAGTCGAACACGTGATTTGATTGCCGGGCTCGAAAATTTTTTACATACGAAATTGAAAAGCGGGAGGTCGGGAGCCTAATTAAAGTGGCGACCTTGAACGATATCGACAGGTTTCCGAGATATTTTATGCAGGAACTAAATCCATCCCGATATGTCTGTACAACGGTTCTCTGACATTCGTGTTAAAACATATGTTTTCTTATAAACGGGCAGCGCGGCTAATAAACACTGCGCACTCGTGTGCAGCTAATTGGAATCGACGATTTAATTTAATGACTGTGCGAGTCAATGATGAGGCATTAGGTGTGAAATAACTTTTGATGCAAAATTCTAGCCATTAAATTGAAGACAGAAGAAGAAAAGAACCGAGAAGATCTGCTGCAACTGTAACCGGCTTGATCGAAAACTAATTTAATATCCCATAAATCGAATTGCGATAAATGATAATTTCGTTTACAGATAGAAAATACCAGATGCTCTTAACAGAGTAATGATGGCCGTTCTGTATATCGATCCCTTCAGCAGATAGAGTACACAAGGAACCATACTGCCAGTCAAGTTGGGTGGCCTAGATCTATCGTAGCATGGGAGTTTATCGTGCATTCATTTGAACGGCATTTGAAAGAAGGACATCAGTGCGTGGTTGTTCTCAACACTTTTTCTCGAACGATCCAAAGTAACACGAAGGAGGGATCCCAATTTTTTCAACTGATACTGTCAATTTAGCAACTGAATATAAGAAATCACTGACTGAAGTCTTTGAAATGAAAGTAAAAAAAAATGGATACTTTGAGATTTGTCCAACAGAAGCTTGATGTTGCCAAAATTGCAAATTGGTGATAATAAGTTGAGGGAACCTACCTCAGCTCGTTCGGTATGTTCGATGTTCCTAAATACAGATATTTATTAGGGTTATTCGTGGCAGGAGGCACTCTATTGAGGAGGAGGGGGGGGGGTTCTTAATAAGCTAAAAAAGTGAATCTGTGAAACATATTGCAGATGGTAAATAACGCAGACTACAACAGAAAAAAACATATTGAACCTTAATAATGCACTCCTGGCTCAAAAGTTGCATTTTAATGGGAAAATAACGAGTGCGAAATTTCACTGAGAAATATTAAAATTTAGGTTCCACAACAGAAGAACTGAAAGTTATCTGATTGACAAGCCAATGCTGGTGACCCTAGGGACAAAAGGAGCACTACCCTCCCTACCTCTTGGAAAAATCTGGGGGAGGGCATGCTTCTGGAAAAATCACTACTGAATACAACTGAACTGATGAGAACCAAAAAGAATCAAGTCAATTTTTCACACTTTTCAGGAGAAGCAAGAAACTGATTTTTACAAAAACCAGAAATTTGCCAGAAACATGGTTTGGGACAGTGAAAGAGGACCATGAAAGACAATTTTTAAGGGTATTACGAAAAAAAAACACTTCAAGAATACGTCAGATACAGCTGCTCAAAGATTTTCGACTTAGCCCCTTTTGGTTCTCAGTGATGAGCAAAAGTGCGTATTATGGCTGGAAATTGCATGAGACTTCTTCCCACACTAAAGCAGATCATTTTAGACTTGGTCCAATTTCAATTTAATAAATTTCCTAGAAGTGAAAAAAGTAATGGGTAGTGCCATACATTTTTTTTGTTTTGTTTGAAAATCGCCAGTTTTTGAGTCAAAAATAATAAGTTACGAAGCTGAAGAATGGATCTTTTCGAAATTTTTCTTTATTTTTAAAACAAAACATGCAATTCTCGGTTGCTACCTCCGTAGCCAGAAACTATGTTCCCGACGCGTGAGCGAAATTTCACCATACCAGTCGCTCTGCCATGCCTTAATGCCTCAGTTTCCAAAACTGTCAATTTTGAACTTAACTACCTTTTGGTTCTCACCGATTCAGATCTTCCAAATTTAACACAAACTACTTGTAGTAATAAGTGAAAGTGGTTCAAAAAAGTAATTTCGAAGAACTTTTGATTAAAAATAAAAAATAAAAATCGAAAATAGTGGTGGGAATAGAAAGGAGTACAAAGTATTGAAGTATTATTCGAACCTCCCTCCCCCCTCGCAACCTGCACATTCAATATCAAAACGAGATCGTCAACGTTATTGACAAGAGATGATATACAAAAAGGGTACAATTTTAAAGTCTCTTAAACACCTCCAAATGAACCGCTACTGTGGTCATTCACAAGCAATTAGGAAGTTCTAGTTAAGCAAAATAGCTGCCAGTATGTAAATTGCCACTGATTTCCCGACATAATAATGTTGAGGTCAGGGATGTATCGAAGAGTTTTTCCAGAGGGGGGGGGGAGAGTAAAATTGTGAAAGTCCCAACTGACTGAACTCAGAATTCCCAAGTATCAAAGCAAAACAAAAACCTTTTGACCTGTTGGATTTTTCCAACTGACTCAACTCAAAATTCCCAAGTATCAATGCAAAAGAAGAAAAACCTTTTGACTTTGTTGGGTTTTCCCAACTTCTCAACTCAATTCCCTAATCAAAGCAAAAAAAAAAAAAAAAACAAAAAAAAACTTTAACGTGTTGGATTTCCCAACTTGCCTGACTGAAATGGTAAATTTTCCCAACTGCTGAGTAAAAAATTCCTTCAGTAGGGGGGGGGGGGGTAAGTTGCCCCCTGCCTCCATTGGTATATCCCTGGTTGAGGTAATGATGGCAATGAACAACGCAGTTTTCTGAGTGGTTTGAGGTGAGTAGCAGTAGCAGTCAGTAATTAGGGGATCTTAAGCCACTCAAAATTATTGCGATTTTGCGTCGCCCCTTGTCAATCGAGTAGGAACAATTTAAATACAACTGAAAATCATTAAACATCTTCTAGATTTGTTTAGATCTTTTCAACATTTCCTTAAGGTTCCTCAACTCTCGTCCATGGTTGAAACAATTCCAGCATATTTCAGATACCTAGCAGACTTTTTCAAGACTCTTTGATGAGGGACTAAAAAATCTTTCCTAAAAAAAAATAATTCAGGTTTTCTTCTCTATGAAAAAATTTAAATTAGTAAAATAAATTTATTTCTACATGAAGCAAAACACTCCCATTAATTTTTACTTGTTGAACTATTTGAATATAGGCGGACTTTGTAGGGGGACGGATGGCAGCAGGGAATTATGTCCTCTTCGCAAAAGGTTAAAGTAATATCTCCATCACAGCAATTCTGAAAACACATTACTAATCAATCAATTATTAGGGGGGATAAAATCGACTTTTTGGACAAGATAGCCCCCTTCCACAATCAAAGTCCGTTTATGCATTGAGCCTTGCTAAAACCTAAGACTCTTTCAAGACTGCTTCTAATCTGTTTACAACTCTTACAAGACTTTTTCAGACCTATCCAAAACAGACTCTTAGCATGGATGCTTTTCCAGGGTCAGCTACCATCTTTTGTAGGGCGGACAGAACAAGATTTTACAAACTGATGTAAATAAAAAACAAGAAAAAAATTTGGAACCTTATTTTCATTTTTAAATATGGTACATTTGAAGGAATTTTGGGGTCCAAGATTATGTTTACAAAAATGAAATTCCACTAATAATACTTCTGTTCATAGTTTCTTTTCAAAAGCATGCCGAAAGAAAAACGGAAAAAAATCCAAAAATACCAAGGTGGGCAACAAATTGTCTCGAAGTCGGCTGAGCTCCCCTCCCCTCCGCTACTATTGGTCATGTTCAAAATTCTTCAGAAGCTTTATGCACAGGCTTTAAAAAATGTTAATAGTCTTAAACAAGGCTGAACACCTTAATGTGTCAGTAAGTGACTTCAGAGTGTCTAAGAAAATTTTTTTAAATCTTGAAAAGTCTCTATAAGTGTTGAGAAGTTTTGAGGAATGTCACAAGGTCTTAAATAATTTATATACAGGAACAGTGCTGGTGAAAGGGTGAAAGGTATTTTCGCGATGATGGAGGAGCAGAACAAGTTACTGGAAAAGCAAAAAAAAAAAAAGCAAAAAAAAAAAGACGAATCATTGAAATTTAATCAATCAAAAACGATTATGCAAATCGTAGCTACAAGACGTTTTCCAGGAAGTGGGGGTGTTGATAAAAATTCTGCCTAAAATTTGCAAAACTTGAATTGAAATCTAGGAAAAGAAAAAGTCCTAATTTTTTCAAATTTGTTGATTTGTTGACTGGCTACAGAAATTTGCCGAGTGCCGATTCTTCAAACATCATTTTGGGAGGGGGTGTCTTTTATATTTTGATTGAAGGGGAACACATACTCCTTCTGCTCCCTAAACCACTACACGTCTTGATCAGTCTTAATGAATCCTTTATAGCGTCTTGAAAATAAGTTCAGAGAGGAGAGCAGGTTTCAAATAATTGTACTCGTAAGAAAATTTCCGCGTATCCTAAAAAAAATCTTCAATAGTTTTAAGGAGTCTTCAGCTTGCCTGTGAAAGTATTGAACAAATCTCATTCAAACTTGGAATAGTCTTAGAGTCTCGAAGAGTGTAACAGCGTGTTACGCATGCCTGAACTGTCTTAACTACGAATATCTGTGAAGAATCTTGAAATATATGGAAGAATTTTGAAGAACTCTAGGGGAGTCTTAGAACGCCTAAAAGACTCAAGTCTAGAAAGATCTAAACAGTATTTACCCACATATTCAAAAAATTTCAGTTTCTTGGATTCACTCAATAAAATTTAAAACTACTAATTTTCAGAATTGCTCAAACACAGCAGAATTTCCACTTAGAATAACTACGGCCACATTGTAAGCTCCAGGGCCGTATTTACGAACAGGCAACATAGGCACGTGCCTAGGGCGGTAGATTTTGAGGGGTGGCAAATTTTATACATATATTTTTTTTTCTTCTTTCAAGTCAACGTATTTATTAGAAAAAAAAAAAAAAAAACGAATGGAAATCTGGGGTGTGTGAATGATAATCTGAGGGGGGCGGAAATTTTCATTCTGCCTAGAGGCGTGAGAATGCTAAATCCGGCCCTGGTAGGCTCATTTCATTTCCCATTTTCTGAGCAAGCTTTTCGGGACGAACACATGCGCAAGTCAAAATCGTATGCTACAGCAAATATGTCAGGTGGTATATTTTCTTTCATAAGTTTCTCAGAGCACACTACAGACCTGCGGGTTTTGGTCGAAAATAATGCATACCAAGTCTTACTATATCATTACAAGTTTTTCCACAGAGGTCGCTCTAGGGGGTCAAAATTTCCTATTTGTCAGCCAAGGCAAAAAATGTTAACCTACGACACAGATAACTAAAAAACAGAAAAATTACATCATTGTGACGTTCATGCGACTGCATCAAGATTCTATATACTTTAATTATCGTCATTAATACTCTTGATATTGTACAGATGAGAGATACCGACTTCCCTGACCCTTATTGTGCCTGGTACATATTTGAAACTTATCCATTCAACCGCATTGTAATGGCCCTTGTAATAGCCTTTTTACATTAAGTTCACAGAAGAATGATGAAAACTGTATTATGGTACTCGAATATGAGATGGAGATGTGTAAGTAAGTTTATTTCGACGATTCAACATTATCTCGATGTTGTAATCTTAACGGAATGCGTGTGTCTGGGCTCGGGTAACGGCAGTCGTACCTCATCAGGAATCCCCTATAAAGTATTACGAACAGTATAATTACAGTTCTCATATCTGGGTTGAATTATCAATTTTATACAAAACGTTAAGCACAATTATGTGACTAGAAAGCGAAAAGAATACGATTTTCTCAAAGAAATCAGAACACAGTTCTATTTTTGGAGAAGGGAGGTGCACTTTTCATTGCTCCTATCTAGGCTCTTCAGTCCACGTTGTTTTACGTCATTTCAAGACAATATTGGATTTTTTCAGTTTGGTATTTTTTGACGAAGTTGATAATTTTAGGTAAATTATAAGGTAAGTTTCTCCGAATATAGTCCCTTCTGTCATTGGTGGTCATTATTGGTCAATATTTGATTCAGATTGTCGTTTCTCCCTTTTGGTGGATTCTGGTCACTTGGTTAGAGTTGGTTGTGTTTTGTTGTTTTCCGTACTTCCGGTTGTTTTGGTTAGTTTGATAGGAATTGTGAATTCAGACCAATTTTGCTCAGATTTGGTGGTTTCTGATCAAATTCAGTCGCTTGTTGTTTTTTCGATCAGATTTGGTTGAATTTGCTCGTTTGCTCGTTGGTCAATTTTTTTTTGATAGTGTTTCATCATGTTTGGTTTAGGTTGATTTTCATTAAACTTGGTCATTTATGGTCTGATTAAGTCAGATTTGGTTAAATTGGTTGGAGTAGTGATTTTCAATATTTTCTTTTATATTTGGTTTGTTCGGTCCTTTCTGATCAATTTTTTCGATCACATTTGATTGATCCCAGTCGAGATGGGTCAGATTAACTTTCAATAGAATTATCGATATTTTTCACCAGAATCCAGTAAAAATGAGTGGAAGTTATTCGATTCTAGGACATTTTTCTGAATCCGTTTTCCCGACTGCCTTTTTTCCGACACGCACAGTTTCCGACATACACTTTTTCCGACAACCACTTTCTCCGACTAAGAGCCAAAAAAAAGTTATTTCATAATTTTTTGAATTTCCCACAACTGTTCCGAAACGTCGACTGCATGATTCATTTTGCCGAAAAATGCTTACTTCGAAGATTAGTGCGTATTGTAATCCCCCACCCTCCTTCGTTTGCACTGTTTTCTCCTTTCTAACTACCCACTCTGGATGCTATGTGAAGTGTGAGGAGTTACCCTTAACCCTTTGACTAACATACAAATAAAGTTCTTCCCAACAAACGGCGCTAATTTTTTAAAGAAGAATTCAAAGAATATACAACAGATTACGAAAGGACAGGCGCGGATCCAGACGATCATTTTGGGGAGGGAAATGGCAGAGAAAAAGCGCGCATAGCGCGCGAAAATTATTTTTGCTGCCCCCTTTCCCATAGATTTCCCCCTCCACCGCAAATGTCTCCTTTTTTTTTGGTTGAGGAATCCCCCACCCCCCGCGGATCCAGGCCTGAAAGGAATATCAATAGACTGTAGCCCACATAACGTTATTGTGGTGCTTAAACCCAGACTGTTTTCTGAGTCTCCTTTACAATTTCTAGTGTTGAGAATTAATCTTGAAGTGTGAAATGGATTGAGACCTCAAATATGCGAGTATTCAGGTGCGAATACACGGGAAAGACAAAGGGGGCACTCGTCTCTTCCAGAGCGAAATATTTTTACTGGAAATGCTCCAAGAAGGTACTTATATTTCTAATGTACTTACGAATCATTTTTAGCTTCGGAAATCGTGATCATGATAGTCAAAAAATCGACACTCACCTGAAACAAATAAAAACATGGTATGTTAAAACAGTAAAAATTTTAACCGCATAATAATATCAAGTATTAGCAATTAGAAAAGGAAATTAAATACAAATTTTATTTTAAAATCGTTATCAATTGTTAACGGATAAAAAGTTCCTATTACTCCTGGCTTCTTAAAAGTTTTTTCAACTCAATCTTTCCATTTCACAAGCTCTATGACTGTGAAACGAACCCGCTCATTCCATAGGCCAGACCCGATAAAATTCTTCAATAAGGTAACAGAGTGATAAACTCATTTGCGGGCGAATTGCAGAATTCTCTTTCAAATTAAATCTCCTTAAAATAAAAGTAAAAACTCATTAATTAATTTAATCTCATGTGTAAACTGTTCTAAAAAAAAAAAATACTTCATTTAGATAGTGAATATCGAAAAATAAATCCTTTAAATAAAAAATCTATTCAGGAGAATTTCTATGAAAATATTATGTTTTGGATGGTTGTAGGTGAGAGGAGGATTATCCCCCGAATCTCTCTATATATTAAAAACCAAAACTCCTCCTCCCCTCCCGAAAAAAAAACTCCAAGGAGCCTGATATCTGAATCTGACCTTCGTCTAAGACATAACAGACATAATAAGACATATAATGACATAAATCTCTATAATATTAAAAACCAAAACTCCCCCTCCATCCCTCCCCCTCCTAAAAAAACTTACTGTGGGTTGCCTACCTAAAAATTAGAAAAATTGCAGGGGTAGACCAGCTATTTTCAAGGACATAATCTGTTCTAACATAAAAGATCTCTAAATTTTGAGACATAACCGACATAAAAAGACAGAATGACATAATTACCCATAATCTTCAAGATCACAAGTCGCTGCAGGTTGCCTACCCGGCCCCTTAATTGCTCAATTTTCCAGGGGTAGCCAACCCTCAGGAGGGGGTTCATGGTTGTGGAGGAAGCTCCTGAAGGGGGAGGAGAGCCCCTAGTGGGGGCAGTGACTATTCAAGGACATAATCTTCTCATAAGATCTCAAGTAAGACTAAAGGACATAATAAGACGAGTGGAATAATTACCATATCTTCAAATCACAAGTGCGAATTTGCTAGGATGTCAATTTTCCGGGGTAGCTACTCAGGAGGGGGTCATGGTTGAGAGGTTTCAGACAACATGGGACTGTGGCGGTTGGAGAGACGCGAAGCGCTAGTATATTTGATTATTTTAGGCGTGATGGTCGGGATTCAAGGGTTTGAAGTCTCTTTTTGAGGCAACATTACTCTGTAAACAATTCAAACCCAGAGTTGCGAGATTCACCTAGATACATCAAGAATAGGGTAGGGATCATTTTGAACTCTGTTAAGACTCATTCACATCAAGTTAGGTAATGAGACTCATTACGATGTTAAATTCCTCAGTCTCTTAAACTTTTAGATTCTGAAAATGCCCTGCTGATGTTTGCTTTATCTTCAAGGACCTAAGAGCTACTTCCTAAGGGAGAAAACCAATTTGCATGATTCGTAAAGTCATGATCTTAAAGACCTGAGTTGAGATCCATAGAACTAATTCGGATTCATCAAGATAGGTTAAGACTCTTTCAAGACTATACCTCGGTCTGAGTCAAAATGGCATTAAAACCCATTTAAACTTTAACAGAATTCATTTGGACTTCAACAAGTATCTTTTGGATACTGTAAGAATCACTCAGTACGAACCTGAGTTCGCTTAAGGCTAGATATAGTTGACTCTCCAGATAATTCGCGATCGGTTCATTCGTTTTCCAGATTATCCGCCTAGAATTTATCCGCCCGGCCTTCCGGGTTATCCGCCTAACCAAAGGCGGATAGTCCGAAATCTTACTAAAATCACAACTTTAATCCTCAGCACAGCTAATGATAAAGAACTGGTAGGAAAACAGTACATACGGATTATGACGATGCTTTTTCAGCACTGGAAAAAAGTCATTAGTGTTTAAAGAGCAACAGTCAGCAATCACTGCTTAATGTATTTGTATCATGAAAATTCAGAAAATGGAGAAATTGTGCCACTGAAGAGCGGCTTATCACGAAGAAGCAAACAAAAATTACAGATTTTTTAAAGAAATGACGCTTTTCTTCAGCTTTCTTCTTTTCCAGTATTGTCTTTTTTCTCCATCATTGACCAAAGAAGCAAAAATTGCCGATTTTTTTTTTCATATTGATTTTTTTTTGTATAAAATAACTTGTCACTTAATGTACCTGATTCAATGAAAATCATTTTCCCCACTTCTCAATGTTTTTTGATCAAAATTACATGTTTTCGTGTTATCCACCCTTTTCATTATCCACCACCTTCAGCTCCAATTGGGACGGATAATTGGGAGTCTACTGTCTCTCTTGTAGCATTGGAAGGTTTTCTAGCGGGATACGTCGACAAGCAAAGAAAGGGAGTTTTCTTGTCCCAAAAGGGGACCATGAAGCAAAAAAACTTGTAAATCTTCAAAAATTTCGTGAATCTTGCCTCTGAAGTCTTTTGCGGCACCTTCTTACTAACTTGGCCGAATAGTTCTCAATTTTGTTATCTTTCAGTTTTGCGGTACTCTCTATCGCGACTGACTTTATAACGCTGTCGACTTTTTTTGTGCCGAGTTTTTGTTGTATATATGTTACATACTAACGTCCTGCTTAGCTGATTCTTATGTAGTATGATGCGAGCGTCTTAGAACCGTCTTTTGTCCCCTGCATTCCTGCACAACCGGTTTGTAATTTTATCCTCATAACTCACTCTGCTTTTTCTCCTTCAGTCGGTCAGGTAGGACATCAGTTGAGTTACAGTGTGTGTTGGGGAGGTACAAATGATACTAAATACCCCATCAATATTTTGGTGATACAATTTATCACGACGCCATAGGTAACAATGATCCTGTCACTATACATATAATGACTTAAATATGAACTATTAATTTGTTAAGATTAAAGAGTTATTGAAGCAGCATCAGTCTATCCCTGATTTCATAATTCAATACTCTGTTTTCAGGGTGTGCTAATTTACTTTTTTGTTTCTCTTGTCCATAGCGCTTTCGGCTGTTAAGCCATACTTTTTTGTTGTATTAATTTGTAATTATTCGTCTACTGTTTGCTGTTGGTATTTGTTGTTAATGGCTATTTGTTTGAATTTGTTAATTTCTGTTGTTCTGTAGCCGTTGTTGTTTAATGTGTTGTTTGCTTTGTGACAGTAGTTGTTTAGTGCTACCATGTGTTTTTGATGGTAGAATTAGTCATTGGGTATTACTGCATCCGTGTGGGTGGATTTTCTGTAAATGTTGTATACTGTATCTTGTTGTCTTTTATTTGTATTGCTAGGTCGAGGTAGTTTATGGTCTTATTGCCCTTTTTCATTGTGAACTTTGTGTTGTTGTATATGTTATTTGTCTCCGCGAGGAATTGGTCCAGTTGCCTGTCTGTTCCTGTCCAAATGATTAATATTTTATGTTTTTCTGTATTTGCTGTTGTTTAGTAGGTCATTTTCAAAACATTCATGTATACTTCATAATTCAAAAGCAGAGACTCGATATTTCTATTTACAAAAAAGCCTCTTATCCAATTACGTACCGCGCGAGTCTGCAATTACGACTTTTTTTTTTTTTGAACGAGGAAAGCCATTACGTGCTTGAAAAATGGTGTAGAACTTTCCATTCAGCAGTTGTATGTTTTTTCTGTAAAGGCTACTCGTTGCTGGAATACATAGTAAGTATACGCAGGCCTACACCTATAATTCACCTCGTGTACGGTGTAGGCTAATCCGGCACCACATACGGGCCCGTGATATTTACGATTATTCGAAATATTTTTTAAATTAAACGTCGTACGGAGTCCATTTTGGGACGTGTTAAACGGACACTAAATTTAAAAAGAACAATCAATATGGGGTCGTTACAAGCTCTTTGTATAGCGTCTGGAGGCCGTAACGAGTAAATAAAGACGTACACGGGGTCCTGTCTCTTCCTTTCATAATCGAAAATTACGAGGACAACTTTTTTTGCCTCGCTCTCTGTCTGAAGACAACCGATTCGGTTCGAGTTTCAGGTACCAACCTCTTTTAAATTATCATTTTAAAATCTTTTTCCTACGTCGAAGAAAAAAAGGATACACGGCGTTCCACGCCGGTATATTTATGGATCACAGATTCTGTATATTTCTTGGAACTCGGTCACGGATCAGCGACACTTTTGTTCGCTTACGTCATAAGAAATCACGATGGCTACCTAAAATATTATAAATTAACCAGTCATTGTCGGGGCTTCACCTTTTTTTTTTTCCTTCTGATTCCTCCACGCTCTCTACGCCTAACCTTCTCCCTCGTCGGAATGCTGGATTAAGTCGTTTAAAAATGGAATCGTATGACGAATTGAAAATTCCGGTGACAATGGCAGGCATTGTGAAATGTGCGGGAAACTTTATACCAGTGTGAGCTAACGAGAGGCCATAAATTAGACGGAATCTATTAAAAGGCTATAACTGAACCGAATATGTCGACCAGAAGCATCTGCGTAAAATAGGAAAGTGTAATTTAAAAGGTCGTATACATATTCGATTACCATCGCGGATGCTGTGTGTGTCGATGAGCAGCGAAAATAAAATACACCAGATTATACACACAACTTATACGACATTCGAATGATGACATTGCGACGAAAATAAAACATTATGGATACAAAGCGAAATGGTTTATTTACAGCCGATAACGTCGCGGGAGGTGACAAATTTATTCGTGAAAACGGCCAAAATAATTGCGGTGATTTTTTATCCCAGTATGTCGACGATCGTGTTTTTATGGGCTACTCGATGTGCCGGAGATAAAAGCAGCTTCGACTTGCCGCCGTTTCGAGGGTCGAGAAAAACCGCACCAGCAAATGGCAAAAACGGCTAAGCTTATAGTGGAGTTGGTAATCTCATATAACCGTTCGGAATCGCCATCTAAGTTCGTATCTCTCTACTTCTGGCCGGAAAATGTATAAATACAAGTCTAGAGCCGAGGAAGATGAGGGGAGGCCATCGTGCGCTTTTCGAGCTCCGAGTAAGCACGCACCTCACATCAGATCGAAACGAGATGAGCTGGCTTTTGGCAACCGAAAAATGTACGCGGAAATGCAAATTGGCAAGGCGAAATATTGTGAATGGGTCAAAGTGCTATGATTTCGAATCCGAAGTTTCCACGTAATTTTCAGTTTCTATCCTTAAAGTTCCCTCTTTGTGTGTGCTACCTTGGTGTGG
This sequence comes from Acanthococcus lagerstroemiae, assembly GCA_031841125.1. Taxonomy (NCBI): domain Eukaryota; kingdom Metazoa; phylum Arthropoda; class Insecta; order Hemiptera; family Eriococcidae; genus Acanthococcus; species Acanthococcus lagerstroemiae. The sequence continues at coordinate 24,838,606 of CM063114.1, read as the reverse complement.
TGAGGGGCTTATAGAAAAACTAAAGGCACACAGAAGGAAAACTCCGACAGATCCTGATGAAAGCAAGGGAAAGCTACATCAGTATTCTTTCCCTGGAGATGGGTCTCCACCACCACAATTATGATGGCAACTCACAAAGTAAATAATAATTCCGGAAGTAAAAAGTCTCCAATTCGGATGTCCGGGCGGAGACTATACCTAGTGAGAAGCTATTAGAATTAAGAACAGGGACATGGAATGTAAGGACACTGAATGAGGTAGGCAGATTAGAAAACTTAAGAAAAGAGATGAAAAGATAAATATTAGATATGAGTATAATAGAAATTAGTGAAGTGAGATGGCCAAAAAGAAATGATTTTTGGACGGGGAGTATAGAATAATTAATACAGCAGTGAAGAGAGGGCAAGCAGGCGTAGATCTTATTATACGTTAAGGCTGTAGGGAATAGGGTACAAACAGGGCCGTACCGACGGGGGTTCAACCCCCCTCCCACTGGCCCCCCAAAAAACACGGCAAAAATAGGTTGAGACGGAGAGGAAGGCGGATCTGTGACTGATTATACACCTAGTACTCAGATCTCAGAAAAAATGTATCTTAATCGCAACCCCCTCCTCCCTTACTTAACTCCTGGGTGCGGTCCTGAGTGCAAAGTTATATCCAACATAGTAAGAGAATATTAATGGTGAGAATTTCAGCAAAATCAATATCTTTAGTGATACTCCGAGTTTATATGTCTAGAGGAAGTTATAGTGAAGAAGTAAAAAAAAAAAAATGATGAAGAAATTTATGAAGTACTGAGCACAGAAAATTTAATTATAATGAGAAATAGAGTAGGAGGAAGAAAAGAAGAAGGGGCGGAGAGCGAAATGAAAGAGGGGCGAGGCTCATAGAATTTTGTGAACAATATAAATTAGTTATTGGAAACACTCTGTTTGACAATCATGAGAGAAGAAAATACATTTGAAAAAGCCCTGGAGATGAAAGAAGATATCAAATATAATTACATGTTAATAAGAAGATGTTGTTGTTGTTGTTGTTATATTCCTTAGTCTCTCAACCAGTAGGTTGGGTCTCTCCACTTTTTTCTTCTTCTGTGCTAATTTTTTCATATCTCATTATCTGCTCTTCATAGCTCATTCTTTACCTTCCTTTCCAGTTCTTTCCCTCAACCATTCCCTCTAGCAGCTATAACAATATCCCTGGATGTTTTATATTATGACCTATCATTTTAACTCTTCTCTTTACGATTATATTCCAAATTTATTTTTTCTTTCCTATTCGCCTCAGTACTTCCTCATTCCTGATCTTTTCTGTCCATTTGATTTTTAACATTCTCCGATAACACCACATTTCAAAAGCCTCTATCCTTTTTCTTCCTTGTGTTCCTATTGTCCAGGTCTCACATCCATACAGTGCTGTACTCCCAATATACGTTTGAAGAAATCTGTTTCACTTTTAAATTTATATTTGCCCTAACATGACTCTTTTTTGAAATAAAGCTTTCTGAGTTTGTTCCATTCTGCTCTTTCTTTCTGTTTTACTTTTACCATCTTGTGTTATTAGACTATCCAAGTATTTAAAGTCCTTTACTTCCTTTATTTTTTCACTTCCTATTTCCATATTTATTGGATTTTGTTTCCATCTATTGATTACCATCACTTCATTTTATATTTTAATCTTTCATCCAACTTTTAAAATGTTTTCTCTAGTTCTTCTTTACTTCTTTCCGATATTGCAATGTCATCTGCAAACCTTATCATTCTAACCGTCTTCCCTTGTATTATCACGCCTGATTTCCTTTCATTCATTTCTTCAGTTACTTTTTTATAAATAGGTTAAACAATACTGGTGACAAACAGCAATCTTGTCTCACTCCTTTTTGAATTTTTGCTTCTCTCATTTCATCTTCTATTTGTATTTAAGCCGTTTTTGATTGTTATGATCCTTATATAAGTTCCGAGAAGGAGATATAAAAATCAAATATTGGATTGTAAGACATACCGAGGAGTAGATGTAGATGTGATCACATTTGGTAGTAATGAAATATAAGTTCAAATTCAAAAAGATAAAGAAGAAGAAAGTAAAAACAAAATGGAATTTGGAGTTATTGAAAGAGGCAAAGGAAAGAGAAGAATGTCAAAAAGAAATGACGAGTTTTGTAAATCGCAATATGGAAGTGCTACTGAAGGGGAGTGGATAGCACTAAAAAAAACAACAACAACAATAAATCTAGTAGCAAGAAAAAAGATAGTACCTACTCAAATAGTAGATAGGAGAAAACCATGAATGAAAAGTGAGATACTAGAGTTCATGGAAGAAAGAAGAACACAAGTTAATGATAGAGAAAGTAAGGATAAATATAATGCTTCAAAAAATCAAATAAAGAGAGAATATAAGAAGGCCAAAGAAAAATTGATTAATCAGAATTGTGAGGAAATTAAGGAGCAAATGAATGCAGGAGAACTAGAGATCACGGGTACAATAAAGTAAAAAGATATTTTGGAGCAAGAAGAAAGAGAACAAATAATTCAACGGATGATTAAAAAAAAATTTATTAGACTCGAAAAAAGACAAAATAAAAGATAAGTGAGATATGTTGAAAAACCGTATAAGAGTGAAACAGATATAGGTAAATGTATGGAAAGAGAAGATAGTGTGGAGGATGAAAAAAGAAAAGATCCTGTTTCGAGATCAGACTTTGATACAACTTTGAAATAAATGAAAGCAGGTAAAACATAAGAAGTCGATGAAATTGCGAGTGAATCATGGAAAAATGCAGGAGTAGTTTTTAAAAGTTTAATGAATTAATTTACAGAATGTACGAGGAAGGAGAAATGTCACTGGTTTTCTAGAAAAGTAGGTTGGTTAGGATCCCTAAAAAATCAGGAGCAAGCAAATGTGATGTTTATCGAACTCCTACTTTTGCATGCATCAAAGATTCTAGATAGGATAATAAGCGAGAGAATACAAAATAAAATGGGAGAAAGAGTGGGAGATCAGTAAGCAATTTTATGTTTAAGGCTTTTATTAGGGGGGGGGGAGTCCGGAATACATACATGTGACCTGGAATCATAAAATGTGCCTCTGGTGTCAAAAAATCATTTTTCACTTTCTTGACAATTCTTATAGAAAAAATCACGCTCTTTCGAATGAAACAAATTGTAGTTTCCTATCATTATTAGTTTTTCTACAAGTTGCATTTAAAAATTAGGTAGGTCAAAAGTTTATACACATCCGGTTACATGGCATTGTGTGAAACAGGCCTACGGGAACGACAGAGAACAAGAATTCGAAACGCGGTTGTCATAGGCACGCGTAAACGCACCACCACAGATGTACATGCTATGTACATCCTGTGCGCACCACTACCGCCATCTCATCTTTACACTTGTTTATCTTAAAAACCTGTTTTCGCACAAGAGGCACATTTCATGATTCCAGGTCACATATAGCTTTTGTCGATTCAGAAAAAGCATTCAGTAAGAATGGTTTAAAATGTTTCAAATATTAAAGGAGATAGGAGTTAAGTATAAAGAAAGACGAGTAAACTGAAACTTATATAAGGATCAAAAGGCCCAAGTACAAATAAAGGATAAAGTGGGAGAAGCTAAAATTCAACAAGGAGTGAGACAAGGTTGCTGTTTGTTGCCAGAATTGTTTAACATATTTATAGAAAAAGGAATTGAAGAAATGAATGAAAGGAAATCAGGCATGATAATACAAGGGGAGACAGAATGATATGGTTTGCAGATAACATTGCAATAGTGGAAAGAAGTAAAGAAGAACTAAAGAAAACTTTTAAAAAGTTGGATGAAAGACTGAAAGTAAAATATAAAATGAAGATGAATAAAAATAAAACAAAAGTAATGGTAGTCAGTAGATGGAAACAAAACCCAATAAATATGGAAAGAGAAGGTGAAAAAATAAAGGAGTTAAAGGAATTTACATACGTAGGTAGTTTAATAACGCAAGATGAAAGAAGTAAAACAGAAATCATGGTTGGAAGTGATTTGAATCCAAAGGATGCGAATCCGCTTTTGGGAATTGGATTTGTGTAAGTGATTTGAATCTATTGAACGTTACAGATTTGTGAACTTTATTCGACTATTTTTAATGACTTCGTACTGTTTTGTGTCTGTTTGTAGATCTCACTCTGAAAGCCCTTAATTTTTGGGGAAAACGAAAAAGAGAAAAACCAAAAACGTGCTGAAAAAATATGATTATTTTCGATATTTGATTGAATTTTGAATTAATTACAGTGGTGGAATATTATGACAGTCTTTCGAAAGAACTGGAAGATGACCATGGAAAAGTTTATTCTGATGCTAGAACTGGTAAAGGTGAAAACGAAAAAGAAATTAATGTTTACCATCGAATAAGATCCAGTTTTTGGAGTATTTGGTTTTTCTAAAGAGAAAAAAAAAGAAAGTCAACGAGTGCCGGGTAAGTAAAATACAAAGGATGGTCCAAAAGTCATTGCGCGATTCTCCATATGGACTCCGTGCCCGATCTATTGGAGCGCGACCGAACTAAAAGTGAAGTCTATTCAATTTCCAGTCGAAAGAGACCAAAACGAGCGCGCTTGCGTACATGGTCGCCGAGCTACAGCAGTTTGAAGTTAATGTGTTCGGATGTCACCTATGGTAAAGAGAAAGGTCACAATATAAGACATTCAGGGATATTGTTATTATTGCTAGAAAAAATGGTTGAGGGAAAGAATAAGAAAGGAAGGCAAAGAATGAGCTATGAAGAACGGGTAATGAAGGATATAAAGTGTAAATCCTTCTCAGTAATGAAAAGATTATCACAGGTGAGATGAAAGTGGATGCGTGTTGGTAACTCTCTGCCCCCGTGAGATTCCTATAATATGCTGATACGTGAATAATTTGAAGTTCCAAGATAGGATGCAGCTTACGACTCTCGTAGCCATAAAGCAAGATCGTGAAGACATAACTGAGCAGTGTCAGCCTGAGCCCAATGTTCGATTTGCGCCTCGTGAACAAATTTTTCCCAACAGAAAATGCTGCCCTGGGACCCTGACTTGTGCTGAGTTCGATAACAAACATCCTTCTCTGAGGTCTAACTGGCATCATAAGAAGGCGTCAAGGTATATGCTTGACACGATTTGCTCTATTACCGAACCCTTTATGATATCAAACTGCCATTGGAGCGCTTTTTCAATAAACTCTGTCTTCGCAGTATGTGTCGAAAGTCCAAAAGTTCAACTATGATCTGAAATCTTATCCATCACCTGCTCCTATTCCATGGCTTTTCGCAATGAAAAGACTTGTAGGTCGTTCACTATTACTCCGGTCGCTCTGATTCCACCATCATCTACCCCGAGCGCTTCCAAGGAGGCAAAATGATACTACTGCCCACATACACGAGTTGTGGTAACCGTTCCCGCTGCCCCAGCTGCGACCCCATTGCTGCTACACACCAACCCCGCTAATCAACCCGAATGTTTTCATCAGTTTGCCGTCAAAAAGTTACACTACCCGGTGCATATACGTCGCTCGAAACCGTACACTCCTCCAGGCCCCTTCCTCCGCGCCAAAAAATAATACCCCCACGCGAGTACAACTTTTGCGAACACGTCGTAAATTAAGGATATTTCGTAATATAGCGAAAATTTTCTGGCAAAATAAACGTAGGCGGATAAACAAAACGATTTTAATAAAGCGAAAAAAGGCATCATGCCCGAGCTTTCGCCGGCGGAAGGGAAACCCATAAACGGTGGCCGGAGGGGTGCGAACCTAGAGGACGGGCGGTATCCGTCGAGCAGTATATTACGTTAACTCGGGCGGATTCCCACCGAGCAGACAACAATAATATCGAAATACTGCGTTCGCAAAGGTCGCGCGGCGAACGAGGCGAGGAAAAGTTAGATTTTCATGAGCTTTTCCACCGCTGTACCTCACGTGCGGGTCACGAAATCGTCCCGAACGCGTACGCGAGAAATAAGCTCGTTACGATCGTCGGCTCGGTTATATATCTGAATTCGCATCTGCCCTGCCCCCTCCCCCGTTCTACCGTCCAGCCATTGTCGACAGCTACCCGCTACCCGGATTTCGCAAGTTCGGGACCAATAATGCGGTCGCACGTTGAATAGGTGGTGCGGATTTTCGCGATGCGACTTTACACGCGTCGCACGTTTTTAATCTGCTCGGCCTGAACTTTTTTTTTTTTTTTTTTTGTTCCATAATCGAGGCCAACCAAACCTGGCCACGCCGCGGACCGAGAACTGCGAGGGGTACGGCCCCGAACCCAGGACGAAAAAGCGGCTGCTGGGCGTTTGCGAGCGGCGTCCGACTGCGTGGAAAAGGCGCGCGACCAACCAGTGTGCCCAGGCCTCAGACTATATAGCCGGTAAATATGAAATAATATCGAATACCAGTACCGAAGTTCGCTTAACTACACGAATAAAGAAGAATTCACGCTGACAATAATGGCGCGACAATAACCGCAGCTCTGTCCTTTGGGTGTGTATGGGTACATGCACGCTCTCTATTATATTTATAATATCGTATATCCGAGCGAGTGTATGGACTTTAAATCAGACGGCGTTATTCTGTTCTCACTTCCACTCCTGGATCAAGCGGTCGTGTCCCCGCGTACACCCATCGTTTCATTTATGCCGATCTGGCCCCACCATGAGAACCATGTAGCATGCAGTTCGAAATTTAATCAAATTTACGGTCACGGCGCACCCCGACGCACCCTGCAGACGAATTTTTCGCCATTTTCATAATCGAATTGTCTGCACCGATTTCCATAGTTTTGCATAACAGCTATCGTAATCAACATAGCGAGACATCCTAGAGAAAAAAATGCATATCGATTGATGAGGATCTAAAAGTTTCTAGAAAGCCAAAGAAAAACTTGTTGCACATTTTGACACCGTTCCAGGAACAAATATCGACACCCAAAATCCGTCACTTTCTCGACACCACAGTGCTGTCGAATTTGATACAGAATTCGACATAAACATCGAGCTGCCATTTCGACTTCACTTTTTTTTAAAAATCAAATCAACATCCATGTACAAATCCATCTAAAAGTCAATGTCGGTATGGTAACTCAACTTTTGTATCGAATTTCATATCAAATGTGACCACCATGTCATGTCAGTCTACTAGAGGGGGTGGGATCAAATGTAAGTAATTTTTCCGAGATAATATTTGATAATTTGAGATTTCGTGGTCGCTGAATTCAGTTCTTGTGGTAATTTTTACCTCCCACTTCCTGGGGTATCATTAAAAAACAGGGTGTCCATTCTTGTTCGGAAATGATTTTCCCTGACTTTTCCAGGTTTTCCAGGCCAATTTTTCCAATTTTCCAGACCCTTTAAATACAAATTACACATGCAAGAGGGGGGGGGGGGGGGTCAACTTTTCTCGAACATCGTGAGCGGTGAATATCGTCAATCACTCCACAAACTTCTTTTTTTTACTATCGTGTGCTTATGGAGCTGTGGCAGAGAGGATGTAAACATTTAATGATGGGAATGAAAACGCGCTGTATGGGGTGCAGCGTGGTGCGATGTTAATGAATTTCATAGATTTTTTTTTTCGTGTGACTTAATGCCGACCGTGAAGGGGGAGGGGGTGAAAGAATAAAATTCGAAAATTGGTTTACAGGTCTTCGAGGTCGCTGAATTCGATTTTAGGGATAATTTTTGCATCCTGTCCCTCCTGATGCGACCAATGAGGTAGCAAGAGCGTAGGACAAACAACGGAAGTCACCGAATAGGATAAAAACACCGTTTTATTTATTCACAGTGTTGCTAATAGAAAATAACGCCGTAAACATTTTTCTCAACTGAAACAGCTCAGGAGCTTAAATTTGGTCCAGATTAAAAATCGGAAGCCATATTCGAAATCAGCGACACAAAACCACCCCTATTTCGATACGTTGTGCAATTTTTCACCGGAGAAGCTGAATTCATATTACGGCAGTGCTCTGGAAGGGGTCAGATAAAAATCTGAGGCGATATTTGAAATCAGCGACTCAGAGCTTGGTTGGCAATTCTGTCGAAAAAAGTGACTTTAAAATCTCGTAAAGAATTTGGAACCTGAGGAAAAACAAGAGTATTCGAAATTAACCCCTCCCTCGTGGAGCCTGAATGGTTTAGGGCAGGGATCTCTAAGCTGTTTTGCCCAAGGGCTATATTGAAAACTGTAGAAAGCCTGGCGGACCAGCAATATTCAGGGAGTTGGAGGGGGTATGGAATGTTGTTGGCTGGAAAAAAATCACCACTGCCTGTCAACAGCTGATTTGGATTTGACACTTGGTAAAGGGGGTTAGAAAACAGAAAGAGCGAAAAGTAGATGAGTATTTCACCAGCAGTTGACGTTGAAATTTCTAATCTAGAAAATACATTTTTACAAAATGCCAAATATGTTCTTACCTAACAATTTTTCCCCGGGTCGCTTAACATCCGTTCGCGGGCCGCAGTTTGGAGACACCTAGTTTAAGGCGAGGGAAAATAACTATTAAAATCAAGGTTGAAAACGAATCCACTAAAATTGGATTCGGATATGATTCGAAACTGATTTACTTTTACCGTGATTCGAATCGGATTCGAATAAATGGAGTGGGTTTGTGGATTCGAATCCACGAATCATCGAATCCAGGAAACATGAATTTTTTGTTGTTGTTACAAATTCAAAATCAAAATAAACGATACCTATTTTAATCACTCAGCAATCGTTGACATTTTTTGTTTTCTTCAGAAAGACCAAAAATACTCCAAAAACTGGATCTTATTCGATGTAATCATGGTAAACATACTTTCAGCAATGTAGTTTCCGAAGAAATTTAAAGTTTTGACTGAGCACTGAGGAGCCCAGAAAGAATTTTGTAGTTTTTATTACGTTTTTTGATCTTTTTTTTGTTGAAAAAGGAAAAGTGATCAAACCAGATGGCCATATTAGGCGACTTTAGCGCCTAATACGGCTAACTAAAAAATTCCGACGAATCCACTAAAAAGATTCAAATAAATTTTACAAATCCAGGTCGTCCATTGGATTCGAATCACTAAAACAAATCCAATTCCCAGAAGCGGATTCGAATCTTTTCCAACCTTGATTAAAATTAATTCAGGAACCCAGGTGAAAAAGCTCTGCAGCATATCTAACACGACAAATGCAATGAAAGTAAAAAAGTGATTAGGATCTGGAACATTATGGCACCAGGGGAGGCGGAAGAGGCTTCAATTCAAGAGTATCGACAGATACAATATAAGGTCATATATTTGAAAACAATGGACTCTTTCGTAACGCGATTTATGCGATCTTTAGATTTTTTTCAAATTTTGTGGATTAGTTACTCTTCTCCCAAAGTCTCGGAAGTCCCTTTCATTCACCCTTATCTACATTTGCGAAGGAGAAGGGAGCCGAAGGAAAACCCGATGTCAAGATGTTCCAGAAGGTGAATTCATTGGATGGTTTTCAAATTTTCGTTTCATTACGACCTCCTCAAAAAAATTTTTACACTTGGGAGAGGAACTGGACTGAATATATTTTCATTTTCGCATCTTTTCGTGCCGATTTTCAGATTCTCGCGAACAGGATAAGATGAAAACACGAAACACGAAACAGCTGATATTGGGAGAAGTGCATATGGATTGGTTCGCGTTTAGTCATATTTTTCGTGAAATTGTTCGTGAAGTCACATACAAAATACGTTAAGTGTAAAGCCGCCTTAATAGAAAGATGTAGACGCGAAACGAATACCATGAAAACGATTTCATCACACCAACACACCCTGCACTACTGCGATAGGAGATGGGAGGGGTTGTATTACCCACATCCTTCTCCTATGAAGAAAAAAGATAAGAAAATCGCCTGAGCGAAGCAAAGGAAAATTATTTAAAATAAGGAATAGGGTAAAATCCGTTTGCAATATTACAGAATTTCGCAGTCGACTTTTTTTTACAAAATTCCCTGGCTTTTAGGTGAGAAATGCTGAAAATTCCAAAATTCCCTGACTTTTCCCGGACTTTTCCAGATTTTCCAGGTTTTCCAGAGAATGGACACCCTGAAAAAGATCAGGAGTCAAATATTGATCATTCTTAGGGTCAGCTACGAATAGCCGAGCCTATTGCACTCGCTATTTTTCTCTTCTTTGAACTTTTTTCCCGAGAATGATCTGAGTCACAGTTCAGTTCAGTGGCGCGTCATTTCAGATGCATGGTTTCCGGTAGTGTTCATTAATCTGAATCACAGTAGTTCAGTTCAGTGGCGCCTTATTTTCGAGAAATCAATTACTTGAAAAAAATAGAATATATAATAAGCAACAATTTTGATTTTATTAGAGTCGGCAACGAGCCTCTTGCAATTACTTCCCCCCCCCCCGTTTTTTCTTCTTCTTCAGTACAGGCCCGTAGCCAGAGTGCTAGGGGGTGCTGAGCACCCCCCGTGCTTGCCAAAGCCCCCCGGCAAGATTTTATGAATAAAAATAACGAATTCCTTATATTCTTCTCGCTAGTTTTGTTCAAAACCTTTTTTTTTCACTATACATTTTAATTTTTATAAACTTGGCAACACTGATTTTTCTTTGAAAGATAGACGAATCGTGTGTTTGTCGTTCTTTATAGTCACAAGAAAAGGGCCCGAGTGTCCATCCAGCAGTTTCAGACACACAGGCCTTTTTCTTGCGTCACATTACAGTTTATTCACAAACACAGTGGTAGAGGCTCGCGATCCAGTTCACATTGAATATCGATGGCTAAATGCCTGAATGGCCGTTTGAGAACTAATAACTTGATAAATCTACAGAAATAGGATTTGTTTACTTCCAAAAGTTCGAAAATTTGATCGTTGTAAAAGTGTTAATCTGTTTTCACGCGTATACGTATTCACTTTTTTTTTTCTTTTCTCTTTTTCAATGGGTTGTCGGTCAAGTTGAATCACCAGTTTTGATTATGAATTTTGAGACCAAATTCAATGTTCTTATTGTAACACTGTAAATTTGCTATTTTTCTTCCAGAATGTTTAGTTTATATATTTTAAACATAACGGATAAGTGACCGAAAAAATTTACGGTGAAATCCAAAAAATGCGACGATAAAAGATTCGACTCCAACATCTTCGAATTCAAGCCTGAGCAACAAACAAGGTAAAATTACTGCTCGAGAGAACATTTTTCGTAAAAAAGTGTTTTTCAAAGCGAAAAATTACTCATTTTTGCATATTTTACATTCAATTTCAGGTTCCTTGAGGGGCGTTAGCCCCCCTCAACCCGCCCCGCTACACCCCCTGGCTACACCACTGCCTCACAGAAATCTTCACATTTTATATTATGGGTATCCTCACCCCCCCCCCACCGGTAAACAGTCAGCACCCCCTACGTTGAAGAATTGTTGGAAAACATTTTGAAAATCAAGGAAAACCCTTCACTGGATTTAGAAGAGGTAAGTTAAGCAGCTTGCTAATGTATAAAATGAGTCCTCAGTTTGATAAGCGCACAATTTGTTTGAATCGAGCAATATTTCTGTGGTACTCTCATCAGCAAATTTTCCAAGAAATAATCCGATGTGAATTATGTATCATAAATAAAAGGTATTAATGGTAATTTTGGTATTCTGTGTCAAGTTTCGATTAGTGGAGCCTCAGTGTTCAAGCTGCCTTCAACTGAAGAAATAACAACGTCATTCCCATTGTGGCGATTCTAAGAATGTGCGATGCCGCAAATGAACTAATCGCAAACGAACAAGAAGCAAATAAGTAAGTAGCAAATAAAAAATTAGGTAGTGAACAAATACAGGATAAAACCTTACTACACGATATACAGAGTACAGAGAGTTTGTAAACGTAGATCAGAATGCTACAACCAGAATCATATATATTACAAGAAGCATTGAGGAGAAATACTATAACAGAGACTCGAAATTTGTCTGGAAAGAGCGTGAATATAACAGCGAATCGAAATCAAATTTTGAAGCCTGCCATTGAATATAGCCAGAATATTATCTGGGACAATCCTTGTATAATGTACCCCTTATCGATTTTCAAAAAGTGTTTGATTTGGTTTACCTTTTATTTCTTTGGAAAGCGTTGCACAGACAAGAAATACCAGGGAAGATTATTAACATCTTGAAAGAATTGTGTAGAAATTCGGAAGGGAGGGTACAACTGTATACAGTAGGAAAGACGTTTAAAATTAATAGAGAGGTGTCAAACAAGGGAACCCACTGTCCCCAAACCTTTTGATAGCATTTTGGAGGAAATATTCTGGGAAATAGGATGAGAGGAAAAAGGAATAAAATAAACGGAAAGTGTCTTAGTAACTTGAGGTTTGCGGACAATGAGGTGCTTATCTCCCAAGAAGCAAAAGAACTGCAATAAATGGTCAACGAGTTCTGCGAGCAAAGCAAAAAAACAGGTCTGGAAATAAATGCAAGCAAAACGATTCTCCTCTCAAACCAGCAGGAAATACCCAAATCACAATTGATGGTAAAGTAGTGGAAATTGCAAAAGATGCCACATACCTTCTTCTTCTTTTCTAATTTGCTCTCAACCCGAGCCGTGGAATCCGCCCTTTCAAGCGTTACAACTTCTGTAACTTTGCATATTTGTCCAGTCGAGATGGCCCTGGAGTTACTATTCGACATCTGATTCAAAATTCAGTTCGACTATGTGATAAGGATCTCAAAATCTTACCAGTTAGCAATATCCGCATTTTGTAGTTGGAAAAATTGGTATTCATCCACTTCTCTCTTTGCAGTAAAACTGCTTCTACCCTTCTCTGCTATCAAACGCATCTTGTTACAGCTTGATTTGACTTTATGGAGAATGAAAATGTAAAGCTCACTTTTTCAACGTATAATATAAAGACTTTCTTACAACTTAGAATTTTTACGTGACTTGGTCAAAATGTTCTTCATATTTAGCTTATTGCGTCAAATCCCGATCAAATGCTAATTGGACTGTCCTACCGACTGCGCCAGTTTGTTATAGCTCAACTTGACTTTATGAAGGATGAAAACGAGAAGTTTACATGTTCAACATTTACTATTTATTCTATAAAGACTGTCTTACAACTTAGAACTTTTACACGTAACTTGGTTGAAACGTTCTTCATAAATTTGGCTTACCTACCGCATCAAATCCCGATTGAATGCTAACTGACTGCCCAACCAAATGCACTTAACCTAGGCTTAAACTTAAGTTTTCGTAGCCGCTTGAGGAGAAATCAGTAGTTGTCTCAGTTTGAAGTTTGATTGAAGTCCAGTCATTACGTGTGACTGTCTGAACATTTATTTTAGAGATTGGCGAATTTACTTTAATATTTGTTTTGGTTATTAGTAGCTATTGTTGTAGGCTTGAATCTCGTACTTTAGACGAATGCTAGGTGTATTGCCATGACAGTCTGAAACGCCAAGTGTTCTGAAATTTTGAAAATCAATTTTTTCTTGGCTGGTGGAGAGGGTATGACACTGCCCTGCTCACTGAAAGGCCGAGGAACATTCAGCTATTCCATAAACGGATCCTTATTCTCTCAGTATTATATACTGCCCGCAATGAACGAAGACACGATCAGATACTCAAGCTTCATTTTTAATCGTAGAGTTTTCAAACCGCAGCAATTATTCAACTCGAGGGGTCGCTAATGAGATTTTTAACGACGTACAATGAATTTTAAAACATTGCAACCGAAATTAAAATGAGCATGTGAAACTTTTGAACGCGTAAAAGTTACCTACTCATTACCTTATAATATTTGCTTCAGTATTTGGTATAGCCATACATACATTTCGAGGAAGTTCTCGTTATAATAATCCAGTCGCTTGTTATTATTTTTAACTTCTCGAGAAAACGTGTACACTGTACGTCTTGCGAGTGTAAAATTAATGCTTTTGAAAACGAATCGGGAACGTTAATAACACCTTGTTTTCCGCGTTTGGTAACACGCACATAGGCTGGCGATATAATCCCCGGAGAACCTAAAATAATGTCTAAGCTTCACGAACCGACGCAGCGAGTGCCAAAAAAATATGAGAAACCAAAATTCAAACATTTCTCATTGCTCATGTCCTCAACCTCTCTGCTTCTCTGCACGAGGAAGGTACTACATGTTGATCGATTCAGATAGGTTGATTTGATGCACCTAATGTTAGAGTGGTAATGCTATGAAGTGGAAAACGTTCAACTGCATAGCGTGGAGTTTCTTCTCCTAAACGAAGTTCTAGATCTTTATTATTTGTAGTTGGTCATAGAAGCTTGGCTATGCAGCGAACCATAACTAGATTCCACTGTAAAGTTCATCAAAATGCAACAAGATATTTGCTACGTTTTTGGATGGATTTCCTATAATTTCTCAAGTCATACTCAGTTGAACAGAGGAAACAAAATAATTTGAAAAGCCTTCACCTGGTACCATGACGCCTTCACGTGTATACGCAAGCGAGCACACGCACACACAATGAGATGAAGTTGCCTACCCAGTAAGGGGAAGGAAAACTACTAGTAATACTAAAGTTAGGTAACCAAAAGGTAACTGTAATCAAATGGCGGTCTATAACGTATACGGACACTAGGCAGCAATCAGTTATTAAGAAATAAGAGAATCAAGTATTTATGATGTTGTAGAATGTGTCACTTCTTGCACTGAGCACTGCTGTACTAGATTCGTTAATTTAAATAGAAATTATCTGCCATTCTCCGCCTAATTAATCCGAATTCCAACGCACCCCAAACTTCATGAAAGCGATCATGTTTTAAGAAACAGCAACCTAACTAGTCCAGCAAATAAGAGGATTCTAAAGTGTAAAAATAAAAGAAAAGTGAAACTCTGCAGGATTGTTCCTTATCACTTTCTGATGATCTCCCAAAAATTTCCAAAAAAATAAGACGTGAGCTTACGGCTGCACATAGGAAAAAGGGGGAGTGAATTCGGATTTTTTCTACGGACCACACACATGAATTGTTCGTAACAGAACTGAAGACGACTAAATCTGCCACAAGACATGTACAGTATCATTTTTTCTAATAATCACACTGTTGAATTACACCTGGTGTCTTCCAGTTTGAAATATTTAGTTTCCTACTCTCAGACATCCTTATCGCAGTTTTAATACCAAAACAATTACTTGCAAACCTACATTAATTTTAGTCCAATATTCAGTTGCAATTAGCTCGTGTATAAGGTGTCCTATTAACGTGCAATGCATTTGAAAACACAAAAGTGTTTTTTTTTCTTCTTTCTTTACAAGAAACTGGTTCTTACTACAGCCAAATAAAAAGCAATGGACACGGCACGGTTGACGGCTGTAGTTGGCCGGTCTTGTTACTGCTGGCAAGTAATTACATCTCATTGAAGCTTACATGTACTCATATATAGGTGCACAGATGGTAATATGAGCTTCTGAACTGCACATGGGGTCCTTATTTCGGGAAAATCGGGACTGGTTTGAGCAATTTTTTTACTGAGGGGGGAGGGGTGGATTATAAAAATGCCGAATTGCCTAATAGAAATTCAAAAAAATTTCGAATTGCCAAATAGAAATTTTAGTCACATTTTTCCGACTTTATGAACCGTCGAAGCGAAAAGGGAAAAAAACAGCTTTTGACTTTTTCGATTTTTTCAACTTCTTAACTTGAAAATTCCCAACTGAGCTGCTAAATAAGCCGTGAAAGCGAAAAAAAAACCACCCGACTTGTCGAATTTTCTCAACTTTGTCATTCGGTATTAAAAAAACAAAGAGTGAAATCGGTGTGTAAAAGAAATATTAGTTTCAAAAATGTTGCCGAATTGAGCGGAATTTTGTCAAAATTGCCGAATGAAAAATGACTGGGAGTGTGACCCTCCCCTACGCACAGGTCCTGCGGAAAATGTTCTCTTCATTGATCTTACGAGTCGCTGAACACGATTATCATGTGATTTTCGTAATTGACTCTTAAGGTACCACAGAAGGTTTAAGCAAAATAACTCCTCATTTCATTATTTAGGAGAGTACCTATTCAATTTTCCCTCCGGTCGCTGATGCGATACTCGAAAGGGTAGTTTCCGGGGCCGGGGGTGCAGTGTCTCATGGGCCACTTCGGCATGCGTGCATCGCCATACGTCCCTCCGCACCATTCAATTTAGAAGTGGTAGATATTGGAAAAAGACTAATATTTTACCCGGGCTCCTTTCAGTTGTACCCCAGGGGATTGGATAAAAAAATTATCCCCAGAATTGAATACAGTGTCTTCGAAACCTATAAATCGTATACCATCGAGAAGAAGTGACTGATAATTGGACCCTCGTCCACTCTAATTATACTAGAGCACCTGGGAACACCCGAGTACTGACATCCGCCATTTTGAGTCGTTTGGTGCCCGACGATTCACAGTTCACTACGCGGGACGTTCCGCCTTCCTTTGGTATATCGAATTGTGAATCATCGGGCACCAAGCGACTCAAAATGGCGGATGTCAGTACTCGGGTGTTTCCAGGTGCTCTACTATATGATGAGACTGTCTGTGACATTCTGTTCAAAATCAGTCAATTCTTACAATTAGTAGTACTGATGAATGAATGAATGAGTGAACGAATAGACAAATAAATCAACGAACTGACGAGCAAATGAATGGAACGACAAAAATGGTCTAATGGACACAAAACGGACAAATTAACAAAACCAGATAAACATAAAAACAACAGAATGGGCAAACAGACTAAAAATGGACTAATGAACAGAAAAATAGATGAACATAGGCACAAATAATGGACGAATTCATCAAAAATAAACAAAAAAAAAAACACAAATGAATGGATGAAAACAAATCAACAAACAAAAAGCAGCCGAACTGATAAAAAACAAACAGAAAAAAACAGACAAATGGACAAACAACGGATAAATGAGCAAAAAACCGGATGAATGGATAAAAACGGAAAAATTGATCTGATATGGACAAACAAACAAAAATGGATATGCGCCGGACAAATGAAAAAAATAAAATTTCAAAAAAAACAGACAAATGAACAAAAATTGGACGAACAAACGAATGGCTGAATGAATGAATGAAAAAAAACGAATGAAAAATCATTTTTAAAATAAAATTTAGAATCCAAACTCAAAATCTTTCTTAAAAGATACTTTAAAATCGAATTCTGAAATCCAGCTTACAAGAATTTTTGATCTTAAAATCCTAAAAATGGGCAAAGCTATGCAAAACAGAATTCATAATTTGAAGAAATCCACCAAGAATACATGAAGGCTACACTATTTTGCAATCTTGGATGGACTAAAACTCAACTCTAGGAGGACCCGCAACTCAGAAGAAATATATCTCAAATCAGTTTCGTGGATGGGTTGGGCTGATACTGATTTTCTGTTAAACCTGAAGTTTCTCAATGAGCCCTAAAAAATATTTATTTGAAAGGACGTACCTAAGTGTTTCTTGAGGAAGGGGGATTTCAATTTTGCGAATTAGAAATTTGGGGAAATCCCTTCTTCATACGTTTCATTGAATTTCGATCTTGTTTATACTGATTTTCGAGATCGACAAGCACAACATAAAGAAAGATAAATAAATCGAGGGGAGGACAAGAACCTCTCCTTCAGTTTGGTACAATACTGGTAATTATAAGCCTATAAAAACGTGAATGGTGTGTATTTGAATTGTAGAATCTAATTGCCTTAACGATTAAAAATGCAACAAAAACGAATAACTGTCAGCAGATGCAACCGCTATACGGTCATCAAATTTTAACGATTTGTAAATAAGCGTTTTACTACATTGTAAATTACACATTTTACGAGGGTAATTAAAATCTCCCTCTTGTGCGGTTGGCTTTACGTCCCGTCATCCAACAACCAACACAGAGAAAATCTAGCTTATGTAATGGTTTGTAGATCGCGACCCAGAGCCCATACTACATGACTGTGTGCCCTCTAGTACAGGTAAAAGATCGTAATTTTTTATTACTCAGTTTACGCACGGCGGTGGAAAGCAGGAGCGTGTTCCAGGAATGGAAGCCGGCGATCATCTCATTAGATTCCCATTAAAAAGTACTTCAATCAATGAGGCGTGTGTGCGAACGAATTACTGATAAGTCGTATTTTTGGGCAATTTTGATAACGTGACGTGAAATGGTGACCACTAGTTTTCCTATCGACGAGATGAGAACTTGAAATCCTGTTGGTCACTATTTTTGGTTAAGTTGAAAACGTTTGTTAAAGAAGTATCTTCTATTTAGAAGTTAGTCTGCGAAGTGAAAGTTCACCTGAGTAATTTGAGCATTTTATAATTTGTATTTTATTGAAATATGATAGTATTCGTGAGTTTTCTCCAGACATTCTCTATCGTACGTTATGTATCCTAAGTCAGAATACGTTCGGGGCCGTGCAGAGGAAATCCGGGCTCTGGGGGGAGGGGGTGTAAAAAGTAGGTAAGAGAAAAAAAAACCACAATGTTTTTAGGGCCTTTTTTGTAAAGGCTGATTTTTTAAGCACTGGCGGGCCCTTAGCGGGCCCCTCAACCCCCTTCTCCCCTCTCTGTACAGGCCTGAATACGTTAGATGTTATTATTCTTGGAAGAGTGAACCCGAGAACGAAGTTCGATCAGCATTGTGAAACGAATGTGACTTTGAGAGTTGACGTTGTTTGTGAAGACTGGTGCACGACTTACATGGTGCTAGTTACCTAGATGTTATAAAATTCTTAGAAATACGAAGATAGCGAACTCGAATATGAAGTTAGATCGGGATTGTGACTTTGAGTGTTGATATCGTTTGTGAGGATTGGTGCACAAATTATGCTATGCTAGAACATCGGAGTGTTTAGCCTACGACGGACTGTTTCGTCCAGAAAGCCACGGAATAGTTTGTGGTGACACTATGGCCAGACACAGAGTGGATTCTCCAGGCTGTCCACGTCACAGGTGGCAAGGAAGCAATTAATTGGGCTTTCATGTAGAGAAGGTCCTCCGTCTAACTTGATCAATCCGTAAGGAGATAGGTAGAGTGCCTGTACTCTAGTGAGTCTTCAACCTGCAACTAGACTGTTGCGCTAAGTACTCGAAGTCAAGGTCGGACTGTGAGGTCAAGTGTGGACTAGTCGACTAGTCAGGTCAAACAGGTGTGCCGCCAACGATTGTACACTGGGTACTGGGACCAGTATCAAGTTCATCCCTTGGTGCTGGAGGCGGAACGCCTTTTGCCGGCAGACACTATAGTCGTTCGGAGACACTGCCAAGAGATGTTGCTGATGCTGCAACGGCAGTAATCAATGATAGTTGAGTACATAGCACTAATTGTTGAAGCTACAGTGGTAGTGGTAAATGATTATGGTGCACCTGGCACAAAGTATGAGAGGGTTAAGTACCCTAGAGTTGGAGTTACGGTGAGAGTGACGGACCAGAATGGAATTGACAAGTTGAATCCCTGTCGAGTGATGTTACAGTAGTTGTTACTGAGAAAGTGTTGGTAATTGAACTGGAACTGAAGGCGGACAGAGTCTGTCTTTTGAGAGACATAGTTAAAGTGGTTTAGGTCTAGATTAGCTCAGCGTAAGCCTAGTTTTAGGAATCAGGCCGATGGAGATGTTCAATGAGCTATGCTATCCACTATTTTGACCAGAAGACCTGACGAAATTATTAATGTACCTTTTTGGTAAGTTCTTATACAAATAGCTTAAAAATAGTCTTACATGTGTTCTACTTAGACGAGACGTAGAAGAGTTTGTACTTTGTACACACAAATTTGCATTCATATAATTGCCCACTGCAGGAAAACCGAACGCCAGTGATCTCCCTAAGGGAGTTGCCACATTTAGTTCCAAGTCTTATGTTGTCACATAGATCTTGAGAATGTAATTAATATTTATATTCATCCTATCATTATAGTTCTCCGAGAACTAGCTTACCATTTGCTCCGTTTGAAGAAGTAATGTGAAAAATGCGAAATGAAAGTAATCAATTACCTGTTTCATCCAGTTTCCAGAATCTGTAACAAAACAAATAATCACAACATGTTAAAATTTACGAAAAAAAACATTCATTAAGGTAATAAATTAAATTACGTATTTTTCAAGAATGGGTTTAGAATTTTGAGGCCCTGAAGTTCAATCAATGGGGCCCCAATTTTTCTAAATTTCGAGACAAGAAGTAAAAAGAAAAAAACTCGGAGAATTAAAAATTTTCACTTTTTTAGATGCCTTAAGATACGTCGTCTTTGTGATTTTCTAATATTTAGTGTAACCCCCCCCCCCTCTGTTCCGATGCCACTGACAAGTGCAAATTGTGAATTGCATACAGTGCGGTTATTCTAGGCGGCAGTTTTGCTGAGTATTTCTAAAATTAAAATTTGGCAGCTGTAAAGGACAGAGACGTACCGATGGGGGCAGGGGGCAACTAACACCCCCCCCCCCGTAAGAATTTTTTACTCAGCAGCTGGGAAAATTTACCATTTCAGTCAAGTGAGTTGGGAAAATCCAACAGGTTAAAAGTTTTTTATTATTATTATTTTTAGCTTTAATACTTGGGAATTGAGTTGAGAATTTGGGAAATCCCAAAAACCCAACGCGTCAAAAGGTGTTTCTTCTTTTGCATTGATAATTGGGAAATTTGAGTTGAGGCAGTTGGAAAAATGAAAGCCGGTCAAAAGTTTTTTTTTTGTTGCTTTGATACTCGGGAATTCTGAGTTGAGCCAGTTGGGACTTTTACATTTTTTACTCCTCCCTCCACCATCAAGAAAAACTCTTTGGTACGTTCCTGGTAAAGGGGGTTTTGTGAAGTTGTAACTATAGTACTTTTGGTGTTGGAGATTTGTACTTTCCACGGGGGGGGGGGGGGACTAAAGAGGCCCAATGAATCTCAAGAGTTCTAACGACGTCTCATTTCCTTCTGACGGCTGTCCTCCCTCTTCTGTGTCCCTTTCCTACTCATCGTGTTTCTATATGTTACTCTAGATTTCCCCAAAGAGAGAGGGGTTGGGCTGGGAATTGGACAGGAGGCTACGTGGTTTACAAATCATCAATAGTCCAACTCATTTTGTACGTAGGTAGTTACAATTTTGTCATTTCTAGATGAACTATATTACCGGGCATAGACTCAAGCAGGCTCGTAGATACGAGGGATGTTCAACCATGCCCCCCTCTTCAAGCCCAAAATAAGAATTTTTATTCATTTTTTAGAATAGTTTTCTCCTACAAGTTATCATATACTTTGGGCTAAACATTTTCCATATATGCCACGCCCTTCTCCCCATTTTGCAAACTGCCAAATAAATTGCTAACTGTCCAGATATTGGGCACAAACTGTTAAATTGGTAGAAAGTGGGCAAACAGTTTAACCTTGAAAAAGCAACAGTCCAATACTGGACAAAAACTACCAACCTGGCAGAAAAATTGGCAAAAATTCTAACCTTGAAATAGTCGGTTTTGAACTTTTTCATTAGGAACCTGAAAATGCCAACTTTTTGTCAACTGATGGACAAATGACGAAAAAATTTTATCTGGTTCATACTTGTTAGAACTTTCAAAACGCTGAGAGAACTACTAATTCGAACTCACTAAGACACGTTAAAAGCTTGTAAGTTTGTTGATACCCACCCAGACTCTCTGGGCTTTGGTTCTAAGATCCAGGGCCGTAGAGAGAAAATTGGGGCCCGGGAGAACGATCAAGCTGCATCGATTACTTATCAATGTTTTTATTCAGTTTTATTTTGCTTTGCTTAATCAAAATTGATTTCGATCATTTTCATAAATTTTTTGTCTTTTCGGTATTTTTGGTGGGCCTCCTTCCAAGACCGGGGCCCAGGAGAAACTTTCCCTCCTCCCCCTCTCATCAGGCCTGCTAAGATCTATCGGCGGCTACCTTGTCCAAAAGTTGACTAGCCCCCTCCCCCCATTAATAGAGTTTTCATATATTTTCAAAATTTTCTGGTGGGCTGAGTGACCTCTTGAGTGAGGCATAGCCATCTGTCCCCGTCTCTCTCCACACAGTGCCCGCCAAGTTCAAATATGTAGTTAAATTGGTTAAAATTAATTGGAATATTTTTTTCTCTCACAAGAGTGATTGTATTTTCAACATTTGTGGCAGTGCAGAGAATGAGGTTCCATTTTGTCGATCCTAGTTCTTAAGATACGGCGATTTTTGTGAATCAAGTTCAAAACTGTCAATACCGGAATCCCTGACGATTTCGGTAGAATAAACTCTCCTCTTTCAAATGGCGTTATCCGTTTTTCTCTGTCCTTCTTTATTCGTCCATTACTGACGAAAACGTGAACTTCCCTCCTCTCTGTTTTGCCCCCAGCCACTTCAGTTTTGGTATCACTGGAAATTAAACACTTTCATTTTGTATTAGTTTCCTGAAAAGGTCCCACATTGTCGACGAAATTCTTTATACAATTCCTGATAAAATGAGACTTTGCTGCTCTCTAGCTTTATTTGTCTCAGAGATATGCCACGTTGAATTTGTAATTTTTCGTTTGCATTTTTCTCAAAATCATTTTTTATTTTTGAAATCTCAACTTTAAACAGCCATATCTCATCGAATTTTGGAGCTAGAGAGCTTCGCAAGGTCTCATTCTGTCAGAAATTGTATCTAGTATATGCCGATACTCATGACCCTATATTGACAAAGTGAGACCTTATCCCTAGCATTCCACGTTTAAATTTTTTCGTGGGATGGGAGGGAGGAGGATTAAATAATTTCTTTACATTGGGGAGGAGGCGGAATCAGTCTTCTGAGTCAGACCCCCGTGCCCCGCATAGTTCGCCTATGCAGGACTGAGTAAAACTAGAAAAATTTTCTTATTTTAAAAACATCCTTTGAAAGTCTGTCAGTAGGTACTTTTTATACAGTTTGAGAATGAACGTCTTTTTGCTTTATACAGAATTATGAGAGAGATCATGGCCCTCAGCTCAGGTTATCTTATTCAGGAGAAGAAACCACCTTCGTAGATAATTCAAGTCTGTTCTAAGTCGTTGTAGACTTCAGAATCCTTCTCTTTCATAACTTAAATATAATTACAGCCTGGGAACAGATGTTTCGGTCCACCCATTGGGCCCTAGGCCTCCTCGATCAATTATTTTGATACAGGGATTATAGTATAATTCCCCTTGATGACAAGCCATTACTGGGGATGGGTAACTTAAATACAGAAAGTTGGAAAGTAACCGACCTTGCCGCTAGGCTCAGATTGTTTTCAGAAGAGATCCTCCCCCATTCCCTGCCTTTGTCGAAATACCGAGTGCTAACGAAATCTTTGGTCCAAGATGTAGCTCTCCAGCTTCGTTTGTTTTCCCGAAGCAAGAGGAAAGTAATGGAGGAGAGGCTTGGTGGCCGGATTTTAGTATCTATGGAGACTAACTTCATTTCAGACGAACGAAACGTTGTTAGTGGTAATTTGATGAAAGTTAGAAACTTAGATTAGTCATTTTTTGAATGAGATTTGTATTCCGGATTCTGTGCCCATTTTCAAGGTCACTAGTACAGGCATTCACACACAACTCTGAATACCTCAGAATGAAATCGGCTCAATCAAGAAGTCAAGACTGAATCCTGTTGCACCGAATTTATGACCAGAAACACGACTCACCTTCTATACCATAAATTACAAAAACGTCGATGATAGAATCGATATAGCGCTTCTCACCTCCGTTTACCAGGGAGAGGAACTGTATACGCGTAAATCCTAATTAACGTCCAGCTCGCAGCAGCTTATAAAATATTCTGATCTTGAAAAAGCGAACTGATGCGGTGACAACCCGGGAGAAAAGTACGCCGTTCCGATCACTCGCGATAAAACCGCAGGCATTCGGGTTAATTATGAAATACGTGCTATCCTAACTTCTCCATCGGCACCTGCCAGAACAATTATTATCTCCCTCGGGGAGTGTATACACTGAATTTACGACCAACTCCTCTGTGTAATTCACGTACGCGAGTCAATCGCCTGCGTATCATCGACACACACGAACTGGTCTGTATTAACATTGCTAATTAGTCTTTCGACGAGTATGATAATCGTTAATTTCAGTATATTATCGAATGTACTGCTGTTATAAATTGTACAGCAAAAGACGGACAATTTCTTCGAGTACATCCACGAGGATGTACCTCCTTCTCCTGCCCACGTTATACCAATTATAGACAACGAGCTCGCCTATCGAAGATCGATCGGGCGATCTTGGTTGTGATTCTATGATACATGGCGAGACTCGAATACCTACACGCTACCGGGACACACAGTTGCAACACCAACAGCACAACTGATAGTTGAGTCGCAGCTCGAAGTCGGACAGGCGGTCCGCAGCCGACGATTGCAATGATATACGGGTCATTCTCCATAAACTGAGAATATTTTGTTACTAGACAATTTTTAATTCTAATTTTCTACTTTTGGGGGTGGGGGCGTGGGGGTGGTATTTTGGGTTACACAAAAATATCCGCAACGAATTTCACAAATCCAAATCATAAAGCAGGACAATTACCATATCTTGAATGAAGAAAGTATAGGAACCCATCGTCGCGGGTGTTACCATCTGGTCTCAATATCTGTTATATTTTTAAAAATTTTTGTTTCAAGTGTTTTTTCCAAATAAAGTGGAATTATTATTCAGAGATTGGAAATATATGTTAAGAAGTTCAATTTGCTGTCAGTAACTTCGCATTTCCAGAAAGGATGGCGTAAATTTGTTACCAGGTTTTCAGTGCATTTAAAGGTACTGACGAGGAGACCTCCTATTGGGTGACAACTTGCTATGAACAAAGGATAAATAGACTTGGCCTATAGAAAAATAAAAACGGAGTTTGGGAAAATAAGGACGAAAGCAAGTAATATAACAAATAAGGAGGGAGAGCCTATTTACGCAGCTGAAGGGAAAGTGAAAAGGTGGGTAGCGTATGTAGAAGGACTATAGTATAGTAATAATGGGGATGAAGAGATAAGATTGGAGAGCGAGGAAGATGTGGAAGAAGATCAGAGGGGAGACTCAATTTTAAGAGGTAAATTTCACAAAGTATTAAGAGATTTAAAGAAAGGGAAAGCTCCAGGAGTGGATGAGATACCAGCTGAATTATAACAGAATTTATGAGAATATGTACTTTATAAATTGTACAAATTGGTATATTATATTTATGATAAAGAGGAAATGCCAGAGGACTTTGAAAAGAGTGCTATTGTAAATATACTAAAAAAAAAAAAAAAGGAGAAGATAGATGTGAAAATTATGGAACAATTAGTCTTCTTCTGCATGCGTCAAAAATATTAACTAGAATAATTTATAGGAGAATTGAGAATAGAATAGATGCAGAACTAGGAGATGATCAGTTTAGATTTAGAAAAAGTAGAGGTACTAAGGAAGTAGTGTTAGCTTTGAGATTAATATTGTAGATGGGAGACTCAAAAGGAGCAGGATACATATGTGGCATTCGTTGATGCTGGAAAAGCTTTTGACAATGTTAAATGGGATAAAATGTTTGATATTATTCTAAAAAAAATAGGTATAAAATTTAAAGAAAGAAGTCATTTTAAATTTTTATAAAGGATAGAACGCCACATTAGGAATAGAAGGAGAGAAATGGGAGGCTAATATAGAAAAAGGTGTAAGGCAGGGGTGCTCCTTTTCTCCAGTATTATTTAATCTGTACATAAAGTGGGCTATAAAAGAAGTAAAAAAAATTTTTGAAGCAGGTATCACTATACATGGAGAGCGAGTAAAAATGCTCAGGTTTGCAGATGATATTGTCTTATTAGCTGAAAGGAGTGTTGATTTGGAAAACATTTTAAATGGAATGGAGGAGATTTTGAGTATAGGATATGGAATGAGAATAAATAAAAATAAAACTAAAGTAACGGTATGTAATCGATGTGAACACGATAGCTTAAATATAAATATCGGACAGGAAAAGATTGAGGAAGTAAGCGAATTATGCTATTTACTTAGGGAGTAAAATAACAAAGGATGGAAGGAGTAAACGGGATATTTGTAGTAGTATAGCACAAACCAAATTGGCATTTTATCGGAAAAGTAATCTTTTCAAATCAAAAATAAATCTGGAAATTAATAAATTGTCTTTGAAAACCTACGTTTGGAGTGTAGCCTTGTATGGATGTAAAACTTGGACCATAGGAAAACCAGAGAAGAGAAGGATTGAAGCTTTTGAGATGTGGTGCTATAGGTGATTACTTAGCATTAAATGGACGGATAAGGTAAGAAATGAGGAAGTACTTAACAGAGTAGGAGGTAGAATGGATAATTAGAATTGTCGGGAGAAGGAGAGATAAACGAATAGGCATCATTTGAGGCACCCTGGAATAATATCACTGCTGCTAGAAGGAAAACTGGAAGGAAAGAATTGGGTAGGGGTCGGCAAAAATTCCAGTATGTTCAACAGATAATCAAGGATGTCAAATGTAAGTGTTAGTACGAAATGAAAAAACTTGCGCAAGGGAGAAATGGAGAGCTGCATCAGACCGGTCGTAAGATTGATAACCTCATAATCATCAGAAAAAGAAATCTTATCCTTTATGATTAGAGGATCAAAAATGTGGAATTACGTGATGTAAGCTTTGTGAGAGACTGAAGTTTTTCCCCCTCAAAATTATTATTCAACATGCCTATCTGTTTAAGAGTAGAAAAATGTTAAGATTATTAAAGGAATGGAATCCATAACAAAAATACAGAAACTCTAAAAATTTTCTACAACATATTTGTCAGGTCGATTTTAGAATTTTCTTCTGTCATTTAGGACCCTACAACTTGAAAAAATAAATAGAATACAATAGAAAAAGTTCACAAAAACTTCTTGAAGTACCTTACTACAAACTATTCACTTACTATCCATCGGAAGTAGACTACAGGAAACTCACAGTATAGGTTTTAAAAGAGCTGAGAAAAACAGGAGGCGATTGGCAAAACTAGTTTTTTAAAGAGATGTCTTGAATAACAAAATCATGGATAGTCAAATTTTAGCCAATATTTATCTCCGCGCACCAGCATATGGTGGGGGTTGTGGAAGAAATACAGACCTACTTGCCCACGTAAAGCCAATTTACATACAAACCTTAATAGCGCTCTTGACCTGTATTGTGCATACTCGTACGGTCAAACCCGAAAATAGATATTTTAAGTAGACAACAAATTATAAGCTTGGTTGAGAGTGTCCTCCTCGGTTCATGACTTTAGGTCTCCACCTCCGGGTCGCCTCTCGCACATCTTGGAATAGACCTTCTTACTCATCGTCTGACAGCCGGTTACCTCCCTCCCCACTTGCCTGCCCTGCTTCAGTGCCAGTTTCCTTCATACCTTCCCCCTATCATTCGGGCGCGTGGGCACTTGATATGGAAGGACACTGATAATAATTGATAAAAAAATAAATTTTTAAAACAGAAGGACGTGAGCGTGAATGTTTGCTTATCTTCATTCAGAGTTTCGATTTCTAGGTACTTGAATCGATTTTCGATTCGTTGCAAAAATTTTCTTACAACACATCTTGTGATGCTAATTGTTTCTTTTTTTGTTCAGTCGACTCAAATTTCGTATCTCCCTTAAAAAACCTTCCAATACCACAGGTAGCAAAGGCATATATTTAGAGGCTAGAAACCTAAAAATGTAAACTGAATTTTATCTTAGGTTTGAGACAAAATCAAACACACTACAAATAAGTTCCATAAATCCTGAACTTTCGTTTTACAATTTCCAAGATCAGGCTTAGCTACGAGTCTGCCTTCCATGATCAAAACGTGTCATTAACTTTCTCTGCACCGAATTTCCTGCACTGAAGACCGCATCAAAGTCGAATCAACTCCATGAAAAATCAATATTCGTTGGGATATTCAACTTCAAAGTTTTCGAGAAAGTGAACGGAAAATGAAATTCAACAAAATTCGAGGTGAAACCGTTGGTAACATTTCTTGAACAGACTACAAAAGTTACAACTTTGCGCCACTATTTGCATATGAGATCCAGCGCCAGGAGTAGGAAAATCAGGTATAAAGTTTTTTTGTGGTCAATGTACTTACACCTCTGTTACATTCTGTTAACTCCCTGTGGTGCTCTTTTCGTACATTTACACATTGCTGTGTTTTCTTTTTGGCTTTTTAGGCGTTAAATTGGCGGGCCCTGAAAACACGATAACGTGTAAGCTTATTAGGTATTTACTAATTAATTATTTTATACGTTTTATTGTACAAAAAGGAGTATTTATGTTACCCGGGCGAATAAATAACGAATGTATCTAGACGTAGAACTTAGTTTAATTCAAATTCCACAATGTCTGGAACGCTAAGTTGATGTATACAGCGAGAATAAATTAAATAAGTATGCAAATTAGTTTTTCGTCGTTCTGTTGTGGCGGGCATTTTCAGCCGGGACCGGTATCCGGACACCAGTTCGGTGTTCGGTATTTTGGCGAAATTAGATAGCATGATGTACCTATAACCTTAATCCAAGTAAACGAAAAAGAAGCCTTCTACTCGAACTGACGCAGTTGTTGTACGCAAAACTGGAAGATTTTCTGGCAATGGACAACAAACATTCTGACAGTCAAAGTATCGACACTTCATCGAATAGCGCAAATGCGGTGAAATTTGGAAATAGAGAAACACGAAAATCTTATAGCGAGTATTTTGGAGAAGAGACCTGAAACCAAGGGCGGACTGGGACCTAAAGAGCTATTGGAAAATACTACATTGCAGCGACTCCATTTTTTTTCATTACACCTCCACTATGTTTTCTTTTCCTTTTCTCTCTTTTTTGGTCCATACAGCTGACAAACACTCTCCAAGAAATTCACCGGTAAATTACATGGCTAACCCACCCTTACTTCAAAACTTATGAATGTTAGGTTATCTTTCAAAACTTGGATAGTGGATTCTATGGGGGGGGGGGGGGATCTTATATCAACTGAGAATCAACGGATCTCAGATTCGTTTCTTCGCTAATTCAGGTAGTAAATTATTGGTTCAATCTTGAGCTAGCTAGCCACTCTTGATTGAAGTGCTTTCGTATTCTTCGAGGGAGTTTGAAAGAGTTGATAATTCACTATCCAAGATATCATATCGGTTGTTTCACGGTAGGAAAGGGTATTAGATCACATTTGAATTGCTTACCAAACCAATGAACTACTTGATAAAAATGAAAAAGGACAGGTATGAAAAACTTAGGGTGATAGGGCTTCAGGTGCGGATCCACGGGTGGAGGGAGGGAAATGGGGAGATTTCTCCCAAAACCGAAAAAAGGAAATTCATCTTTCTAAAGAGCCTTTTAGGTTGACATCACAAAACTACCTCCAACTCGCTGACTTTAGAATTTTTTTTTTCTCTCCTGAAACTCTACCGATTTTATTATTGCTGAGAAGCTGTGGTCGACTTTAACACAGATGCACAGACCTTATGGAGATAGTAATCATCTTCTTCAGCTACTTTACTTCTTCATAGAGTTATATCGTTTATGGGGCTTATTTTTAAGGGTTTTTAATTTTAAATTTATTGTTGTTTTGTCTCCTGCATGACGATAAATTTTGGGTAAAGTGATTCCAGCGTGTACTGGGAAAAGATAAAATGAAATTAGCGTTTTTGGAATATCTGTATTCAAATGTTTGTGGTTTCGGCTTTAACCTCTGCTATATGAGCTTCATAGGCGGCTCTTTATAAGAAATGTGACCTGACTCGTGAAAAGGCGGTTAAGGGACAAAAAATCAATTTTCAGATTTTTGATGTTTCCTACAGGAAATTTCATGCTCTTTCACATGGCATCCACGAAAAAATTCTAAAAAAATTTGCCCCTTAACCGCCTTTTCTCGAGTCAGGTCACAAATATCATTTTAGCTCTGTATAAGTAGAAATTGACATTTTTTTTTTTAGAAAAAACCTCGTGTAGAACTTGAAAATAGAAACAACCCCAAACTTGAAGTATCAACCTCAAGAATTATATTTTCAACTCATTTCAGCATACCGTAACATGAAATTACTTTCACTGGAAATCACTCCCCTGTGAAGCTAAAAAGTAAATGATTGAATTTTCTAATAAATTTACCGAAATACGCTCCCCCCGATATGCTATTCATATTTTGAAATTAATTAATGTTTTAAATATCAAGTTCCATTTAATATAAAATAAAAATAAAAATAATTGATGTTAAATTTCTAGAATTATTCGTATTATTCATCCAAAATTATTATTGTAAAAAATATTAAATTGCCCCCCCCCCGACACGAAGCCAGTCCATATGATTTAGCTCTTCATGATGAGAATTATTCAGTTCAGTGGTTGACATTTCCATGGAAATTACTATTAATAAAATCATCGTAAATAGATGACGAGTATCTACGCCGCATACAAGATATGGATATTAGTTACTGAAAGCCGCGCAGCAAAGATCAAGATCAATGAGCACATGGCTAGGAGGAAAAATAATTTCCATGGAAATGTGGACCACTGAACTGAATTGTGATCATGAAGACCTAAATCAGACTGATTGGCTTCACGTAATACGCACAACTGTGAACTGAACTGGAATCAAGTTCAGTGTCGGTCGGAATGAGGATGAGGACCAGCCAATAAACAATTGAATTCATGACTTTTTCATGACTTCTATAACTTTATGACCCCTGATTTCAGTTCACAACTTTTATCACTGATAGACACCCTGTCAGCGCCGTCGTCAGACTTTTTGAGACCTAAAGCAATAAGTTTCAAATGAGGCCTATTAGTAATCGGTAGACCCCGCCCCCTACAAAAAACACGATTTGTGATAAGCCTCTCGCAAGGCCTGAAGCAGCGATATCTAGCTGCCTCACTCTGGCGACGGCCCTACACCCTGTAAACACATTTTTGAAAATAATATTTGAACGACTAAAAACTGTGCTGCTACCTACGCTCTTCTTTTTAATTTTTTCTTTTTTCCAAAAGAATCTGGAGAGAATTTATGATTTTTAGGAAAAAAGTGAAGTAAATATACAATTGAATTCATAATTTCTTCATGACTTTCATTACTACTGACTCAGGTTTTTTCCATGACTTTTATGACTAGTAAAATTTTTTTAGACGATACACAAGGGTTCTAAAAAAGGACTCTCGGGATTCCTCGATGAAATCATATATTTTAGTTTACACTAATTAAACATCGTGTAATGATTAATCTCCTAGATTTCCAAACACGATAAACCCATTTTTGTGGTCAATTTAAATACACCCTTCCCTGCTGTGGTAGACACTCTGTCCCCGCTTGCTG
The DNA here is from genome assembly GCA_031841125.1 of Acanthococcus lagerstroemiae. NCBI lineage: Eukaryota > Metazoa > Arthropoda > Insecta > Hemiptera > Eriococcidae > Acanthococcus > Acanthococcus lagerstroemiae. Next base: position 24,807,433 of record CM063114.1, on the reverse strand, counting down.
ACACAAATTTAAAAATTTCTAACCCTTTCCCCGCTTTAAAATCTAAGAAACATTTCCAAGCCACTGCTAGCCTGCTCGTTTACGACTCTGTAAGATGTAATATGCAGGCCCAGTTCCAGAATTCTTCAGGTAATGTGAATTTCATGGTACTGACTCTTCAATCAATCAAAAACCTTTATTAAGGGTGTACGTACATACTACATGATTATTTAGTGATTTAGCAGCCCCAAAGTGGGGCTCGTTCCTCCCCTGACCCATGCCGGGCAAAGGTATTACTTCTTAGAAATTTATTAATATCATCCTTCCATCTTAACATTTGTTTACCTCTTCTTCTTTTACCGTCCAGCGGTTGCCAAAAGGTGGCCCTGTAGGTCCATCGGTCGTCTCTGAGACGGAAGATGTGTCCCGTTCACCCCCATTTTATTCTTTTGATCTGCCAAACTGAATTGCTACTGAGTCTTAATTTTCTTCTGATAACCGAGATTCTTACCCTGTCTCTTCTTGTTATTCCCAGCATTGACCTCTCCATTGTGTTTTGAGTTACCCTAATTCTGTTCAAAATATTTGCACTTAACCCTTCAATACCACACATGTGACAATTGTCACAGTGGTAAAACATCGCAGCAGCGGCGCGAGTCAGAGGGGAGACTCAGCCGCATAACTCCTGGTACCTGTGCGCACATGATTTACCTTCATTCTCGCGTGTGTTTTGGTTGCCTACTCTAACTGTCAAAGGGACATGCATTTTTTAAATTGATTTTCGGTTAAATATCATCAATACCACTGATGTGACAATTGTCACACCGACCTATTTTCACTTTTACAGAGCACTATGTAAAATTTTGAAGTTAATAGGTTGAATTGAATTCAGTTTTTAATCAATTTGGACCAAAATTTATCATATTGGCGGTTTAATTTATGCATTCAAGTTGGTTTTCTGATGTAGCTCAGTGTGAGAAAATATTTCGAGGTGGACCCGAGGAATACGGTGTCGAAAGGAAGGCCCAGGCTGAGACATTTTGTGAAAGCCGCGAAATAAATTGTCATGCGTGTTGTTTGTTCTTGTTACTCAGCAAAATACTTTTTACTGTACTGCAACCAGTTACTTTTCTTTCTAACGAAAAATAACTATCGGCGAATGTATAACTCAGTATCTCTCATTTCCAATTACAGAATTCTTGATCAAGTGAAAATAATTCCGAAAATGTGAATAGGCAAAGTAAAAATTTTACTAAAATAAACAAAATTGGGGGGGAAATAGTAACAAAAGCAACTTGTACCAAGTTTCAAGAAGTGTACGTATTCAATGCATCCGTAGGACAAAAGTAATGTTATAAATTAAAAAAAAAAGAAATTCGGTTGTGAGCTATTAACATGAAGTGGTGGGGGAAATTTCAAATTTGTGCCGATTTTTCATATTAAAATCAAATTTTAACCTCAAATTTGAATTTAGCATGGAAAAATACAAATAGCACCATCAATTTTGGTATGTTAATGATATGAATTTTTAAATACTGTGACAATTGTCACATGTGTGGTAATATCGGAAGAAAACCTACGTGTGGTATTTAAGTGTTAATGGCCATGTTTGACATCCACGGTACTGACTCTTACACCTGACGAAAAACACTCATTTGCGAGCGAACAAAATTTTTTAAATTTTCTCGGAGGATTTCAATTTGAAAAAATGGACAGCCAGGGACGGGATTGTCTCCCAAATCCCCTTAACACCGGCTATCGTCATTTGTGAAGCGTGGTCTATTTCAATATTTCTCTCTGGGAGGGCAATGGCTTCCATTGCCTCCCCCGTGTACTTGCACCAGTTTCTCAGTCAACTGTATCTCACGAATGAATTCCGCAGAAATATTCAATCGTGCCAACCTAGCTCGTACGTTGTAAAGCTGGTCAAATTATACGTGTACACCGGTATAAATCGAAATAATTTCAAATGGGAAAACATCGAAACGAAAGAGTCCACCTCCGCTCGACATTTCTAGCCATGTTTCTCCATCTATGCGGTCAAAGCCTCGGTTAATTAATACGCTCAGCTGACGAATAAACTGCCAGGAGACCGAAAGAAGTAACCGACCAATGTATAAAATCGAAAAATCGAAGGCAGAAATGAAGTAAAACCAGTAAAACGAGCTTCGACCGAACAGCATACATATAAAGTTGAACAACGTCGTTTTCATTCCCAACTAGAGCGGCATTTACCGCCTCTTAAAACGTTCTGTTTATAGTCGAAATACATCGTAAGCGGTCGCAGACATCCATAAGAGGGCAGCACCAATCGGACGCATTAATCAATGCTATCTTACGCGGCAACCATCAAAATACTAACTATTTATAGTTGATGATCCTACGTCCTAGATGGCGCTATTTGAACCGTGCTTCTACGCGCCGAGTATAATTCAGCTGATCTCAAAATCGAGAGCACGTCAAATTTATACATAAACATCCTAAATACATAATAATTATAGATACTTTGTTGCGAAATTGCTGTATAATAAAAAATGATGGCCAACGTGTCGAACATTCGGAACAGTTTCTAGTATACGGTGACAGGTTATAGCCGAAGTATAGTTTAAGATGTTGCTTCTAATTAGAAATTCGTGTAGATACTAAATTTATTAATCAAATCTCTTTATTTCGTATTCACAATACAACTTATTTCGAAACGCGGACCTCACAAGCACCGAACTTTCCAGAACGAATGATAAGTACTTCGAAAACCGACCACCCTAATTGTTTTTCCTTCAGATTCAATATCAACAGGGCCAACCCGTGCATAGGTCATTTTTTTGTTTGGGAGGGGGAGGGGGCATGCTTGAAATGGCCACTCACTTTTTCCAAACCGACAAAACCTTAATTCTTCAATTTCAAGAGAGGAGGATGCCGTCTTCTAATAGCTATACAAACGTAGATGAATTTTGGAGAATAAGTCGTTTTCTCAATTTTCTAAGCAAATGTTCATAATTTCGGAATACTGTAATACTCTTTTATAGTTCGAAAGAAAATGAGGAAATTTTGTAGAAAATTTTAAAATCTGCTAAAGCACATAATTTGATTCTTCTCCCCCGAGGCCAAAGTGGGACCAGATAGGGCACCGGGAAAATCAGTTTTGCAGGCCACCACCGTAACAATCGTAAGCCAATGCCCACGCACACTCCCTCTCCACGAGGAAAAGTTGAAAAAATAACATTTATCTTTTTTTTTAAATTTTCTACAATTTTCTACAATTTTCAATTTTATTCTGAAAAATAATATCAGACGGTGAAATTTTATTGATTCAGCATACAAGCTGGACATTTTCGAGAAAAGAATTTTTGCGTTTTGCGTATCAGAGTTTGGATGCGGAGGAATCAGTCAGGCGCAGATCCACGGGAAAATGGGGAAATCTCCCCTTCCACCACCAAAATCAAAAAAGAGGGAAAATCTGTTGAGAAAGGGGGAATCTGGAGGGCCAGCAAAAAACTTTTCCTTCTGCCACATCCCTCCCCAAAATGATCGTCTGAATCCGCGCCTGAATCAGTGTTCTTGGAATTCCATTTCTGTGTCCTTTGTGGATAATTGGAAGTCAAAATTCAAATTACGTTCAAGATAGGGGATTCGTTAACTTTATCACATCCAGCTCAAATTTTCAGGATATTACCTCACCATCAACTGGAATAATAATCAGTTTCGTACCCCGCTAAAAAGCACTCCGACTTTAAAAGCTTAAAACCTAAGTGACTCTGAGCAGTAAGGTAAACAGAAAATTTTTTTGAAGAGGACGGGAGATAGCTTACAATCTTAAAAGTTAAAAAGAAAAAAGAAAAAAAGGCAAGACATGGGTGAGAATTTTTTTGTCCAGTAATTTCAGTTGTAAAAATTAGTAATAAATGTTCAACGTTTTTCCCAACTCAGAGGAAGGGGGGAAGGTTACCTCATACTTCTTTAGAATTCTTTCAAACGTATTTTATACTCGGCAAGTGTCTTCCAGAAAAAACTTTTTTGTTTTTGGTTTGAGATTATTACTCCTGACTTTACAAAGATTTTTTTGAGACTCTTTCAGACTTTTAGCAGACCCTTCAAGACTCGTTAAGATGAGCAATAAAATGGGTATTTTGTCATTTTCCCTGGCTCGGAGGAGGAGGGGCAAAATGGAAGATATAGGAATCTTGATAGTGTCTTTAAATTCTTTCAGACGAACTTTATTCTTCAAGATTCTTCCAAAATTCTTCAAGGCCATAACTAAAACTTTTTCAACCTTGTTCAGGATTATTATGCCTAACTCTACAAAGACTTTACATTCTTCCAGATTTTCATAAGACCGGTTAACACTCGATAAGATAAGGAGTAAAATTAGTATTTCCAACTTTTTTCCAAAGAAGAGGGAGGAAGGAGGAATATATCTCCACAAATTCTTGAAGTTCTTCTGGACGATTTTACTTTTCAAGGCCCTTCCACAATCGTTCAAGATTATTTCTAAAACTTCATCGGATTTAATGATTATTGCTCTACTCTTTTTACAGATTTTTTCAGACAAATTTTTACAAAACCCCTTCAAGACTCGCTGAGAAGAGTTGTAAGAAATGCTTTCAGAAGTATTTGCTGAGCAAGAGTCTTCCAGAAGAAACTTTTTCAGCTTTGTTTAAGATGATTATTCCTGCCTCTACACAGATTTTTCAAGACTCTTCCAGACTTTTACTAGACACTAAGACTTGTTAAATGAGCAATAAAGAGTGTATTTTGTAATTTTTATCTTAGCTTGGAAGGGGGAGGATTGGAGATATATCCTTACAGGTTCTCAAATTCTTTCAGACGTATTTCATTCCTTTCTATTCCAGAATTCTTCAGGCCACTTCTAAAACTTTTTCATTTTTGTTCAGGATTATGACTTTAGACTCTACAAACACTTTTTTTAGACTCTTCCAGACTTTTGTAAGACCCTTTAAGACTCGTTACGATAAGCGGTCAAACGAGTACTTCCAACTTTTTTCCGGAGGAAAGGGAGGAAGGAGAAATATATTCTCCTTACTTTCTTGAAACTCTTCCAGACTGTTTTACTCTTCATGACCCTTTCCAGAATTGTTCGAGTCTATCTCTAAAACTTTCTTCGGATTTAATTTACGCTCTACACAGACTTTTTTTCAAACTTTTCCAGACTTTTTTAAGACTCACTTAGGGACGTAGCGAAGAGTTTTTTTCGGAGGGGTAAAAATTGTTAAATTTTCCGACTAACTCCAACTGAAAATTCCCAAGTATCAAAATTTGAAGAAAAAAAAATTTGACTTGTTGGATTTTTCTCAACTTTTAATCCATCTAATAAAATTTCCCAACTCTAGCTGAGGCGAGGGGGAGGGGCGCAAGCTGCCTCCCGTGTCCTCCTTATTTTCATCCCTGGACTCACTGGAATGAGTTGTGAAATGGGTATTTTCAATTTTTTCCGGCTGGGAGATCCTCATACATTTTAGAAATTCTGTCAGATGTACTTTATCTCGTTCAGAATAGTCTCAGATTATTTCTACAGCTTTTTCAGACTTGTTTAAGATTACTATGTTACGCTCTACAGAGACTTTTTTAGACTCTTTCACACTTGACGAGACTCTTATATGTAGATCTATATAACACTTCTAGACACTAAGACAAACAAGTTTAGAATAACCTTAAAGAGTTTTGAAAAATATTGAATCCATCTTTACAAGCATTTAACACGGCTGGAAGAGTTTCGATAGTCTCAGAAAAGTATAGAATAGTCGCAAAAAGCTTCAATTCACGTTTGTAAAAGCCCTGAAGTGTCTTGAAAATTCTAAAGCAGAATATGGAAAAATCTTAATAAATCTCGAAGAATCTTTTTGGTAAACTCGTCCGGGTGATTTTTATAGAATTTTGAATAAGTATGAAGAAGTCTGAATTAGTCCTAATAATGTTGAGAATAGTCTTTGAAAATCTCAATGAAGCCAAGAGTAATCTTGAAACGAATATAAAAACACGTTCAGAAGTCTTGAAAAGTTTTACCCAAGGTTTAAAAAGCCTAAGAGTCTCAAGGAGTTCTAGGCCCCTACAAATGGATGTAAAAAGGCTGAAATGAATTATAGTTTGAGATAGGTAATATAGTTATGAAAACATCTCAGTGATTCTAAAAGAAAAACAAAAAATGTCAAAGAAGCTGAGAAATCTTTAAAAAGTCTCGAAGCTTGGGATAGCGTTGACTGAGTCCGTCAGACCCTTGAAGAGTCTTACACATGTCTTGAAGAATTTTATAAAATCTAAAACATAGCAAGAGCCTTAAAGAAGTCTTCAAGGGTCCTAAACAAGCATTGAAAAGACTTGAAGATGTTACATCAATTCTCGGATCATTAGGCTATATTTGTGCTCAGCCACCGGGAGTTTACCCGGTTGCCCGCCGGGCCACTTTGCCCCTCCCCTCCCCGGAGGAAGTATCCTTTAATGTGTATCGTTACATACTGGACGCTTCCAGGATACTTAAACTCGGGAAATAAGTTGACTTGTTTCTTCTTCTTTCTTGATGAAACTGATGATATGAAGGGTAAAGAATCAAAACTCACATTTGCCATTTTACTTCAAGAGCGCAAATAGGCAAAATACTGTACACGGATGCAGGAATATTTTTGCTGCTCCCGTGAATGTGCGATATGTGTAACATACTCCACGTTCACAGGCGCAGCAAAAATAGAATACATGTATAAAATACATAATTGAGGGTAAGGGGTGCAAGCCCGTCTCCAATGGTGTGTGAAAGGCGTTTTTCTGGCGGCATTGGTAGTGTTATTATTTTTATTATAATCTTTTTTCCCTCTCTCTTTTCTTCCTCTTGTAAAGGGGTCGCCTCGTAATTGGCCACAATTGGCTGTGAGTGGACCTCTCTTTCCCCAAATTTTAAATAAATAAATAAATAAAATATTCCTGCACCCGAGTACAGTATTTTGCCTATTTGCGTCCTTGAAGTAAAATGGCAAATGCGAGTTTTGATTCTTCACCCTTCAATAATTAGTTTCTCATTCAAAAATGCAACAATTTATTTTTTCTTCTCAAAAGAGAGGAACAAAGATGTTCTTGTTCAGAAAAGAAAAGGGATTTTTGGGGTCGGGACAAATTCTGGTGATATATTCTCTCAGCGACCCAAGAAACCACTTATTTGGTATTTCGTTCAATTCTCTCGAGTCGAGTCAATTATGCCTATTATTAAGCACTAAATTTAGATTTTTGGACGCAAAAGTGGGATCGATAAAAATCTGAATGAAGTTATTCCAACTCAGTGACTCAAGAAATCCCCATTCCGACACATAGTTTAAATTTTTGAAGTCGACTTATTTTGCTTTCTTTAAGGATGAAATGCCGAGTTTGGAACCTAAATCCACATCGGATTAAGGACCTGATATTACATAATATATTCTAAATTTGCAACCCAGAAATCGCTACTTCAATAATATTCATTCGATTTTTTTTTTCAATTCAGGTTGATTATGCTCTTTTCAAGGGTAAAGTGGCAAATACGGTGTCTAAATTCGGATAGGGTCAGAAACACCCGACTCGATATTCGAAATCAGCAACCCAAAGACGACTATTGCGATCGTGCATCCAAATATTTTAAATTCACGCTGGTTTTACTCTTTTCAAGTATAAAATTCAAAAAAGGCCCTAATTCCGACCGTATCAAAAATCTGAATATTCGAAATCAGCGACCCAAAAATACCAACATTGATAATTTCAACACTTTAGAGCAAAATAGTGCTATCTACATTTTTGGGGGAACTAAGTTATTGGTATCATTAGAAAGGACATTCCACACTCTGTGCAACACTGCATGTTGATGCTGGCGAAACATCAACATTGCGTAAGCATGTCGTTACGATTTCATAACATAGGAGTGATAGGCTACTAAAAACTTCTTCTCCCTTTTTTGCCAATTTGAATAAATTGTAGATAGCAATATTCTGCTCTAATGGGTCGATTTCTTCCATACTTCCTCCTTTGTGATCAAAAGTGGGTACTTTACGTCCTCAGGCGCCCTTCAAAGAAGGGGACATTTTTCTCCGAAAAAAAAAAACTAGACTTGGCTACTTGGAAATCCGCGTCAGCTCCCCATTTTTATTCTATTTCAAACTCGGAAGAAAACAAGAAAAAACCGGGGTAAAAAAACAAATACAGCGTACAGTAGGGTATCCCTTATTTTGCGACTTTTCTCGGATCCTCCCTTCTCGCACTTGAAGGGTGGCAAGGAAATAGAGAAACCCCGATTCAAATTTCAGGTCGATCAAATGAGGAAAACACGTGCAATAAGCACTCTGACCTTCTAATGGTAAACATCATAGAGTTCTGACTTTCTCATGCAATTTTTTTCTCAGTTTGCAATAATACCAAAAATATTTGCATACAAATTTTAGATAGCGGTTTGAATATACCTTGAATTTAAAATTGTTTGAATTCCACGATCTGGGTTAATGGTTTCCGGGGGAACTCAAAGAGTTGACCGAGTAGGAGAGCGGGAAAATGAAATTCGAGATGGGAGATGATTCATGGGTTTTTCAGATTACTGAATTCGATTCTGCGTTAGTTTCTCAATCTGACTCCACGAGGGGCAACCCAAGGGGCTTGAGGTCTATAAATATAATCTTTTCTTCGAGATTGTACTCGATTTATAGGCTTTCGAGGTGGCTGAATTCAATTTTGAAAGCAATTTTTACACATGAAACCCATTTTAGCGGGATTTGTTTGAAATTTACCACGACACTTCTAGAATTGCTCGTGACTTTCCATACTCTTTTATATACTTGTTTAGGATTCTTTAAAAATTTTCAGCTTATTGAGGGTTGGTAAGACTGCTACTTTTTAAGCATTTTCAATTTCCAATTTTCTCACTGTGATGGTCAGTTGCTCTCACTGCTTTTCCCCGTGCACCCGTTCCTGGTTTCAATAGTTGGCAATTTGGTTCTGATGCTTATTTGCTGGCTAAAGTAAAATTTTCAGAATGAAATACACCTTTAATTGAAATTTTAAGATCTGGTCTGTAGTCAGCGCTAGGATTTAGTCCCGAAACATAACTTGATTTTCGCGATACGAAAGATCAGCCAGTCATTTTTGGTTTTTAAACGGCCATTCTCAGGATGTAAAAGGGGTTCAATCGACATGTAAAAGCTAGTTTCGTAATCTATCGAAAAAATCAATCAAGAAATAGATATTTTTAAATATTTTATCAGAGTGCGTCAACAGTGAGAATATGAAAAATTGATAAGATTGTACGAAAACACCACTCGGGAATTTTCCGTTATTCATGTGAGTATGAGTTATTCTCAGTAAAATTTTCAGTTTTTCAAAATAGCTCCCATCCCGTCTCGTTGCATTCGGAATTTAATCACTACTAAGATAACATAATGTAATGATAAGGGAGCATATAAACATGGTAACAAATTACGTGGTGGAGTTCTGGAGATACAAGAATTCAAATTGACAACTTTTAACATGCATGAAAACTGAAACGACTCTCTCCTTCATTACAAATTTATAGTAAGGCGAAAATGGAAGAAGGCTTTCAGGGTTTTGGAAAAAGGGTAGATTTGAAAAAAATTTCAGGAACGAAGGGTCCAAAGTAAGGCGATTTGATATGGAATGATCTCATTGTTTGCGAGAAAATCGAACTAAAAAATTTCTTAATTTTCAGCGAACAAGCGAAAAAAGTGCATTTTTGTTTCCTATGGGAGAATTAGAATCCTTCGCCGCATACCTACGGCGCTGCTGATGAACCAAAAATTTAGCGTGAATAATTCTTAGAGAGGAAAAAAAAAGTGAAGAAGTTTCTTTCAACTTTTCAATAATTTGGAACAAAATTCCAAGTTGAATTATTTTTTGTTTTGAACTAGAACTGAAATTAAAGTAGAATCTTAAATTAATACATTTTCTTTTCTTTCTTTCTTTGGTTGTGAATCGACGTTCCATCAATTAACACCAATTAAAGGAAATGGATTTAAAAAAAAATCTGTTCTTGCCATGCAGAATTGGGAGAAAATTCAAATCTAATTCTGTCCCTACTCGCTCTCTGGTGATATTTCCATCTTTTGGGAGCTCGTGATACAGTTGTTGACAGACTTGGAACTAGTCAGATCTGGAGGGCTCGTGCCAGGGCGGAACATTTTTGAAAAATAAAAATCCAAATGGAAGATTTTTACAACTTGAAATTGCTCGAAGGGGGGGTGGCTTTTAAGCGAGGGCCCAGGGGCGCTCATGATCTTAATCCGGCCCTGGAACTAGTAATATAAAATTGCACAAATGAAACCAGTTACGACTCTTAAATCCATTCGAGGTCTGCATGTTTACCCCCTGCCATTATGATACCATCCTCAACCCACATATCTGTCTGAGGGAGAGGGGACTGGTAATATTTATAGCTCCTGTCAACTATATCGCATCATCACATGAAACCTAAGAGAAGTTGCATAGCCAGAAATATGAACAGTTTAGTAAGCTAATTCAAAAAATTATTTTGAGAAATCAAACTAATTTTTTTATTGCACTGCATAGGATTTGCAGTTATAAGCAGGAACGCACTGACATGGACGCAGTACTTCCAATTTCTAGTGCGCAAAAAATTCAGATAGGACATATTTCTGATATTTTTGTCCACTGCCCCCCCAACACTTACTTCGCTCTTGTTGACCCCGCGTTTGGCTAGTAGGTGGCTGTTTCTCTACCTGCCTGTCACGACCCTCAGAAATTTTCTCACTGAGATGAATGAAATGGGGAAAAGGTGAAGTTTGAACGTTTGTTGATATGTCTTCAGTCTTCCTATTTGTCATCATGCACGTCTCACTCGGATTAAGATTCACGCAGACTCATTAAAAACGAACTCTCACTCAGAGTCCATGTTGGAGTGTGAGTGAATTTGGTAAATTCTGTATGTAGAGTGTGCCAATTCACAATTTCTTCTTCAGAGTACTCCACTGAAGATGCCGTAACAGCCGAAAGCGCTCTGGACTACAGAAGAAGAGATTGTTGATTGGCACGTCCTCAATATAGAATTTTCACTCATCTGGACTCTTACAATTAATTCCGACGATGATCCGCTGTTAGAACTCCATCGGAAGACCAGTCTAGCCTCATCCTAAGGATCACGGCTCCCCCAGTGTTAAAAGGCGAGTCATCAGTCACTTCTTCATTGAAACCAAGTCTATCATAACCGAACAGGTGGAATTTGTTGGTTGTACTTATTTGGTAATTGAATTAAGTAACAACAAACCTCGAGGCAAATGGTAATCTACCTAATCTTAGGCATGCAATTTTTTTATTTCAAATACGTTTAAAGTAGCTGTTTAGTCATTTAATATTAAAAATTGAAAACAAATTACCCGACGTTAATTTTTCAAATTTACAGCTTTTGGGTGTGTGCAGCCTCGAGTAGCTCATAAATCACGTGGGTATTAAATCAAATATTCATCAGATATTAAATTTCATATTCGGGGATACATTGTAGATTTGTCACTCATTAATATTCTAGAATTTTATTCGACAAAATTCCAGTTAATTATTTTACAGTGGCGTTACAAGTTTTGACTCTACAACTCCTAGGCGAGCTAATTAAACCCGACAAGGTTAATAAATTGAACGTAAGCACTAAACAAAAAACACAGCTTGATGAGTTCAACTTCGTAAGATGAAAAATAAAAATCATCCAAATTCTCACCAGGGAGTGTAAATTAGGTCTCACTCTGGATGAGTTGTGACATGGAGCTACAGTTGTGATTATAAATATTGCCAAAAAGCATACACTGTCATCAGGAATGTAAATCAGTCGAGTATTCTGGATCCTGTGGATTTGCGGAGCCGGGAGTGAAAATACCACTCAAATTTTGTCTTTTTTATCGTTTCAGAAAGTCGTTCTTAAGAAAACAGTTGTTATAGTTACGTAAGTGGCTTCATTAATTAAACTATACTTATTTTTCTGTTTAGAAAATTCTGAAGAAATTTTTGATATCGAACATCCAAATTAGCTCAGGCTTGATAAGAGAAGAGGAAAGGAAGAGATTTTCCCCGAACCCGGATTTTTCATTGTCTGATTTTTTTTTTTTACATTTTTACATTGTCTGATGTTTATTTGAGTATTTTCGAGGAAAGCCTGGGAAAAACTCTGTATTTTCACGTTTTCCACTGAACTGGAGTATTCTCACGATGGTCTTACAGCATTCCCTCTCTTACACCTACGTACACATAAAATGAATAGAAAGAATGCAACCGGTTGATACTTAACAACTATACAGGGTGTCCCAGCTGAGTATGCCAAGCCGGTAGGGGGTGATATAGTACACGGCAATAGGAAACAAAAATATTATGTACATATATGGCCTATTCTCAAGACTCAAGGGGCTATAAGCCTTCAAAGTTTGAAAAATACTAAATTTTCATTACAAGTTTGATTCAATTTATAATTCAGCATTTTGTTTCTTCCCTTTGAAGATAATCAATGGCTAGTACATTCAAACGTAACACAGATTTACCTAACTAAAACTGACTACCTTTGATATTGAAGGGGCTACATCTATTGTAGTATTCTAACAATTAAATTTTAGTATGTATAATTTTTGAAGTGCACAATTTTCAAGTTTTGTAGCACCTTTAATTTTCAAGATAGACTACGTTGATACTGATATTTTTCTTTCATTTTCAGTTACTATTATACTGCTACCCTTTTAAAAAGACGTAGAGAAGTTGTCGCGGATAAAATTCAATTCTAAAATTTGGAAAGTCTAATACAGTGTTGCACAACTTTCAGCGACATGCGGTGACTTTTTCTAGGAGGTAAGCGATAAGCCTAGACAGGGATATTCCAAAGAGTAATCCTGAGGGAGGAGGGGGGGCAAAAATTGTGAAAGTCCCAACTGACTCAACTCAAAATTCCCAAGTATATAAAAAAAACAAAAAAAAAACCTTTTGATGTGTTGGATTTTTCCAACTGACTTGACCCAAAATTCCCAAATATCAAAGCCCAAAAAAACCTTTGACTTATTGGATTTTTCCAACCTCTCAACTCAATTCCCAAGTATTAAAGCAAAAAAAAAAAAAAAACCTTTTGACTTGTTGGATTTTCCCAACTCCACCTGACTGAAATGGTAAATTTTCTCAACTGCTGAGTAAAAAATCTCTACATGGAGGTAAGTTGCCCTCCTCCCTGGGTACGTTCCTGAGCCTGTAGAGGTGAAGTAAAATCAGAATAAAAGTATGAAACATGCTACTACAAAAGGGCATTGATAAAATTATAAACAGTTTTCCACCATCTTCACAACGGGTTAACCACGAAATGTTTTCATATTGCGATACGTGGAATTGCCCAGGTAAACATCAAACTACCTTCCTTTTGCTCAGTTTTCAAAAACGGCAATTCTGGTTTCGGCTATAAATTCTAATTCTTCATTAAAAGTAAATCGCGAAAAAGGAAAAGGTTTTTCAGTAGGATCCCAAATACGCATTTTGTGGGCCAAAAAATCTGAGCATTCAAACATAATGCGTTGACTAGTAGAAGAACATAATCACCTTTTGCTGTCAACTTCGACGTTCGTGTGTAGCGGAGCAAGCCTGACTCAAAGCGCTTCCAGAACGCAACCAAACGCACAGGTTTTGTAGCGTTGAACATGCTAGTGTGTTTTTGTGTTAGTAATTAACAGAGGCGGAGCATAGTTGTGCATGGTTACGGGCAGTATAAAAAAGAAGCGTTAGATTCAACGCACATCTCGCTGGCCTATACAAATATACATGTACAAGGACTTCCAGATGCCGGAATATGTACATGAAAACTTATTTTCTCGGGAATTTTCAGGGTAAGCGCGGCTTACCTTGCTGGCCTGGAATGCACGCCACTGACAACTTTTAAAATATTTTAATAAAAGGTTCTCCAGCTAAGCGACAATTCAGGTCCCCAATGTTTAGTGAAACACCCTTTTTACGCCCGCGGAAAACCCACCCTTTTTCAGCCCACGTTGCACCTGGTGTACCCCATCCTTCAACCAATGAGGGACGACTACCCGGAATAAGCCCTCTCTCTCCCCCTTTTCACCCGGGCTTACTGAGGGTGTTTCAGGGTAGCTATCGGGCTCACTGCTGAATACACACTCTTTAAGCCCTCCCGCCCAGTTTGTCACCCGGGCGTAATCCGGGAAACCTAAGTATCAGGTCCCCGATGTGATGTCCGAAATGGTGGACTCCAGGGCCTCGGGGGTCACTTTGACGAGCACACATTGCCATACACACCCTACCAGACCTTCTTTGTAAAAAATAGTTATAAGCTGCAGCTACTTCGGGGGGAAAATTACTATCACCATCTATACCCTGCCTCGAAAACTGAAGGAGCAACGGAAATTGAAAGTTGTGCACTTCAATAATATCATTCAAATGTTATGATTATAATTTTAAGACTGGTAGGACCCGTTTGACATCAAAAGTAGGCAATACAAACAAATTTTGTAATTTGTGTGCTCCAGCTGTTTCACACCACTGCGGAGGAATACAGGAGTCGCATGAAAGCTGTTGACCAAGGAGAGCAGATTTCTTAATTTTACTAACTAGAGCTTTACACCCGCAGCTTGACCTCGGTCTCAGGGGAGACACCAGTTTTGAAAACTGCAAAATTTAGGCTCCAAAATTCAAAATGAAGCAAAAAAGTTTTCGCCTTTCTACTACAAGGAGCAAATTGTCGCCTCGGGGGACTGGAAGGATTTCCTTAATTTGAAGACGAGAAGTTCAAAACATCCTATGTAGCAATGTCAAAAGTTTACAGAAGAAAAATCTGTTTCAGCTGAGGTGAAGGGGGTGGGTTTGGCAAAATGGGTGCTCAGCCAATTCTCTGAAGCTTCATACCATGTCAATATACAAATCTTGGGGCTCAGTCATGCCTAAGTTGAGAAAATGAAGGTTGACGTTGCGCACATCCCAAGTCCATGGGAAACACAAAGCAAAACATCCTAACAGATTCTTATCACACGCTTCCTGCCACTTTGAAGTTAGGATGTTTTGCATGGATCGCTCGCCGGCACATGTGCGTGCTGCAATCTTTGAGTTGAAATTAGAAGTACTCTGAGGCTCTATGGGCACTTAGGATGTTTTGAACTTCACGCTTTCATTTGTCATCCACTCAATGATACAGGCCTAGAGGGCTTCCTAAATTTTCAGGAACAATATACCTACATTCTTCACGGGAAAAAATTCTCATTATGGAGATCTATTATTAATCTGATCTTACAAAATTTGATGATTTTGGCCATGGTACCTAGATGTGTTATTTATTTACTTGATTTTATTTTATTTTCCCTTTGATCTGGTCTTTTTTTTTTATTTTCTTAATCTGATTTTAATGCGAGGAAGCTGGTTTAAGAGTAAACACCAGTAAAACAAAACTTTTGTGGAACGCCCCGAAATTTAAAGTCGAGGAAAGAGTTGCTAATATGGGTAGGCGAAATATGTTATCGAGGTCAAATAATTTCCTTTGAAAGTGCCAGAGAGAAGGAAATTTCGAATCACATCCAAAAAGGGTGGAGAAAGTATTGGAATTTGAAAAGATTCTTCGAAGACACATTTCCAATTTCAACCATGGCGGAGGTCTGGCGTAGCTTCTTGGTTAAGGGTAAAAACATAGCTGAAGGACACAGGAAGGATAATCAGGAAAAATAAATGGAGGTATGGAGACATATCATGAGACAGGGGTAGGAAGGTAGGAAAAGCTAGTGGAGAGGTGCACACCGTACGATCTTAAAAGGAACGGAGGGAGGCTAACTTCTCGGCGGAGGGATGAATTTTGAAAGACACTTGACCCGGGGTGGAGAAGACATACACTAGATAGAACAATATGGAAAAATGATGAGGCGGCATATGCCAAGAAATGGGCGGGTGAAATAACATGAGGGTCGGGGGAAGGTGCTGGAACTTCTCTCCACCCGCCAGACGCCATGCAGAGGCACTGAAATGTTATTCTCATTGTTTACTTTTTATTTTGTAATGATTCCAAAGCCTAACTCGTAAGGGCTCCGGCATAAGATGTCTGCTGATACCCACTAAAATGCAGTCAGTATTATAAGAATCGAACATTTTCCAATTTAAAAACGAAAAAATCAAAAATTTTCCAACTACTGACAGGCAAAAACTTGAAGATGCGTGAATTTGTCGACTCAGCACCAGAACTTGCCAATATCCCACACTCTGACAGATTACTACAGGCGAACTACCCTCATGCCCCTCATGATCATGGCCCTGCAACTATCATCCGGACTACTACATCAGTTGTCCCATCTTATTTTACAACTGTATCAGGTTCACAACGTCTTAGAAAAGGGACCTAATGAAACGTAGTCTTGAGTCGTCTGCCTAGGACATTCGCCATAACGAATATATTTATGGAGTAATTTTTTTTCTTCTAAACAGTCAGTTTTAGACGTCATCAGCGGTCACCTGCGATTTGTGTCGGTATGAAATGCTGCCGATCGACCAGTCGGTTGTCGTGTTCGTGTGCAGGGTATGAACGTCCTTGTGCACAGACGGAGTCATCAAAACACACACTAGAATCAATTTCAACGCCATTAATAGTTCGTAAGCCTCTATTTAAAAATAACCACCACGAAGAACCAATTGTGAAGGGCGTCTGCGTAATTTCCCTCCATCGCTGCGCTTCATCTCGCAGCGTTGATATGCTGTTTACATTAGGACGCGTTAACCTCTTCAATTAGGCTCGCATATGTCCGATGAATTCGTGTCTCTCCGGGAAGGAATTAACGGGCCTGTATAGTTTCAATTGTTACAATTAAAGGCATTGCGTAAACAGCGCTGACTGCTGTTTTTCTACCAAATGATTATAATGGCCGGTCGGGCTTCTCGTTTCCACTGTTCGAAGTCTGAGATGTTGGTATACTCGTGTACATACTACATATATTAGTATTACTATATAGTACAAGGAATCGAGGCAAAATATCTCAACATAGTGCACTTCGTCATATAACGCTACTAAAGTTTTCATTTTAAGCTGAAACCAATGTCAAAAACGAGTTCAGCGACCTTCAAAACCTACAAGATGGTAACCATATTGTTTTTTGTCAAATTTTTTCTCCCGCTCCCCCAAGTGCCACAATTTTCATTTTCGGATGAAATCTACGTCAAAAACAAGTTCGGCAACCTTGAAAACCGGCAAAACTGATACCCATATTGTTTTTGTCAATTTTTTCTCCCCCTCCCCCAGGTGCCACAATGTTTATTTTCAAACAGAACTTAAATGTCGAAAACGAGTTTAATAACCTAAGGAAGCTAAATGATACTTATATTGTTTCTTGTTATATCCCTCTCTAACACCCTGTTTTCTTTTTCTAATTTGCTCTCAACCCGAGCACTGGAATCCGACTTTTCGAGCATTACCTTAGAGACGTCGAGGAGGCTGTTAGGGCTGTCTTAGTCCTCTTTCCCTCTGGCCGAAAAACCGGCCTACGTCGAAATCTGCCGAATTGCTACGTGGGCTTAAACCCGGGACCTTCGGATTCCGAGACCAACGCGCTATTGACTCGGTCAACCAGACCCCCCCCCCCTCCCTAATAGGTACTATAATTTTCATTTTAAACTGAGATCGATGTCAAAGACGAGTTCAGCGACATTCAAAACCTACAAAATGATACCCATACAGTTTTCTAACAATTTCAAATTTTTTCCTCACACCCCTTCCTTATATGCAACAATTTTCATATTGCGAGTCCGGCAATGAACACGGCACCTGATGGTGATGATGAGGACATTTACGTCAAAAACGAATTCAACGACCTTGAAAACATACAAAACGATTATTTTTTTCTTCCTCAAATCCCCTGTACCCCCTCCTCTCTACCGGCACCACAATTTTCAGTTTCGGACGAAATTCCCGTCAAAAACGAGTTCAGCGAGCATGAAAACCTGCAAAATGATGCCTATACGGTTTTCTGTCAGATTCCTCTCTACAATTTTCATTTTAAACTGAAACCAATGTCAAAAATTCCTCTTTCCTATGCGCCACATTTTTCATTCAGTAACCTCGAAAACCTGCAAAATTATGCCTACATTGTTTATTTATCAAATCTCTTCCCCCCCTTGCCGGTGCCATAATTTTCGTTTTAAGCTGAAATCGCTATCAACAACGAGTTCAGTGACCTTCGAAATCTACAAAATGGTACCCATACTGTTTTTCATCAATTTCAAATTTTTTCCTCACACCTCTCCCCTATATGCAATAACTTTCATTTTGTGAGTCCGGCAACGGACACGGACCTGATGATGATGACGATGAGAATATTTATGTCAAAAACGAATTCAGCTACCTCGAAAACCTACAAAATGACATCCATATTGGTTTTTGTCCACCCCCCCCCCGCCTTGCCGATACTATAATTTTTATTGTAAGGTGAAATCGATGTCAAAAACGAGTTCAGCAACCTTCAAAACCAACAAAACGATACCCATATTGTTTTTTATCAATTTTTCCCACGTCTCTCACCCCTACCCCCATATGCTCCAATTTTTATTTTGTGACTCCAGCAACACAATCGACACCTAATGATGATGATGATGTTAAGGACATTAATGTCGAAAACGAGTTCAGCGACCTTGAAACCCTACAAACTGATACCTATAATATTGTTCTTTCTCAAATCTTCCTTTATCCCCTCTTCTCTACTGGTACCACAATTTCCATTTCAGAGTGAAATTGATGTCATAAACGAGTTCAGTGACCTTAAAACCCTACAAAGTTATACTTGTACTGTTTTTTGTTAAATTCTTTCCTCCTCTCTCTCTCCTCAAAGTTGCCACAATTTTGAATTTCGCATCAAAGTGAAAATAGAATTGAATTCAGGGATTCTAAAACTGGAGAGTCGGGTTGGCCGAGTGGATAGCGCACTGGTCTTGGAATCCGGAGGTCCTGGGTTCGAGCCCCTGTAGCAACTTGCTACATTTCGACCTAGGCCGGTTTTTCGGCAAGAAGGGAAGAGGGCTAAACAGCCTACCAGCCTCACCGACGTCTCTGAGGTAATGCTCGAAAGGGCGGAATCCAGGGCCCGGGTTGAGAGTAAATTAGAAAAGAGGGACTCTTAAACCGTCACAGTTGATACGTCCGTTTTCTCTAATTCAATTTTTAAAACAACTATTCCGGAAGGGGAGAGGGATTCGACAAAAAACAAAATAGGTATAAGTCTGTAGGTTTTCGAAGTCGCTAAGCTCGTTTCTGACATGCATTTAATTCCAAAATGAAAACTGTAGCAACTAGGGTGTACTTAAGGGAGAAGGAGGCTAACGTTAATAAACAGTTACGAAGAGTTTCTACGCCTTTTTTTTTCTTCTTCAATTTTTAGAAGTGGTCCACAATGGGAGCCCAAATTTTCAATTTTGTCATTCCTCACTTTTCGAAAAAAATTCACCAAAAATCGATTTTTTTTTTTGGGGGGGGGGACTATGCTGTTGAAGGGTGTTAATGGACACTTGCCGCAAAACCTTAGGCCAATTTTGAGGTCGAATGGGGGTTTGGAGGAGGTTCTGGAGCCTCAAAACAAAATGTGGTCCATATTAGGCTACCTTACCTTTTACAGAACGCCTCTTAACGACTCCCACCAAAAAAAGTTCAAATATCTTCTACTTTCCTCCATGAAAACACATACCTGAAATATCAACAATTTTTGAAGAATGGCCTTACTGTAACTTTTACTATCACGATTCAAAACATTATAACTTTAGCTATCAGGATTCACGATTGTCTACAGTAAACAACATCATGCTGGTCTGGTTCGCAACTAAAAAGCTGTTGATTTTTCAATTCGCCAATAAAATTTTCACTTCTGTAGCAACACTGTTAATTTGTACCTTCAACAAAATACAGAACTAGATGTCCTCACATGTGAGATGCAAATGAATGTTCTTTAGGGATGATGGTAGCCAGATAATTGGAACCATGGCAGCAAAGAAACACGATTATCTTGATTTTAATTTTCCACATCATACCCCAATTTCATCAGTGCAGGTCACATACTCAACTTCTCAAGCGAAATCTAATTTAAAGTAAGACTTTGCATACGTTTTGTATTAGGTTATTTATTGTCTGGGTTCGCCGAGTGGATATCGCGTTGGTCTCGGAATCTAGAGGTCCCGGATTCGAGCCCACGTAGCAACTCGCCAGACTTCAACCTAGGCCGATTTTTCGGTCAGACGGGAAGAGGGCTAAGATAGCCCTAACAGCCTCCCTGACGTCTCTGAGATAATGATCGAAAGGGCGGATTCCAGGGCTCGGGTTAAGAGTAAATTAGAAAAGAAGAGTAAGCTACTTTGGTGTGGCTAGGTCACACACCAGGCCACAGGGAATTTACCCGGTTGCCCGGCGCGCCACTCCGCCCCTGGCAAGGCATTTGGAAACTCCTCAATTTCAGTGGCCGCGCCAGCCTAGTGTTCAAGTGGATCGGGTCTTAATCAAAGGAGGAAGGGTGACAGAAGGGGTGCTAAGATTGGAAAACCCACTATTTGAGGAACTCTCTTTCCTTGGCTACACTGCTCAACCTTGAGGAGAAATCCTCACGGTTGTCAACCACGTTGGTAATGTAAATTCATTTCTGATTCCTCGGCGCAGTCATCGCTTCGCACTGGCCTTGTAAAGTCGAGCCCGAAAGAAAGAGAAATACTCGTAAAAACAAAGAGGATGGCGTTTCATGCTTTCGTGACAGCAAAGATAACTCGGTTTGAGAATCTCCTGGCACGTATAGTTTACGGGTCCCCGAGGAAGTATTCAACATACAACGATTTCCGATAGTGTTAAATAGCAACTTATTTTACGTTCACACATTTTATCAGCGTGTGTATGTTCACTTAACGTGTTCCATGCAGGTATGATAATCTGCAGGCGTCGCATCGAAAACCGCGTGAAACTTTCATATAACGCGTGTATATTGCAAACGAATCGCTCATGTATAGGAAGAAGCTCCCTCCCCCCGGCAACGACTCATTCTCCGTATTATGACAGCTCACTGGAAGTTCTCAATTTTGATAATGGCGCATTACCGCGAGTTTACGACGAATGCCCTTATCAAATGAATAATGCACCTTTTGTGGCGAACGATAGAAGCCTTTAACGGCGATAAATCAATTAAGCCTTGAAACATTTCTTACCAGCGAGGTATAAATTACGAACGCTGGCTTGATTAGACTGCGTACAATTCACCTAATAATTCACTCCTCGCCACAATTGGGTGATTTTTGTAAAACGGAATAACGAGTCCTCCTGCCGTTTGAATTTGATTTAAGACAGCGCCTATCGAGTGTCAACCATGCAGGCAACGATCGTGGATCACGTTCTCGACTTTCACTATTTCAAGTCTTAAAGTTTTAAATCCGATATGAATCAAAGGAGAAGAGTTCAAGGGGACATGTTTACTTTTGAAATCGAAGTGACTCCAGATAAGATTGAGAAAGTCCAAGAAAATCAGAGAAATAGAGTTGACTTCTAACTTGTTTTCCTCGCAATTTTTCATGTCTAAGATTTGGTATTTCAAGCTTTACCCCCCCCCCCCCTCCGCTACTTTATGGATCCGAAAATGCCCAATTCCATACAGGCGAGACTCTTTCTTGCACAGCCTACTACACTATACTGGGAATATGAGAAATAAAATTAAAACAGAAGTGCAGTGAATTATTCGTTCAGTAAAGCATCAAAAGAAGGAAATTAGGGTACTTCGGGCATGTCATCAGAGGACATAAATACGAACTGCTCAAGTTGATCATCCAACGATCCAAGGAAAAACCGAAGTAAAAAGTGGAGCTCTTGGATGAAGAATAGGTATCCGTTTATGGATGGGCATGGAATCAGTTGCGGATCTTATTCGAGCAGCAGAGGACAGAAGAATTTAAGCCGAAGACTATCGTCAACACGGAGTATCTGCGTACAACACAAAGAAGAAAAGGCACAATCATGAACCAAGGTACAAATATGGACCACCCCCTACAGGAACTACTGCTAGCGCTCCTAGCAAACTAATCCCGAAACATGTTACTAAATACTGAAACAACATTGTTCTCTCCAGTTTTCGGTGTTCCGGTTCAATTCTTTAGACACTGTGCAAAGTTATTTGTTTTTCACGATTTTATCAACTCATATTGTCACAAGTCGCTAGGTTTTGAAGTTTATTTGTTTTAAAGATTATTACAAGCGGAAAAAACTGGAACGAATGAAGGCGGAGTATTACAGCCGTATAATACGGCTTCGGCTTAGGCTGATGACCTTGAAAATATGACTTCGGATTTCAGCTGCTCTAATTAAAAACAATAAATCTCGCTTTCGACTACTATTATGCTGTTTGTCGAGTTTGGTATCCTCTAGAAGGTATTTTGGAGCGTAGAACATAATTATGCTATTAGCCTGTTAGTACTCTAACCAAACCCCTTTTTGTTATCTCGCTGGAAGACAGGAATACTGATAACTCAATCGCATTCAACTAATTAAGGTATAATCGCAGTTTCGTTTTTTTCCAATTGAAATTACATTTTCATTTTGTACAGAGAGATTTGAAAGTTAATTTTCTAATGAGTATTTCGTACAACTTGATAGTTCAGTATTCACGTTAATGTCTCACAATATGTAGCTGGTCAGCAAGGATGTGTCCTGATGTTTACTCAAGATAACAGAAAATTTCTGTAATTAATTGCATTGATGTATATACCTTTGTTCAATCCGATAATGTCAAGAGATTTGGAGAAAATTCTGGCCATATCCAGGACTTTCTCATCATAAGAACATCGGTATACTCTAAAAAAAGAACTAAAAGCGTTTAAAAGCTCGGAGTCCAACAAATATTTCATTGAAGCATAGATTAAGCATATCGAGTATGCGAGACTAAACAATCACTTTACTGCTCTGTCTGAAGTTAGCATGCCTTATTATACTATTCATTACAGTGGCGGATCTATGGGAGGGGTTTTGGGGGTTCGGACACTCCCCTTCGGGCTGAAGAAGAAGAAGAAAAAAACCGCTTGAGTTTTGAGTTTTTCTACTGTTTTTGAGTATCGGCAACACTACAGTCTACAATGTTCATTTTGAAACGATTTAATCACATTACGAAACTTGTCTTCAGAAACTATTTGAAATGACATCCATCTTGGTTTTTTAGGGGACGGAGGTGGAAAAAGTTTTATTTTCAAAACACCCTCGGAAAATTTCTAGATCCACCACTGGTTCATTATTTTTGGAAAACAGAAGGATCTTAACTTGGGATTTTCCACTGCTGTTTTCAGGACAAATACAGCAGTCATTCACCATTTTTACAAAGTAACATCAAAGTAAGAAAAGATTGGCTAGGCAATAAAGGAACCCGGCAGAATTATCAGTGATTCTTGCGAGTCTTGTCCTCAAGCGAGATAACAGGGAGAGGTTTGGTTAGCGTACCAGCTAAACGGTAACAGGCTAAAGGTACGACTATGAGATGAGCGCAGGGTTGGGCATCGAGTCCCCAAAACTGACTCGAGTCCAAGTCACGAGTAATTTATTTTGTTTAGACTCGAAGTCCGAGTCATGAGTCCACCATTTTAAAAGGACTCGAGTCCGAGTCTTTTACGAGTCCGAGTCCCAACGGAATCTTTCGACACTGGTTTTACCTTTACTTTTCAATAGTGAGAGTGAAATATCAATAATTCTGCCAGTGTATACTATATATTCGGATACCGCCAAAGCGCAAACCTGCTATCTAGGGATTCCAAAAATATGATTTTGCATGTTTCTTTCTGTGGAAGTAGATAGGGAATATCCATGTTATTTTAGTGATTCACAGAATTTCAAGAAGAATAAGCCACTCTTAATCGAGCATATTTTGGGTATAAAAGCATGTTCTGGCATATTTTCTGCTTTTTTAGAGCATATTCATAAATATTTAGCCAATTTCCACCATTTTTGCGGAATATTTCCAATTTTTCACTATTTTTGTCTTCAAAGAAGATAAGACTGTAACAACTGTAACTTTTTTACAAACGAAAAAATTTTTCGCAAAGTTTTACGCCTATGTAGAACATTGTCAAAAATATATTCAGTGTTCGCCTGCGAAAAAATATCTTTTGCACGATTACTTTAGGACCTTTTTCTGTTGTACATCTGTCATCTCTCAATTTCCCCTTCAAAATGATATCCATATTATCAATTTCACATAGGGAATATTTTAGCATATTTGACGAAAATAAAAACTTATTATAAGCACATACTTGACCCCTTTTCAGAGCTTATTTTTGGAATCCCAATATCAGACTATCAGCAATCACCACAAAAAACAAGTACAACTACAAGCACTGGGTCAGGTCACTTCTCACGTTTTTTTAACGTACGGACTGTAACAAGAAATAGACAACTAAAATGTGTCTTTCCTGTCCTACTTTGTGATTGAGATAAGGCCCTTTTCATGTGACGGGCTTTTATATCTAAAAGGATTTTACAGAGGGTCTTTTAATTGTCCTTTTCTTCTGACAATCTGTGCGACTGTACTTTCCAGCTTCCAGGGTTGCAAATTGTACATTTATATTTTGTAATTTGCAAAATTCATGATCCTGTATAGCCCCTCACCCAGACGTAACCACATTATTGATCGTATTATGGCAATGGAAGACCAGCGCCCAATTTAGACAACGAATTTGAACTCAGCGAGAAAAACTTAGTTGGAATAGGTGTTTATTTTGATTTTTCTGATTTTCGAAAATTTTGAAATTATTTCCATGTTCCATACATTAGGCACATTTTCGGCAAAAATTTTTTCGAAGAACTTCGGGGCCGGGACCTGGTGCAAATTATTCAATACATCGAGACAAATTCAAATCCGACGTCAAAATTAATCCACACTCAATTTTCGACCTTGTATAGCCCCTCCCCCAGACGTAACCACATTATTGATCGTATTTTGGCAATGGAAGGTCAGCGCCCAGTTTGGACAATGAATTTGAACACAGCGAGAAAAACTTTGTTGGAATAGGTGTTTATTTTGATTTTTCTGATTTTCGAAAATTTTGAAATTATTTCCATATTCCATACATTAGGCATATTTTTCGGCAAAAATTTTTTTGAAGAGCTTCGGGGCCGGGACCTGGTGAAAATTATTCGACATTTCGAGACGAATTCAAATCCATTGTCAAGACTGATCTACACTCAATTTTCAACCCAGTATAGCCCCTCCCATCAGACGCAAATTTTTGATCGTATCTTGGCAACAGAGGGTCAGCGTTGTATTTGGATAAAGAATTTGAACTAAAGCCCTCTCGCCAGTAGAACCAAACTTTTTGACCGTATCTCGGCAACGGGTCAGCGCCAAATTTGGACAACGAATTTGAGCTCAGGCAGAAAAATTGAGTAAGAATAGGTATTTACCTCAACAAGAAATTAAATTCTTTCCACCATACTGTACATTAGGAATTTCTTTCGGCAAGCTTCCGGGCCGGGACCTGGTGAAAGTTTTTCAACTTTTCGAGATGAGTTCAAATCCGTAGTCAAAATTGATCCACGCATAATTTTCGACTTAGTATAGCCCCTCCCGTCAAACATAACCAAATTTTTCATCGTATCTTGGCAACAGAGGGTCAGCTACAAATCTGAATAACGGATTTGAACTCAGAGAGAAAAACAAGGGTGGACTAACCCTTTCTGGCGTAGGAAGCAAGATTAAAATTGACGCCCTCAGCGAAGCCTATCGGCACGAGCGAGGCACTATAACACCCTGCGTTTGGGTTGAAAATATTTTTTTTCGCCCTCTGATGACGCCCTTCTCTTCTCCACGCCTTAAGCAAGTGCTTTCCACGTTTACGTGTTACTCCACCCCTGCTCACGGTTACACTTACCGCTCATCTCATGACCGTACCTAAATAGCGAGACATTCCATACATCCCAGACAAGGATAGACCAAAAGCGAATCACGAAATGAGTCAAAACTCGAAAGTCTAAAGGTCGAAAGTAAATAGAAATCACAAATCTCCACCTCCAAAATCCAAAACAACGACTTTCATAAAGAAACAGATCTCTCGCGATCGCCAACACTCGAGGCATCGGGCTTCCAAAATTTTTCCCTCCAGATCATTGGAGCATTTTCGAAAGAAAGAAAAAAAAAACTATTCGAAAAGAATCAATAATCAAAATTTTTGGAAGATTATCGTCAGCTAAAACAAGCTGATAGAAACAGCTTCATTAGGCTTTCAGCTTGCAGCCGAATCCATACAGCTTCAAAAAAGCTGAAGCTTATTGCCTCAAAAATACGGCTGAATACGGCTTTCAGCTGGCTGAAATACACTGAATGAAAGTAAGTAGGAGTGTGTCCTAAGATGACGCCCTAGCTAAGACGGCGCACTGCAGATTTCTCACAACTGGCAACACTGATGTCAAAACTGACTTTGCATTGATTTAGTACTTCATGTTCTTGCCCTTTTTAACGTAGGAACAGCAGCTCATAGTTGTTTTTGTGGGTGTAAATTTGATTTCTTTCTATTTTATACCGGAAGCGTTCTCAAATTTGTATTTTTATAAAAGTAAGTGTGAATATCGCATTACGTTCGGAATTTTATCTACTTTCTAATGAACTAATCAGATTTCTAGTCTGGGTTGCTGTTTATTGATAATTATTTATAATTCGAAAAGATTTAACTCACCCTAAGATGGCGCAATGACAGCTGTCAAAACGAAAGCTATGTAATAAAAATTTATTAACCGAAGCATAAAAAAAGAGTTGAACGAGGTGAAAATCAAAGAAGCGTAGTTCGAGTGCGTTTTTATATATTTTTACTAGAAATCTGAAGGTGCGCCATCTTAGGAACCTATATCTTAAGATAGCGTATTCGACGTTTCTTCAGAGTTTTAATTAGTGAGGGAAGAATTTGGGAGCGAATACCACAGAAGTTCGGAAATAAGTAGGAGACAATCCAAAGAAACTTCTATCAAATTTTGGTATAGTTTGGTTTCATACATTTGGAGATATCATTATTCAAAAAAACAAAAACAAAAAGTGCGCCATCATAGGAATGGGGTTGCGCTATTGTAAGGATACATGTCTTAAGATAGCGTATTTGATCTTTCTTCACAATTTTAATCAGTGAAGGAAGAGTTTAGGAACGGATAACACAAGACTTTGGGAATAAGTATTAGACAGTCCAAAGAACCTTTCACAAAATTTTAATACA
This sequence comes from Acanthococcus lagerstroemiae, assembly GCA_031841125.1. Lineage (NCBI taxonomy): Eukaryota > Metazoa > Arthropoda > Insecta > Hemiptera > Eriococcidae > Acanthococcus > Acanthococcus lagerstroemiae. Next base: position 24,780,277 of record CM063114.1, on the reverse strand, counting down.
TTTTGGTGCCATACAATTGAAAATACCAATTCCAAAAACTGCTCAGTCTACAACGATTATTTCTCAAACATGAAACCAAATCCCAAATCGGGACAAAGCACTTCTTAGGAACGGGTCCCGAACACACGAGATCTTTGAACATTGTCGGTTTTATACATTAGAGCTGGAACATCGTTTTTTACCAGATGACAGTGTAGTTACAAATCTCAGCTATTATTTGACATCTTAGTTAACGAAGAAATAACGCATCTGAACAGCAAGCGCGGATCCAAGGGGAGGGGAACCCCCTCCAACAAAAAAAGGCGTAAATCTGTGGAGGAAGGGGGAATAATCTGTGGGGGAGGTGGAAATCTGTGGGAGAGGGTTTGTGCGCTTTGCATGCTTTTCCTTCTGCTATTCCCCTCCCCAAAATGATCGTCTGGATCTGCGCCAGAACAGTGTTACTCTAGTTCTGGCAGTGTCCTGAGTTCTCCCCACAAATCCAAAGCTACCCCAGTTTACGGTAAGTTAGATATCGAGCTTAAATATCAAGCGGCTAAATCCGTTTGAAAACATGATAACCACAAACCTCAGTATCCTGCGTAAGGAACTGTCTACATATGATCAGAAATTGAGAAGGCCACGTGGCCAGGCTTCCCCCAAATAGATTGGCCCACCAAACGACATTCTGGTCCCTGAGATACAGAAACAGAAAACAAGGTAAGCCCAAAACTAGATGGAAGGACGAGGACGACCGATTCTTGAAAAATAAAATCCTTCACAGTATTATCCTAGAAGAATGGGAGAGGGTGAGGAGTACCTTCGCCTGTCATAGGCCGGGGGTACACTCAGACCGAACAAGCAAACATCATCACATATATTTATCATAAATTGAAAAACAGTTAGGTAGCACGTAACATAAATTGTCCGTACATTAATCTGCTGTACTTCCTAATGAAAAGGTACAGATTGATTCAGGGGCGCAATTAGAACTTTTTTTGGTGGGGGCTAGAATTGAGAGAAAAAACTTGGACAGGGTGGAAACTCGATTTAGTATCTGCCTGTTTTCATGAATAAATTATTAAAAAATTCGAATTTTTTGGAGGGAGGGGCTGTAGCTCCTTAGCTCCCCTTTGGTTACGCCCTTGGATTGACTGATTGATTGATGGACTGATAACTCTTCAGGACTTGATTCAGATTCGCTTTTCCCAACTTGTTTAGGACATGCCAAGACAGTTCAGTGAATTAGACCATTTTGTTACTCTTCCAGACGATTTTTCAAGACTTTCAGGAATCATTTAAGATTCTGAAGACTTACTATATTAAAAGTGCAGTAAGATCCTTCCACAGTTTCCTAAGATTTATCAAGATTCTTTAAGACTCATGTAAGACTTTCAGTCAAGGGTCGATATCAAAACCGGAGCTGCCCCGACTTGGCTCCAGCTGCGGTGCAAATTTGAATTTAGCTCTGATTCCGGTTAAAAGACTTTGAATGGGTTTCGAATGCAATACATTTTTTTGAGCTACGGCTCGGGCAAATAATTTTTATCGCGCTCTAGGTATAGTTTCACTAAAAATTTGATTGTTGTTCCAGTTTTGGTCATTTTCTGTAAGCGGATAAGAAGTTGGAAGAGTGCATGGGGCCAACAAATACTTTTCCCGGGCTCAGGTGCCGACTCCCCTGAAAAATGATTCGGCTCCAGAATGTGCTGAAATACTCAAGTGGTGAAAGGTGAGCTGAGGTCTGGAAACCCGAAGCATCAGCTTCAGTACACACGTGCATGGAGGTTCACATAGTGACAGTGGTAGATCCAGTGAGAGAGCTCTGGATACTCCAGATTTTTGCAGAGCTTTTTTTTTTTTGGAAAATATCAGTGCCCAGTTACTGTAACGTTACATGATGACATAAAGTGGCTAAGAAGACTTCATCCTTTTTGTACTCAACTAAAACGCTAAAATGACACCGTAGTTCATTGAAGTTTTTTACACAAACGTTAGTTTGTTTATGACACCTGCGGGGCCGAATCCCACATCTACAACGATCTCAGTGACCGTTGTAGATTCATACACTCGTATTTGAAGAAACCATGTGCGAAAACTGAAATAAGTTAACTTAGTGGTCTTCTTATCGCGCACCGAAAACCTAATCTAAAATACTATGTCATCGTTCATCAAGTCGATAACTTGTTAACTATTATGGTACCCTTTGACATGCCAGCCTATAAATGCTCTCTCACTATGCTACCACTACATCAAACGTATCTTACATTTAGAGAATAATATCTATTTACGGGTCTACCCGGTTGACTGGTAGCGATTTGGAGTTCAATAGGTCAACATATCTGCACGTGGTCATGTTTTATAACCCTTTCAGTCTTGCACACCAAGTTACTATAGAAGTTGAAAACCGTTGATATCGCTACACGCAGGTATTCTCGATCGGCCTTCAAGGTATAACTTTCTAATCGAAAATCTTTTTTCTTCTGCTTTTTTTTCTATCCTTTGATATATAAGCTTATTTCGAAACTATTGTGGAATCACGTTAACGAAAGTAATTCACCGCTAACCCTTTCACTATATCCATTGTTGGTCTACTTATGTTACATGCGTTTTTTGTTGCAGAGAATGCAATTTCAAAAGACTCTAGCGTAACCCTTTCTTTGTTTGAAGAAGTCGGTGTTGTGAAAACATTATTCTAGAAACGATCAATCTAATTTTTTTTTACCAGCAGTCGCAACAATAGAAAACGAAATGTTAACCTTGCAGGTGTTTTCACAGAGTGAAAAAAGAAAGGACAAAAAAAAAAATGAAATCTTCGATTTAGCAAAATGATTACACTTATTTTTGATAGAATGAGTATGAACTTCGTGTAGGGTCCCATTCCATTCCCAGAATTTAGTAGGTTGCTGGCTATATGTATTTTCATCCATTTACAAGCTGAGCCAATTGCCACATCAACAATTTCGAGTCTCTGCTTTCTGAAGTTGTGAGCGATGACAAACATCTCTCCAAATAGAGATGGTGACTCAGACTTCTCCAGGGTATACCAGCAAACGATTTTTTTCCCTTTCCTGCCTTTCTCAGGAAGTAAGGTACCAATTTCAATAATGAAATACCTTTCCTTACAACCCCTTATCTCCTAATTTGTTTTTAAATTGATACATTCATAACATAGAATAATGTTTTTGATGTAATAACCACCCGAAGAATACTGAAAAGTGATGCTGATGGGAAGGGGTGGGGGTGATGAATGAACATACAATTAGAGTTCACTATATTCTGTGTATTATTTTCTGATTTTCATTTTCGGCAGTACATGGGTTTACATCATGAGGGAGGTAAGCTTTTGCTTACGATCCCAGCAGGTTGGACGGGACACCAAAATACGTTCTTTCGCACCACATCATCAAAAGGCCGTCATGATGCAGATTCAAAACATAAGCACTTTGGTTCCAAATACAACTATAGTTAGAGGAGAGGAGGTTAGAAGTAAACGACTATTTTGGTGATCTACAGCAAAAATCCGAGGTCATATGAGCCGCAGAAAAAGACATATAAGATCATTTAATGTAACTGCCAAAAACTGCTTTTACACCACCAGCATCAGTATTTAAACAATTGATAGGTATTTCACATCACTAGCTCCACTACACGCCTAATAGAAGAACCATCAAAAGGCCCTTATGGTGCAGATTCAAGACAGCGTTATTTCAGTTCTGAACAAATCCAGTTATGAGAGATGACGTTAGAACTTCTAACTTAGAAGCAAACGACTGTTTTGGCGCTACAGCAAAAAACTGCAGTCATGTGAGCCGCAGGGGAGAAAACTTTGATTTCGAACAAATCGAGTTAGGAAAGATAAGGTTAGAAGAAAACGTTAGGCGAGATAAGGTTAGAAGGAGACAACTGTTTTGGTGCTCTACACCAAAAAAACGAGATCATGTGAGCTGTAAAGGACATATCACATCATTTAGTAAGTATAACTGCCCAAAGTTATTTTCATACCACCAACATCAGAATCAAAACTATCAGTAATTCGCATCACTAGTTCCACTACACTCCCAGAAATTTAATCAACAAGCAATCATGATGCTAATTTAAGACAAGGGTATTTCGGTTCCACATAAATTCACTTAGGAAAGAGGTTAGAAGAAAAAGCCTCATGTAGCTGCAGAAGATAACACATCAGCTCATTTAGTGTACCTGCCCAAAGTTGTTTTCATGCCACCAGCATCAGACAGCGAACCTCCCAACAGTGGTTGCCCTAGCAGAAAGTAATTATTGGTTTCATGACAGAAAAGATTAGGAAAATGAGGAAGTATTGAGGCGAATAGGAAAGGAAAGAGAAACCTGGAATATAATTGTAAAGAGAAGAAATAAAACGATAGGTCATAATGTAAAACATCAAGGGATATTGTTATCACTGCTCGGGGGGGGGGGCAACAGGAAAAGAAGGCAGAGAATGCGCTGTGGGGAGCAGATAATAAAGGATACAAAGTGTAAATCCTTCTCAGAAATGAAAAGATTAGCACGAGAGAGAGAAAGAAAAATGGAGAGAAGCAGCCTACCAGTCGAGAGACTAAAGAAAATATCATCATTATAGCTCGACAGCACTGACAAAATGGCTGAGATCCACATTTCTCTTCTTGTAAGATTGTATCAAGGCTGCGTCGATGGTCTATTGGATTCGAAGTCTTTTCGTCACTTGCATGGATTGCCGCATCGTTTCAAATAACTTAATTTCAGACTGAAGATTCCTCTGTTCGAGTTTTAACATTACATATGGTCTTTCAGTTGCTTTCAGATCGCCGGGTTGGATGTTAGAACAGACACGATGACACGAACCCTGTAAGTACACTGATCACAAACGGGTATACACAATCAAGGTGACAGAGTTCATCTAGGCTGCACTAGAGTGCGTTAAAGTTAGAAACATGCGAAAAAGCTTGCCAAGTAAACCAGTTTTATGATATTTTGGTTCCAAACAAATCCAGTCCGGAGAGATGACGCTAGAAGTAAACGATTGCTTTGGTGATCCACAGCAAAACGCCACATGTGAGCTGCAGTAAAGGACAACATCAGATCATTTAGTGTAACTGCCCAAAGCTGCTTTTATGCCACCAGCATCAGACACTGAACCCTCCAATAGTGGTTGCCCTAAGAGTAGGAAATTGGTTTTGTATATTGTTTGTATTGGAAATGAAAGAACTCGCACAAGATAAGGAGAAATGGAGAGCTGCATCAAACTAATCGTCAGACTGATATTACCTTTTATCGTTATTGTTTGTAGCTCAACAGCACTGACAAAATGGCCGATGCCAATCCGCACTTTTCTTCTTGTAAGACTAAGATCTTGTCGATCTGTTGGATTTGCAAAGGTCATTTCACCACCTGCAGCGCTTACCGCGTCATTTCAAACAACTAAATTGCGGACTGAAGATGCGTTTGTTTGAGTTTTAACATTACATAGAGTCTTTCAGTTACATTCAGATTGCCGGGTATGATGTTACAACAGACACAAACTTTGTAAGTACATTGATCACAAACGTGTATGCACAATCAAGGTCACAGAGTTGATCTAGGCTGCGCTAGAGTGCGTTAAAGTTAAAAACATGCGAAAACGTTTGCCAATATACGCTGGTTCTATGATATGTTGGTTCTAAACAAATCCAGTACAGAGAGATGACGTCAGAAGCCAACGGCTGTTTTAGTGATCCACAGCAAAAAGCCACATATGAGCTGCAAACTGCCCAAAGTTGTTTTTAGGCCACCAGTATCCGACAGTGAACCCTTAAACAGTGGTTGCACAAAGAGTAAGGAATTGGTTTTTGTATTGTTTGTATTCAAAATGACAGAACCCATACAAGATAGGGAGAGATGGAAAGCTGCATGAAATCGGTTGTAAGACTGATAAACCTGATCATCATTGTCTGTAGCTCGACAGCACTGATAAAATGGCCGATGCAGATCCGTACTTCTCTTCTTGTATGATTATATCAAGCTCGCGTTAATCTATTGGATTGGGAAAAGTCATTTTGCCACTTCAGAGCTTGCCGCATCGTTTCAAACAACTAAACAGCAGACTGAAGAAGCCTCTGTTTGAGTTTGAACATACACAGGCTGTTTCAGTTACTTTCAGATTGTCGGGTATGATGTTACAACAGACACAAACTCTGTAAGTACATTGATCACAAACGTGTATGTACAATCAAGGTCACAGAGTTGACCTCGGCTGCTCTACAGTGCGTTAAAGTTAAAAACATGCGAAAACGTTTGCCAAAAGTACGCTGGTTCTATGATATGTTGGTTCTAAACAAATCCAGTATGGAGTGATGACGTCAGAAGCCAACGACTGTTTTAGTGATCCACAGCAAAAAGCCACATGTGAGCTGCAAACTGCACAAAGTTGCCTTTAGGCCACCAGTATCAGACAGTGAACCTTTCAACAGTGGTTTCCCTAAGAGAAAGGAATTGGTTTTGTGTATTGTTTGTATTGGAAATGACAGAACCCGCACCAGATAGGGAGAAATGGAAAGCTGCATGAAATCGGTTATAAGACTGATAACCTTATCATCATTGTTTGTAGCTCGACAGCAATGGTAAAATAGCCGATGCAGATCCGTACTTCTCTTCTTGTATGATTATATCACGCTCGCGTTGATCTATTGGATTGGGAAAGGTCATTTCGCCACTTCAGAGCTTGCCGCATCGTTTCAAACAACTAAATAGCAGACTGAAGAAGCCTCTGTTTGAGTCTGAACATTACACAGGCTGTTTCAGTTACTTTCAGATTGCCAGGTACGGCCTTCGAACGGACACGAATGCCGTAAGTAAGTACATCAGTCACAAGTCAGATTCGCCATTGTAAGTGCGGATGCTGGGGGAAAATTCAGGTTCTTTATCGTCATCTATGTCAGGCAGACTACCGCATCTAGAGCACCTAGAAACACCCGAGCACTGACATTTGCTATTTTGAGTCACTTGGTGTCCGACGATTCACAATTCGATACGCGGAATGTTCTAGTGAGTTGTTATAATTGTCGGGCACCAAGCGACTCAAAATGGCGAATGTCAATACTCGGGTGTTTCCAGGTGCTCTGCCGTATTCAGCAACGTTGAAATTTGTCACAAATTTGCAGTATACAGTTTCCATTTCCGCTTTAAAACTTTCGATCTTCAAACGTGAAACGCATTTTCCGAGTGATTTGCATGCGCTGTAGCTTTCGGCGGGCAGTTACACGACACTACACATTCCAATTTTGAAAATTTTGACCAACTCCCGGTTCCTAGTTCACTATTTACGAAGCTGCGCGCATATGCGCATAAATCGACATAATTCCGAAATAACGCAAACGTGGTCCGAGGTCTGACAGACTGACGACCGGGTCATTCAACGCCCGGCATAACCCTTTCCCCTCTCCACTAACATGCCACTTTCACGTTACAGTTTCGAAGATTTAGGAGTGTGTCTGCCTAGCACCCATCGCGAGCCGAATAAATAAAAAACAACGTACTACATACCTCGCATCAAGCGGTTATCCTTTCTGCACAGAAGAATAACGACGAAAGACGGGGAAAAAACAAAAAAAGAAGAGAAAAAGTTTTCTACAAAGCGCAAAGAAAGAAAAAAACCAACTCGCGGAATACAGATACCAAAAACAAGCGTGTTCGTTTGGCTTTTTTCGGAAAGCGTGACTGGATTTTCTTCTCAAAAAAGTAAGTATGCGAGAAAATTAAAAGCAAACAAGAAAAAAAGTTCGACAAATATATTGGTAAAAAAAAAAAAAAAAAGGAGGCAACAAAATAAAGTAAAAACAAAAATAGAAAAGAAAAACTAATGCGAAGGAAAGTAACCGCTTAGTGGGATGCAGGTCTGGCTCGGTAACCATGGCGACAAATATCCATGTTCTTAGCTCCTCGATCCACGCACACAGGTTCTTTCCGATGCTGCAAAGAAGGAGTGGTCTGCTCGGTGCTTCTACATACACGACACACACCGGAGGCAGAAAAAAAGACTCGTAAATTTCAGCCAAAAACGCGTTTTTTTTCTCTCTCTCTCTCTCCTCTTGTAATCGATTATACGAATTCTTTACATTTTTTTTTCTTTCCTTCCTTCATTCTTTACCAGAGAAGACAGGTTTACTTTTTACCAGCAGTTCTACGATTCGGTGGAAAGAGATGCAGATACCGGCGGCCTGGCTGAGGTACCTGGTGATTATTTTGTACTACCTGTGAGTCGGCAGAGGCGACAAATCACAGAGGTACCTGGAGGTACACGTAACCGTCGGATTAATTTTAATCGATGGCCGATACAGGACGAATAAATCGAGGTGCCCGCCTATCCGACAATCCGAATAGATAGTTTTCGATGAATTTGAATTTAAATCATTAAAGGCGATTTAAACGGTCATGTTTTCGCTTCAGTGAATGGATATCAGAATGTACCTACTCATCGACGATAAATTACGGATTCGAAAACTGGTGGTCTATTCATGAAATGGAAGAAACTGAAGAATTTACCATTTGAGTTGCAAGAAGGTTGAAATTTTTGAATTCTAATTTACCTACCTGAAATATCTGATGAGTCATAGACTATAGGCACGGGCCATGTGATAAAAATCTATTTATTTCTTTAGGTAGCTCCCGAGCTATTTAAAAAAACAATGTTCATTGATTAAGGTCACGTGCAGGGACGAAACTATAAGGGGTGTGGGGGTTGAGCCCCCCCCCCATAATTTGGCAGTCAGAAAATACTGAAACTGTTCATTTGAATTTTTCATTTTGTGTTAATGTTTGTTATTTGTTTGTTTGTTTTCTCAATTAAAAAATATTTCGATCAGAAAATCGGCAAATTATTAGTTTTTTAAATTTTGTCGGTCAATTATTGGTTTTTAAAAATTATTTGTCGGCAAATTTTTCTTTTCCACATCTCCACCTTCCCAAACTGAAAGTCAAATTTCGTTTCTGAAAATGGAGTAGATACCCCGGACTCCTGTCAGAGACTAGTCAGAACCCTTCAATACCACGCACGTGACAATTGTCACAGTGGTATAAAACTCGCAGCAGTGGCGTGAGTCAGAGGGTAGACTCAGCCGCGTAACTCCTGGTACCTGTGCGCACATGATTTATCTTCATTCTCACGTGTGTTCTGGTTGCCTACTCGAACTGTCAAAGGGACATGAATTTTTTTAAATTGATTTTCGGTTAAATATCGTCAATACCGCAGACGTGACAATTGTCACCCCGACTTATTTTCGCTCTTACAGAGCACTATGTACAATTTTGAGGTTAACAGGTTGAATCGAATTCAGTTTTTAATCAACTTGGACCAAAATTTATCATATTGGTGGTTTAATTTATGCATTCGAGTTGATTTTTTGATGTTGCTCAGTGTGAGCAAAAATTTTGTGATGAACCCGAGGAATACGGTGTTGAGAGGAAGGCCCAGGTTGAGACATTTTGTGAAAGCCGCGAAACAAACTGTCATGCGTGTTGTTTCTATCTTAATGTATAACTCATTGTCTCTCATTTCCAGTTACAGAATTCTTGATAAAGTGAAAACAATTCCGAAAATGTAAATGGGCAAAATAAAAATTATACTAAAATAAACAAAATTGAGGGGGGGGGGGATAGTAACAAGCAACTTGTGCCAAATTTCAAGAAGTGTCCGTATTCAATGCATTCGTAGGAAAAAAGTAATGTTATAAATTTAAAAAAAAAATTCGGTTGTGACTTACTAACATGAAAAGGTGGGAGAAATTTCAAATTTGTGCGTATTTTTTCATATTCAAATCAAATTTTAACCTCAAATTTGAATTTAGCGAAAATGCATATAGCACCTTAAAATTTGATAGGTTAATGATAAAACTGATGAATTTTTAAATACTGTGACAATTGTCACATGTGTGGTAATATCGGAAGAAAACCTATGCGTGGTATTTAAGGGTTAAAAGCCGAAGGTTTCAAGCCGAGTACCGAACGTTATCTGAAAGGTTGAAACAAAGCTGAAATGTGGAAGACATTTCAAAAATCTGGAAGTCAGTAGCAAACGTTGAATTTCGAATTTCAGTGACTATTCTGTTTTTACTAGATTCTCTGTTTGACCTCCAGCCTGAAATTTGAGAAAGTTGAACATTTCATTAAAATCTTAAAGCTGAAAGTAAAAGACTTATTTTCCAATGTCACAAGCTGAATCCGATAGCAAATGTTCTATTGTTTAATTTACGGGCTTTGGTCCTGGTGAATATAGGAGAGAAATTTAATCTGGAATAATCAAAACTTCATGTGTTTTTCTCACAAGAACGAAAGGGAGTTTGTGGTATGGATTCCCCTAATCCAATCAAACTCAAACTCTGTATTTTTTTTTCATTTTTTTTTCTTTAATTTTATGGGAACCAATTTAGGACACGAATCAGAGGAAATTCAGAAGAAAATATCACCAAGACTAAGTAACGACCACCTTCATGTGTACAGGAAGTTGTGTGTTCTTCTCAAGTATTCCTAACGTCCTTCCAGCTTACCCTCCCAGACTAGAGCATATGCTCAGGTGCACAAATGCGAGTGCTTGGGGGATAAGGTTCCAATCTGCATTTGCAGGGATGAAACTATAAGGGGATGACCCCCCCCCCCCAATAATTTGGCAGTCAGCAAATTTTGAAATTGTTCGTTCGAATTTTTAATTTTCTAGGAACGATTGTTTGCTTATTTGTTATTTATTTTTTTTTTCAATTAAAAAATATTTCGATCAGCAAATTTGTAAGTTGAATTTATTTATTTAACTCATCCCTTTCTTATTGCCAAAAAATGATGAAATGATTTTTTTTCTCAGGTTACAATTCCGAAAAACATAAAGATTGCTTCATTACATAAGAAAAAAAAAAAAAAAACAGAAGTGAGTTAAATTTTTTCCACTGCAATTTTAATAACTTTTTGCAGGTAAAATATGCTACTTTTTTAATTATACGGAACTTTCTACTGAAAAATTCGGATTCAATGACCCAAATACCATCAACATTAAAAGGTATTAAAGAAGGTTACATTAAAAAGTCCAAGTTGAAAAAGAAAGTGAGTGTGAAAAAATTACTTTTTTTTTAACCAAAATCATTTTGTTAGAGCACAAATTAAATCATATTTTTTGGTTTTAAAAATTTGTCGATTTTTTTAGACAACACAACGGAAATTACTTTTTGGTGATGAGGCTACTTCAGGCTCGGAGTGCAGTATTGAGTACGCCTCAAGTGAAGAATCCGAAGAAGATGTGGAATACACATTTTACAAATGAACATATTTTTCTGATACTTATGGAGAAGAATGGGTGCAATGTACTCAGTGTTTTTGTTGGGCACATGCAGAATGCGATGCAGCTATTAATGAAAACCCTATATATTTATGCAGATTTTGTTTGAATAAATAAGAATTAATTATAGTAACTTCATTTTCATAATTATATACTTATGTAATATTGATTTTCTTTAAAAAACATAAGTGGTTGTAATTAGAATCATAAGAAATAAAGTGGTCGATATTTGGAACTTTGGAACAGGGGTGATCGATATTAGGATCACTGTTTTTGAAAATGAAAAAAAAAAAAAAAAAAACATTTTTAGAAAAACTGATATTCTAAGGTTGCAAGGAGTAACAAAATACAAATTTGATTGCCAAATTATAGGTGAAGGGTCATAGTATTCATCCATATAAAAAAAAAAGAAAAAAAAGAAGAAAGAATTTGCTCAATTTGGGACAGAGTAAAGGGGGCTCAAACCTTACGTGGTCGATAATTGGGCCCCCTACCTTAGGTATTCTATATTGTCACAAAAGTCTTCAAGCTCCATTTAACGGCTTTGTCTTTCATTTTTTACAAGATTAATTTTTATTTTATTACCGACTGTTTTAAGAAAAGTAAAGTATTTGTTTTGTTTTCGTTCTTGTTTTATTTTTTCAGGTCAAATGGTTTCTTATTTTTTCCTTTATAGAATTACACATATATCATACTATTTGTATCCTTCTTCAAGAATTCTTTATTTTTGTAAAAAAAGTCGGTCTGCTTTCGCTTTTTTTGAATTTCATATTGAGAGCAGGGCTGTAGAGTCGGGTGCATTTTCGTAATTTCTCTTTTATACATAGTGGAAGGATAGGTACAGTGTTACAATGAGTATATTCTTCGCTTACCTTTTTTTTATGCAGGCAAAACTGATTTGTACCTTACACAAGTATGTACTCATGGTTCAAAAAAAAAAAAGATTTTAAAAGCAATTTGGACGGTAGTTATTGCCAAATTTAATTTTTAAGCCATTTTTGAAGAAAAAAAATTAATTCCTCGAATCGAAATTTTTCTAGAGAAAAAAATATTAAATTAGAAACGAATACTTAGGCTAATAGGTTTTTTACCTCAGTTTTCGTAAAAAAAAAAAAAAAAAAAAAAAGATAGACTCCGCTTTTCTTTTTTTGGTAAGTGTAACGTCTATGAAATAATTGCTCGCCGTGGTACAGTATTACAATCTAAATTTTTTATGCTTTATGATTTCTGTGTTACCAATTTATTGGAAGTTACTTTTTACAAGTTTTAAACTTCTTCGCATGTGAATGTACTTATTTTGAAGAATTTTTTGGAAGTCTAAGGTAAACCTCAAACGGTTTGACATACCTATAATTGGTTGATGTTATAATTTGAACACATTTTTATCGTATCAATATAAATTTCGTTTCTCTAGATGGTCACGAAAAAAAGAAAACTAACAGAAAATTGCAGCCGGTGTCTTCTCAACACGTTGATCGAGGAATCAATGAATCGGTACCTATCAATAAGGAAGTTGACACCTATGTACTCGTTTTAATTTTATATCTTTTTCTTCAGAAAAATTTCGGTTTGAAAAATTCAATTTTTTCTTCTTCAAAAATGGCTTAAAAATTTAATTTGGCAATAACTACCGTCCCAATTGCTTTTAAAATCTTTGTTTTGAACCATGAGTACATACTTGTGTAAAGCACAAATCAGTTTTGCCATATTCGGCAAAATAAACAACTTTCGACTTTTAATCTTCAATAAAGAACACAACTGATAATCTTACTTCAGCGATATTTATACATGTAACACTGTACCCATACTCGTGTAACATTGTACATATCCATAGGGTACATAGTGTTACAAAAAAGGAGCTTTATAAAGGTTTAAATTTAACCACTTGGAAAAAACTTCATTAATGGTTCAGTGTATCAAAATGTACAGGAAAAGACATACTTTCCGATGCCTCAAACTGGTTTCTTTCACAGCCTTTCAGTGGTAGGCAAATGAGAAGAAGGCAATTTCTGTAACACTGTACCCACCCTCCCCCCGACACTTTCTATACCAGTAATTTGATTTGCTCATTTACATATTATGACTTCCAAGCTTCTTTCACGTTTTGTTTATTATACGTAGGTAATAGGATGGTCCAATAAGAGGGGTTCCCCCCCCCCAAAAAAAAAAAGTTACTCTCTCAATTATAGAATTAATAAGGTAAAGTGCCGTTTATAGGTTAAGTGCCAATTAATGGCCAAAATTTCGAAGCTATAAATGTGGTCCGCCAAAGGATACGAAAGTTTTATCTTTTTTATCAGTGCCGGCAAACACACAGTACTTCAATATTATCTGTGTTCGAAGTGATTTTGATGATTCGCGTTGAAGATACGAATTGTGGAGTTTCCAGTTTTTAGTGCGATAACATTCCTGCATTTTTGACATCCCATCAGTGAAATCGAAAAAAGTAAGTACCTATACTTCATGCAATTAATTTCGGACTTTTTGTGATTGTGAGTTCAAAGAACATAAGGACTAAGGAACATTTTTCGAATAATGAACAGACGATTGGGTTGCTACTTATTGAGTGCGGGTCCTGAGAATTGGACATAGAATCCAGTTATGGAACTGACTGCACCTCAGTCCTATAATTATGTTTTTCAATTTCAGTAAGTTGAGTAATCCATTTGAGAGTCGCAAAACATATGGGAATGATGAAATTCAATACACCGGAGAAAAAGATTTCACAACTACTTGGCATGACCAATATTTATTTGGCTCTAATTTCTTCTTTTGGTTCTGTCCATGTCAGATGATTTTTTTCAGATTGTGCCAAATATTGGTCGACCCATAATCGACAAATTTTAGCACGTTTTTAAAAATTCACAGAAAATAGCACTTGAGCTCCACATCGGCGTGTATAAGTGAAATCCATTCCTGATGGCATACCCTACCATATGCTATGATTAAAAATGGGAAATTTTGCAGATCAATAATTGGCAACAGTTGCCAAATTTTGGTTTTGGACTCTTTGTAAAATACCTGTAAATTAATCTAAGGGGGAGGGGGTTGATAGCAGTGCCATCTTGTCATATGTTGTAAAGGAAGGCTGAAGGTATCCATTGACACTAAAATCAACTCCCTCATGTAATTAGAGTTTGAGATATGGACGTCCAGAAAACCTGACCAATAAATGGCTCTTTACCTTATTATAACAAGATATGAGATGAATGAATCGATAAAAACAGAAGTTTTGATAACTACTGATTACTGAATATATTTGGCAATAATTGCCAAATTTTGGTTTTTGGACCCTTCGTAAAATACCTGTGTATTAATCTTGGGGGGGGGGGGTGATAGCAGTGCCATCTTGTCATTTGTTGTAGGGGAAGGACGACGAATGTATCTATCGATTCTAAAATCAATGTCCTTATGTAACTAGAGCTCGAAATATGAACGTCCAAAAACCTGACCAATGAATGGCACTTTACCTTGTAACCAGATATGAAATGAATGAATCGATAAAAATAAAAGTTTAATAACTATACTGATTATTGAATGTATTTATCAAAATAAAGCTCAAACTAGAAATAAAAATGCTAGAAAGCTGTATCTACTCTACTATGGGGCCCAAACCTTTGGCGAGTACAAGAAGCCAATTACAAAAATTCAAAGAAACGCAGTACGCAATGCTCAGGAAGTCGGTGTGGTGGGACGTATGGCGATGCACGCATGCCAAAATGGCCCCTATGACATTGCAACCCCGGCCCTGGAAACTACCTTTTCGAGTATCGCATCAGTGACCGGAAGGACGCTTTGGGCTGGGCTCGAGCCCCCATTTTGTCGTGCCGCTTCCGGTGCGTGCGTCCTGCAAGGGCCACCATGGGGTTCCCTACTGACCGAGGTTCGCGCTCCTTGAGCACTAGCCTGGAATTCAGGTCCCCCACACTCGGACGCGCAATGCTCAGGAAGTTACCAGAAATAAAACTGGTGGATAAAATACCCACAACAAAAATTAAGGAACAAATCTAAGTACAAGGCATAGGGTAAGTATTAAAAAAAAACACAAAATGAAGTACGCAAGGCATATGGCACGAGGATCGAACTCCTCAACTGTTTTAATTATTTAATTATCTTTTTCTTTTCTTTAGTCAAGTTTGCTCATCATAAGGAATAATTTTTTAGACCTACTGCATGATGAACGAGGGAGGAATTTCAATTTTTTACAAATGAGGATCGCGCCGGCAATAAGGTCGGTTGCATCACTGCCCTCTCTGAGATTTTGCATTTTCCACTCAATACGCGGCAATAAGAATAAGAAAAACCCCACACTATTTCATGCTCAGTTTTTCAGGCTTCTTCCTCGCCACTCTCACAAATCAACTTGTCGCACAGTTTTCCCCTTAAATTCAAACATCTCTCACTAGCCGATAAGCCTTTTCATTTATTTTTTATCGAATTAATTTTTAGGCCCCCTCTGAGAAAAAATCTCTCGCCTCGAAAAACTAAGTTTCTGCTCCTTCCCTCTCCATATACGCCATCAATCTTGCCCGTCCTTGTAGTGGAGTAATTTAACGTGAATAACATATCAAACGAATGTTGTTGGTGACCGCCTTTGACCTTTCTTAATTAATTTTTGCAAAATTTAAATCGGAACAGTGCTATAAATTCAGTGATAAATTCATTACTAAACAAGAATTTTGGCGCAATTCCTGGTGCAGTGGAGCAGCTGATCTTGAATTACACCGCTCACATATTCAAATTAAATGTAGAAGTTGAAAGTGGTTTTCATTATATAGTATAGTTTTTTCGTCGTCACACTCGTTCAAGTTTTAAAACATCTACACTTTTGAAACTCCAACAAAATTGTAATAACACCGATAGTTTACTCTGAACAAATTTGCAGCTGAGAGTAAAATTTGCTAGAAGAAAAAGTCGTTTTTTTTATTTTGTCAAAAACGCACCTAAATTGAACCTATTGCAGATAGGAAGACTGATCCATTGCCGAAAATTTAGTTTTGAGAACACGCGCAAAAATTTTTGATTTGAAGAGTTTTTTTCAAAATGCGCAAAGTTTACTTTTTAGTCATTTGAGTTACTGCGTTGTTTCATTAAACTTTTCTCCTAAGAGGAATCAGATAATAGAACCTCAAATTTATCATAGTTTTCAAGTCTAATTAGGGAGGGGGGGGATATTCTGTTTATTGTACCGCTGTATTCGCAATTAAATGATTTTCCGACACACAACTGGCCATTAATTATGTATCGTGTCATTCAAAATCCACTCATCATGGTAGAAAGTTCCTGTTTCGTGGGCTTTTCCAACCGATATTTTCGTGAACATGCCATTTAGTTTTGAAATGAAAACTTCAAATCATATCCTAACAGTCTACACTCAAAAACAACCCAACAAGAGCGGGGGGGAAGGGGGAAATACCCCGGCCCGGGCTTTCAGAGTGGCCCGATATTTTCAAAAGGCCTAAATTTAAACGCTTACGGCTACATTTTTTTTTGACACTGAGTAGGTGAAACATGAGCATCACTTCTTTGAATCGGAGTATCGCATGTGCATAAGCCACCACCTACTCTGCCCACCATAGGGCATATGTCTCTGTCACCTTTGCCCAGGCTTTACAACAGTTCACTGCAGTGCGCCCTCAACAGGGTTCAAAATATTTTAGTGTCTTATCTATGCCTCTCATAGCTAGGCGACCTCTGTTCTTTTTGTGGTCACGCGGGTCCCACAGGGTGCATTTGATGATCCATTTATCCGGGTTACCCCTGGACATATGGCCTGCATATTTGAATTCAAGTTTTTTTAAATTTTGTAGCCAGCGCGCTTTTAGACCAGGTTAGATTTTGGATATTTTTTATTTTTATTTTATCTTTTAGTCGAAAGCCCAGAATGCTTCTTAGCATGGAATTATGTGTTTTAATTAACATTTGCACTCGGCTTTGGGATTGGGCGCCATACATTAGTACAGGGAGCACACAACTCTCCAATATGTTTAGTTTCAATTTCAGTTTCATTTTGTTTTTTGATATGGATTTGTTCTGCCAGAACACCTTCCGACCGTTAGCGATACTTTCTCTTATAATGCTTTCCATGTTGAGGTTAAATTTTGAAGTTTGACCCAGGTAATTTTATTCTCCTTTTATCCCCATCCAGCCAGAATTAGTTCAGGTCCTAACTGTTGGACATACATTTTCGATAAGTTCATGGATAGGCCGAAAGCATCGCTTTGGATTTTCAGATCTTTTACCATTTTCAAAATTTCGTCAAAACTTATGCCACAAGTACTATGTCATCAGCAAATCATAAATTATTTATTTTTCCCCCAAAATTTTCAATCCTCTTTTTTTCCAGTTCAAGTTTCCAAAGATTTGTTCCAGAATGCAGTTAAACAGATTTGGAGATAGCGGGTCCCCTTGCTTCACCCCTCTCTGGATAGGGAAGCGATCCCCCGTTATGTCTGTTTTTACACACGCCGATGATTTGCTCATTATACTGTACATCAAATCAGCAATCACTCCTTTACACAATGAAAGAAACCTTTTATTCCTTAGCTTATAATTTTTTCCCATCTGACAAAAGAACAAAATGAACTGGAAAGAGAGGGGGCCTATAAAAATTCCCCCTGGCCCTCTTTTCCTCTTTACGGGGCTGCTCAAAAAGATACTTCTATTAGTTGACAAAACTGAAAGAAAAAGGAATTTCATAGGCTTGTTGATTTTGGAAATATCCATTTGTTTATGAAAATGGATCATCATCTATCAAAGATCTTTCTTTTTTTTTTTTGCCTACTGTCGATGTCAATGAAATTAATACATTTTTACAGGTGGAAAAATTATTTAATACTTTGTTGTTAACAAATATCCACTTGCTCTCACTTCGAACAAAGTTCATTCATTACGTCTCTCCATACTCGGTTAGATGCAAATAGAGAGGAAACTTGACTTTCAGTTGGGGAGGTAGAAAAGAAAAATTTGCCGACAAATATTTTTTGAAAACTGAAAATTCGTAGACAAAATTAAAAAAAAAAAATTAAAACTTTGCCGATTTTTTAGTCGAAATATTTTTTAATTGAAAAACAACAACAACAACAAACAAACATTCATAAAAAATTCAAATGAACAGTTTCCAAATTTGCCGACTACTAAATTATGGGGGGGGGGGGGTCAACCCCCAATACTCCCTTTTTCCCCTACTGTTTCGTCCCTGGATACAGATCAGTTTAAATTATAAATTTGTAACCTGTAGACTGTGTTTAATAGTTTCCCCAAAAATTTTAGAACAGACGGAAGGCAGCCGAGACTAAAAAATCCATTTGGACGTATCTTCTCCGAAAGCAATTAGCACAAGGGCGAACTTAACGGGCAGCAAAAAGACATTTGTTAACCAGTTTCCCGTCCATAAAAGGCCTCTGACTGCTAAGAACCCCTCTTCTTCACCACAGATGAAGAAAAGTAACAGGGCCTGGTTAACATTTTATGACCTTTTATTTTACATAGTACTAAACCGTCTGATTTTTTTCAAGAACCCAGCCAGAATGGAGCTAACTTTTTTTCCAGCAGATAAAGCGTTCCAGCATATTTTTTCACATTTTTTGGGGGAACATTACCTTTTTTTGCATACGAGTAAAGTGAAGTTCAGAAATATCGTCTGATCTAATTGTTTCTTCTTTTTTCGAGAGAAAGAGCGAGGGGCTTCCAGAATTTTGCAACTTTTTTTGCAGACAACCCAAAATCTTTTGACCTTTTCTGAGCGGGCAGCAGGAAAGTCAGGTCTTTTTTACCTATAAAATTAAGGGCACTTTGCCGACTGATGATCTTGAGCCCGCACCTGCACTTGTAATGACATTCTAAATCTCGTACTTCAACAACCTTGAGCAAATCTAACCGGTAACTGATGATGACTGTTACATAATATGCAACTGCATAATATTTACCATAACTGTCCCCATTGCAGTGCCAATTTTTCATGTACAAAGTTCAGCCTCATTACAAAGTTCAGCCTCACGTTACTCTACAATGTTACAGATGAACTTACTCGGACACTGGACATGTTTTCCCTAACTGTTCTCAGATTTCCCTCCTTTTTTTCTTCTTTTTCTTTCAATAAACAGCTATTCTCGTATAACCAATAAAAATGCACCATCTGCGATGTATTTCGGAACAAAGAATTTCTGGAGACATTCTATTTATTATTCTAAGCAGAGGCGAGCAGAACATTAATATTCAGGTTCGTCTCACCCACCGACCAGTCTTTTTTATATTTTTTCCAGGTTGTCCGTACCACTTCTTCGGTATGGGAGTTACAAATACCATTTTTTCCTCTCTTTTTTTCGAGCTTGTCCTCGGAATTCTTGATTAAACCGCGTTTGACATGAGATATGAAGCCAGAGAGTTTGGGAATAGAATGGAGACGGGAGAGGGAGCGAGTGAACATACCATACGGCGAGTGAATAAATAAGAGGGAGAGAGAAAAGGAAACGTTATATACCAAAAAAGATAATGGTCTAATAGTATAAATTTTACGTAAGTCTGGTGACTGCTGGCTATATAGCTACAGGGAATTCGTAACACGAGAGAAAACGAATTTAAATCTTTCAGGGGTAAATGACCGTCGTCATTTCCGATTGAAAAATTTCGATTTTTCTAGCTCGTTTACGGGTATTTGGTACTTCATCGTTTTGGAGATGAACCCAGATTTCAAATAGGACCAATATCGTACTTCAGAGTCGAACGACTGCTTTTGTATTAGCTATTATGGGTATTTGATCGTGTTTATGACGTGTAAAGATTACGGTGGTTAAAACGTAATAAAATAGCCATTTAATTGTAGTACAAAATCCGTTTAATAGCTCTCGTTATCGTTTAATCGGGAAGGGTATCTATACCTGTATAGTGTATATCTTTCTATAATGTAGATAATTATTGTAAGACTATACTGTTTCAAATGTGTAAAAACTCCAGAGCTGAATATTGAGAATTGTACAGATAACTATATTCAGTTTTTAATGGCCCTTTTTTTATTACTGTTTCAAATGTGTAACCATATAGGCGAAGTACTTTCGAATAATCATAAAATAATAAAAACTTGTCACCAGAAGAAACACGTCCTGATTGCTTTTATAGCAACTTAATTAATTATCTCGTTGAAAGATAATCCAAGTTTTTGTGGGTCGAAGTCCAAAGCTATAAAAACTAATATGTCAGACTGACTCTCAACACGGAGCGTCGTAACGTCTTTATTTCTGTTTATGCTGAGATCTCAAAAATATGCCACGTGGGTAAGATTATAAGCTAACAGTACAGTGCAAGTTTTAAAATCCTGCCATTAAATTGGTGATCAGAATTCGGTTACAGGAGAGGGAAGGGAAGGAGGCGCTCCTGATGTAAACATTTATCAACTTAGTAACGTGTATGTTTTTAGCAACAGTAGACGAATAAAACAATACCAAAGTGGTCTAGGAAGGTAAAAACTCTTTCGGGGGAGGAAGCAATACCCTATTTACCCTCCTCCAGGCTACGGGTCTGGTGCAGTATTAGATTGAATTTAGGTTCAAACAGGACCAGGTATATGGTGACCCTCCCCTCTCCAATGTACATTTTCGTATAAATTGTCCAACCTGTCTACTTTCTGCTTAGCACGATGCGAGCACCCAACAAATGTCTTTTGTCTCC
The DNA here is from genome assembly GCA_031841125.1 of Acanthococcus lagerstroemiae. NCBI lineage: Eukaryota > Metazoa > Arthropoda > Insecta > Hemiptera > Eriococcidae > Acanthococcus > Acanthococcus lagerstroemiae. Next base: position 24,759,336 of record CM063114.1, on the reverse strand, counting down.
TGCATTCCTGTTTATCCGGTATGTGATATTTTCAAAACCACGTTCTTCTTCTTCTTCTTCTCATGACTCACTCTCCTTTTTCTACCTCAATCAGCCAGGTAGGACATCCATTCAGTCAAGTCACAGTTTATGCTTCCGGTGCAGAGAATTTAGGTTTAAATAGGACCAATTATATTACGGTGAACCTCCTTTCTCTAATGTACATTTTCGTATAAATTGTCCTACCTGTCTACTTTCTGCTTAGCACAATGCGAGCACCCAACAAATGTCTTTTGTCTCCTGCATTCCTGTTTATCCAGTATGTGATCTTTTCAAAACCAGGTTCTTCTTCTCCTTCTCCTTATCATGACTCACTTTTCTTTTTCTGCCTCCATCAGCCAGGTAAGACAGGACATCTGTTTAGTCGAGTCAAAGTTTATGTTTGGCATTTTCGAGATCTATTTTTACTCTTGATGGACCAATACACGCGCTTTTTCTACACACTCACGTTTCTGTGATTCCAAATGTCCTCACTGCGGTCCGGACTAAACACTTACCCCGTACAAATTTTGAAAAACCCATAATATTTTGAGGAAATTGGAGGCAGATTTCCTATTATTTGTTCACCGAAAATGAGGGTTAAGATGTCGGTAACATATATTATTCATTGAAAAATCGCACGTTAAACTTTTTAAAACTCTTGAAGTCCCTTCTAAATTTGTTTCTGAGTATTCTAGGCTTGATTAAGATTTATCGAGATTCTTACACACTTTCTTAAGATGCTCTAAGACTCAAAAACTTCTTCAAAACTATTTAAGGCTCTGCTAGACTTGCTAAAAGACTCTTGAAACAAAACGTTTTTTTTCACCTCTTTAAGACTCGTTTGGAATTGTTTAGAACTTTTTGAAATCCCTTCAAATGGGTTCCAGATAAATAGCGATTTCTTAAAGGTTTTTCCAGGCATGTTCTAGACTTTTTAAAACTTTTCCAGCCGTGTATAAGGCCCTTCAAGACACTTCAGGAATTTTCGAAGACTACCTAATATTTTCCAAGACTTTCCTAGACTACTTAAAAATGGTCAAGGTTCTGTAGATTTCAAGTCCTTCAAGACTTTCAAAAATGTAGGTTTTGCAATGATTCTCTTAATAAATTCAGATGATTTTTAAAGAATTCCAAGCCCGAGATCTTAAGCCTAAAAGAGTTTTAGTCGTCTAAATAAAGTTTCAGAGTATTAAAAATCTTATAAAGTTTGAAAGAGTCTTAAAAAAATTCAGTGAACCTTGAAATGGACTTTCAATACCTGGAATAGACTTAAAGATAATTTCTGAACAAATCTGGTAAAGCTTTAAAATATCTTACACATATGCTTAGAAGAGTTTTGAACACATCTGAATCAGTGACGTCGGATTACGGAATACAAAAATTAAAAAGAAAAAAAAAAGTTTTTCTTGTCTTTCTTAACGGGGAGGTAACCAGCAAAAAATTTTGTTAATTTTCAAAAATGTCTTAAATCTGTCTGAAATCTCTCAATGCGCCTTTTTATCAATTTGCTGAATAATTTTTTACAATACCAAATTTATGCTATAATAATTAATAAAATAAATATCTATACTTTCTTTCATTCAAGTTTTCAACTAAAATAACTATTAATTAAGTTACCTTAATTAATATATTGTAGCTATTGAAAAATATTTTTTCTTCTTTTGCAGGAGGAAGGGTGCTCACTCATAAACTTAAGTAACTGATCTGGAGTGGAGGGAGGCTGATAAGTATCAAAATAATGCTAAAAATTCTTTCACTTATTTATTTTTTTTCCCCCTAGAGGGTTCTTAGTGGATGAGGGAGAGGTCTTCTTTCCTATTCGCATCTATGATCTTAATATTTTCAATGACATTTTTATGTATATTATTCTTGAACCAAGATACAACTTCCAACTTCCTAGTTAGGTGCATCATCTGAAGTCATTAAAATTTTCTTATTGTTCATCCTGAAACCCTAATATTTATCTTACAACGAATTAACATTGATAATTTATGCCTGCTAATACACAGATATCTTAAAATCAGGTCAGTCAGTCAACTACCCAAAATTACATAACATTTTATACGTTTTCGTACCTTGTCTTTTTTTCATTTGCTCTCACCCGAGTCCTGGGACTGCTCCTTCGAGCATTACCTCACCTAATAAAAAATGAAGAGCTAAATCATACGGACTGGCTTCGTGTCGGGGGGGGGGGTGGAGATTTCAACAAACAACATGGTTGCAGACTGCAGTTGCACAACAACAAAGCGGCGGCAGATTGTAAATGTCATCAACCACTGAATTCGTGTAGGAGGAGCGTGTTGGGGGAGCGTTAGGTTTTTCGTTAAGTTTTTCGCCCCAGTATACCCAGTAGTAAAAGCATATAAAATGCTAAAATAATCTTCCATGGAAATGTCTATCACTGAATTCGTGTCGGGGAGCGTGTCGGGAGAGCGTTAGGTTTTTCGATCCGGTGCTGCTCAAGTATACCCAGCAGTAAAAGCATATAAAATGGTAAAACAAGTTCACAATTTCAATTTTGTTTCTCTCTTTTCTTTGCTAGTAGATGTAAAACGTAGTATTACCCACTCCCCATCTCCTCTTACTACTATTTCATGTTCTTGAGAGGCCTTATTAATTTTATTCTATCTCCAGTAGTTCTAACGAATGCTTAGAATGACCACTGCTACGATGAAAGATGATGGCACGAAAATCAATTTGGCTGAAATTCTTCTCCAAGTATCAACTTAGATAACATCATTTTTACAAATATCAACAATAGTAGTATTATGCCACTGTTGAGAGAAATTTTGAGTCATAGTGTCGTCAGCCGGAGGGAAGGGGGTATTTGAACACTTGAACTAGTCAGTTCCATCGAATTCTGTTCATTACACTTTGACTTTACATTTTTAATAAGTTTCAGTCCTATACGAGTCTTATGATGTAGAAAGTGTTCTAAAAAGCTATGCCCTATTGAGGACACTTTTGGAAGTCACAGGCTGCGTAATGTACAGTTGCTGGTGACAGGGGTAGGAAATTATGATGAATAGAATTCTACGCAATTGACAATTTTCAATTACAAGTAGTCAAGTAGCCTCATAGGCAGGGCTGTAATATTAAAATAAATTCATCAAGTTATTGTCCCTGGAGAGGGGGAGGGGGCAGGTGCGGAGTTAGAGTGTTATCGGTGGGGTGGCTCAGACCTCGGCTATAAATATTACCATATTATATCATTGTGCTCACGTTTCTCTATAGAGGAGGAAGGAGGAGCATTTGAGGTAAGACTGAATATTGCAACAGGTAAGAACAGTACCAAGAAAATACTAGAATAGATTATTTCGCGCGTGGTTCTAAGAATTCTTTCTCGGAGAGGGAGTTTCCAGAAATTTTGGATGGCCAAAGCTCTCCCCCTCCAGATTCTCTTAAATTCCGTCTCTGGATGGACGGGGCTGATTATATTTGGGTATTCTTGTTATTCCAGTTATTGTTTCCTCAGTTTTGTTATTCTTAAGCCTGTTGAAAGTGTTGTATAAGACTCTTCATGACTCTTTTTAGACTCGCAAAAAGCTCTTGAAGACTCACTTAAACTTGATTACGACTTTTCAAAACTCGATCATGACTTTATGAGTTCTAAAAACTCTCTAACACTATTTAGGAATCGTTTAAGACTAGGGCTGATTATTTTTGGGGTTATTCAAATGATTCTTCAGTTTGTTATTCTTAAGCCTGTTGGAAGTCTTGTATAAGACTCTTTTAGACTGGCTAAAAACTCTTTGGGACTCACCCAGACTTGATTACGACTCTTCAAGATTTGATCACGACTTTTAAGAGTCCTAAAGACTCTCTAAGACTTTTCAGGAATCGTTTAAAAGACCCTCACAAATTTCCCTAAATCTCTGTAAGATTCTTTTGAGCTTGTTATGACTCGTTAGTCGTTACGACTCTTAAAAAGCATTTGTGATTGTGATCCAAAAAATGTGTCTAGTGTCCAAAAATCTGCTATCAAGAAAAATAAGTTACAAGGTTTTGGTGTACGTTTCTGAGGACACGCCCAAACTCATTTTTTCTTGATAGGGGGTTTTGGACACTATATATGTTTCTTGGGGCTACGGTCACATTTACTACTTTCGAAACTTTTCGTACCTCATTCTTTGAGTCTCTTCAAAACTGACGGGCTTTTTTGAGGTTCGGAAGACTGATATTTCTGAAGAGGTTCGATTTCAATTTTTCACTTTAGGAGGGACAGTTCACTTCATTGCTTTCCCCGTGTATCTGCGCATGAATAATACCACCGCCAGGATGATACTATCATATCTTTCGTAATAGCTTTTCAGTAACTTATCTAAAGTGCAACAGAGATATTGTGAACATGCAGAATTTAGCCTACCAGGGAAGACAGCGGTCATCGACTGGTTGCCGGTATATACCTAAGGTCCACATTTTGAATCGAGTACTCCGACGCCAAATCCGAACACCTATGGTATCCGTATACTAAGCATCGAGCAAAAACCTAATATGTTTCTTAGAAACGAATACCAAACATATAAATTTTCTTTAAAAAAAAAAAAAAAAAAATCGAATGTCTTTATTCTTGGTGACATTACTAATTCGCCGAGGGAGGTCGCGACATGCAGCCACATCATCGAAGTTTACACGAGTAGCCCGATTAGAAAGAACACGTATCCGTAATTTATTGATGTTATTTACAAAGAATGAAGAAAGGGAAAAAATATTATAGAAAATTCAGTTGTGAGCATGCTCACGACTTGCATGAAAATGTGTGAATGTTGTTAGAAGCGCACGGCGTTCGGCTGGAAAAGGAAGTTCCACTCATACTGCAAGGAGATGGAGAACATCTCTAAATTAATGCCTGTATACTTGTTCAGAGAATCAGTTAACATAATCGCTGGATTTATGACCGTCCGAATAGTAAATTATCATGCTAGAAATTTTCAAAATTGTTCGTTTTTAGTATATCTACTGAATGTTCATCCCAGACCGGGTTCAAATCCTCCGACCAACCAACGCCGAGCGGTATATTCTTTAAAATTTTATTATTTATTGTAAAGTATGGTTCGAAAAGAAATTTTTTTAATAAGCTGCCTGCGGATTAAGCGAAACTTGGCGATGAAAAGACACGAGTCGACCGGCATAATCCAATCAACAGAAGTATTGCGAGAAAGCCAATATTTCTCCCGAAAATTAAACCGCCCGCTTTGAGCTTAAATTTTTCTCATTACACGAGTTTAAAATAGACCCGAAGGTAAAAGTTTAGTGTACACGGCTGCGTTTATAACTCGTTACGACGCTAAAAAGTTAATTTTCTTGTTTCAACCAAAGTTTTTAACAAGCTATTCGGGTGAGATGAAAGTACTGAATCAGAGTGAAGGGCGACTCCGGGCTGCGCTCGCTCAGGACGCAGCAAGAAGGAAAAAATCGTTATAAGAGAACCCGTGAAAATACTCTGAAAATAGAAACTAAGCATTTTTTGACGATAGCGTAAGCGAAAAAATAATTAAAGAACGAGTTTTAAATTGAAATTTGAACGAAGGGGAAAAACTCACGAACATAGGTCGGCTGAAATGAGAATTTTTAAGCTTAAGAAGCAGATTTACAGTGCTTAGTTCTATGGCTGGACACATTAGCATCCGAAACGAATATACAGTTGGGCAAGCTGCGAATGACAGTGCCCACAAATTACCGGTGGAAAAAGGAAGTCCGAAATACATATTTTGGAGGAATAAAAACACTTCTGAATGGCACCCAGAAAGAAGTGGGGAAAATGCTCAATTTTTTCGTTAATGTAGATGATACGGCTGTTTTGTTCAGCTCAACTTTTGCCTTTCGTGCCCCATGAAAGTCGTAAGTTCCACGGATTATCGCCACCCTCAAAAATTAGCTCAATTCACGTATACCTAATACCTAGTTAATGGTGGAAGTAGCTCATTCCAGTCGGACGTACCCAGAATTTTTTCAGGCTAACTCATAAAACTACTGGCATGACGTTACAAATGGACTGTAACTTAATTTTCACCTCCTTTGGCGGAATATCAAAGGATTAGATTCAACATTTACTCGCATGATCGATTTCAGCATCCTTGAACACCTATAAAGCTCCGATGCTGCTGGAGAATACTCCTCCCCTAACCCCTTCCATTGCCCGTTCAAATACCAGTTACTCGCCTCTGTTCCAAAAGGTTCCACTTATCCACACAGCGCATCAAAGACCCTCCTAGCCCCCCTCCCCTCCACAAATAGGCTTAGAAATGAGGGAGAGAGGGTGAGAAAATGAAATTTGAAATGGAAGTCAGAAATACAATTCTAAAATAATGACAAATATTTAACCGGAACCGTTGGCAGGGAAGTGGGTGTTGTAGAGTCACGAGTGTGACACATCCAATGTTTTGGAACACGGTGCTATGAAACGTTTGGGGAAAATTTACAGTCTAAAAAAATCATGAAAAATAATAACTCTATATGCTATATTTTTAATCAACAAGACTTATTCACTTGATACCAAAGAAATCCTCCAGATGTCAGCAAAGTGAAATTGTATTACAAAGGGAACGCAACTATGAAATCACCAATAAATACAGAGACTGAGACTGGGATGCCTTTCGAGAAATACCAAACAATCAAATTAATCTCGCGCACAAGATTAACCCAACAACAGTACTCGAGGAAGCCATCACAGCAAGAACTATAATCATACATGAGGCTGCAATCGCTACTACTCCAGCAGTTACCCAGACAGCAACGCCAACTAAACCCTAAACAGGTGCAAGTTGCAGTTCACCAAAAGTGACAGCTATGACACCGCTAGCAGAAATTCCACGATCCAGCAATAAAGGCAGAATTCAATCACGCCTGCTGTACCATCAAGAGACTCATAAGCAAAACAAACAGGGACAAATTTGCGAACTTCCTGCTTTCACTTGATCCTGCTCGCAATACGAACTACTCTCTATATTTATTAAGTCGCAAAAGCAATGTGAAAACCACGATACACACTCCGCCCATTCGGAGTCCCAGTGGCACATGGGTCAGAACCGACCTAGACAAAGCTAACATCCTTGTCAGTCACCTAGCAACCACGTTTATACGACACGACATCCCACTGTCGCAAACGTCAATCCGCAACCAGCAGCAGGAACACACAGAGATCACTTCTCTAAGCACTATTGCCAAAATGTCACCATACAAAGCACTGGGGTTGGACAACATCTCGGCTCGCATACTCAAGGAGCTACAAAAAAAAAACAAAAAAAAAACACAAAAAAAACAAACAAACAACCAGTCGATTAGCTCAGATATTTAGTGTTATCGCTCACTTGCAGCACTTGCCGACAACATGGAAAACTGCAAAAGTAATACCTCAGCTCGACATACTTCCAGATCATCAGTTTGGGCTCAAGGAGCCAACATGCTACAGTACAGCCAGTTCGCACAGTAATTGATATAATCACAGACGCCCTAAAACGTAAAGAATACTGCTCTAGTACGTTCCTCAACGTAATCCAGGCGTTCAGTAGGGTCTGGATTGACAGACCCATTCATAAATTAAGCTCATACCTTCCAGAACAGCACATCAAGCTATTCTTTTCATACCTGCCTGGCCGCGGCTTTATAGGGCACTATGGCGAAGCACAGTCCAACCCACATCCCACATTGGCAGGGATGCCACAGGGGAGTTTACCTGAGCCGCTGCTCTACATACCATATACAGCTGATCTACCAACCAACAGCGGCATCACCACCCTAGCTACCTCTGCCGATGATATGTTAATACTAGCCACCTGCCCTAACTACAAAGTGGCAGTCAACGCGATCCAGAGCGGAGTAGATAGCATCTCTGACTGGGCCCCTATGTAGAAGATCTAAATCAACAGCGCCAAATCCGCCAGGGGTAGACTTTACTCTATGCAGTTACCAGCAGATTCCAACAACCACCGATGATCAGTTTATTCCTGTCTGGCAGTAACAAATATCTTGGGGTATACCTTTGACAGGGCAGCACCTATGGCTTCAGATCTGTTTAAAATTCTTTTAGACCAGTTCCAAGTCATTTTAAGATTCATCGCATTTAGCCAAGTTTAAAACCCTCTAGAGACTCTTGAGGTTTCTGCAAACTTACTGAAGTTGTTATTCAACCGTGCAACACGTGTATATTGTTCTGTGCGATCCTTAACAGATATCAGCTATCGCAAGTACTATTCCGTCAAAACATGGATAAACCGGCACCTACCAAACGTACATATGCACAAACCTCGAAATCTCAAATAGCCAAATCTGTATCTGCCTGAAAACCTCCAACCTAGTCGACCAGTTCTCCACATCTCACCACACCATGTGTATCAACAATATCAACCTGAATGTACAAAAACTGATCAATCCTTCAAAGAAACTTATATTCTTTTCAACATATCTCCACACATCCCTCATTCAGTCATTTAAAAAAACCCTCACAGGAAATAAACTCAAACTGTCCTCTCCTATCCCTTTCATGAGAGTGGATGTCAACAACAAGCAGTATAAAAACGTTATGAGCTTTTGATTTCAATTGTTGGTACTCCCGAACACACCAACTCAAGATGGAATGAAAGATTTTTAAATTCCCGAACCCCTATTAATTATCTATGAAAAGAAACAGCTCCAATGTTATTTCTTAACTGAAAACGACCAACTCCACGCCGCTGCTAACCAACCGCTGTCACTGAATCCTACTAATACCAGTACTTCATACCTGATGCCCATCCACCAGCAAATAGCATCCAAAATGAAGAAGATACCTTTTGATGGACTCCATCAAACTCATATAGGATAACCAGTCTGGAGGAGATACTTCGGAAGAAACTGACACCATGTAAACTGAAGAATTCCAAAATCCTCAAGACTTGTTTTTAAGCAGTGGATACAAAAAAGTCCATTCTATAAAGTTGCCTCTAAATACAGATCCATAAAACATAACACAGAGCAATTCAGATGTACCATCTCAGCATAAACCTGAAGACTGAAGACAAAAACCTCACACTTGTATCTAAAATCATGGCTCCATTCAAAGAACTACTTCAATAACAAAATAAAATTCTTATAAAAACAGCCTGAACAAGAAACAACTGATCAAAACAAGCAAACTTATAGCAACAGCTGAAGAAGCACTATCCTCCCTTCAAATAAATCTTTTAATATACAAGCGATCACTATAGTCAACTACAGACTTGACACAGCAAAATTCACGACCAAAGTACAAAAATTTGTACAACCAGGCTAATAGATATAGAATCTATAGACAGTTGAGTAAAGATGGAATGCCTCCTCATACTTCAATGGAACCTTAACCATCTATACAATAACTATGTTGAACTAAAGCAAATGGTTAGTACCTCAGAAAACAACTGAAAATAATCAACCTTCATACCTTCAAGAAACTCGACTGTGATCCAACAATCAAAACCCAAAAATCCAAGGTAATCAAACTTTCTCGTGTGACTACACCAACGCCTCTCAATCGCAGTCAAAGAGGTGGTCATGCTGGTCCACAAATTCAGTCTATCGTTGAAAACCAAACAGTGGCCAACTCCGACTATCCAGAAAGTTTCTCTTCATGTCCGCACAAGTTATCCTTTGCCAAATCTACAATTTACAATAAGTAACATATACACATTTCCCTGCGCCAAGAACCAGAATATGCTGATATCCAGTCATTCCTAAACCAACTACCGCATCTGGTTCATTGTTCTAGGCTACCTCAACGTGGGGTTCATACAAAATTAACAACAAAAGAAAACTGATTGACAAACTCCTCCAAGAAGACCACCAACTGTATCTGCCGAGCACTTGTCAACTAATACGATTTAACATCAGCTTCAACGGCAAATTCTCAGCAATTGACCATTCTACTGTAATGGTGATTTGCTTTTCAACATAAAATAAAGATAAGTATCTAGAATGTAAAAACTGATTATCTGTAAGAGTTAATTGTTCTCAAACTCGAGCAGGTTTGTTCTCAAATGCTCATGCTGAATATTCAGAATTTTTCACCTATACTTGACTTCGGCTACACAGTCTACATTTATCTCATTGGATGAGTACAAAACTTCATCTGATCTGTAATTTCCCACTAATGAGTCCGTTATAGCAACAGTAAATTACTTACATCATCCATTTCACTGCGCAGTAAATGTCGATAACCATTTTCTTGATGCGACCAACTCATCAGCTACTGTATCTGAAAAGTGAGGAAAAGAAAGTCAGGTTTTTTGTGTTACCTACTAAGTATCTATGAATTTGGATAATTAAACATAAGATTAGTTTCTAGAACTTGAAGAAAACAGATCTACATCATTATTCCAGCAAATATATCAGCATGGCAGATGGTAGTACAAATACAGATTGCAGAAGAGGTAAAATAGATGAGAAACTGCGCTGATCCAGTGTTTCTATCAGAACCTGTTGTTTTGTTCATAGAAATATTTCACACTGAGCAAAAACTACACTTATAAATTGTGCGTAACATTTAAGCACATAATAAGAACTTGAACAGCATGAAATTCGAGAATTGGAAAACTAAATTTAGTGAAACATTTTCAAATTATAACTCTGACTTCTATCCTGCTCCAAAACTTTGGAAAGTACTTGGGTAATGAATGAGATAATAATGATTTGTACTCAGACTGCAGATAATCACCCACTAATAATTCTGAAACTTTTGAATACCAACTGCGACAGTGATACACAGGACAGGAGGATACCAGGTAGATACTTACAGACAATCAAATTTTCTCAGATAGAAGACAAAATGATGATACACACAGCTTCCACGTCGGTAGGAATTCACGCAAACCAAATAGATAACTCTAGCACACATCAAAAGCATTAAATAGTTTCAAAAATGCCGACTCAAGAATAATTTACAGTTTCAATTTAACCAACTGACCCAGTTACTTACTTATAATATCACAGCCGGTTATTATCAATTAATCGCTTTAATTACCTGTATGAGCTAGCGTTACCAGTTTCAGCTTCGCAGTTGGGTACAGATAATTCAATATTCCAGTTTTATTCCACATTATGAGAAAAATAAATGATTAGCCGCAAATTTACAGAATAATACAATTTTAAATTAAAAAAAAACTGGAACAGAAACACAAAGAACACCCAGTGGGCTGTGATACCAGAAAACAGGAGTACCTGGATAATAACAATAGGTACCCCAATTAAGGAACCTTAGCAAACTATGGGTAGAGATGCTCCGCCATATTGAATCCAGATTGTCTGTTATCGCTATCATCACCCTTCTTATCATGTTTTTATTTTTGATAGGAATAATTTTATACTATATCCTATATGATATTTTTCTTTTATATTATGTAATATTTTTCTTCACAATGGTCAAAGAGTGTCCTGAAATATCATCTGAGGTTTGTACTTTTACTTATGTATGTAAATATAAGCTTTAAAAATAATTTATGCTGCAGCCTGGTAAGATTTTTGTTCAAGAGTGTGGGCACTTCTCTTACAGCTAATAGCTATATCTAACCAAAATAATTCAGGAGATAATTAAAAAGAAATGGAAAGTGATACTGAGAATGCAAGAGATGTGTAAAACCATCAAAATAAGAGAACAGATAATGATTCTTTAAACTTTGAGTTATTTGGAACTAAACAAGAAGGAAGAAAATTGAATTTAAGCAGGGATTGGGAGCAGATTAGATCAGGTTGCATGGGAGGAGTTGATGGTCCTTTTTTCGTGCACTAAAAAGCGAATGGAGAGCAAATGAAAGGGGATTTGTGAGCTGACAGGAAGAAGTGATCTCAGTGCAAAAATGTAAATTTTACAGGAGAGCGGATAAACAAAATTGATAACGTATCCACATTACAGAGGCACTTAACTCTGAAGACTCACAGCCATTTGGGAAAATTTTTTAGAATTTTTTTGACAACACCAGGTAAAAGAGCGGCCAAAAATTAGTCAAAAACAGTTGTTATTTCAAAAATGGTTCTTTTGCCCTGAGGTCCCTTTCTTCATGTCACATTTTATCTGAATTTCTAAATAACATAGAAGAGCCAAAGGGAGCGAATGAGCAATTGAATTGAATTAGTTTCCTGAAAGAGTGAATGGGATTGGATCAAATGCATACACACTGCCTTAGAGAGCAAATGAGAGCAATTGAATGAACTGTAAGACGACAAAATGAACTGAGAGAGCAAATGAATTGTTTTACACGTCTTCCATAACATACCTATAGTAGATATCAAGACACGTCATTTGCAGACCAGCTGCATATTGTGAGACATTAATGTTAATTCTTATGTTGCACAAAATACACATAGAAAAACTTTCAAATCCCTCTATATAAGAAACAGGGCAGGAAAGCTGAAACATAAAGCTTAGCTTTTAGCTTATTTTTTCCAGGTTTTAAGCATAAAGCTTAGCTTTTGACATCTTAACTTTTTCGCATAGCTTTGGCTTTCAGCTTTTGCAAAATAAAGATTTCAGCTTTTGGCTTTCTTTCAGCTTCTCAGCAGTTTTACTTATAGGTTATAGAAGAAGACACCACACATTAAAATGACAAGCTTTCTCAAATTTCAACGTATAAATAGTACCGCACCGGCAGCCAAAAATTGAAAAAGTGATATGATAGAGATACCTATGGGATAAGAAAAGAAGTAACACAAGAAAAGGGCTTTAGTGTGTCAGAATATCATAATCATAACATGTTCTTAGAAGTTGGAACGTTAGAAGAAGAAAAAAAAGAAGTCATATTCAATTAGTATCACCTATACCGAAATAATATAACAAAAAATGGATAGAAGGAGAAGCCAAAAGAAGCTATAAAAATAAAGCTTAGCTTCAACTTTCATCTTTTTTAAAACTATACTTCTGGCTTTTAGCTTTCAACTTTTGAAGCTGAAAAGCGTCTAGCTTCGGCTTTTTAGATTTTAGCTTTCGGCTTTCTTCCTGCCCTGATAAGAAATGAAAATTTAATTTCAGGAAAAAAACAAAAGAACTGCGAAACATAGCTACCTACCTCAATTAGTTGAATGCGACTGAAATTCTGTTATCAGTAATCCTGTCCTCTAGCAAGATAATAGGAAGGGGTTTGGTTAGAGTACCCGCTAAATGGTAACAGGCTAAAGTTAGTCTGGTCCAGCCAGAGATGGAAAGCAAGCTAAAATGCAGTGTTGTTAGACAAAACAATTTTTTGTCATTTTGTCATTTTGTCAGACAAGCATTTCACTTTTTTTTTGTTATGTCATGAGTTTTGTCATGTTTGGAGTTTGTCATTTTGTTTTTTCATAATTTTGTTATGTCATGACAAAATTATTTTGTCATTTTGTCATATCCACAAATTTTCAGGTATTTTACTATTTTTACATACAATCCAATCCGAACAAATCATCAATGTTATTTTAACAAAGGTTGCATACTTGGAGGCTAAAAAGAAATTGGGATTTAAACCTGCACTAAAGTCGATTCCAAATTAAGTACGCCCAAATTTCCAAGGGGCAAGATAGGTGGCTTCACACTGAGAGTTCAATGATGCGTACTTTATTTTAGTGTTCACCAATCACAGTATGTTTACATTTTTATTGTAAAATCTGATGTTCGTGTTTCGAGTTTTAATACTATCGGGATTTGGAATTTTTAAATCGAAATGTCTCCGTCAATTGCAAATCCGTCTCTTGTAATCTTCGTTTCAGTGCGAACGCACTCCCCGTCTTGTTGCACTTCACCTCTGGTACATCTAACAATTTAGTGATAATTCGTGTATTGCGGATAGTGGCGGGTGTACTTAATTTGGAATCGACTATAGAGTGCGCTGCAAAATTGCCTGCGCGGTTGTTAGCGGGTGAAAATGAGTGAGTGACCATGTTGTGTACTTTCAAATAGAAACACTACTATCTTTAGTAGGGTAAAAAAACAAGTAAAAATGATTCTGCTAGTAGAACTGATTATAATTTAATTTTTTGGTGATGATGCAGTCGAATTAGGACAATTTTTTTTGAAAGTGAATTTCTAATCGACTAATGAATTGAGTTTGTACACGCTTACAGTATATCATGTATCATTTCTGCTTGGTTGACTTCTTAGTTTTGACTGATGCTGATGCTGATCACTTCTTTAACAAAAGTGTCTGAGAAAAAGGACCTAATGATGTTGGTTTAGATACATTTTCTAAGACATAGTTCCATGTTCTTCTAGTCTTCCTTAACTTCTTGATCCTTGTTCTTTTCCACCAATGTAATATTGGAATGACAAAATTGTTTTGTCATTGATTCATTTTTTTGTTATGTCATTTCCATTTTGTCATATGACAAAACTGAGAAATGGTTTTGTCATTATGACAAAATTCCTAAAATTCAATTGTCATTTTATTTTGTTATGTCTAACAACACTGGCTAAAAGCGTAAATGCTGAAAGCGGAAAGCCAAAAGCGAAGAGTTTTGTACCTAAAAAGCAAACGCTAGAATGCACAAATAAAAGTTTTATTTTTCCAGCTTTTCCAGTATGTATCTATTTATAAATTATAATATCAAATTTTCATTTTTATTTTCATTATCTCAACGGTCAGTGCCTCAGTGCTGTTAAAGTGTTAATTTATTGTGAAGCAGTGTTGTGAAAAGCTATTTTAAAAAAATTTATAATGTTGTACAAAACATTTAAAATTTAGGGAAAAGCCGAAAGTCAAAAGCGGGAAGCTAGAAGCTTATGATTTTTGCCTTGAAAAGCAAAAGCCAAAAGGGAAAGCTGAATATAAAAAAATTTGAAAAGCAAAAGTTAAAGTTTTATTTTCCAAGGTGAAAAAGCTAAAGCTGCAAGCAAAAGTTTTATCATATTGCTTTTCATCTCTGGGTCCAGCATCCCCCATCCAGTTAAGAAACATAATTTTTTCACGGCGCTGATAATTATGTTCTTGAATGAACCAGGGATGGGAAAGAAGCTGGAAGTGGAAGCCGGAAGTTATTATGTATCCTGACTCAAATCGAGAAACCGGTAGCCGGAAGCCAATTCCAGTTGGAAGCCAGAAGCTGGAAGAGAAGTATTTTGTTCATTTTGTTTATCGGCTTCTTTTGGGCTTCCAAGTTCCAACTCAGAGTCAGCATTTGGCCTGACTTGTCAGTCATTATTTATAAGAAAAGAGCTCTTAAACTCGTTGCTTTAAAGTCTAAATAGGTATATTATTTCATTTAAACTTGCTTCGTGCTTTTTATTCTTTGGTAAGGGGCGAGGGGCTTCAAAGATGCTAGAGATGAAATAAAGTGAAATGATGGGAGTTGGAAGTTTTTGAAATAACAGAAGATGGAAGTTTTAAAATCACAAAATTAAAAGAAGTTGGAAGCTTTTTAAAATTATGGAAGCCAGAAGCCGGAAGAGAAGTTTTTTCAATAAGCTTCTCATCCCTTTCTTGAACTCGTCCTTCCCCTCCAACTTCATTGCGGGTTGCATATTATTATGTTTCTTAAATGGACGCTGTTAAGCGTCTCAACCAACATTTGTAAGCAAAATGAGTTATTAGTATCGTTGGAAAGAGTGTAAAAAGTAGAATTTTTCAAAATTGGGCCCCCGATTCAAAAATGCGTACTCACGTTGAAAAAAGCTTATCAGTAAACGCTATATGTCATATAGTTTCTACAGGGCTCTTCAACTTCAAATCACGTGTTTCCTTTAAAAAAAAAAACAGATTTTGCTAGTTGGTTTCCCTTACATTGTCCCGTTCAACTTGTACTTCAAGCATACAGCTCCCAGCCAAAGTAATCCAGTGGTTAGCATACTCTACCATAGAACATAGAAGTTTTGATTGGTGACCCGGCAACTATTTGCGGTCGAAACGCTCACCAGGAGTGCTACAGTCGACTGTAATATGCACACACATACACACTAACACTCAGAGGTGCTTAGCAAATCAGATTGGTTAAAACTAACAGCTGAAAGTAATTTTTTTATTTATTGGGTTCGGCTAACGGCTAATGGCAACAGGACGCTGATTGGCTAGCTAACGGCTAGCTGACGGCTAAAGACTAGTCCACATTTTTGGTAAAAATAAAATAGGTGAATGGTAACTTGGTTCCAGTTCTTTTTCTTTCCCCTAATTCTGAGTCTGAGTTTGACCAAGTTTGCAGTTGCAATCCAAAAACCCACCAGAAAAGAATAGGAAAAAAATTCAGTTTGAATGTAGTTGAAACTCGAAAGGGAAAAGGCAAGAAATCAGCAAAATAAAATCAGTCGTTAGCTTCCGAATTTTCGTTGGCTTACGGCTAGCTAATGGCTAAAAAATTTTCAATTGGCTAGCAAACGGCTGGCTAAAAATCTCCCAAAAACTGCAAGCTACCGTCTAAGAGCTAATGGCTAATGACTAGCTAAGCACCTCTGCTAACACTAGTCAACAACAAAAATCTGGTATGACATGAAAATATTGATTTCTCCTGTTAAAATAGAAATATTATTGTTATTATTGAAAAATGTGTTTCATAATAGGTGGAACTCCCTCAAGGAAATACTGATGTGCCAGCAAGCTGGGCCCAAGGACCAAAGAAATAAGAAAAATACTGACATGGCCAAAGATTTCTGAAATTTGTTTTCTAAACGGCCATTAAGTAGACTCAACGAGTATCTTTACATTAAGATACTATTCATTGTACAAATTGTGGAAGGAAAAGTTCCACCACCAATATTGCTAAATGGTGGTACTACTTTCAGTTTCAATGGGATATTTTCTGGATTTATTCCCTTCACTTCATTGAGAAAGGTTTCAGTATGTTCTTTAGAAGAGAAAGCTGTTTTATTCAAATTATATCTTTTTTCACCGTTGTTGTACAGTCGCAATACATTTTCCTTACGTTCTAAAAACAAGTATTCAAAATCTTCGGCCATATCAGTATTTTCCTATTTCCTTTGGTCCTTGGGCCCAGTATGCTGGCACATCAGTGACTCCTTGAGAAAGTTCCACCTATTATGAACCACGTTTTTCAATAATGACGATAATATTTCTTTTTAACATCAAATTTCAGGATGAACAAGATGAAACGGAAATCATGCTGCATATTATTCGTGTTTGTGATAACAACATTTCACCATACGTTTGATAAGAATACATGTAAACAAACCAAAAGTGTGAAAGCCTAATGGGTGAACGGGCATTGTCGTTCACTAAACAAACGTACCGATCTGTACATTCTTTACACGTTAATATAATTAAATGAAGTTAATTATCCAACGTATCAGCCGAAGTTTTCAATTTTGTTTTGAACTTTTTTCATAGAACTAGAACAAGGATTTTCGATAAATAAGAGGTCCTGCGGCTCTTGTGAATCTTGTTTGCATTTTTTACTGATAACTCGGGCGATTCTTTTGTGAAAATCGTGTATAAAACCCAGTGTGTGTTTGTTTCTCTGGATGTATGTACTTTCATGATAGGGATGTTATGATAGTAGATTTGTTCTGTTCAGAATATACATACCTAGGGGTAATTGACTAGAGACAGACGAATTCCTTTTTGATTTTCGAACCAAGGTACCATAATTACTATAGATATCTACATGGTAGGAGAGATTCCTGATTGCCTAAATTACAGGTAAGTGAAATTATGTAATTAGGTATTTAATGTACATGGATCTCCATACGTGCATAGGGTGCAGTCGCAAAATGCACATGATACAATGCGATGAGACGCTAAATAGAAGAGAAGATGAAGTAGGACAAGAGTAGTACTAGACGATTCGAAAAGTGTCTGAAAAGAAGTTCAAGAAAGGTCGAAAATCTCAAATAGGAGAAGTTCGAATCTTCTAAAAACACACGAGTGAAGAATCCATTAATGTACAAGTAGGCTCTTGCATCCAATGAACTGTCAACAAATAAAAAAAGAAGCAGAAAAGCTTCTAAATTACTCGAATTTCTGGTCCTCTTCTACAAAAAATGTATGTTTTTTTTTTACTAATGTGTTCCAAATTGGAAGTTTGAAACTTCTGGGTTCTGCATCCTGGGAGAGTAACTTGCCAAGAAGTGATCTAGGGCAACTTTTGGGCAGCCGTGCAGATATTATTGATTTTCACGCAATCAACTTCAACATTTCTGTTCAAAATTTATCTACTTCAAAGATATGTTAATGATGATCGTTTCATCACCTACTGTAAGGAGGTTCTTGATCATCAATTAAGAGTTTTATGTTTGTCGGAAAATCCCATGTAACGTTCATGTTAAACTTCAAGGCACTATAGCTATATTATTCATGAAATCTAAAAGAAATGTAGCCTCTGTCATAAGAATCCAAAGGAAAAATTTTAAGAATGTCTTGATCACATTTCAAAAATTTAAAAAACTTCCTGCTCCACGTAATGCTGGTGACAGGTCAGTCTTCTGACTTAATTAAAAACGATTCATTGTCTTTCTCACGAGTTATTAAGTACAGGAAAATCGAAATAACTCGATTCATCCTCAATATGAGACTTTTTTTTCTTCTTTGTTATCTTTCAGTAAAACTTGGGAAAGAAGCTTAAATCTTAACTTAAAAATATGTATAATAAGGCGTCGTCAAAATCATTCACAAGTACAGTGAGCGAAACATTTTTTCATGTATTTTTCAATGAAGTTCTTCATAAAAAGGCTTTTTTGGAGAAATTCTTGAAATTTAGTTTGAAATTTTGTAGGTACAGGTTGACAGTATGTAGTTTGTATGTCAATAGATGAACCATTTTTGGCCATAAATTGAAGGCTTCCTAAGTAGGTAGGTAAAAACACGGGAAATGCTGAAGTCTCTCAAATAGAAAGGCTCCCTTAAAAATTTCTAATTGTAGGTAACAAAAATATTTTTAACTTTTCAGTTTATTCTGGCGATTAACCGATGTGGTAATATTTTGTTATAGATATTTTCTTTGAAGCCTGTTGTATAAGATGCACTGGTGCATATAACAGAATCCTATTTTTCCAATTGAAGGTACATTTTCCTCGGCTGTATGTCATATATCATAGGGACTCGATAAAAATATAGTCGTCATATGATGGTGTAAAATCATAACTATTGCACGATAACAGCTATATCTCAGTTCATGATAACAGAGTTTCCAACTTACCCTTCTATTAATGAGGTCAGCTTTACCGATATAAAAACTATTACAGTCTGAACACTTTTTTATTATTTGAATACCCAGCTTCGGTGATGAACTATCATACTTTTTGTGAATTTCATAGAAAATTTATTTCCATTTTCTCTAACGTAGTTGTAGTCGGTATATGAACATTTTTCAGAATGAGTCTTCGACTATTAGTTCATCTCTTTGTTTTGAACTCCTTGTTCGCGTTTTGCTTCAGCCTCAAAAGTAAGTACATATCCAAAAGAAAAAAATCCCGATGATTCAATATTTTAGGTTCATGTTGCGAGCACATCAAGTTGGAAATTTAGTATCTGCTATAATTTTATAAACATTTTTGTACAATTTGGTAACGTCAGTCCAAAGTACGAATAGTATTTCACTCCAAATTGAGATGCTAAGAAATCTTGAATTTTTATCGTTTTCTTTTCGTCGAGGATCAAAATGTTTGTACTTTTGAATATAAGCTAAAGATTCGCCTTTAGCTGATTTTGTAGGGTCAAATAAAAATAGATTTGTATTGCTGTATGCAAGTATATCTTGATTTGGGTGCTTACACAGCTTATGCTAAAATTTCAGACTGTGGAAGATCCAGTCCCAGCGTCTTAAATATTGATGGAACTAACGTCACAGTAGGCGATTTTCCGTGGCACGTTGCAGTATATTATGATGACGTATCAAATTGGAAAAAAGAAGACTCATTTTCAGGGCTGTAACCAGGTGATGGAATGTTTAGTCGAGGGGGGTTGTAGTTGGAAAAGGGTTGACGACACAGTTCACGAACCCAGTGATCGAGGATATTCTGAATTTTAAACATATTTATATGAGAACAAAAAATTAGGTTGGGCGAGTTACGAGCGATAGGTAAAAAATTCATAATTTTTGTGGTAGATGTGCCTTTTTTAAAGTCTCCTCCCCCTTATAGGTTATCACGATTTCTCTTCAAGAAACACTAATCTATGAAAGCATTGTACACTCCGCAGATTTCAGTTATTATTTTGATGCAACTGAGTCAACATTTAGGGCACATAAATTTGTCGAAAATATCAACGATGAAAGACCACAGTTACTTGCCACCATGCGCGATCACTTCAACCGTGACTGGAGGTGCTATGGAAACTGCATCTGTTGATCTGGCTGTAACATTTTTAATGGGGCAGGACCAGTACCATTTAAGATTGACATTGCATCAGAAGTAATGCAGGGATCTCGCGGAGTTTTTACTCTTTTACTCCTTAATTTTGTATAAAATGTTCATCTAGGATGGTCCTTATTTACTGTTGGTGAATACATTTCGTGTTTTCGGTCAGCACTCCGCCTCTTCCTTCAGATCATTTCCTAATGCTGAAGAAAATTTTCTTCAGAGTTTAAGCAAAACCGGAAATGGTTAATCCCTGCCACAAGGAAGAGAAGTTCTTTTACGGGAATTCACATTGGTTTTTAGAATTTGAGCCTCAGTCGCAGAGGGAATTTTAACAGTCGCTGAATTCATTTTAGAGATTATTTTCTTCCTCTCCCAAATAATTACGGCTTTAAAAAGGAGAGGATTAATTTCGAGTTAGTTCAGTTTCCGAGTTCTGTATTTGGTAGTTGGGTTTCTTAGCTTATTGAATCCATTTCAGGGGTTCTGCCTCCTTCCCTAAACCCTTGAGACTCCACCAGGGGACTAATCTCCAATTACTCCAATGTACTCGATTTCTAATTTCTTTAAGGCGACAGTAGAATTCTTTGAGTTACCGAATCAATTTTACAGGTCCTTTCTCTCCTGCTCTCAACCGCTGAGGCTTCACAGGTAGCTCGTCTTGAATTACACCATTTTCCCCAATTTCCAGGTTCTTAAATAACAACATAAAGAACTTGAAATTTGGGAAAATTCGACTGATTGAAGATTAGCCCCCTGTGGGACCTCGGAGTGCAGGGGGAGATAGAACCACTGAATTGGATTCAGCCAGCAAAAAAATCTTACTGTCGGTGTGAGGAACTCGAAAATTGAGGGAAATTGGAGTAACGGGGAATTAGCCCCGTGGAGCCTGTAGGGTAGAACGGAGGGAGGAAATCGCCCTGGAAATAAATTCAGTGACTCTCGAATTTCCCATCTGACAAATAAAATAATTTTAGGTTCATATGGGAAGGCTCCTCAAAGCGACTGGAAATCAAAGTTATTTCCTATAAGAACTTCTCCCTCTTGCGGCACGGGTTATCCTCTTCCGATTTTGCTGAAACTCAGCAGAAGTGTTCTTTTGAATATTAGGAACCGATGGGGAGGGGACATTAAAAATCAAAAGTCAAAAATAAGGACCTCCCTAATGTATCCATTCATGTTCTAATCTCTAAAATATAAGATATTTTATCTGAAACATTAGTGAAATTGTGAAATTGTAAGTATACAGTATTAATTTTAAGATCTGCAGTTTCATGTAGAATGATTAAAATATAAGCTGTTTTTTATCAGACTGAAGTGTGTATATTTGTTATTACCTCTGTATGAAGTAAATTTAAAACTTTTTTACTCTTGTAATTTTTCATTGGAAATCAACTGCGAGTGAAAAAATGATTATGAAGAAATTCTGTGGTCAAATCTGGAATCAGTGTGATGTCTAGATACTTTTTGTTTTCCTTCTAACCCAGAAACCTCTATTTCTTACCCATTTACACGTTTTTGATTTTCTATATCGCTTTCCTCCATCTACATTCAGTCGGGTTCGACGTTAAATAAACCAAATTTGATAACTAAAACACAATAATTAATTTCTGAGGTAGGTGAGTCCAATAAGGCCTGGATCGTTAATATGGCCCAATGTACCGATCTTGATTGCTGTGTTTCAAACTGCATTACAATGTACAGCCATGTTGTTCCTTTGTGATGTGGCAACACTGTCCACTTGTTTTTATCATGATATCAGTCATATCCACCGGTGCGAGGCATGACGATGATATTATCTCAAGAACAAAAAACGTGCTCTGATGTGGTTTTCATGTAACTTTGAGGATTTATTATATGTTAGTTAAATGGAATTTATCCGGATATCAAACGTTGGATATTTGTGTTAGTGGGGTTGTTTTATAGACCAAATGGTTTGAGTTCATTTTCAGCTCATGTCCTGCTCACTCCTATTTCATCCTCATGTAGTACTCAATTAGTTCAATATTATTAAGTAGTCTAGCTTTACTGTTTTTCAAAGGGATGTAGTCAAGTTTTTTAAATCAAGCATTGATCTTTCCAAACTGTTTTAGGCAACTTTTAGTCTATTTCTCGTACTGTTTTTCAATTTCCAGGCATGATACTTAAAGAACCACGTGGCAACTACATACACACACATAAATACACTACTTTTATTTTTAGATATCTTTCAAGGACCTATATTTAGTCCATGCTAAAGAAATACGTCGGTTAATCTCTTTGTCCAAGCTAGACCAAAATTTTTCTGTTCTCCAGTATAATGCCATCGGGGCATGTGATGTTCAAGAAAAATAATGGTATGTAACCTAATAAGGCCTAACCTCGTGAAATCAATTATTTATCATTTCAGTTTCTATTTGAATCATGCTTAATTTTTTATTTACCAAATTTCAGGTCGGGCCTTATTAGGTCTTAGGTCGGGCTTTCTTGGGTGTATCCAGCCTTATTAGGTTTTGAAAAAGGGGTATTTTTGGTGGAGAATCTGAGGGATATATGACAGTGTAGAAAAATTTCAAGATAGCTACTTTGTAGATATTTCAGTCAACAATTATCACAAAAAAAAAAAAAAGAAAAAAATGAAACACTTATATGAAAGCCTGAACAGCCAAAACCTTGAATTGGGGCCTTCAATTTCCGATCACCGTACCCAATTTTTTAATCATTAGTGGCTTCTAATAGCCTACAAAAGACTGGAATGAAGTAATCCCGATATAAGCATACGTTATAATCATCCAGTAACCCAGAGAAACCAAAAAATTGTTCACAGATTCGATGTTACATATAATGACAAGAATCTTAAAGTCTTAGTGCGGAAAGTACACGTATTTTTCTAATCACTGAGATAGAGATGGTCTACATTATGTTCGAAGGGAAGTATACTTAAGTGTTGATTTTACATAATTAATGGATCTCTTACTGAAGGTGTACGAAGTTGTAAGTCTGAAAGTCAAGATTCAGTGTCTCGTAATTGATTTCATATAAAATCTTTTCTCATTCTTCTTTTTCATCTTTTTTCTTTATAAGGGGCCCACATTTCCGTGTGCCCCGGGGTCAACAAATTAAAACGATGCAAACTGTATCAAGAACATAGGTGAATACGCCTCTGGGGAAACGAGTGAGTTTTATACACCTCTGTATTGTGTACAATATTATGTAGAAAAGTGCTAAAGTAAAAGGTATACGACTTCGAATATCAGATTAGGTTTCTTTAAGATGATCTTCCAAACATCGTAGCTGGACCTGCCGATATTGTCTGTTAAATGGAGCTTACTTCGTGCCCTCGCAATCGTTTAGCCTCGTTAATGCGTGTATCTGTCGATCCAGCTTAAAGAAAGAATCGCGAGGGAGCCGTGCGATGCAGACGTATCCGCGTGCACGGTTGCCTCAAATCGACAAACGCAGCCCTCGCTCGATTCGTGGACGTTAATCGCGAGCACATAAATTTGAGGACCCCCAGCAACTATACATACAACGAAATAACCCGTATCGATTTTCGTTACATTCTTTTAGTGCGCATCCCGGAAACCTGCCAAAGTTCTGAACTGCTCCGGAGATAGTAACCCTTACTAACCCACCCTCGTTCTATGTTGTGCGTTCGTTTCACCTCATCCCAGCGTTATACATATACTTTTACTTCCCTTTTTTTTTTATTATACCTCAAAACAGAGTGTATATTCCGGATTCGAACAACGCCCGATTCCGCGTGCGCCACTACCCGAGACGCACCGAAGCTTAGAAATCGTCCATTGCAGCCGAGTTCCCCGCAATATACATCGTTCGAAATCTGTCTTAGTAGCCAAGAAATGTGGTCAGCAATGAATCGATGACAACTGCAGTTAATGCGAGCATGAAAATTGACCCGGACAGAATTCCTCAGTTTGATAAATTGACTCCAAACGAAGTTTTTACATCACTGATCCCGACAGGGGCGGATGGCCTGCCGAGAAACTGGGCAAATTCCCGGTGGTCCGGCATAAATATGACCTGATGATCTGAGAATTGATTCAACATTTTCAATCCTCTCTTCAATGCTTATTTATGACTTTTAAGGACTTCCCTTAACGCTCTTGCTATGTTTCAGGTAAGTAGTGCTAACTTATACGCAGCAATTTTGATTTTATTCTTAGTCTTCACTTATTACGTTGTTATTGTCGACTACTGAGTACTGTGCCATTGGAAAATATTTTGAAAATTGAAAGAAACCGTTCAAAGGATTTAGAAGAGGTAAGTAAGCTGTTGATCATGTATAAAATGGGTTCTTAGTTTGATAAGTGTACAATTCCTTTGAACTGAGTCAAGCAGAATATGTACCTACAGTAGAAGATTCGTCTTGTTATGAGTAGATTCTAATGCAGTAGCGATGTTTCGTATCCTAGTGTAAGATACTTTCAGTAAATTGGTTAAATTTCAGATTAGGGTCACCTCACCGATCTCATTTCCAGTAAATTTTCCAAGGAATGATGCGATATAAATTATAAAAGTATTAAAGGTAATTTTGGTATTCTGTTTCAGGTTTTGAGCAATGAAGTTTTCGCTAGGCTATAATAGTGTAAAATCTGTAATCTGTTGCCAATGATTACCAATCAGCTGATGATTGATTGTTGACGATTATTCTTGTTTCTCAGTACTCAATCGTTTTTTTCTATTTCTAGTCAGTTGTATGTTCATCAGGGACTGAGGTAAGTTCCAAGTTGTACAGACTACAGAGTATAAAATAACGGTTTGTATGTGGAAATTGCAGAGATTATCTTTTGATCATCGATGCCAATGCTGAGTTAAGAAGTTAAGACAAACAGATGTACTTTGGATGTTCTCAAATCTGTACCTTTGTTAACAAGTTTTGATAGTATTAGTGATAATTTTGGTTGTGCTTGTTCTTCTTCTTCTTTTCTTCTCAACAGTCACAGTTCAGTTCAGTGGTGCGTCATTTCAGATGCGTGGTATTTGGTAGTGTTCATTGATGTGTGAGAATAATGGAATGCGAATTACCTACATGTCTCATAAATAGGTATGATGAAAGAATTAATGTCTAATTTTCATATTCTGTTTCAGGTTTTGAGGGATGAAGTCTTAGCGTTGTGACTGTCTTCACCTGAGAACGAAACAACGGCGCTCCTTTCTGTGGTGATTGTGGGAATATGGGAAGCAGTACCTAACAATGTCAGGATGTAACTGTAATCAGATAGCAGTAGAAGAACGATGCCGATAAAGTGATATTGTTTGCTGCATGGCATCAGCACCGGCATCGAAGCATCGTCATTTATTTCTTATCGCCTTGCAGGATTGTTCAGTGCAATCCGGATAACTCGCCGGATGATGCATTTTTTACATTGTCATTTCTTATTTTCAACATAATATTGTAAACTTTATTTGAATCGAAATAAAATTCTTCTCTTGTCTTTACTCTTTAGAGGATGAAGAATTACGATTTTCTAAGATGCCACCTGAATTGGTTGAATTGAATAACATTATGTAGGCATGTAGAAAATCAGAAGAACGTTTCTTAGCTCCGCGAATCAGTTTCATTCAAATTTGAGAGTCATTATTTCTTAATTTGTAGGCAGTTACTTCAGAGAAAGTTGGTTTCATCTTGATCTTTGTTGCGCAACTGCAGTCTGCAGCTTTACAGTTTGAAGCACTGATAATAA
The DNA here is from genome assembly GCA_031841125.1 of Acanthococcus lagerstroemiae. NCBI lineage: Eukaryota > Metazoa > Arthropoda > Insecta > Hemiptera > Eriococcidae > Acanthococcus > Acanthococcus lagerstroemiae. The sequence goes on along the minus strand of CM063114.1, from coordinate 24,733,419 downwards.
AGGCGCAGTCGACCTTCTTCGAGTAACGTAGCTGCTTTTCTTTCTTTCTTTCTTTCTTTCTTTCTTTTTTTTGGAAAAATCTTCTTGCAAAGAATTTCATAACCCCTCAAAGTGAAAACCTCGGATAGTGAAAAACCTCCTTAAGTGCACTGTATAATCGAGTTTACCAGAAACTGCTTAAGGTGGATTAACTTTAGAGAGCTCAAAGTCAGTGACTGTATTAACAAAGCTTTCAGTGTCTTCAGTGTTTCGGAAGACGGAGTGCTGGAGTACAAATGTAGAGCTGACTTTGAACCCTGTTACAAGAACATTTTGTAAAAGATCATTTTTATGTAAATTTTTCTGTTTAATCTTTTTTCTTTTGATATATTTTCATTAAAATGAACCAGCGAACGGCTCACGATTTATAATCGAAAAACTGAAATATGACTCACATTCCAGGGGGAGGGACTAGCCGCACTCAGATTTTAAAACATATTTATTGCGCTGACTGGGACCTCCGTGTCTTACAAATTTCACCAAAACTATACTCGCGTTTTAAAAGTTCTACTTACCCCTTTTTCCGATCTTATTTAACTGACTTATTCTGGAAGCACAGTGATTTGAGTCATTGGCGGCGAAGTGGGTGTCACGGCGTCGCAAGTGTGACATATTGATCGTTCACCTGTAGCAGAGCATCATTTCGTGACACTTGCATTTTTTTGTAAAATGTATTTATTAATAACAAAGCTATAAAGCGTTTAGGGCCAATTCTATGTTCTCGAGAAAAGAAAAAAATAATCACTTTTTCTAATGAATTACAAGTCCTGGTCTCTTGGTACCAAGAGAAAACTGTCAGATGTCAGCCATGACTTACTAGATGGTTAAGCAGGTCCTTGGGTACTACTGCTCTACTCACTAAAAAATTTCTGTGCTACATGAAATTCTGAGAATTCACCTCTTACGGCTTTAGATCTGTTTCAGTTTCTCAACATTCTAAGATTCATCGCACTCAGCTACGTTCAACATCTTTTAGAGACTCTTGAGGCTTTTCCAAATATACTTACGAATCTTTAAGATATCATTAAGACTTCTATAGACATGTTTTAGATTCTTCTACGCTTCTCCAAGTTAGCTTATGACCATCCTTCTTCTTTTTTTTTTTTACTCGTTTGTTTTCAGATTTTTCCAGGCTTGTACACGACTTTTTGAAATTCGTTTTGTGGCTAAAACATGTCAGAAGGGTCTTAATGAAATTTGATAAAACCTTCGAGAATCTCGAGTGCATTAAACACGTTCCATCGGATTTTGAACAAATTTGAAAGAGTCTAAAAATTCTCAATCCATAGCAAGTTTTGATTACAAACAAGTTCGAATAAATCTAATAAAAACAACGTGAAACATACCTGGAAGAGTCTCATAGAAATCTTAAATAATTCTAGACACGTTTTCAAGAGTCTCAAAGAAATTTCGAAGAGGCTTGAATAACTTTTTGAACACCTTAAAGAGCCTCAAGGAGTATTTCCTAAACGCTTTTGAGTCAGTTTCCAAAAATCTAAGATTAGTTCAAAAGATTCATAAATAGGTAACGGTTAAAAAAAAAGTCTTAGCTGGTCCAAGAAAAAGTCTTAAGAACCTCAACAAATCCCCAAAACCTCGTAACTTTAAATAATTACTATCAGACGTGAGGTAGTCTTGAACTAGTGTAGAAGAGTGTTAATGAGTCTTGAACATGTTTTGAAGAATCTTGAAAAAGCTATAACTTTGCTTAAAAAAACTTAAGCAGAGTCCTAAAAGAGTCTTAGAAAGCCTTAAACTCGCCTAGATCAGCTTTCAAAAGTCAGAAATTGATCAATAAAAGTCTTAGGAAGGTAACAGTTTAGAAAAAAGGTAATTTGGAAACTTGAAAAAAATTGGACATCTCGAGGAAATACAAATCTTAGAGAAGACTTGATAACGCCTGGGACAGTCTTGAGCTCCTGGTAGTATGTTGATGAGTTATAAAGTGCCTTAAAGAATCTTAAAGCATAAGAACTTTGCTTCAAAAATCTAAAACAAGGCCTTTCAGGGGAAGACGGTTCCTATTATTCTATTTGCTAGAAAGGTTTGAGACACGTGAAAGTTTTAGAGTTCACCGCCAATGATTTGAGTAAAACTGCTGCAATATTAGACTCGGCATACGACGCTCTTTACAAAGAGAAGGATTGCATTCATCCAGTAATGTGACATTAACTCGCATTCGTTTGTTTTAATTTGTTAGCTGGTGGATTAGGAGTAAGACTGTAAACTTGGTTTTGTGTATTTTGAACAGACGCGTAAAATTTAGAATAAAATATAAAGCTAAAATGTATGAAGAAGGCCCGCGTGTAATCAGTGATAATAAAACGGAAGGGCACGAATAATACTGAAACTGAGTTGGCAAATTTGATTGGTCTACAGTCAGTGTTGCTTTTAGTGTGCGAATTGATTAACTACTTTAGCGAAAGATGGAGGTAAATTACGAGTATTTGGAGTTGGTGTCGCTAATATGCAGCCTAAAGAAAATCTGTCCTAAACATGGGTGCCGATTTTTCATTTTTCCAGGCAGTTCCGAGTATAAGGTATGAGGACGATGCGCCCCCAGGTCATATTATTACAAATCCCTCTCCCCCACTCAAATAAGTATATTTAGAGGAAATAAAGCAATAAAGTCTTACATTTTTTTATTTCCCTCTTCTTTGCGTTCTTTCTTCCGTACTTCCGTACTTCCGTTTTTTTTTTTGTTTGTTTGTTTAAACGACCCTTCTCAGCCAGACACCGAGGGCCACTAGCCTCTTTAGCTTCTTTTGAAATCCATCGTTATTCCCAGGTATGGCACCCAGTAAGCTGAAGAATACTGGTGCAAAAAACCTGATCACTAATAAATTTTATATACGTCAAGCTGAAATTTTAGCATTTCGAAAATTTTAACGTATATTCAGAATTAGCGCTCAGGGACGTAGCAAAGAGTTTTCCAGAGGGGCAAAAATGGTTAAATTCCCAACTGACTCAAGTCAAAATTCCCAAGTATCAAAATTTGTTTGTATTAGCAAAAAAACGTTTGACTTGTGTGATTTTCCCAACGTTTGACATGTCCACTAAAATTTCCCAACTCTGGCGGAGGATCGGGACAGGCTACCCCCGTGGCCCCCCTTATTCTCGCCCCTGTTAGCGCTAAAAATTGGTCTCTATAGAAACTCTAATTTCCAATGATCTCAAAATTATAAAGTTCGTCTCATTGAGGGTTTGAACAAAAATTTGAAACTTCTGGTACTTTCATTTATAATTTCTTGAACTCTTTGAGGAAGACATAGATATCAGCAGAGGCATTTTTTCAAATTTGCCTATTTCTGCTCATTGCTTTCCACACGCATGTTTATTTATTCTTTTATATTTTTCTGAATGTTTGACCCAATTCTCTTTAAGACTTTCTGATATTTTTCTAAACCTGTTCCAGTCTATTCAAGGCATTTCTGAGACTTTCTAATCATGTCTTAGATTCTCTCTGCTGTATCCGAGCAGAGTCGTAGTTAAGTATATGAGAGAAGAGGGGGATCCGCTCAGCCACAGGAGAGCTCAATTCCACTCAAACTATCATGCTTTTCTGAAAATAGAAACGCTGAACTTTCAAAATACAATACGATTTTATGCCTCCCTGAAATTATAATCAACCTGAATAGCGCTGAAAGCTTGGAATGTGTGTTTCTCAAATCACTATACTTTGCATATGTGCCCTTTTTGCAGTGTCACCCTCATAACGTCAGCTGGACTGAAATTAGTATAAAGTAAAATGTTTTATCTCTTATGTGGTATATATACAGTAAAAATTCATCTGATTGGCACCACTGCGCTAAGGGCCAGTAGCGTAGGAAGAGTTTTTTTTTTGGGGGGGGGGAGAGGTGGAGGAGTGGCGAAAATTGTAAAAGTCTTTAAGTCGATAAGCAAAAAAAAAAAAAAAATGTGGAAATAATAAACGTAAACTTTTGCAAGACTCCCAAAACTTCACGAATCTCGCTTCTGAAATTTCTCAAGGCGCTTTTTCACGACTTTTGCTGAACTTTTCTCTAATCTCGCCCAAGGTTTGAGGGGTTACAAATGGTACTCTGTACCGCCGAATCTTTAAGGGGTACCATGCACCCCTGTACAATTCTTTCCCTCGTTCCGACACCACTACTACGGACAATCAGAGGTCTACTTATTTAACAAAAATTCGATTTTCGGGATAGAAGGTAATTTTAGAAAACCTTCAAAAGTACATTACAAATTTGAGACTCGTTCAAAATGTGATGATGCTCATTCAGATTCAGTTATGACTCGATCATACTCATTCTAAATTTGCTGAGACTTATTCTGGCTAAGTCAGACAGCATAAAACTCACTCAATTATTGACTCTTTCAAAACTCATTCAGAGGTGTGAGACTTCCTTGCAACTTCTTCTGACTCTGGTCAAGCTCATGCAGATGAACGGAGACTGATTTCGTCTCGAAAATGACTCGTCAAGGCTTATCCAGGCGGTGCAATGGCGATGGATGGTGGCATATTCCCCGATACTTTTAGAAAAGTTGGCACTCGGCAAAATCAGGAAAGAGATGATTTCTGTATCGGGTATCAACAGAAAATCAGCATTTCTATATACCCTCCCCCCTTCCTCAAAAATCGAACAAACTAGCAGTTACGGCTCTGATTTAGGTTCCAGGAAATTCGTTCAGACTCATCCTTATTCTGTCCAGGTTAAGATGAGAAGACACTTTGTCCTTGAGACGCATCACTCATCATGTCAGCATACTCCATCCAAATTTGACATTTCCAAAATTCATTCGGTCTCAGTGAAGACTTTTTCTAACTCTGTTGTGATTTATTCGCATCATACTGAGGCTCGTGAGAATCGTTAAAGGATAAGACCTTTCCTAATTCCAGTAAGACGCAGGCACAGTATGGGTGCGGATTTTATGCTATTACCTAACCCATAAAATGTGATAAGAATCGTTGCTATGCCCTTGGCTCAGCTCTCTTTAGAAGTCACTTCAAGTTAGGATGGTATACCTAAAGTAACATGACATTGTAACTGTCATTCTCATGGGTTTGTGTCCCGACTTTCCAGAAAGTTTATTTCTCATCGAAGCAGAATATATTCATTTTAGTTCGCGAATGTTTTACTTCTACGACAGGAAATTATCACTATGAAAAAGTTTGAGCGTTGATAAAAATAATGTTACCCGGTGTTTTTGTTTTCGGCAAGTCTACCTTGAATCATTATCGTATGCTTGCTTTCACCAACACTCTCTAAGAAAAAATATGTTTATCGAGAAATAGTTTTATACTGCTTATCAATTGTTACCATATTTTCAAAAGTCCTTCCAATAAACAATTTGTTTGAAAATTCCGCCATCACATGAAGAATTTGGTTTAGTTTCCTGTACACTAGATACACAGAATGCTTTCTTCTACCTGCAAGTAAATCGACAACTTTTTTCCTATTTCAACAAATTATAGAAAAATTGCTTCCGATTAATCCGCTTTATAAAACGTGTTGATACTATCCGATCGAGTTGAAAGGCGTAGAGATATCTTTGTATTACTTTGAACAAAGTCCAGAGTTGGGGACTGGATCCGGAAAAGTTTAAAAATTAGGATCACCTTAATAGTGGCCATATACGAAAAAACTGTAAGTGAAAGATAATTTAAAGAACACAAATTTAGAATCAGGATAAAAATTGATCGAATAAAGTTAACTAGAATTTGAATGTTTGGGGTGACCATCGTTTTTGGGAAATGAAATGTTTCGTGAAAAATCTTCATGTAAATGACATGTCAAACTTCGAGGTCCCAGAAGCATGGGTTAATATTATTCAACAAATCTCCTACTGGTACCACTTTTCTGTCTATCTCAAATCTTGAGAAGAAAAAAAATTTCAAAGATAGAAAACTTTTCAAAATTTGACCATAACTTAGTTCCTTCAAAAGTAAGAGTATGCAAAAATATTTACATATTGTCGGAGTATGTTACCTGCTTACGAGGTGGAAGGGGGTCATTTCAAGAGACACCCTATATTGGAATGTGGAACGGAATGTAGAAGCGCTAATGTGCACCTCCTGATAAAAGGTTAAGTGATAATGGGAAATACGGGATGTTTTTGTAAGAAATGAGTGGGTGGGAGGTTTTGGACAAATTTTGGGAAACGATTTTGTGTAAAAATACAGAATAATTTAAGGCGAGTTTTTCGCGTTTAATAGGATGCCACGGTCTTCTGTAGCCTACCCACGAATACAAGATCATTTAAAATTTGAATTATCCAAGTCTTGCGAAAAACTGCCTCACCAAAAACCTTCGACCGTTATGGATTCATGTTATTCACTATTCAGGGGTCAAACTTGGCCTAACAATATTTTATTTAAAAAAAAAAAAAAAAGTTATGTAGGTACTATTCATAAGATCAAATCAGCACATGGTTTTTTGTTTTTTCTTATGAAATCGTGCATGTTTTTCAGTATATCCAAAATCTCCTACAGGTCTGTTTCAACCTTCCTACACCATGGGGAGAACTTGGACAAAAATAGAGTTTTTTTAAAACTGAAAAATTATGGAGCCTATTTCAAATGGGATCACGGGTGTGGTGGTAAAACCTTTAAAAAAGTTCAAGGTTTTTGAGGGATTACCTAGTCCAACTTTCCCAATGAATCCGGCTCTATAAAATCCAGTACCTTAAATTTTGTCCAAATCCTCTCCAGTCTCCCTTACTGCATTGAGCTTATTACTGACTGTCTTTTCTCCCATGATGCGTTTCGTATACAAATTACCGTCGGCTCCTGCCGCCAAGGGGAGGTTTAGTGGGAGACCTGCTCCCTGGTTGGATAGCGTGAAAAAGGAAAACAAACAGTGTTGACTAACACTGCGGGAAAAAACAGTATCCTACTTGTAGTTATTAGTTCTTGGTACTACATTGAACCTATTACTGAATGTCTTTTCTTTCTTGATGCGTCTCTTTTCATATATTGCCGTCGGCTCCTACCCTAAGCGAAAGGTTTAGTGGGAGAACTGCTATTTGGTTGGATTTCGTGAATTAGGGAAACTGTGTTGACTGACATCCAGTGAAAAAATACCCACCTCGTTCCTAGTTCTTGTTACGGCATTGAGCTTGTCACTGAATGTTTTTTCTGACATCATGCATCGCCTTATATTGCATTCGGCTCCTACTGCTAAGCCGGAGGTTTAGTGGGAGAACTGCTCTCTGGTTGGATGGCGTGAAATAAGGAAGAAGTATTGACAAACACACAGCGAAAAAAATACCCACTCCTATTTTTATTAGTTCACGCTACTACATTGCATGCGGTCGGCTGTCTCTGTGTTCCACCTGATGCCTGATCACTTTTCACTGCACTTTACTTTAAACTAGTTGTTTTCAAAATTACATTTACCTATTCATGTATGTATACCCAGTTGCCTATTTCTGACATTAAAAATCGCTAACACTACTTATTATCAATTTGTTCATAGTATTTTTTGAGCTTTTTCATTGTCATCAGGCTTTTTCAGAAGTCCAAGTCACGGAGTTTACGACACGAAATTCTTTCGAGTAGTCGAGTTAATGGAGTAGACGTTGCCCATTTCCTGGCTCACCGGCTCTCAAATTTCAATTCAGAAGGCAAGGTAGAAAATGATCCTCAAACAATGATGCATTGTGGTTTCAAGTAAGGTCTCAAAGAAGCTCATTTGTGAGCAATCTTTTCCATCAGCTTATGGCTGTACCGCTTCAAGAGCTCACTGAGTCACGACACGTGCTGGCTCATAGATATACCGAAACTGTAAGGACAGGGGGTGGGAGGCGTTGACATTGTAGGAAAATTTCGTGCTCCAAAGATATTACTTTCAAAACAACCGAACAAAAACAGGTTTGCAAAGGAGAAAATTAAATGTGTTTATGGGCATGGTTGAAGGATGGCTTGAACCCCGTCTACCTCCACCACGTACCTACGTGTCTGCGAATACGCTTATTATTTCTCCTGCGGTGCCAAGTTTTGTATACGGATTAGAAAAGCTCGCACCTCAGTCGTCCGGGTCTGAATCTTTACCTTAACATAAACTATAAAATTCATTCTAATTTTATTGTAATTCATCAGAGTGGTGTTCGAATCTGCCTGCAGCCTTCTTGCTGTTGCTCTCCTTCACCACGAAAAGAGCCCCTCGGTATTTTCGTTATCCTCACGAAATTATAATCAACTTCGTCTTACATGTTATTAGGAATAGGTGTCATCTATTTTGAAATGACGAGCAAACCAAAACAAACATCCTCGTATCCCATTCTGTGCAAAGAAAATGTACGATCACGACTGAAAGCAGATGTCATTCACTTTCGCACAGTTACTCGCACCTTTTACAGGAGACCCAAACAAATACTGAATGGAAATTCTCATCGAAGGCAGTCGATGTAACAATACGAAAAAATATGATATCTGGGGGTATTTTGAGACCACACAATAACGTACCGAAGTAAACATCTTTGTATAAGGACCTCAAGGAAAAAGAAAAAAAAATCGTAAAATATTGTCATGCGAATCAATTTGAATAATGGAAGTATAGAGGGGGGGGGGTGATATAACACCAGTGAATTTAGATATACGTGAATATTTCGAAGTTGTCTTTCCAATTTGGAAATAACACGTGTATACTTTCAGTGAAGTTTGAAGCATTTGGATGCTGACGGAAATGAAAACTGTAATATCTAGATTTAGTATAGGTACTATGAGGGATCTACAAGGTTGGATTTGAAAACTTAACATAGTTCACCTAGTTACTAGAAAGTGCTATGAGAGAATTGCTGTCGCGAGGTTAAGACCTTTTGCTCCGTAGTCATGACCGAACTCTGAACCATTTTCTATTACAATTCTATGACGATGTTTAAAATTTGCAGAGTTTTAGATCTGTCACTCAAGGGGGGAAATATTTGGAGGTATTTGTGGTGAGTTGGTTGGCCATCCTGTGACCATGAGTACCGCTGCAGACTTTGTTCTATGCTAGAGTATCATAATCCTGATCCAGAAAGGAGTTACATTCTTCTCCAGGAGAAAATACTGGAATGTTTGGTAAGATTATGCATTTTTGGAAAATGTAGGAGGACAAGACCCCGTTTGCCCCCTGGTGGACCCAATGACATGGATTTGCGAAGCTATCTTACAATATTAATTTCTGCGATACGAGTGTATGAATTGCGAATGTATGTACTGCGTATATTTTTCTATTAATACACCCAGTCAATGAAACGGAGTTACCGGGCAAACTATAAAACGACAACAGCTGTTGACAGTTGCAATTTTTTTTCTATCCTAGTTGCCGGAGGACAGAAAGAAAGAATCTCTTTCGCACCAATCTTTATGTCGTTAGTGCAGTGAGCACGACAAGATACGACAGCCATTATGTTAAAATATCGCTCGTTTATTCGCATCATGAAAACATTAACAATAATTTATGTTTACTTGATTTTCTGCTTTGCATGTTGGTGTGCATTGAAATGTAATTACGATGTACCCAGTGTTGAGTCGTTTTAAAGACATCGAATAGCGCTCGAGTAGGAGTGCCTTGCCTTTATAAATTCAAGAAGCTCGGTGAGATAGCACTTTTCGAGAAGGCAAGGGCGTAGATAAGGGGATCCTCCTTTAGCAAAAACAAATCAACCATTGGCCTCTATAAGAATAGAATCTAGGAAGTGAAATAATACATTTTAAAGGTCAGGCAGGACAGAGAAAACCATTTTTTAGACCCCTGCCCCTTGTAACGGAGCTGTCTACGTCCTTGCGCAAAAGCAACTTGCAACAAGAACAATGTCAGTCAGCAAGCAAAGGTCTTTACTTCAATTTTTCGGCTCACATTTTCGAAAAAATTTCAAAGATAGAAAACTTTTCAAGATTTGACCATAACTCAGCCCCTTCAAAAGTAAGAGTATGCAAACACATCTTCATATTGTCGGGGTAGGTTGCCTACTTACCAGATGGAAGGGGATCATTGCAAAAGAGACACCCTGTATAATTTTGTATATAATTACCTAGTTTACTTCTTTGGTTAAATAGAAACAAAAATTATTTGAAAAAAAAAAAATTACAAAATGGGCAAAAAATTGCAAACATTTACATTAAAAAAAAAATAGGAAAATAATTTTTATTAGTAAACAACTGCACCAAGGTGTCATTTGACTAGGTATGCCGTGAAGTATGTATGGTTGCCATGTTTCCCCAAAATTTCGACCATTTAGGTGCTGAGCAAGCTGTGCGAATTGGTGATTGTCTAAATCCTCCCCAGTCTCTCCTACCAAGAACTAATAACAAGGGTAGGGGGTATTTCTTTCGCTGTATGGTAGTCAGCACTGTTTCCCTAGTTCATGCCATCCAACCACAGAGCAGTTCTCCCACTGAACCAAACCTCCTGCTTAGCAATAAGAGAGCTGACGGCAATATAAGGCGACGTATGATGGAAGAAATGACATTCAGTAACAAGTCGAGTTTGAGAGAACATGAAGAAGAATACCCACGATCCTTAGTAAATTATTTTAGTTAACTGCAATATTAGTGAAACTGACATACTTCTATGTAAGTAAGATTTATTTACAATACTGGTTCTAGACAGTTCAGTAATTGCTAATTTTCCCCCCAGTTCACGTAGATGTTCTTATTTGACAACACACACAGACTGGCTAAGCGGGAAACCGGGAAACTTCCCGGTGCGCTCCAAATTCGTAGGAGAATTACAATCAAGAAACAGGTTCGATTGGAAAAAATTCGCACAAAAGGTTTGATTGCTGAAAAATGTTGAGGAAGGTGTCTATAGTAAGCGGTGAAAAACTACCGCCCTCTCACTGACGCTTCCACCATTATTGATGAAGGAGGCTACACAAAATTGAATTTTAAACGGTTTTCTTGATTTTTCTCAAATTCATGACATTCTAGGAAGAAAATACTTCTGTAAAAAAATGTTCTTCGTAAAATTTTCTACAAAAGAGCTTAGTACAAAAATTTACTCACAAGTCGTATTTGAGGAGCTACAGCCTTGTCGAAATTCGGAATAATTCTTTATGCATTCTCAAATCTGGAATAAATTCTCCATGCGTTATTCTTATCGCGTACTCACCGATAGACATACTACGCAGGGCTGCAAAGCCGAAAACTAAAACTTCGGATTCGGCTTGAACTTTTGACCTTCAAAAATAAAGATTCGACTTATTCGGCTTTCAGCTTCGAAATTTTTGCTTTTCAGCTTATGGCTTTCAGCTTTTGAAGCCAAAACAATAAAGATTCGGCTTAAAACTTTCGGCTTTCAGCTTTTTTTTTCTTGTTTTTCAAATTTTGCAAAAAAAGAAAAATCTATTGGCACTTTTCATTCCACAGATGACAGAAGTGGTTGCAATTTAGTGAAAAATTTGCTAACTAAAAATTGAGGTAAATGTGATTTAGCATTTATGTGAAAATGTGAATGTACTTTTATAGTTTTATTTTATAATTGGATTTGGCTCCCAGTTTTTTTAATCAATATTGACAATAGTAGAAAAAAATGCAACAATAAAAAATTGAGACTATTTGCTTCTATAATTCTGGGTTTTGAGGTTTAACCTAATCGATTGGGATATAAACCAGTACTAGAGTGCGCTGCAAAATGACCTGTACTGGTGTTAGCGAGGGAAAATGAAAGGGTGGTCATGTGTACTTCTAAATAGAAAAATCTCCATGATCACTCATTCATACCATTGATAAGGCGCAATCGTACCAACATTTGCAACTCTAATTTATATCCCAATTTCAGTGATATACAATCATGTTGCATGTTCACCCCTATAGGGCTTTTCCAGTACTCCATATTGCATACTTATTCGCCTGTCCTGTTATCAAGTTGGTAGTTTATGATCGGGACATAATCGTAATTTCGTAGTATTATGGTCGTACCAGTGAGTTTTGAATTTTGTTTCTCGTGATGTACCTTATGCCTCGCCTGTCTTCTCTGTTCTCTGTATAATTCGAAATTTTTGTTTTTGATCATTCCTCATAGTCTTATCGTATGACCATCGATTTCAGTAAATAACAGTTAAATTCTCGGCTTACACTTTCGGCAACACAATTCAGCAACGTTTGTGTTGCCGAAAGAATTCAAACTTCCTCAACAAGTTCTGATCTCTGTCGTTTTCAAGTATTCGCTGCATTCGGGTCCATTTCGCACATCAAAAATTCTGTTATCCGCTACCAGTTTGATAACAGGAAAGACGGATAAGTATGCGATATGGAGTATTGGAAAAGCCCTATTTTTGATGACTTGGAGCGCTCCTTGTAGCTATGGGACCTCAGAAACTTCAATGTCCAAATTTCAAGTTTTGGCTTGAGAGATAATCATATAGTTAAACAGTTCCTGTTTTGTAATTTGTTCGTTTCATTCGAATAGAATACATTTCTCATTTGGTCATTTCTCATTAATCATTTTGACTTATTTCTCATTGGGATGTAGAAGCGCTAATGTGCACTTCCGAATAAAAGGTTGAGTGATCACATACAGAAATAACATTGCCGTAAATGGAAAATACGAGGTTTTCCAAAAATCCTTATAAAATTAAGAAATGACAGACATGCTTCAAATTTGAACTGTGGGGAGCTACATATCTGAACTTGCGATTAAAAATTTAATTTGTCAGGTAGCAAAATTAATAGAAGTAAGAAATGAAAAGTGCCTTATCAGCTTCTTATCAGTTACCGGCATGATGTTCTGACTGCGTGCAGGCCTGTGGCCCTAAAAACATTGTTTCCTTTTTTTTTCTCTCTCTCTCTCTTACCTACTTTTTACATCTTCCCCAGGGCCCGGATTTCCTCTGCACGGCTCTGACTGCGTGAAAAAAGGTCCTTTGTCTCATAAGAAATTCATTGATGGAAGGCTCTTTTTCCACTCGCGCTTTATTTTTTCCATGATCACTCAATAAGGGTTCACAAAACATCCGCTAGATGTCAGCCACTTCGATTCCGAGTCCCAATACAAAACAATTAAAGAAAAAACGTAAAAAGCTGAAAAAATTCAAGTTCGACTTCGGCTTTCAGCTTCGAAATTTTTGCTTTTCAGCTTTTGGCTTTCATCTCTTGAAGCCAAGACAATAAAGATTCGGCTTAAAATTGTCGGCTTTCAGCTGACTGTGCAGCCCGGGGTATACGTCGGACTATATATGGCCGCTGTTAAGCAAAAAGCGACCAAACGACATTTTTTGAGAAAATGAGTTATTAGTATCGTTGGAAGGCGCATAAAAAGTAGAATTTTTTAAATATGGGGTTCCCGAATCAAAAATGCGTACCCATTTTGAAAAGAGATTATCAGTAAACGCTACGTCATGTAGTTTCTATATGGCTCTTGAACTTGAAATCACATGTTCTTGAAAAACAGATTCTATCGCTTGGTTGCTTTTTGCTTAACAGAGTCCATATTAAGACGATGTCGCTACTGTAATGCCACATGAAGCTGCCGAAAAACTTGGTAATTTTCAATATAGAAAAGCCAAAAACGGCACAGTTATACCTACAAGATATGCAGGGACATACCGAAGAGTTTTTCTGTGAGGGGGGGGGGAGGTAAAAATTGTGAAAGTCCCAACTGACTCAACTCAGAATTCCCAAGTATCAAGACGAGAAAAAAAAAGACCTGTTGGATTTTTCCAACTGACTCAACTCAAAATTCCCAAGTATCAAAGCAAAAGAAGAAACACCTTTTACCTTGTTGTTTGGTTTTCCCAATTTCTCAACTCAATTCCCAAGTATCAAAGCAAAGGGGGAAAAACTCACCTGACTGAAATTGTAAATTTTTCCAACTGCTGAATGAAAAATTCTTACAGGGGAGTTGCCCCCTCCCCCTAACGGTACGTCCCTGAAGATATGACTAATATGAGCAAGAAAATGACCGCGAAAGAATTTTCCTTGTTTAAATCTGAGGGATACTCCAGTGTTCATCATACCTCGCTAACAACGTGAATAAAAGTCAATCCATTGAAATGCTGAGAGTACATTTGATAGCAAACGAAATGTCAGTTCTAGTTGCTCAGGATGACGCTGACAGACGCATTGTTCGGGAAGCCGTGAGGCTGCGAGAAAGTGGGCAGCTGACAACTGTTGTTGGTGAGGACATCGACCTTCTTAGTTTAGTAATCGCCTTGGCAAATCCACACATCAAGGAGCTATTATTTATGAAAACCAGTAGAGGTAAAGTGGCTCAGAAAATATTCTCTAGCTTGGATAATCAAATATATATCGTGAAAAAGCACTTTTTTTTACATGCCTGTACAGGCTGTGATATAACCCTGGCTCTCCTGAATGAAAGTAAAATTACCAGCTGGGTAACATTGATGTTGGCTTCCTGGCTTCCAAAATAACGTACATATCGCAAGTCTTCGACTGTACCGACAGTAGAAAAGATGTTGCCGCAGCGTGTGAAAAGGCCATGGAAATACTGTATGGAGCAAATGAGGATGACTCTTTAAGCGCGCTTTGATTTTAGAAGTTTTGCAGTATGGGTGGGAGAATGAAGGTGGAATTACGTTCGCTTCCAACCGACTGAGACCGCAACTGAAGAGCACACCGAGTGTACGCTCAAATTTAGTCTTCGCTGGATCGTGAAGTCTCCCCACTGGAATAAGACCGGATGGAAACTGACTCAGGTTTACAGCCAGTCAAAACAAAAGCTCCACAGAAAGTGATGGCGAGAATCTTCTGCGGCTGTAAGAAAGGATGTGGGCATAAATGTGACTGTTGGCTTTAGGTTTGCACTCACTTCATTCAGATAAACTTAAACTACAAAAGACTTGAAAGAGTACTGTTTCCTTTCTTTTTCCAGGAAACCTTGTGCAGACGGTTGCAAGTCCTGTCACGGCTTGTCCTGCCCTAATGTCGGGTCACGCTATTCACAGTTAGATGGTATAGACGAGTTTGATGATAATGATGAGTGATACGTACATGTAGTATTTTATGTAGAACAATTCGGGTCGTCCAGCGCTAGTATCGACTACTCATATCATCAACCAAAACGTGAGTTTTTGACACATGCAGCAAAATTTTGGAAACTAGGTATAAAAATAGTCTTAATCGAAAGAAAATTCTTTGTTCGAAAAATTCTTTTCTCTTTAAATACTTTAAAAACGTCTTACTTTTCGAGATATTTCAATTTTAATGAGTATGCACATTAATGGGGGAAATGCATAGATTCAAGTTTTCGTCCTTATCACTAGTGATTGATTATAGCGCTCTCTGACGGATGAAAGGCCCGAATAAACTTTTCTAAGCCTGTAACTCCTCAAGTATGACTTGTGATTACATTCTTGTAATGGGCTGTTTTGTAGAAAATTTTACAAAGAATATTTTTTAACTGAAATATTCTCTTCCTATAATGTTATGATTTTGAGAAAAATCGAGAAAATCGTTTAAGATTCATTTTTCTATAGCCCCCTTTTTCAATAATGGTGGAAGCTCTCAGTGTAGTGGCGGTGAGTTTTCACCACTTATTATAGACTACTTACCCAACATTTTTCAGCAGGCAAACCTTTTGTGCGAATTTTTTCCAATCAAAATTAGTAATTCGCTTGGGCTACGTGGCTAATGCATATAATCATTTATCAGTCAAATATGTATATGTAATATTTGGACGCCAAAAAATTGGAGTATCAACGTACCTTTGTTGCGAAATGCGTTTAAAAAAAATTGCTAATTAAAGAAGTCCCTGTCACCGCCTCTTCTGCGAAGCGCCCTTTCAGTTCTGAGATTTCCCGCAGCGCCCGAAAAAGCCAGTCCGTGTGTGTTTGACAACTCCTAGTAAATCTCATGTGAGCAATACTAAATGGATGTGCGCCGTAGAATGTTTTTCCAGTAGAACCAGTAGTAGATCACGGTCAGTAGGAGAAATAAGCAGGCCACAGAATCTTCAATCTAACAAGTGATTTGATATTTAAAAACTAAATAGGTACCCAAGTGTTACTTTTGGTACTATAGTACACGGCTCCCAACAGTCACCTCTTCCACTGCTCCAACTTACAACCTCGCACCAGCGGGCATCAGTTATCTTACGGTGCAATTTCTACTCTAAGATTTGAATTTTCTATCAAATTTTACATCAATACACAAGCTATTCTTGTCCCCCCCCCCCCATTTCAAACTGTTCATATAGAATCAGTGAGTTTATTAATTTAATTAAAACGACATTTATGCCAGAAAAGGGATTTTCTTTTCTAATCATGGCCGTTTAGTACACTTAGTTGAAGTTGGGCTAGGTATTTTATTTCTCTCAGAAGATCACCTGGCCGACTTGTATCGAGTGGTCATAAAAACCATATTTAATCGCTGTCGAACTGGTACAAGCTCTCCGCTCAGATACATGTACAAATAAACTTACAGAAAACGCTAATTTTCTCAAATATCGCCGAGAAGACACCCGCTGAGGAACGATTATAAAACGCACCGTAATTTACCTTATCGTGTGCCCTCTGTATTGTTATTTTCACACCTGAATCGACGGGACGCCGTTCTCTTTCCCCCCTTTAATAATAATGAATTACAATATTCAGAATATGTAGCAAGTCACATGGATATGCTCATTATTTCTTGTTCTTTGTAACTGCTACCGGTGTATCTAGTTATTTGTTGTATAGCATTTGTTAGTTCGTACACGTTTTAACAGTGGCTATAAGTTTTCAAATTGGTACAAGAATATCGATTGTCGATGCTTAAATAGAATTGTGATTTGTTGAACAGCAAAATGAGTTTACAGAGATGCCAGTTTTATGATAACTTACATTATGGTATTGGCTTGTAGTCTTTAACTCGATATAATGAATGACACATTGAAAGGTGAACAAGCGACATAAAGCATCTACTCAACGTCTCTATCAGTGGTCTCCCACTGGTTCTGGGTGTACTGTGGTCAGTTACGCAGCATACGTTGTAAATGTTGGCACTATGTGCAATGACTGAATTAGTGTAGGAAGTTCGTAACGGTACCTTGTGTTGCTTTTTAAGACCAGTGGCGGTGATTTTGAGCGAGGTAAGTGGGTAAATGCCATCTCTGGGTATGGCTGGTACAGTAGCAAGTGACCAGAGAAGCTCAAATTTTACCTATCTTCTGACCATAGTTTTAGTACAGAGTTGAAACTACTCACGTTACGCGGTTAGTCCAGTTATTCGACATCAAGACAGGCTTACTGACCTGAAAAAATAAACAAAATAAATCATTAATATCTCGCAAGTAACTAAAACGAAACTTCATAGGAGAAAAGGCAACCGTCATATGCCTGAACAGAATTGTAGAAAGGCGGAACAAATTTAACAGACTTAGGTAGGTACCATCATTAGGAACGTTAGAACGTAACAACCAGATCCGAATAACTAACTTAATTCTCGAGTAACTTCAAGGAACTTAGTAACTGGCCCGAGTTCCAGAAGTTACTGCCGATTGGCCGATTGGAAAAACTGGTTCAGAACGTAG
The DNA here is from genome assembly GCA_031841125.1 of Acanthococcus lagerstroemiae. NCBI lineage: Eukaryota > Metazoa > Arthropoda > Insecta > Hemiptera > Eriococcidae > Acanthococcus > Acanthococcus lagerstroemiae. Next base: position 24,715,948 of record CM063114.1, on the reverse strand, counting down.
AATAGAAATCAATAAATTATCGGTTTTTAATTTTAACGATCAACTTTTTATTTTTCCAGAAACGTAATACCACGCTTTCTTTGAAAAACCAGCTAAATATTTCAACTTAATTAGTTCTGAAGATTATGCTTTTACACGCCAACATAGTTTATTGGTACAGGTGGGTATCCTCGTGTACAAGTTAAATAGTTTTACGACGTTGCCCGACCCAATCCGTTATTTCCATTTAATATGAGACAAATTCTGTATTCTGTAACCATTTCTCACTTAAAATATTTCATTCACGTTGCTTAATGTATAGGAATCAACAATCAATAACAGCTATATCTAATACCTGTTATGTATCCTGTTTCTCTATTAGCTCACGCAGTGTTGCAATTTTAATTCTTTTGGAGTCAGTCTATCTTGACTCTTTTCAACTCAGCTCTACGAAAATTTAGTTTAGTCTCTGTATCCTTAAATTTACCTGTCGTATCAATTTTTAGCTCTTTTGCTAGCTCTTTGAAAATGTAGAACAACTTTTCATTCTCACAACACTGTCTCTCTGTTGGCTTTTTCATAGCTCTTTCTTTAGTTTATGAAGTACGCTTTTCCATTTAAATCGTTTAACCTTTCATCAGTGCCTTCTTCTTCAGGCGCCCTATCTGGTACCGGACGTGGGTACTTTGGAGCACTGACAGTGTACTTGAGATACCTATGTCTCATGGATCAGTAAGATAGTACAATGAATTCGAATATTTCCTCTTCCGGCGCCATATCTGATGCCGGATGTTGGCGGTGGCGGTTTCTGATGCGCGATTCCATTGGGCAGGTTAGTCGGGGTAGTTTGCCATTGCTTTCCCCACAGTTTTGTTGCGTTAGAGTTTTCCTTCTCTGTGCCAAAGAGTGTGCAGCCGCAGTTCGCTTACCAGTCACATGTTTCACAATAAGCTGTCCACGACGTGCTCACGCGCAGTCCTAATCTTCCTGATCTAATGATAACACGCCCTGCGATTGTAATGCCGATTTCCCCTGGAAGTCGTTTTTCGCTTCGCTTGTCACTCGATTGGTGGAGCCGGCACCTAATGACTCGCTTGGCTACATTCTAGAGAATGTCACTCTAGGGACGAGCATTCTATGCCCCTGCGGGGCTTTACTATTTTTTGCTCATAGGAAATTGGTCAACACATGGTTGTTCAACACTCCGAATACTTTCCCCTTGTCTCTCACTCAGTTGCTAAGTACCTTAAGGACGTGTGGGGACGGGATTAGAAAGTAAATCGTTCTGAATTTCCCCTCCCGATTGCTTCCTGTATCCGCCATCAATTCCAGATCAATTCGAACATATTTAAATTAATGAGCTGACCACCTGCGGGCGGAGACAAAATCAATGTACAGAGACAATTTTGGATGCATGGCAAATTTATGCAGAACTAATAAAAAAACTCGCTTCAGCTCGGCTGAAATCTATCACTTTTCGATCCGCAAATCAACGACTACTTTATGCCGGACAAATGTAAACACGAATTTATGGCTTACAATTTGAAACAATATAATTGAATGTTCATTTAGAAACTCCATTTTTTACGATTATTAAAAAAAAAAAAGAAAAAACGAAGAGTCGTAAACCGTCGAATTTTATGAGTTTTCGAGTATAAAAATGTAGCTCGTTTGTTAGAAGTATTTTGTGTTTTTGAAACGTCGAGTAGGCGGCCGTTTTGGCGGAGAAGGCCTATTTGCCTGTGTACCAATAACAGGGTATCGATATCGATGCACCTTTCTAAATTAGTAGGTGCATTAAGTATTTACCTGCCCGGCCTGTCTTCCGTGGCGTTTTAATGATGAATAATTGGGCCCGGGCTCGAAATTAAATTTTCGGTACCATGGCATAATCATAAATCAAACATGCTATTTCTGATTTTGAAAATTATTCCTAATTTACCCATGCGTCATCACATGAAGGTATTTATAGCTGACTACATTGCTAAGTGTTCATCAAAATATTCTTGAAGCTTCATATCATTGGCTATAAATTTTGAGTATTATCTTAATAGATTATACTCGCTTTTGGTCATAATTGCCGGGTTCTTCTTACAGTGTCATTTAGTCAGTTATAGCCTTCTCACTTCCTTCGCACTACATCGCTATTGGCCTCCTGCAACTGGCTAAACGGATATTGTTCCTCAATAGTGGCGAAGTGGCCAGTAGGAGTAACTAGGATAATTCCCGGCGGCCTGACACAAATATAGCCCGATGATCCGAAAATTGATTTAACATCTTCAAGCCTCTTCAGTGCTTATTTATAACTCTTCAAGACTTCTTGAAAGCTCCTGCTATGTTTTGGATTTATTAAAATTCGACATGTTTAAGACTTTTTAAAGATCCTGCGGACTCAGTCAACTCTATTGTCTCGAGACTTTTTAAAGATTTTTCATGTACACCTGGCCAAAACCAGAGAGGAACTAGACCACCTGCAAGGGCTCGCTTGCGTGATGACAACGGGGGGCAATGAGAACAGTTCAGTTCAGTGGCGCATCATTTCAGATATGTGGTTTTCAGCAGTGTTCATTGATCTGAGTCTCAGTTCAATACAGTAGCGCTTTATTTCCGAGAAATCAATTAGTTGAAAATAATAAAAATAAATATAAGCACTATTTCGATTTTATTAGGGTCGAAAACAAGCCTTTTGCAATCACTTTTTTTTCTATTAGTTCTTTTCCTTCTTCAGTAGTACTCATTCATCTTGATCTCGATTATTTTTACATATGGATCAAGAAACATGTTCTGTGGAGATATCTATTTATCAGTTAATTTTCGAAGGAATAATACGATGTGAATTATGTATCATAAATATGATCAAGTGTATTAATGGTAACTCTGGTATTCTGTTTTATGGTTCAAGTGATGACCTGATCTCTTTCTCTTCGTTTTTTCCCCTTCTTCTTCAGTAGTGCTCATTGATCTTGATCTTCATTACTGTACGAGCGCGGCGTGCTTTATTTTCAATGTATTGAGCCAACATTTTATTTTGGATTTTACTTATCAGGACTGTTGTATTGCGCGTTTCGTACTTTCCTATGAAGGAAGTATTTTCTCAAGGTAAGCGAAGAAATTAACTAGATTTAGAAGAGGTAAGTTTGTTGTTTATTAATGTATGAAATGGGTTCTCGGTTTAATTAGTGTGAAATTTCTTTGAATCGAACCAAGTACATACAATGTTCTGTGGTACTCCTATCAGTAAATTTTCCAAGGAATAATGCGACGTGAATTATGTCTCATAAATATGTTAAAAGTATTAATGGTAATTTTAGTATTCTGTTTCAGGTTTCGAGCGATGAAGCCTAGCGTTGTGGTTGTCTTCATGTGAAGAGGGAACAACGGAACAACAGTGTTACCCTCTACAGCGATGATGGGAATGTGTGATGAGGCAAATGAACAGTTACACTGATAGTGAACAAGTACAGGGTAAAGCCTAACTATATATGATGCACAGAGAGTTTGTACTAGATTAGAACACTAGAAGCAGAATCGTATATATTACAAGAAGTATCAACAGCCCCGTTAGCCATAGGGGGGCAAGCTGTGGCTCAGCCCCCTCTAAAGGTATCTTGAGCCTCCATAGGCAAAGCGGGAGAAAAGTCGAAAATTTCAATATTTTTTAAAAAATCGCCCTATTTTATTAAAATAAAGGTAAAATTATTGCTTGAGCGAATGTTTTTCGAAAAAAAAACAACGTGTTTTAAAGGCGAAAAACTGCTCATTTTTGCATACCTATCTTACATTCAATTTCAGGTGCCTTGGGGGACATTCGCTCCCTTCGCCCCCTAGCTACACCACTGCCTCGTAGAAATCTTCACATTATATACTATGTGTATCCTCAAGCCCCCTCCCTCGGTAAACAGTCAGCACCCCCTACTGCAGATGGCTGACTTCAGGCCTGAGCATCGAGAAGAAATACTACAACAAAGACTACAAGTTTATCGAGCAACAAGCAAATCGAAATCAAATTTTGTAGCTTGCTGTTGAATTCTTGAATATAGTGAAGATATTCATCCTGAGGATGTATAAGTTGCGATAGATTGTTTTTCTGTTTTTTAATCATTCTATGTCAAAACTGAAGTACGTATTAATGAGGAACAAATGTAGTGCCAATGTTCTCAAAACTGGATGGCTAGTTAACAAGTGTTGATAGTATTGGTGATAATCTTGGTTATGCCTGTTCAAATTGAAATAAAATTCCTTCTTTTTGGTTTAAAAATTATAGATTAGGGTCACCTCACCGATCTGAATTGTTTGGAATTGATTGAAGAGTACCTTCCTGTTGACAGAATGATAAGTGATAGAGCTGCAAGACTGCAGTCTGCAGCTTTGCAATTTGAAGATGTTGTACGAGTGTCATTTTCAATGTATAGAGCCAAGGCGATGATCGTGAGGATGATAAAAAAGGACCTATGATTGTATGTATAAGTTGCGATTATATGCGAAGAGTGATATTCCAAAACGGCCTCTGTCCACTTTTCGAATGAAATAACTCGGTACTCCTGTGTATACCATATATGTACCACCAGTGATATTTGGGTTGCCTAGTAGAACACCTAGCTAAATGTTGGTAGGTTGACAGTGTAGGAATGTGTGTACATTTATGTCTTCACCAACTGACGCTATGAAATGAGCTTCGAAAAAAATGGGTGTAGGTCGTTTTGGAATATTTCTCCTCATGTGTAAGTCGCGGTATATATTCAGGGACGACACTGGGAGGGGGGATTGAAATCCACCCCCCTCAATAATCTCGCAGTCGGCAAATTTTGAAACAGTTCATTTGAATTTTTCATTTTTAAAGAACGTTTGTTTGTTTGTTTATTTTTATTATTACTATTTTTTTCAATTGAGAAGCATTTTGACTGAAAGATCAGCAAATTGTCAACTTTTTACAAATTTTATTGGTGAATTTTTAATTTTCAAAAATATTTGTTGGCAAATCCCCCCCCCCCCCAAAAAAAAAACAAAAAAAAACAACAACAACAACAACACAAACTACTGAAAGTCAAGTTTTGTCTCTGTATGTTGTTTTTGTATTTTCTGATCATTCTATGTCAATTCGGACAGGACAAATTGTAGGTTCGCTCGCATCGATTGAAGAAAAACTGATAAGGGAAACAGGACAAAAAGGGGGAGTTCAGCACAGCAGTTTACGGCAATTTTAATGTTTTTTCAAAATATCTCAAGAATGAATGCGGTTACCGGAAAATTGAAAAGAACATGCCTTGTAGCAAATGAAATTTCCTTTCAGATGAGCTTATTTTTATCAAAATCCGAGTGGTTTTTTTCGCATAAATATAGTATTGCATCTTTCTTGTTGATTTAATACGTTTGTTGTTTGTCCGGTCCGAATACTGAGTCACATAGTTATAACGATCAAATGTACTTCGGATGTTCTCAGAACTGGATGCCGGTTGACAAGTGTTGATAGAATTAGTAATAATCTTGATTATGCTTATTCAAATTGTAAACTTTATTTGAATCGAAATAAAATTTACTCTTTGTCTTTACCTGAATTGGTTGGAATTGATTCCAGAGTACCTTCCACCTATACTGTTGATAGAATGATAGAGATAGAGCTGCGCGACTGTAGTCTGCCGCTTCGCAATTTGAAGGTGTTACCGACCCTCTTCGAGTAGCGAAGTTACTTGTTAATTTTTGAGTGACTATTGTGTCCGTTTATATCTTTAGCATATAGCTGAGAGGTATGTGCTCTACCAACTGAGCTACAGAACCAATCAAAAAAACAAGCAGGATTCAGAAAAAATGTTTCAACAACTGATCACCTATTCATTATGAATCAAATTATAGAAAAATCCAACGAATATAATCGGTGCACTAACTTCCTCCTCATTGACTTTAAGAAAGCATTTCATTCTATAAACCATTTTTGTCTATGGAACACAATGGCGAAGCAGGGGGTAAACCCAAAATTTATCAGGGTAATCAGAAAGCTATACGAAGACTCCGAAGCATACATCTGTTTGGATAAGAAAGGCAATAATTTTAAAATTGAGAAAGGTGTAAGGCAAGGAGATCCTCCCTCTTCCAGTCTATTTAACTGTGCGTTGGAAGAAATATTCAGGAACCTCGAATGGGAATAAAAGGGCTTAAAAATTAATGGTGAATATCTGAGCCACCTCAGATATGTGGACGACGAGGCTATTATGGCTGAATCGATCGATGAACCGGAAAAAATGGGGGAGGAACTATGGATAAAAAGTAAAAAAGCAGGGTTGGAGATAAAGTGGAAAAATCCTTCATTTTGGCGAACGACAAAAAAAGACCAATGAAAATTGGAGGATACAAAGTTAAGTGGAAGGAAGAAGTAGTATATTTGGGTCAAATTTTGTCCTTTAAAAACCGGAGGGACAAATATCAGGGTCAGAAAAGGATGGAAAAAGTACTGGGCACTAAAATCAATTTTCAAAGGTAATTTTAGCAATAATTTAAAAACAAAAACATGGGAAAGTTGCACGCGATCGGTTCTCTCTTATGGGGCCCATACCTGGACCCTAACAAAAGGTGGTACGCAGAAGCTTCAAAGAACGCAAAGAGCTATGGAAAGGAGCATTTTTGGCATCAGGAGGGGGGGACAGAATTAGCAAAATTTTAAGGAGAAAATCTAATATGACGGACATAGGATACTTTGTAAAAAAAACTGAAATGGAAGTACGTCGGGCATGTTTTAAGACAGAAGGAAGAGAGGTGGGAAAGAAACGTAGAGGCTTGGGTGCCGTATGAGAGAGAAAAAGATCGCGCGGCAGACCGATGACTAGATGGGGAGACGAATTCGTGAAGGTAATGAGGTCCGGGTGGAGGAGAGTGGCCGTCCACCGTCAAAAATGGAGAGTTTGTGGAGAGGCCTATGCACAAACTTGGGCTTAGTCGCTGTGTCTCAGGGAAGGGGTACGCCTCTCCACTGATATCAACATCGCACCACTACACGGCTTGTCAATAAATAAATAAAATTGTATCCGATATTCCTTTCGTCTCAGAGATGCTATTCCTAAGTTGTGGACTTACTAAAAATCCTACTCCTCTCATGCCTATGTTATTTCCGATGTGATGGGGTGGAACCTTTTTTTCGTCTTGTCATCTGACCTCTGAGATTACCAGGATATCCAGTTTAGCCTCAATCATCGTTTCTTCCAATTTTTTTTTAATTTTCCGATTTTTTTAGAGTCCTAACATTCAAAGTGCCAATTTTTATAAGTTTGTTTTTCGATTTGGTCTCATTTTGCTTTTTCATCGTGTGTTTTGTTGAGCTTTGATTCAGAGCATCTATAAAAGTTACGTCGATTTTGTTTCCTTTTGCGGTGGGAGTGAGTGAGGGGTCTTGGTCATACTTCACCCGTTGACCAGACTTACCTGGGGTGGAGGGGGGTTGGAGTCTGTGAGCTGTGGGTACTCTCACTTCGCAATTTGTTGGCGGTGTCTCGGCTGTCCCGGTTCGACTCTCTACCAATGTTGCAGTTCTCTAATATAGGTTGCCCCGTGAATAGCGATCTGTTGAATATGTTGCCTGCGGTGTAACTCCCGTTTCGGCCGTTGATCTTTGTTTTTTTGGTCGATTTCGATGCATTTCGTTTTGGGGGACAGCGTTCGTCCACTGTGCGCTTTCTGCTGGGTGTGTTTGCGGGGTCGGTTGGTCTGTTATTCGACGATTTTTGACTCGAGCTCTCGTCGGTATCCATGTCTTCCCCAGCTGTCTAAACTATTCGATTCCAAAACCGATTTTTTTACTCGCTGGACTCTCGATTGGGCAAATTTTCAATGTTCATCGCCGTACCATCGAATTTTTTCCACGAGAAGGGAGGGGAAGCAGTTCTTAACGAGCTTATTTAACCGGAACTATTACCGAGTACATGGACACCTAAACCATTACCGAGTACGAGTACCTACGTGGACTATTTTTCAGACGATAGATATTTATGTCAAGAAAATATTATTGTTTTCTCGGTCGTGCTTGTACAAGAAATGTTATTCGAAGCACGTGATGTTTGGTTTCAGTTTCTCGCAGGACGATTTATAGGTTCATAATTTAGATTACGGGGAAATGAATATGTCATCTATACTTCGAATTTCCTTATATTCGAAATCACGTCTCATCGCACCAAGCATAAGCGTTCTACCGATGAAGACAAACCTCTGATGGGCTGAACTCTTCAACGAAATTTGTTAACGACAATTAGGAATACTGCACGCGGTTCATAGGCCATGTAAGTATAAACAGACGGTACAAGAAGAATTATTTAAGGTTTGAGCTATTTCGGCTCAAAGCCGACGTCTTCTATTACCGTAAAAAAATTTAAAAAAAGAAGAAAAAAAAAGAGTAGGTAACTTATAATAATAGTTTCGAAAGCGCAATATCTATCGAAAGACCAATAAGGTTGAAAATTATTAACTATTCGCTACACGTATAATGAATACGTATATAGCTATAGTTCATGATTTTTATCAGTTAGAGCTTTAACAATTTCTGTAAGCGAATATATTGTTAATAATTGTTTCACAAACTCGAACGTTGTCGCTTTTTATTGGGTAACACAAATAAAATACGATAAATGAACGATGTAAAATAGCAGGAGGACGATACGCTCGCAACGGGGGCACAGGCACACCGGTCACGATAACGAAACTGTGGCAATTTTTTCAGATAGAAATGTTCGAGTATTTATCGTTGACAGGTTGAGAATGTGAACGAAAAGTGCGTCAGTTTTCAGTCCCATTTCAGCCAGCGGTTCGAAACCGAGATAATAGGCACTATGTTTCGCTGTAAAAAGGGGTGGTGGCGGCGCGGGGTCCGAGTGATAGGTACAGTAAAATTAGGGAAACATGTACCATTGCAGATTTAATTTTTCCAGCTATTACGAACAATCCGTGCTCGCAGAAATCAAACAAGGTTTAAATATACATGTAATTCGCACAAATTTATAGCAGCAGGTGTACGTACTTACTTATTTTGAACTTACTCATTTTGACTGTACATCTGTCATTTTTATTTATTTTTATTGTGTACACGGTTTTGTACTCAGTGAGGTTACACGTTTTAGAATTATTGGTTTGTAGGGGTGTCTTCACCTTGCTCCTCACTCAGTTTACCCAATTTCAGGTCATTCCACTTCTGCTTATCGCAGGCTAGAGATGCCCAGTTGAAGCCAGCCACCCCAACCACCTCGTCTGCCACCTCATCGATGGTCTACCCTTTTCTCTCTTACCATTGTGAGGAGTCCAAAAAGTGGTACATTTATTATAATTGTAATTTGGTTCCCTTGTGATATGACCAGCATATTTTAATTTTAGTTTTTTGACGAATCTAACCAACCTTTTAGTTTTTGTTTTGTTGTATATAGGTCATTCTTCAAAAATGTTGATATTTCAGATATGTTTTTTCATGAAGAAAAGTAGGGGATATTTGAACTTTTTTTAATGAGAGTCGTTAAGAGGCGTTCTGTACTTATAGCATATTGGGAAGACTGGGCCAACAGTGAGGGAATTCTGTATTTTGGCATAGCAATCAAAATGATGAATGCCATGCCGAAGGACACATGAAAAAGTCTATACCGAAAGAAAACAGCCAACAAAAAGTGTTCTGCCGTCGATTAGTAGATTCCAAAACAAAAAATTATAAGGCGAGTTGATAAAGGCATACTAACCCATTAATTACACGTAATTATTTTTGGATGATGAACGTCTATCATCGCATAAAGATGACCATGCCGAAGGACACATTTTTCTAAAACTCTTAATTTTAGACAATAATATGCGAATGCACGAGTCTTGTCACGAAAAAAAAACAAGATTTGATATGCGGACCGTATTGCTCTGATAAGAATGTACAATTTGACCATTAATTGCGACGAAAAAATATTGAAACGCCTGTTCTGTGATTGGTTGAAAAAGAGCCATTCCAATGGACAAAAAATCGAGGGACAATTTTCAAAGCAGGCCATACTGACTCCCACCTGTGAAGATGCGTTTTCAATGTTACCTTGAAATTCCTTCATCCATTTAAAGTAGCATTACGTTGTCAGTTTGTCTAATATACAACTTGAAAATTTAGGGGGGGGGATGAAAATTGTTCGAGGGACAGCCATGCCGACGGACATTTGAGCATATATTTAGTCCAATTTTAACCCATTAAAAGTGGATCGAATTTTCTTCTAAAAGCTTAAAAAGGTAGAACTGAGTCATATCTATCAACTAAAAAAAAAAAAAAAAAAACAGCACAAAATGGCCGTATCTTTAATCGCTTGTGAGATAACTGCTGGGGACTGAAATATCAACATTTTCGAGGAATAACCCATATTTCCGAGATGCTTATCTTATCCTTCAGTTTAATTCTCATGATATTTCTCAGCATAGCATGTTGAGTTGTAGCCACTTTCCGGATCTGTTTAGCAGTGGAGGCCCATGTTTGTGCCCTATAGGTCAGAACGGGGTAAACTGTGCTTTCCAAAATCTTTATTTTTGATTTAAGATTCATTTTATATTTCAGGATTTCTGACTGTGCCCAAAAGGCTTTCCATGCATTTGCTCTCCTGATTCTCAATTCATTCAGGGTTCTGTTTTCTAGTGTCGTGGTTCGGCCTAAATATTTATATAGGGTGTTTCTTTTGCACTGACCCCCCCCCCCCTTCCGCTTGGTAAGTAGGCAATCTACCCTGACAATAATATGTAGATATGTTTGCGTACTGTTACTTTTAAAGGGGCTGAATTATGATCAAATTTTGAAAAGTTTTCTAACTTCGAATTTTTTTCTCTTCTCACGACGGAGATAGACAGAAAAATAGTACCAATAGGTAATAGTAGAAAGCAGTTGTGGTAACCATAAGAAAACAAAAGATCGGAATCGGTTTAACAAAGTGTTTATAAAATCATTCTTAGTACAAATTACATATACCAGAAAATTTTCACATTTTTTAATTTCCCGTGAAACTTGCGTGTGTAAGCTACTGTTTTTTTTATTTGCAATAGATTTTACATTAAATTGCCCATACAAAAGGTCATTAGCAATTTTCTTGTATCTGGATTAGAATCGCTCAAAATGGGGTTGAAGATATCCTCATTAAGAATTATTACTTTTTCACACAGATGCACAAACGTTTATGAAGACAATAATCATCTTCTTCAGCCACTTTACCACTTCACAGAGTTACATCGTTTATGGGGCTTATTCACATTCCTTCTTTCATCTATTTACCCCATGTTTGAAATTAATGCCGGGCATGCATTTCCAACCTACAGTGTTATTTCGCATTGCATTCATCGTTTCGACTATTTTCAAGTTTTCGTAACTTTAAGCGGCTTCTTGGTTTTACCGAAAGTCTTCTTCTGGTTCTGGGCCTAAGCTCAAAATGCCAGCACAAGAAGATGTTTCTACTGTGCTCACTGGACTCAGGTATCAGCTCAGATCGGCGAGTCAAGAACTAGCCTCAGTTCGTAACAAATGCAAACTTCTTAGAGATGAAAACAACAACCTAAAGAAGAAGCCTGGTATTTGCCAGCTTCTTCAACCTACAAGAGTCAACTTGTCGGTACCAATGGACACTGCTCCCACCTCTGATGATTCGCCGACACAACCCGTCTCCTCCAATATTTTCCATACAGTCTTAGAGGAAGTATTTCGCAATTTGGACAGGAGGGGAAGGGGGTAGGAATTAGAAGGAAAAACTTCGAATTTGGAGACAGTAGATACCTAAATAACCTAAGATTTGCGGACATTGTAATCATTGCAAAAAACAGGAAGAAATTCCATGCGATGGTGGAAGACTTGAGGAGAGAAAGCGAAAATAAGTAGGGCTGTCTATTAACCACTCCAAAATTAAACTTACGACCAATATCAGTCATTTCAAGAAAATAATAACTGGAAATAACAAAATTGAAATCGTTTTAGTATACATGGTGTCTCTTTTGCAATCACCTTCTTCCACCTCGTATGCAGGCAATCTACCCTGACACTATGTAGATATATTTGCATACTCTCACTTTTGAAGGGGCTGAATGATGGTCAGATTTTGAAAAGTTTTCTACCTTCGAAATATTTTATTCTTCTCACGACTAGAGATAGAAAAATGAAGGCAGTAGTGGTAATCACAGGGGAAAAAATGGATGGAATGGGTTCAACGGCGTGTTCATAAAATCTATTTTAGTACAAATTATATCAGAAAAATTTCAATTCCCAGTGAAACATGCCCTCTTAAGCTACTGTTTTTTATATGCAATAGATTGTACAATAAATTTCCTGAAAACTTTTGGTCCAGAAAGCAAGTGAGATATTGGGGTGGGGAGGAAAGTACAAGAAGAATTTATTGCCAATTAAAATTTAGCATCTTGAAAAAGTAAGTTTTATGGGCAATTAAAAAAAGATGCATCAATAATTTTGTACTAAGTGAACTTTATTCTATGAAAATCATATTCAACCACATTCCATAATCTTTTATTTTCTCTGTGTGGTTACCACAACTGTCATCTTGCACCTCCTCCCCATTGGTGTGTGCCACAGTTCGGTGAATATGGCCAAAATGTTACCAAAACCTAATTTAGCGACCTGTGGAACCAATTATTGGATACCAGTATTAAACTTTACAAAATACTAGACCCACCCCCCTCTATTGCATAGGCCACAATTTCGAATATGGGGTAAATAGATGAAAGGAGGGAGTGAATAAGCCACATAAACGATATAACTCTGTGAAGTAGTAAAGTAGCTGAAGAAGATGATTATTATCTTCATAAGGTCTGCGCATCTGCTTGAAAAAGTAATAATTTTTAATGGGGATATCTTGAACTCCATTTTGAGCGGTTCTAATCCAGATACAAGAAAACTGCTAATCAACTTTTTTATGGGAAATTTAATGTACAATCTAATGCAAATAAAAAAACAGTAGCCAAAGAGGGCAAGTTTCACGGGAATTTGAAAAAATGTGAAATTTTTCTGATATAATTTGTACTGAAATTATTGGTTTTATGAACACTCTGTTGAACTGATTACGACCTCGTTTTGTCTGTGGCTACCACAACTGCTCTCTACTATTATTATTCTGTCCATCTCCAGTCGTGAGAAGAAAAAATTCTAAGATAGAAATTAGAAAACTATTAAAATTTGACCATAATGCAGCCCCTCCAAAATTAAGAGTATGCCAACATGTGTACATATTTGCAGGGTAGATTGTCTACTTACCAGGTGGAAGGGGGTCATTGTAAAAGAGATACCCTGTATACCAAAACGATTTCAATTTTGTTATTCCCAGTTATTATTGTCTTGAAATTACTGATACTGGTCGTAAGTTTAATTTTGGAGTGGTTAATAGACAGCCCTACTTATTCGCTTTCTCTCCTCAAGTCTTCTACCATTGCATGGAGTTTCTTCCTGTTTTTTGCAATTATTACAATGTCCGCAAATCTTAGGTTAGTTAGGTATCTACTGTTTCCAAATTCGAAGTTTTTCCTTCTAATTCCTACCCCCTTCTCCTCCTGTCCAAATTGCGAAATACTTCCTCTAAGACTGCATGGAAAATATTGGAGGAGACGGGTTGTGTTGGCGAATCATCAGAGGCGGGAGCAGTGTCCATTGGATAGGCGCAACCTGGGGGGGGGGGGGTACGAGCTATAGCCCCTCCCTTAAAAGATCTGAGCAAGGAATTTTAAGCTAAAAATTACAAGCTGAGTATTTCATTTTTCATTTACCCACTCCATTCTCCCAATTTTTACTGGCTGAGCGCGTTCTCTCTCATTTTTAATATTAATAGATATGTGTCCTTCATTTCTGTGGACCTGAAGCATTTCCTTTTAGAATAGGTATAAATGTTTCGCGTCAGACAGACGGATTATTAAAGTCATTCGAATACTGGAAAGAATAGAAAATTCAGAATTTCACCTATATATATTTTTGAGAAAATTGAAAACAATTTTTTATAAATTATTATACATGCGAAGCGTGATACACTGCGTACTGTGGAAGTATTCCGCCGTCCATATACCGAGAGTAATCACCGTCGGGGCCACACCTAGAAGAAAGTGTAAGATTTCAATGCTAAGTTACTGAAATATTAAGTATTCATACCACGAGTTAAGGTCTATATCCTAAAATATATTCAAAATAGATAAATATACAATCTAATTTTGCGACCTCTGAAAGGATCTACAGAGAAAACAATAACGTTCGATTAATAGAAAATTGCGAAAGCATCATCATAGATTTTATGGTATAAGAAAAAGGAAAAAAAAATGTCGAGGGCTGGTCTCGTGAAAAAATAAAATAAAGGTACCCATTCATGTCCTTATATCTGTATTGTGTTTCGAACAAACTTTTTTGCAAAAATCTAATTTTCTTCAAATAGGTTTCATACAGGGGCGGAAATAGAGCGATTTTTTTAGGGGGAGGGGGGGCTGAAGCCCCAGTGCCTAAAATCTTCTATACACATAAACATGAATGTATATCTGTCTGTCTGTCTGTGTATGTCCTTCATATTTCCATGGAAATTTCTATAAACAACACAGCTGCAGACTTTACTACACTGTTCATCTGATCGCCATGAAACTTTGGGAAGTTGTTCAATGCACTCCCGCGAAGGTTTGGGAGCAGTAGTGAGGGGTGTGCTCCCCCGACACGCTCCTGTTACTATGACATCATCTGAGTATATCTGAGCGAAAACCGTGCCTCTTAGTGGTGGTTGACATTTCCATGGAAATTTCTTTTAACAACAGCTGCAAACTGCACGTGTCTCCTGCAGTGACATATATTGTAACATTTCTGGTTTTCTTCTGAATTTGTAGAAAGATCTATAGTCATTATTACGTGGAATGTAAGGAGCAAACTGTGGATTTACGTAGGTATTTTCTTGTGACTAATGCATTGGAAAAAAAGGTTCTCAAACAGCTTTGAACTTTGTAGTTTACTTGCTTTGGGCACTCACACACATCTTCGTTGGTCTTTTTCGTTATCAGTGGGATCACGATTGGTCTCCTCTACATTCTTTATCCCTTGAAATTGGAGGGCGATAATACTGAACTCACTTAAACCAACTTACTTTAGCCAACTCACTTAAGCCCACGGTCAAGGGTAATAAAAATCCAAAAAAATCATAGCCCCCTCCAAAAAAAAAATAATAAAAAACTACAAAAAGTAGATTTTTCACTGTAATACTTTCTTTGTAAGAAGAAAAAGAAAAAAGGAAAAAAAGCATGACATCACAAACGATAATAGCGATACTCGTATAGTTTTATATTTTTCACTTAGGAGGGACAATTTCGAAACTGGAGGGCTTATCCCCCCTATCCCCCTATATTTCCACCCCTGTTTCATGCCGAAAATAAAAATTGAACAAAAGACTGAAAATCCAAGAAGGTGATGCGTTGTCTTCAATTATAGAAAAATTTTCCCTTCATTCTCGACAAAAAATTTGACTTCGGTTTCCGAGCGTCGATCCTACCCACAAGTATGCTATGAAATGTCAATTCCTCTATGTACATATAATTTTCAAGTTTCAAGAAATTTAGTGAGTCGTGCCCAATTCAAACAAAAATTGCAGTCCTGGTCATTATGACAGAGTTTTCCAATTCTAAGTCCTTTGTTCTCTCTCTCTCTCTCAAGGTATAATTTGCTAACTTTTAAATTTTTAAATGACCATGATTGAAAATGAATGACTTTAAATGACTTCATGACCTTTTTTCAAAATATATGACTTTCAATGTCTTAAATGACAGTTAGAACCCTGTTCATATATGAATGGGGAATTCAGGCGTCAGAAAAATGATGTATGAAAGGATTTCATCGCTAAAATTATTAATGAGATAATACGACTCGAGCATACACTCTATCATATGTATCAATTAAAGATTGCATCGTCGATGTTAAATTCATAATGGTAGACGTACAATGACAAGGAATTCCATTCCATTCCTAATTCCCATTCAAGCTGCTGCTAGTCATCGCGCGGGGTTACAGACAATAAGGTTTTGCCCCACTCAAGAAAAACAGAATTTTCTGTGTGATACAGCACCAGATTTACCTATAGGCACTACAACAAGCACCAGCTCGGAGCGGCCAATTTTGAGAGGCAGCCGAATTTTGAGCATTTTTGTTTTCAGCACATTTTGGCAGGCCACCAGCCAGACACGGTACTGTAAATAAAAAGCTACTGAACAGATACAAAAAAATTTCCAGCTAGGTGCCTGGGGGCCCAAGTGCTTATAAGCGACTTTAATCTTAATCCGGCTTCATGATTTCCACAATAATGCTATAGAAGAAATTAATAAAATCCCAGTCCGATCTCTACTTAGTCTACCTAATTAAAATAATCGAACAGGCATAGGTACCTATAGGAAATGATAACTAATTGACAATTAGTGATGACGGGAACACATGTGGCATCAGTTACTGTGTACATTCTTGAACAAAATTTGCGAGTACAGGGTGTCCCAAAAGAATGAGCATAGCCAAGAGGGGGGGGGGGTGGAACCTGAAATTGTAAAAATATGCAAGAATGAGCAATTTTTCGCCTTTAAAACACGTGTTTTTTTTTTAAATTTTGCTTGAGCAGTAATTTTACCTTCATTTTTATAAAATAGTCCCCTAATACTTATTATATTGGCAATTTTCAAAAAATACCACAATTTTCGACTTTTTTTCCCCTTGAAAGTCTTACTCCCCCCTCCCCTTGAGAAAATCCTGACTACAACACTGCCCAAAAGTCAGGTTCCAATTTTGCTCGGTACACTACACATACTGCCTGATTCTCGCCCGTCTTCATGCGTCTCGAGACCAGACTCTCAATTTGACCACGGCAGATACACGGAACATTTTTGTGTACCTTCTTGCCGTTCTGCAAACTGTGCGGTTCGCGGGATAAGTTGCTGAAATCGAAATAATCAGATAGTGGAACCAGACTTCTAGGCCACCCCTCTCACTCTGAAACAGTCTACTGTTTCCAAGATGTACCCAATTGATATACTTTGATCGACGTATCATCTTATAATTCGCTTACAAATTATATCCTCCTTCGATGTGGAGAAGAATTTCGAGTTCAAGGAATAACTGAATACAGCTTCAAGCTTTGACTGGGAAATTCCTGGTTCTACAATGTAAAATCTGCCCCTCCCCAATTAGGGCGCTAGAAATGCACAGACGCAAAATTAGGTACATACATTTTAATGAAAAAACATAGGGTCTGAGGGGTCTAGCAAAAACTGTTTAAACGGCCGGTGGACCGGCTAGGGGCAATTTTCCCCCTATCCTCCCTCATTGATCCACTCCTAGAATAATTAGTAACTGAATATTCCATTAAACTACAAAAATGTGACATAACTTACCGATAAATAACAGTGCATGCAAATCCGTTTCACGAATATTAAACCACTGAACCACTCAGCAACGCATGAAATTTGTAACTGAAACCACTTATTCCGCACTTCCAGACTCCGGAGTCGAGATAACACACTCGTACCTATTACCGAACAGGATCGTGGGAATATTCGCAAACGTGTAAAGGCGCCGACGCGACGACAACCTTCAAAGCTCAATTCTTTTGCACATCACTATGCGGTTGACGAATATTCGATGATCAGCCTAACTTCGGACACTGTTCGATAGTAATTCGACAGCAATCAAATTTACTCGTTCCACTCAGTCGAACTTCCGACACTGTTCGACAATAATTCGACAGCAATCAAATTTATTCGTCCCGCCCCTTTATTTTCAGCCAATTAGAAAGCTTTAATCGAAGATTTCGATAGTTCGACACATGTCGAACTGTCGAACGACACTAATTTTGTCAGATCGGGATACCGACAAGTTGACTCTTGTAGGTTGAAGAAGCTGGCAAATACCAAGCTTCTTCTTTAGGTTGTTGTTTTCATCTCTAAGAAGTTTGCATTCGTTATAAACTGAGGCTAGTTCTTGACTTACCGATCTGAGCCGATACCTGAGTTCAGCAAGCACAGTAGAAACATCTTCTTGTGCTGGCATTTTGGGCTTAAGCCCAGAACCAGAAGAAGACTTTCGGTAAAACCTAGAAGCCGCTTAAAGTTACGAAAACTTTAAAATAGTCGAAACGATGAATGCAATTTATATAGGTGCGCGAAATAACATGGTAGGTTAGAAATGCATGCACGAACCGGAAGCAGTAATCAGAAGATACCTAATTGTGATGCGTCTTCATTCGTACAGACTACAGAGCTACCTTGACACTGGAGCTAAAAGTATCAATATTGATTATTTAGTTTCCGGGAGGCTTTCTAATGATTACGGGGTAAGCCTCAAGCTCCCTATTTGCGTTTATGGATATCTACTTCATGCCGATTTATTTGAACGAAAGCAGTAATCGGTTAGGCACACTGAAGTCTCTCTGAAATGGACGTGCTTTTGAGAAGTCCATCAGACATCACTGGTAAATACTGACATCGTGTCCACGATACGCCCTATAACCGTTTTACTTCAGGTACAGCAATATTTAGAATATTCTACTACGAACGTACAACAACACAATTCTATTTAACGGCCATCATTAGCGAGGAAATTTTCTCTATCTGAGTCCTTGAAGGCGCTGCACGATATTTCATATTCGTCATTCTTATCGTCATTTACCTGGCCGTATATTCGGCTGGAACAGGTTTATCTTTTTATTTTTTCTCTTCGCTTTCCCGTTGTAAATCACCGATCAGCAAGTTTTCGTGAAATTTACAACCGATAATAGGCGAATGGTATGGCGGAAAACGAGCTAACGTTCGGAACGAGCAATTTGTTACCAGAAATTTTTTTTGTTCTTCGCAAACCGTAGAAACGATTATGAGGAGAAATAGCGTTCGTGAGCAGTTTCGGCGACCATTTCCCCTGCGGTGACATCGACGAAACAGCGGAAAATGTCGGAAAATCACAATATTCAAGTAGGTCATCTACCCGCGCGGGAATTTGGGATGAGAATGGCATTCCGGATATGAGATTTTTTCCGACCTCAGTCCATCACAAGCGTGTTCCGTTTGTCCGCCGTAATCGAAAAGCATATTATTCGTTGGAATAAGCAATAATAGGCCGAGAGAGTATCCGTCTTTAGCTGTTCTTTAGCTGTTCAGCTCGGTCTACACGAAATGGCTTCGACGAATGCGAATGAAAACGACACAATGCAATGGCTCGCCTTTAATACATGCTCGTAATATGGGGCCGCCCGCCTCACTTACCAATTCGGTGCACGCGTTTAGACGATTTCTAACTGAAAACGTTTCAGCAGTGGGTTTCAGAATGCTTTTTTATAACTTGCACCATGATAGTATGCTTGTGTTGCTCTAGTCCTTACATGCAACTATGGAGAAAGTATGAGAGAAATGTGAACGCATTGTCCTCGCGAAAATGAAATTCGTATTCCAGCTACCGGCGACTCTCGCAGGTACATCAGGATTAAAGGAATAGTAGGCATAGGTGGGGAGACAGAAGGGGAAAAATTGTTCCATTCCTCACAACAAAATCCAGATTCCTGAACAATGTCTATTGAAACGGGTTGTTTCAATTATTAGGTGTTGGAAAAAGTAAGAATTAGGAGTGTCCCTAGGAAAATATTAAAGACAAGGATTTCACGTCGATCAAAAATAGAAAGTGACATACCAACACCATCCGTCAGGGAAAAGCAAAGACTAAACACCAGAGAATAGTGGGAATAGGCCCACTATACATCATGTTGTTTTTGGAGGGAAACATTTTCGGAGAGCTTCGGCGTCGTCGCTGGAGCTATTTACTCAAATTTTCGAGGCGAATTCGAATCCGTCATCAAAATTGAGCTACACTCATTTTTTAACACAAATTGACCAATTTTTCCAACTTTTTGGAGTGTATCTCGGGATCGGAGGATCGCCGCCAAATTTGAACACCCAATTCGAACTCAGCGTGAAACAATGAGTTGAAAAGAGTCTTTAATTTAAAATCTTTGAATTTCTAGAATTTTGAAAATTTCTCCATACTTATAATACATAATGTCTTTTGGGGCGAAAAAATGTTCGGAGAAATTCCGCGTCAGCGCTGGTGCTAATTACTCAAATTTTCGAGGCGAATTCGACACCGTTATCAAAATTGAGCTACACTCAATTTTTCACCGAAATTGACCAATTTTTCCAACTTTTTCGAGTGTATCTCGGGAACGGAGGATCGCCGCCAAATTTGAACACCAAATTCGAACTCAACGTGAAAAAATTGGGTTGAAAACGGTCTTTAATACAAAATCTTTGACTTTCTCGAATTTTGAAAATTTCTCCATACATCATGTCTCTTGGGGCGAAAGAATTTTCGGAGAGCTTCGGCGTCGGCGCTGGTGCTAATTACTTAAATTTTCGAGGCGAATTCGCATCCGTCATAAAAATTGAGCTACACTCATTTTTTCACCGAAATTGGAGTACTTTTACAACTTTTTGGGGGGGTATCTCGGGAATGGAGGGTCTCCGCCAAATTTGAACACCGAATTCGAA